>JBDPZO010000002.1:23822907-24422907 GCA_039877585.1 Heterodera filipjevi | reverse complement strand
TTTTATTATTAGCGTAGAATTGTATGAAATTGCGATTTCCTCCAAATAGTATTTTATCAGGAGAAAAATAAAAGTTATTTTTTAGAATTAAGATCTCTTTGGCCTAAATATATATACACAAGTGTTGTATGCAATTCGCCTGCATATTTTGTAATATTATAGCATTTAAAGACTTCTTGAATATTATCAGGCGAATTTTATGCTTAAATTTCATATTCATTCCATTTGAACCAAAATTAAATTGAAAATATAATTTCGATAATTTGCGAGATGTTTTTCTAAAATTTTGATTTTCTTTAAATAATATTGTATTTAATTATGCATTATTGAGGCAATTATGCCGAAAAATATTTTTTTTAAAGAAAGATCTATACCACAATGCAATAATTACTGCGGGTCTGATATTGTATGGGTATTCCGGTTCCCTTTGTAATTTTCCTTATGCTAGGGTGGAAAATATTAAAATTATTTTAAATTGAAACCTTTCACGCGCATAATTATAAACATTGTGCTGTATTAAATTAGCCTGCAAAAATTTGTAGTTTTATGGCAAACAACGTTTTTTTTAATATTATCTGGCGAATTTTGGCATTTTTTCTTGTATACATTTCATCTGAACCAGGGTAAGTCGGAGAAAGCAACTTTATTATTTTCATAGACTTTTCTAACACCCTTTATTCGTTGTTATATTTACCTTTAAAATATATATGATTTTTGTAATTATAAGTTCTGGTTACGATTAGCTGTATACCCGAAGTACTGTATGCAATTCGCCCTTATAATTGTGTATTTTTATACTCTACGAAACACTTGGTGAATATTATCCAGCCAATCTTGGACCCTAATTTCATATCCATTCTATATGAACCAAATTTAAATAGGAGAAATAAATTTTATTATTAGCGTAGAATTGTATGAAATTGCGATTTCCTCCAAATAGTATTTTATCAGGAGAAAAATAAAAGTTATTTTTTAGAATTAAGATCTCTTTGGCCTAAATATATATACACAAGTGTTGTATGCAATTCGCCTGCATATTTTGTAATATTATAGCATTTAAAGACTTCTTGAATATTATCAGGCGAATTTTATGCTTAAATTTCATATTCATTCCATTTGAACCAAAATTAAATTGAAAATATAATTTCGATAATCTGCGAGATGTTTTTCTAAAATTTTGTTTTTCTTTAAATAATATTGTATTTAAATATTCATTATTGAGGCAATTATGCCGAAAAATATTTTTTTTAAAGAAAGATCTATAACACAATGCAATAATTACTACGGGTCTGTTATTGTATTGGTATTCCGGTTCCCTTTATAATTTACCTTATGCTAGGTGCGGAAAATATTAAAATTACTTTTTAAATTGAAAACCTTTCACGCGCATAATTATAAACATTGTGCTGTATTAAATTAGCCTGCAAAAATTTGTAGTTTTATGGCAAACAACGTTTTTTTTAATATTATCTGGCGAATTTTGGCATTTTTTCTTGTATACATTTCATCTGAACCAGGGTAAGTCGGAGAAAGCAACTTTATTATTTTCATATACTTTTTTAACACCCTTTATTCGTTGTTATATTTACCTTTAAAATATATATGATTTTTGTAATTATAAGTTCTGGTTACGATTAGCAATGTACCCGAAGTACTGTATGCAATCCGCCCTTATAATTGTGTATTTTTATACTCTACGAAACACTTGGTGAGTATTATCCAGCCAATCTTGGACCCTAATTTCATATCCATTCTATATGAACCAAAATTAAATAGGAGAACGTTGAATTGTCTGAAATTGCGATTTCCTCCAAATAGTATTTTATCAGGAGAAAAATAAAAGTTATTTTTTAGAATTAAGATCTCTTTGGTCTAAATATATATACACAAGTGTTGTATGCAATTTCCCGCCCATTTGAACCAAAATTCAACTGGGAAAATAATTTTTACAATAGGGCAGGAATTTATTTTCTAAAACTCTGATTTTTTCAAAAAAAATATTGAATTTAAATACTTCATAATAATAATTAAGTTCAAGAAATATTTTAAAAAGGAAAGATCTATATCATTATACAATATCTAGTACGAGTTTTATTAGGTTTTACTTGTCCTATTCTCAATAAAATTTACCTTACGCAGAGTGTGGAAAATTATATAAATTATCTTTAGATTATAAGCATATCTTACGCTTAATTTCATACATATGTGATGTATGAAATTAGCCTGCAGAGTTTTGTAGAGTTAGGAAATTAAAGTCTTATAAATATTATTGGCCAGATTTTCACATTTATTTTCATTTCCCGCCCATTTGAACCAAAATTCAACTGGAAAAATAATTTTTACAATAAGGTAGGAATTTTTCTAAAACTCTGATTTTTTCAAAAAAATATTGAATTTAAATACTTCATAATAAAGAATTATGTTCAAGAAATATTTTAAAAAAGAAAGATCTATATCATTATACAATATCTAGTACGAGTTTTATTAGGTTTTACTTGTCCTATTCTCAATAAAATTTACCTTACGCAGAGTGTGGAAAATTATATAAATTATCTTTAGATTATAAGCATATCTTACGCTTAATTTCATACATATGTGATGTATGAAATTAGCCTGCAGAGTTTTGTAGAGTTAGGAAATTAAAGTCTTATAAATATTATTGGCCAGATTTTCACATTTATTTTCATTTCCCGCCCATTTGAACCAAAATTCAACTGGAAAAATAATTTTTACAATAAGGTAGGAATTTTTCTAAAACTCTGATTTTTTCAAAAAAATATTGAATTTAAATACTTTATAATAAAGAATTATGTTCAAGAAATATTTTAAAAAAGAAAGATCTATATCATTATACAATATCTAGTACGAGTTTTATTAGGTTTTACTTGTCCTATTCTCAATAAAATTTACCTTACGCAGAGTGTGGAAAATTATATAAATTATCTTTAGATTATAAGCATATCTTACGCTTAATTTCATACATATGTGATGTATGAAATTAGCCTGCAGAGTTTTGTAGAGTTAGGAAATTAAAGTCTTATAAATATTATTGGCCAGATTTTCACATTTATTTTCATTTCCCGCCCATTTGAACCAAAATTCAACTGGAAAAATAATTTTTACAATAAGGTAGGAATTTTTCTAAAACTCTGATTTTTTCAAAAAAATATTGAATTTAAATACTTTATAATAAAGAATTATGTTCAAGAAATATTTTAAAAAAGAAAGATCTATATCATTATACAATATCTAGTACGAGTTTTATTAGGTTTTACTTGTCCTATTCTCAATAAAATTTACCTTACGCAGAGTGTGGAAAATTATATAAATTATCTTTAGATTATAAGCATATCTTACGCTTAATTTCATACATATGTGATGTATGAAATTAGCCTGCAGAGTTTTGTAGAGTTAGGAAATTAAAGTCTTATAAATATTATTGGCCAGATTTTCACATTTATTTTCATTTCCCGCCCATTTGAACCAAAATTCAACTGGAAAAATAATTTTTACAATAAGGTAGGAATTTTTCTAAAACTCTGATTTTTTCAAAAAAATATTGAATTTAAATACTTTATAATAAAGAATTATGTTCAAGAAATATTTTAAAAAAGAAAGATCTATATCATTATACAATATCTAGTACGAGTTTTATTAGGTTTTACTTGTCCTATTCTCAATAAAATTTACCTTACGCAGAGTGTGGAAAATTATATAAATTATCTTTAGATTATAAGCATATCTTACGCTTAATTTCATACATATGTGATGTATGAAATTAGCCTGCAGAGTTTTGTAGAGTTAGGAAATTAAAGTCTTATAAATATTATTGGCCAGATTTTCACATTTATTTTCATTTCCCGCCCATTTGAACCAAAATTCAACTGGAAAAATAATTTTTACAATAAGGTAGGAATTTTTCTAAAACTCTGATTTTTTCAAAAAAATATTGAATTTAAATACTTTATAATAAAGAATTATGTTCAAGAAATATTTTAAAAAAGAAAGATCTATATCATTATACAATATCTAGTACGAGTTTTATTAGGTTTTACTTGTCCTATTCTCAATAAAATTTACCTTACGCAGAGTGTGGAAAATTATATAAATTATCTTTAGATTATAAGCATATCTTACGCTTAATTTCATACATATGTGATGTATGAAATTAGCCTGCAGAGTTTTGTAGAGTTAGGAAATTAAAGTCTTATAAATATTATTGGCCAGATTTTCACATTTATTTTCATTTCCCGCCCATTTGAACCAAAATTCAACTGGAAAAATAATTTTTACAATAAGGTAGGAATTTTTCTAAAACTCTGATTTTTTCAAAAAAATATTGAATTTAAATACTTTATAATAAAGAATTATGTTCAAGAAATATTTTAAAAAAGAAAGATCTATATCATTATACAATATCTAGTACGAGTTTTATTAGGTTTTACTTGTCCTATTCTCAATAAAATTTACCTTACGCAGAGTGTGGAAAATTATATAAATTATCTTTAGATTATAAGCATATCTTACGCTTAATTTCATACATATGTGATGTATGAAATTAGCCTGCAGAGTTTTGTAGAGTTAGGAAATTAAAGTCTTATAAATATTATTGGCCAGATTTTCACATTTATTTTCATTTCCCGCCCATTTGAACCAAAATTCAACTGGAAAAATAATTTTTACAATAAGGTAGGAATTTTTCTAAAACTCTGATTTTTTCAAAAAAATATTGAATTTAAATACTTTATAATAAAGAATTATGTTCAAGAAATATTTTAAAAAAGAAAGATCTATATCATTATACAATATCTAGTACGAGTTTTATTAGGTTTTACTTGTCCTATTCTCAATAAAATTTACCTTACGCAGAGTGTGGAAAATTATATAAATTATCTTTAGATTATAAGCATATCTTACGCTTAATTTCATACATATGTGATGTATGAAATTAGCCTGCAGAGTTTTGTAGAGTTAGGAAATTAAAGTCTTATAAATATTATTGGCCAGATTTTCACATTTATTTTCATTTCCCGCCCATTTGAACCAAAATTCAACTGGAAAAATAATTTTTACAATAAGGTAGGAATTTTTCTAAAACTCTGATTTTTTCAAAAAAATATTGAATTTAAATACTTTATAATAAAGAATTATGTTCAAGAAATATTTTAAAAAAGAAAGATCTATATCATTATACAATATCTAGTACGAGTTTTATTAGGTTTTACTTGTCCTATTCTCAATAAAATTTACCTTACGCAGAGTGTGGAAAATTATATAAATTATCTTTAGATTATAAGCATATCTTACGCTTAATTTCATACATATGTGATGTATGAAATTAGCCTGCAGAGTTTTGTAGAGTTAGGAAATTAAAGTCTTATAAATATTATTGGCCAGATTTTCACATTTATTTTCATTTCCCGCCCATTTGAACCAAAATTCAACTGGAAAAATAATTTTTACAATAAGGTAGGAATTTTTCTAAAACTCTGATTTTTTCAAAAAAATATTGAATTTAAATACTTTATAATAAAGAATTATGTTCAAGAAATATTTTAAAAAAGAAAGATCTATATCATTATACAATATCTAGTACGAGTTTTATTAGGTTTTACTTGTCCTATTCTCAATAAAATTTACCTTACGCAGAGTGTGGAAAATTATATAAATTATCTTTAGATTATAAGCATATCTTACGCTTAATTTCATACATATGTGATGTATGAAATTAGCCTGCAGAGTTTTGTAGAGTTAGGAAATTAAAGTCTTATAAATATTATTGGCCAGATTTTCACATTTATTTTCATTTCCCGCCCATTTGAACCAAAATTCAACTGGAAAAATAATTTTTACAATAAGGTAGGAATTTTTCTAAAACTCTGATTTTTTCAAAAAAATATTGAATTTAAATACTTTATAATAAAGAATTATGTTCAAGAAATATTTTAAAAAAGAAAGATCTATATCATTATACAATATCTAGTACGAGTTTTATTAGGTTTTACTTGTCCTATTCTCAATAAAATTTACCTTACGCAGAGTGTGGAAAATTATATAAATTATCTTTAGATTATAAGCATATCTTACGCTTAATTTCATACATATGTGATGTATGAAATTAGCCTGCAGAGTTTTGTAGAGTTAGGAAATTAAAGTCTTATAAATATTATTGGCCAGATTTTCACATTTATTTTCATTTCCCGCCCATTTGAACCAAAATTCAACTGGAAAAATAATTTTTACAATAAGGTAGGAATTTTTCTAAAACTCTGATTTTTTCAAAAAAATATTGAATTTAAATACTTTATAATAAAGAATTATGTTCAAGAAATATTTTAAAAAAGAAAGATCTATATCATTATACAATATCTAGTACGAGTTTTATTAGGTTTTACTTGTCCTATTCTCAATAAAATTTACCTTACGCAGAGTGTGGAAAATTATATAAATTATCTTTAGATTATAAGCATATCTTACGCTTAATTTCATACATATGTGATGTATGAAATTAGCCTGCAGAGTTTTGTAGAGTTAGGAAATTAAAGTCTTATAAATATTATTGGCCAGATTTTCACATTTATTTTCATTTCCCGCCCATTTGAACCAAAATTCAACTGGAAAAATAATTTTTACAATAAGGTAGGAATTTTTCTAAAACTCTGATTTTTTCAAAAAAATATTGAATTTAAATACTTTATAATAAAGAATTATGTTCAAGAAATATTTTAAAAAAGAAAGATCTATATCATTATACAATATCTAGTACGAGTTTTATTAGGTTTTACTTGTCCTATTCTCAATAAAATTTACCTTACGCAGAGTGTGGAAAATTATATAAATTATCTTTAGATTATAAGCATATCTTACGCTTAATTTCATACATATGTGATGTATGAAATTAGCCTGCAGAGTTTTGTAGAGTTAGGAAATTAAAGTCTTATAAATATTATTGGCCAGATTTTCACATTTATTTTCATTTCCCGCCCATTTGAACCAAAATTCAACTGGAAAAATAATTTTTACAATAAGGTAGGAATTTTTCTAAAACTCTGATTTTTTCAAAAAAATATTGAATTTAAATACTTTATAATAAAGAATTATGTTCAAGAAATATTTTAAAAAAGAAAGATCTATATCATTATACAATATCTAGTACGAGTTTTATTAGGTTTTACTTGTCCTATTCTCAATAAAATTTACCTTACGCAGAGTGTGGAAAATTATATAAATTATCTTTAGATTATAAGCATATCTTACGCTTAATTTCATACATATGTGATGTATGAAATTAGCCTGCAGAGTTTTGTAGAGTTAGGAAATTAAAGTCTTATAAATATTATTGGCCAGATTTTCACATTTATTTTCATTTCCCGCCCATTTGAACCAAAATTCAACTGGAAAAATAATTTTTACAATAAGGTAGGAATTTTTCTAAAACTCTGATTTTTTCAAAAAAATATTGAATTTAAATACTTTATAATAAAGAATTATGTTCAAGAAATATTTTAAAAAAGAAAGATCTATATCATTATACAATATCTAGTACGAGTTTTATTAGGTTTTACTTGTCCTATTCTCAATAAAATTTACCTTACGCAGAGTGTGGAAAATTATATAAATTATCTTTAGATTATAAGCATATCTTACGCTTAATTTCATACATATGTGATGTATGAAATTAGCCTGCAGAGTTTTGTAGAGTTAGGAAATTAAAGTCTTATAAATATTATTGGCCAGATTTTCACATTTATTTTCATTTCCCGCCCATTTGAACCAAAATTCAACTGGAAAAATAATTTTTACAATAAGGTAGGAATTTTTCTAAAACTCTGATTTTTTCAAAAAAATATTGAATTTAAATACTTTATAATAAAGAATTATGTTCAAGAAATATTTTAAAAAAGAAAGATCTATATCATTATACAATATCTAGTACGAGTTTTATTAGGTTTTACTTGTCCTATTCTCAATAAAATTTACCTTACGCAGAGTGTGGAAAATTATATAAATTATCTTTAGATTATAAGCATATCTTACGCTTAATTTCATACATATGTGATGTATGAAATTAGCCTGCAGAGTTTTGTAGAGTTAGGAAATTAAAGTCTTATAAATATTATTGGCCAGATTTTCACATTTATTTTCATTTCCCGCCCATTTGAACCAAAATTCAACTGGAAAAATAATTTTTACAATAAGGTAGGAATTTTTCTAAAACTCTGATTTTTTCAAAAAAATATTGAATTTAAATACTTTATAATAAAGAATTATGTTCAAGAAATATTTTAAAAAAGAAAGATCTATATCATTATACAATATCTAGTACGAGTTTTATTAGGTTTTACTTGTCCTATTCTCAATAAAATTTACCTTACGCAGAGTGTGGAAAATTATATAAATTATCTTTAGATTATAAGCATATCTTACGCTTAATTTCATACATATGTGATGTATGAAATTAGCCTGCAGAGTTTTGTAGAGTTAGGAAATTAAAGTCTTATAAATATTATTGGCCAGATTTTCACATTTATTTTCATTTCCCGCCCATTTGAACCAAAATTCAACTGGAAAAATAATTTTTACAATAAGGTAGGAATTTTTCTAAAACTCTGATTTTTTCAAAAAAATATTGAATTTAAATACTTTATAATAAAGAATTATGTTCAAGAAATATTTTAAAAAAGAAAGATCTATATCATTATACAATATCTAGTACGAGTTTTATTAGGTTTTACTTGTCCTATTCTCAATAAAATTTACCTTACGCAGAGTGTGGAAAATTATATAAATTATCTTTAGATTATAAGCATATCTTACGCTTAATTTCATACATATGTGATGTATGAAATTAGCCTGCAGAGTTTTGTAGAGTTAGGAAATTAAAGTCTTATAAATATTATTGGCCAGATTTTCACATTTATTTTCATTTCCCGCCCATTTGAACCAAAATTCAACTGGAAAAATAATTTTTACAATAAGGTAGGAATTTTTCTAAAACTCTGATTTTTTCAAAAAAATATTGAATTTAAATACTTTATAATAAAGAATTATGTTCAAGAAATATTTTAAAAAAGAAAGATCTATATCATTATACAATATCTAGTACGAGTTTTATTAGGTTTTACTTGTCCTATTCTCAATAAAATTTACCTTACGCAGAGTGTGGAAAATTATATAAATTATCTTTAGATTATAAGCATATCTTACGCTTAATTTCATACATATGTGATGTATGAAATTAGCCTGCAGAGTTTTGTAGAGTTAGGAAATTAAAGTCTTATAAATATTATTGGCCAGATTTTCACATTTATTTTCATTTCCCGCCCATTTGAACCAAAATTCAACTGGAAAAATAATTTTTACAATAAGGTAGGAATTTTTCTAAAACTCTGATTTTTTCAAAAAAATATTGAATTTAAATACTTTATAATAAAGAATTATGTTCAAGAAATATTTTAAAAAAGAAAGATCTATATCATTATACAATATCTAGTACGAGTTTTATTAGGTTTTACTTGTCCTATTCTCAATAAAATTTACCTTACGCAGAGTGTGGAAAATTATATAAATTATCTTTAGATTATAAGCATATCTTACGCTTAATTTCATACATATGTGATGTATGAAATTAGCCTGCAGAGTTTTGTAGAGTTAGGAAATTAAAGTCTTATAAATATTATTGGCCAGATTTTCACATTTATTTTCATTTCCCGCCCATTTGAACCAAAATTCAACTGGAAAAATAATTTTTACAATAAGGTAGGAATTTTTCTAAAACTCTGATTTTTTCAAAAAAATATTGAATTTAAATACTTTATAATAAAGAATTATGTTCAAGAAATATTTTAAAAAAGAAAGATCTATATCATTATACAATATCTAGTACGAGTTTTATTAGGTTTTACTTGTCCTATTCTCAATAAAATTTACCTTACGCAGAGTGTGGAAAATTATATAAATTATCTTTAGATTATAAGCATATCTTACGCTTAATTTCATACATATGTGATGTATGAAATTAGCCTGCAGAGTTTTGTAGAGTTAGGAAATTAAAGTCTTATAAATATTATTGGCCAGATTTTCACATTTATTTTCATTTCCCGCCCATTTGAACCAAAATTCAACTGGAAAAATAATTTTTACAATAAGGTAGGAATTTTTCTAAAACTCTGATTTTTTCAAAAAAATATTGAATTTAAATACTTTATAATAAAGAATTATGTTCAAGAAATATTTTAAAAAAGAAAGATCTATATCATTATACAATATCTAGTACGAGTTTTATTAGGTTTTACTTGTCCTATTCTCAATAAAATTTACCTTACGCAGAGTGTGGAAAATTATATAAATTATCTTTAGATTATAAGCATATCTTACGCTTAATTTCATACATATGTGATGTATGAAATTAGCCTGCAGAGTTTTGTAGAGTTAGGAAATTAAAGTCTTATAAATATTATTGGCCAGATTTTCACATTTATTTTCATTTCCCGCCCATTTGAACCAAAATTCAACTGGAAAAATAATTTTTACAATAAGGTAGGAATTTTTCTAAAACTCTGATTTTTTCAAAAAAATATTGAATTTAAATACTTTATAATAAAGAATTATGTTCAAGAAATATTTTAAAAAAGAAAGATCTATATCATTATACAATATCTAGTACGAGTTTTATTAGGTTTTACTTGTCCTATTCTCAATAAAATTTACCTTACGCAGAGTGTGGAAAATTATATAAATTATCTTTAGATTATAAGCATATCTTACGCTTAATTTCATACATATGTGATGTATGAAATTAGCCTGCAGAGTTTTGTAGAGTTAGGAAATTAAAGTCTTATAAATATTATTGGCCAGATTTTCACATTTATTTTCATTTCCCGCCCATTTGAACCAAAATTCAACTGGAAAAATAATTTTTACAATAAGGTAGGAATTTTTCTAAAACTCTGATTTTTTCAAAAAAATATTGAATTTAAATACTTTATAATAAAGAATTATGTTCAAGAAATATTTTAAAAAAGAAAGATCTATATCATTATACAATATCTAGTACGAGTTTTATTAGGTTTTACTTGTCCTATTCTCAATAAAATTTACCTTACGCAGAGTGTGGAAAATTATATAAATTATCTTTAGATTATAAGCATATCTTACGCTTAATTTCATACATATGTGATGTATGAAATTAGCCTGCAGAGTTTTGTAGAGTTAGGAAATTAAAGTCTTATAAATATTATTGGCCAGATTTTCACATTTATTTTCATTTCCCGCCCATTTGAACCAAAATTCAACTGGAAAAATAATTTTTACAATAAGGTAGGAATTTTTCTAAAACTCTGATTTTTTCAAAAAAATATTGAATTTAAATACTTTATAATAAAGAATTATGTTCAAGAAATATTTTAAAAAAGAAAGATCTATATCATTATACAATATCTAGTACGAGTTTTATTAGGTTTTACTTGTCCTATTCTCAATAAAATTTACCTTACGCAGAGTGTGGAAAATTATATAAATTATCTTTAGATTATAAGCATATCTTACGCTTAATTTCATACATATGTGATGTATGAAATTAGCCTGCAGAGTTTTGTAGAGTTAGGAAATTAAAGTCTTATAAATATTATTGGCCAGATTTTCACATTTATTTTCATTTCCCGCCCATTTGAACCAAAATTCAACTGGAAAAATAATTTTTACAATAAGGTAGGAATTTTTCTAAAACTCTGATTTTTTCAAAAAAATATTGAATTTAAATACTTTATAATAAAGAATTATGTTCAAGAAATATTTTAAAAAAGAAAGATCTATATCATTATACAATATCTAGTACGAGTTTTATTAGGTTTTACTTGTCCTATTCTCAATAAAATTTACCTTACGCAGAGTGTGGAAAATTATATAAATTATCTTTAGATTATAAGCATATCTTACGCTTAATTTCATACATATGTGATGTATGAAATTAGCCTGCAGAGTTTTGTAGAGTTAGGAAATTAAAGTCTTATAAATATTATTGGCCAGATTTTCACATTTATTTTCATTTCCCGCCCATTTGAACCAAAATTCAACTGGAAAAATAATTTTTACAATAAGGTAGGAATTTTTCTAAAACTCTGATTTTTTCAAAAAAATATTGAATTTAAATACTTTATAATAAAGAATTATGTTCAAGAAATATTTTAAAAAAGAAAGATCTATATCATTATACAATATCTAGTACGAGTTTTATTAGGTTTTACTTGTCCTATTCTCAATAAAATTTACCTTACGCAGAGTGTGGAAAATTATATAAATTATCTTTAGATTATAAGCATATCTTACGCTTAATTTCATACATATGTGATGTATGAAATTAGCCTGCAGAGTTTTGTAGAGTTAGGAAATTAAAGTCTTATAAATATTATTGGCCAGATTTTCACATTTATTTTCATTTCCCGCCCATTTGAACCAAAATTCAACTGGAAAAATAATTTTTACAATAAGGTAGGAATTTTTCTAAAACTCTGATTTTTTCAAAAAAATATTGAATTTAAATACTTTATAATAAAGAATTATGTTCAAGAAATATTTTAAAAAAGAAAGATCTATATCATTATACAATATCTAGTACGAGTTTTATTAGGTTTTACTTGTCCTATTCTCAATAAAATTTACCTTACGCAGAGTGTGGAAAATTATATAAATTATCTTTAGATTATAAGCATATCTTACGCTTAATTTCATACATATGTGATGTATGAAATTAGCCTGCAGAGTTTTGTAGAGTTAGGAAATTAAAGTCTTATAAATATTATTGGCCAGATTTTCACATTTATTTTCATTTCCCGCCCATTTGAACCAAAATTCAACTGGAAAAATAATTTTTACAATAAGGTAGGAATTTTTCTAAAACTCTGATTTTTTCAAAAAAATATTGAATTTAAATACTTTATAATAAAGAATTATGTTCAAGAAATATTTTAAAAAAGAAAGATCTATATCATTATACAATATCTAGTACGAGTTTTATTAGGTTTTACTTGTCCTATTCTCAATAAAATTTACCTTACGCAGAGTGTGGAAAATTATATAAATTATCTTTAGATTATAAGCATATCTTACGCTTAATTTCATACATATGTGATGTATGAAATTAGCCTGCAGAGTTTTGTAGAGTTAGGAAATTAAAGTCTTATAAATATTATTGGCCAGATTTTCACATTTATTTTCATTTCCCGCCCATTTGAACCAAAATTCAACTGGAAAAATAATTTTTACAATAAGGTAGGAATTTTTCTAAAACTCTGATTTTTTCAAAAAAATATTGAATTTAAATACTTTATAATAAAGAATTATGTTCAAGAAATATTTTAAAAAAGAAAGATCTATATCATTATACAATATCTAGTACGAGTTTTATTAGGTTTTACTTGTCCTATTCTCAATAAAATTTACCTTACGCAGAGTGTGGAAAATTATATAAATTATCTTTAGATTATAAGCATATCTTACGCTTAATTTCATACATATGTGATGTATGAAATTAGCCTGCAGAGTTTTGTAGAGTTAGGAAATTAAAGTCTTATAAATATTATTGGCCAGATTTTCACATTTATTTTCATTTCCCGCCCATTTGAACCAAAATTCAACTGGAAAAATAATTTTTACAATAAGGTAGGAATTTTTCTAAAACTCTGATTTTTTCAAAAAAATATTGAATTTAAATACTTTATAATAAAGAATTATGTTCAAGAAATATTTTAAAAAAGAAAGATCTATATCATTATACAATATCTAGTACGAGTTTTATTAGGTTTTACTTGTCCTATTCTCAATAAAATTTACCTTACGCAGAGTGTGGAAAATTATATAAATTATCTTTAGATTATAAGCATATCTTACGCTTAATTTCATACATATGTGATGTATGAAATTAGCCTGCAGAGTTTTGTAGAGTTAGGAAATTAAAGTCTTATAAATATTATTGGCCAGATTTTCACATTTATTTTCATTTCCCGCCCATTTGAACCAAAATTCAACTGGAAAAATAATTTTTACAATAAGGTAGGAATTTTTCTAAAACTCTGATTTTTTCAAAAAAATATTGAATTTAAATACTTTATAATAAAGAATTATGTTCAAGAAATATTTTAAAAAAGAAAGATCTATATCATTATACAATATCTAGTACGAGTTTTATTAGGTTTTACTTGTCCTATTCTCAATAAAATTTACCTTACGCAGAGTGTGGAAAATTATATAAATTATCTTTAGATTATAAGCATATCTTACGCTTAATTTCATACATATGTGATGTATGAAATTAGCCTGCAGAGTTTTGTAGAGTTAGGAAATTAAAGTCTTATAAATATTATTGGCCAGATTTTCACATTTATTTTCATTTCCCGCCCATTTGAACCAAAATTCAACTGGAAAAATAATTTTTACAATAAGGTAGGAATTTTTCTAAAACTCTGATTTTTTCAAAAAAATATTGAATTTAAATACTTTATAATAAAGAATTATGTTCAAGAAATATTTTAAAAAAGAAAGATCTATATCATTATACAATATCTAGTACGAGTTTTATTAGGTTTTACTTGTCCTATTCTCAATAAAATTTACCTTACGCAGAGTGTGGAAAATTATATAAATTATCTTTAGATTATAAGCATATCTTACGCTTAATTTCATACATATGTGATGTATGAAATTAGCCTGCAGAGTTTTGTAGAGTTAGGAAATTAAAGTCTTATAAATATTATTGGCCAGATTTTCACATTTATTTTCATTTCCCGCCCATTTGAACCAAAATTCAACTGGAAAAATAATTTTTACAATAAGGTAGGAATTTTTCTAAAACTCTGATTTTTTCAAAAAAATATTGAATTTAAATACTTTATAATAAAGAATTATGTTCAAGAAATATTTTAAAAAAGAAAGATCTATATCATTATACAATATCTAGTACGAGTTTTATTAGGTTTTACTTGTCCTATTCTCAATAAAATTTACCTTACGCAGAGTGTGGAAAATTATATAAATTATCTTTAGATTATAAGCATATCTTACGCTTAATTTCATACATATGTGATGTATGAAATTAGCCTGCAGAGTTTTGTAGAGTTAGGAAATTAAAGTCTTATAAATATTATTGGCCAGATTTTCACATTTATTTTCATTTCCCGCCCATTTGAACCAAAATTCAACTGGAAAAATAATTTTTACAATAAGGTAGGAATTTTTCTAAAACTCTGATTTTTTCAAAAAAATATTGAATTTAAATACTTTATAATAAAGAATTATGTTCAAGAAATATTTTAAAAAAGAAAGATCTATATCATTATACAATATCTAGTACGAGTTTTATTAGGTTTTACTTGTCCTATTCTCAATAAAATTTACCTTACGCAGAGTGTGGAAAATTATATAAATTATCTTTAGATTATAAGCATATCTTACGCTTAATTTCATACATATGTGATGTATGAAATTAGCCTGCAGAGTTTTGTAGAGTTAGGAAATTAAAGTCTTATAAATATTATTGGCCAGATTTTCACATTTATTTTCATTTCCCGCCCATTTGAACCAAAATTCAACTGGAAAAATAATTTTTACAATAAGGTAGGAATTTTTCTAAAACTCTGATTTTTTCAAAAAAATATTGAATTTAAATACTTTATAATAAAGAATTATGTTCAAGAAATATTTTAAAAAAGAAAGATCTATATCATTATACAATATCTAGTACGAGTTTTATTAGGTTTTACTTGTCCTATTCTCAATAAAATTTACCTTACGCAGAGTGTGGAAAATTATATAAATTATCTTTAGATTATAAGCATATCTTACGCTTAATTTCATACATATGTGATGTATGAAATTAGCCTGCAGAGTTTTGTAGAGTTAGGAAATTAAAGTCTTATAAATATTATTGGCCAGATTTTCACATTTATTTTCATTTCCCGCCCATTTGAACCAAAATTCAACTGGAAAAATAATTTTTACAATAAGGTAGGAATTTTTCTAAAACTCTGATTTTTTCAAAAAAATATTGAATTTAAATACTTTATAATAAAGAATTATGTTCAAGAAATATTTTAAAAAAGAAAGATCTATATCATTATACAATATCTAGTACGAGTTTTATTAGGTTTTACTTGTCCTATTCTCAATAAAATTTACCTTACGCAGAGTGTGGAAAATTATATAAATTATCTTTAGATTATAAGCATATCTTACGCTTAATTTCATACATATGTGATGTATGAAATTAGCCTGCAGAGTTTTGTAGAGTTAGGAAATTAAAGTCTTATAAATATTATTGGCCAGATTTTCACATTTATTTTCATTTCCCGCCCATTTGAACCAAAATTCAACTGGAAAAATAATTTTTACAATAAGGTAGGAATTTTTCTAAAACTCTGATTTTTTCAAAAAAATATTGAATTTAAATACTTTATAATAAAGAATTATGTTCAAGAAATATTTTAAAAAAGAAAGATCTATATCATTATACAATATCTAGTACGAGTTTTATTAGGTTTTACTTGTCCTATTCTCAATAAAATTTACCTTACGCAGAGTGTGGAAAATTATATAAATTATCTTTAGATTATAAGCATATCTTACGCTTAATTTCATACATATGTGATGTATGAAATTAGCCTGCAGAGTTTTGTAGAGTTAGGAAATTAAAGTCTTATAAATATTATTGGCCAGATTTTCACATTTATTTTCATTTCCCGCCCATTTGAACCAAAATTCAACTGGAAAAATAATTTTTACAATAAGGTAGGAATTTTTCTAAAACTCTGATTTTTTCAAAAAAATATTGAATTTAAATACTTTATAATAAAGAATTATGTTCAAGAAATATTTTAAAAAAGAAAGATCTATATCATTATACAATATCTAGTACGAGTTTTATTAGGTTTTACTTGTCCTATTCTCAATAAAATTTACCTTACGCAGAGTGTGGAAAATTATATAAATTATCTTTAGATTATAAGCATATCTTACGCTTAATTTCATACATATGTGATGTATGAAATTAGCCTGCAGAGTTTTGTAGAGTTAGGAAATTAAAGTCTTATAAATATTATTGGCCAGATTTTCACATTTATTTTCATTTCCCGCCCATTTGAACCAAAATTCAACTGGAAAAATAATTTTTACAATAAGGTAGGAATTTTTCTAAAACTCTGATTTTTTCAAAAAAATATTGAATTTAAATACTTTATAATAAAGAATTATGTTCAAGAAATATTTTAAAAAAGAAAGATCTATATCATTATACAATATCTAGTACGAGTTTTATTAGGTTTTACTTGTCCTATTCTCAATAAAATTTACCTTACGCAGAGTGTGGAAAATTATATAAATTATCTTTAGATTATAAGCATATCTTACGCTTAATTTCATACATATGTGATGTATGAAATTAGCCTGCAGAGTTTTGTAGAGTTAGGAAATTAAAGTCTTATAAATATTATTGGCCAGATTTTCACATTTATTTTCATTTCCCGCCCATTTGAACCAAAATTCAACTGGAAAAATAATTTTTACAATAAGGTAGGAATTTTTCTAAAACTCTGATTTTTTCAAAAAAATATTGAATTTAAATACTTTATAATAAAGAATTATGTTCAAGAAATATTTTAAAAAAGAAAGATCTATATCATTATACAATATCTAGTACGAGTTTTATTAGGTTTTACTTGTCCTATTCTCAATAAAATTTACCTTACGCAGAGTGTGGAAAATTATATAAATTATCTTTAGATTATAAGCATATCTTACGCTTAATTTCATACATATGTGATGTATGAAATTAGCCTGCAGAGTTTTGTAGAGTTAGGAAATTAAAGTCTTATAAATATTATTGGCCAGATTTTCACATTTATTTTCATTTCCCGCCCATTTGAACCAAAATTCAACTGGAAAAATAATTTTTACAATAAGGTAGGAATTTTTCTAAAACTCTGATTTTTTCAAAAAAATATTGAATTTAAATACTTTATAATAAAGAATTATGTTCAAGAAATATTTTAAAAAAGAAAGATCTATATCATTATACAATATCTAGTACGAGTTTTATTAGGTTTTACTTGTCCTATTCTCAATAAAATTTACCTTACGCAGAGTGTGGAAAATTATATAAATTATCTTTAGATTATAAGCATATCTTACGCTTAATTTCATACATATGTGATGTATGAAATTAGCCTGCAGAGTTTTGTAGAGTTAGGAAATTAAAGTCTTATAAATATTATTGGCCAGATTTTCACATTTATTTTCATTTCCCGCCCATTTGAACCAAAATTCAACTGGAAAAATAATTTTTACAATAAGGTAGGAATTTTTCTAACCTCTGATTTTTTAAAAAAAATATTGAATTTAAATACTTCATAATAAAGAATTATGTTCAAGAAATATTTTAAAAAAGAAAGATCTATATCATTATACAATATCTAGTACGAGTTTTATTAGGTTTTACTTGTCCTATTCTCAATAAAATTTACCTTACGCAGAGTGTGGAAAATTATATAAATTATCTTTAGATTATAAGCATATCTTACGCTTAATTTCATACATATGTGATGTATGAAATTAGCCTGCAGAGTTTTGTAGAGTTAGGAAATTAAAGTCTTATAAATATTATTGGCCAGATTTTCACATTTATTTTCATTTCCCGCCCATTTGAACCAAAATTCAACTGGAAAAATAATTTTTACAATAAGGTAGGAATTTTTCTAAAACTCTGATTTTTTCAAAAAAATATTGAATTTAAATACTTTATAATAAAGAATTATGTTCAAGAAATATTTTAAAAAAGAAAGATCTATATCATTATACAATATCTAGTACGAGTTTTATTAGGTTTTACTTGTCCTATTCTCAATAAAATTTACCTTACGCAGAGTGTGGAAAATTATATAAATTATCTTTAGATTATAAGCATATCTTACGCTTAATTTCATACATATGTGATGTATGAAATTAGCCTGCAGAGTTTTGTAGAGTTAGGAAATTAAAGTCTTATAAATATTATTGGCCAGATTTTCACATTTATTTTCATTTCCCGCCCATTTGAACCAAAATTCAACTGGAAAAATAATTTTTACAATAAGGTAGGAATTTTTCTAAAACTCTGATTTTTTCAAAAAAATATTGAATTTAAATACTTTATAATAAAGAATTATGTTCAAGAAATATTTTAAAAAAGAAAGATCTATATCATTATACAATATCTAGTACGAGTTTTATTAGGTTTTACTTGTCCTATTCTCAATAAAATTTACCTTACGCAGAGTGTGGAAAATTATATAAATTATCTTTAGATTATAAGCATATCTTACGCTTAATTTCATACATATGTGATGTATGAAATTAGCCTGCAGAGTTTTGTAGAGTTAGGAAATTAAAGTCTTATAAATATTATTGGCCAGATTTTCACATTTATTTTCATTTCCCGCCCATTTGAACCAAAATTCAACTGGAAAAATAATTTTTACAATAAGGTAGGAATTTTTCTAAAACTCTGATTTTTTCAAAAAAATATTGAATTTAAATACTTTATAATAAAGAATTATGTTCAAGAAATATTTTAAAAAAGAAAGATCTATATCATTATACAATATCTAGTACGAGTTTTATTAGGTTTTACTTGTCCTATTCTCAATAAAATTTACCTTACGCAGAGTGTGGAAAATTATATAAATTATCTTTAGATTATAAGCATATCTTACGCTTAATTTCATACATATGTGATGTATGAAATTAGCCTGCAGAGTTTTGTAGAGTTAGGAAATTAAAGTCTTATAAATATTATTGGCCAGATTTTCACATTTATTTTCATTTCCCGCCCATTTGAACCAAAATTCAACTGGAAAAATAATTTTTACAATAAGGTAGGAATTTTTCTAAAACTCTGATTTTTTCAAAAAAATATTGAATTTAAATACTTTATAATAAAGAATTATGTTCAAGAAATATTTTAAAAAAGAAAGATCTATATCATTATACAATATCTAGTACGAGTTTTATTAGGTTTTACTTGTCCTATTCTCAATAAAATTTACCTTACGCAGAGTGTGGAAAATTATATAAATTATCTTTAGATTATAAGCATATCTTACGCTTAATTTCATACATATGTGATGTATGAAATTAGCCTGCAGAGTTTTGTAGAGTTAGGAAATTAAAGTCTTATAAATATTATTGGCCAGATTTTCACATTTATTTTCATTTCCCGCCCATTTGAACCAAAATTCAACTGGAAAAATAATTTTTACAATAAGGTAGGAATTTTTCTAAAACTCTGATTTTTTCAAAAAAATATTGAATTTAAATACTTTATAATAAAGAATTATGTTCAAGAAATATTTTAAAAAAGAAAGATCTATATCATTATACAATATCTAGTACGAGTTTTATTAGGTTTTACTTGTCCTATTCTCAATAAAATTTACCTTACGCAGAGTGTGGAAAATTATATAAATTATCTTTAGATTATAAGCATATCTTACGCTTAATTTCATACATATGTGATGTATGAAATTAGCCTGCAGAGTTTTGTAGAGTTAGGAAATTAAAGTCTTATAAATATTATTGGCCAGATTTTCACATTTATTTTCATTTCCCGCCCATTTGAACCAAAATTCAACTGGAAAAATAATTTTTACAATAAGGTAGGAATTTTTCTAAAACTCTGATTTTTTCAAAAAAATATTGAATTTAAATACTTTATAATAAAGAATTATGTTCAAGAAATATTTTAAAAAAGAAAGATCTATATCATTATACAATATCTAGTACGAGTTTTATTAGGTTTTACTTGTCCTATTCTCAATAAAATTTACCTTACGCAGAGTGTGGAAAATTATATAAATTATCTTTAGATTATAAGCATATCTTACGCTTAATTTCATACATATGTGATGTATGAAATTAGCCTGCAGAGTTTTGTAGAGTTAGGAAATTAAAGTCTTATAAATATTATTGGCCAGATTTTCACATTTATTTTCATTTCCCGCCCATTTGAACCAAAATTCAACTGGAAAAATAATTTTTACAATAAGGTAGGAATTTTTCTAAAACTCTGATTTTTTCAAAAAAATATTGAATTTAAATACTTTATAATAAAGAATTATGTTCAAGAAATATTTTAAAAAAGAAAGATCTATATCATTATACAATATCTAGTACGAGTTTTATTAGGTTTTACTTGTCCTATTCTCAATAAAATTTACCTTACGCAGAGTGTGGAAAATTATATAAATTATCTTTAGATTATAAGCATATCTTACGCTTAATTTCATACATATGTGATGTATGAAATTAGCCTGCAGAGTTTTGTAGAGTTAGGAAATTAAAGTCTTATAAATATTATTGGCCAGATTTTCACATTTATTTTCATTTCCCGCCCATTTGAACCAAAATTCAACTGGAAAAATAATTTTTACAATAAGGTAGGAATTTTTCTAAAACTCTGATTTTTTCAAAAAAATATTGAATTTAAATACTTTATAATAAAGAATTATGTTCAAGAAATATTTTAAAAAAGAAAGATCTATATCATTATACAATATCTAGTACGAGTTTTATTAGGTTTTACTTGTCCTATTCTCAATAAAATTTACCTTACGCAGAGTGTGGAAAATTATATAAATTATCTTTAGATTATAAGCATATCTTACGCTTAATTTCATACATATGTGATGTATGAAATTAGCCTGCAGAGTTTTGTAGAGTTAGGAAATTAAAGTCTTATAAATATTATTGGCCAGATTTTCACATTTATTTTCATTTCCCGCCCATTTGAACCAAAATTCAACTGGAAAAATAATTTTTACAATAAGGTAGGAATTTTTCTAAAACTCTGATTTTTTCAAAAAAATATTGAATTTAAATACTTTATAATAAAGAATTATGTTCAAGAAATATTTTAAAAAAGAAAGATCTATATCATTATACAATATCTAGTACGAGTTTTATTAGGTTTTACTTGTCCTATTCTCAATAAAATTTACCTTACGCAGAGTGTGGAAAATTATATAAATTATCTTTAGATTATAAGCATATCTTACGCTTAATTTCATACATATGTGATGTATGAAATTAGCCTGCAGAGTTTTGTAGAGTTAGGAAATTAAAGTCTTATAAATATTATTGGCCAGATTTTCACATTTATTTTCATTTCCCGCCCATTTGAACCAAAATTCAACTGGAAAAATAATTTTTACAATAAGGTAGGAATTTTTCTAAAACTCTGATTTTTTCAAAAAAATATTGAATTTAAATACTTTATAATAAAGAATTATGTTCAAGAAATATTTTAAAAAAGAAAGATCTATATCATCTTTAGATTATAAGCATATCTTACGCTTATTTCATACATAGTGATGTATGAAATTAGCCTGCAGAGTTTTGTAGAGTTAGGAAATTAAAGTCTTATAATATATTGGCCAGATTTTCACTTATTTTCATTTCCCGCCCATTTGAACCAAAATTCAACTGGAAAAATATTTTTACAATAAGGTAGGAATTTTTCTAAAACTCTGATTTTTCAAAAAAATATTGAATTTAAATATTTATAATAAAGAATATGTTCAGAAATATTTTAAAAAAGAAAGATCTATATCATTATCAATATCTAGTACGAGTTTTATTATGTTTACTTGTCCTATTCTCAATAAATTACCTTACCAGAGTGTGGAAAATTATATAAATTATCTTTAGATTATAAGCATATCTTACGCTTATTTTCATACATATTGATGTATGAAATTAGCCTGCAGAGTTTTGTAAGTTAGGAAATTAAGTCTTATAAATATTAGGGCCAGATTTTCACATTTATTTTCATTTCCCGCCCATTTGAACCAATCAACTGGAAAAATAATTTTTACAATAGGTAGGAATTTTTCTAAAACTCTGATTTTTTCAAAAAAATATTGAATTTAAATACTTTATATAAAGAATTATGTTCAAGATATTTAAAAAAAGATCTATACATTATACAATATCTAGTACGAGTTTTATTAGGTTTTACTTGTCCTATTCTCAATAAAATTACCTTACGCAGAGTGTGGAAATTATATAAATTATCTTTGATTATAAGCTATCTTACGCTTAATTTCATACATAGTTGATGTATGAAATTAGCCTGCAGAGTTTTGTAGAGTTAGGAAATTAAAGTCTTATAAATATTATTGGCCAGATTTTCACATTTATTTTCATTTCCCGCCCATTTGAACCAAAATTCAACTGGAAAAATAATTTTTACATAAGGTGGAATTTTTCTAAACATCGATTTTTCAAAAAATATTGAATTTAAATACTTTATAATAAAGAATTATGTTCAAGAAATTTTTAAAAGAAAGATCTATATCATATACATTAGTACGAGTTTTTATAGGTTTTACTTGTCCTACTCATAAATTTACCTTGCCAGAGTGTGGAAAATTATATAAATTATCTTTAATTATAAGCATATCTTACGCTTATTTCATACATATGTATGTATGAATTAGCCTGCAGAGTTTTGTAGAGTTAGAAATTAAATTCTTATAAATATTTTGGCCAGATTTTCACATTTATTTTCATTTCCCGCCCATTTGAACCAAAATTCAACTGGAAATAATTTTTACAATAGTAGGAATTTTCTAAAACTCTGATTTTTTCAAAAAAATATTGAATTTAAATTTTTATAATAAAGAATTATGTTCAAGAAATATTTTAAAAAAGAAAGATCTATATCATTATACAATATCTAGTACGAGTTTTATTAGGTTTTACTTGTCCTATTCTCAATAAAATTTACCTTACGCAGAGTGTGGAATTAATATAAATTATCTTTAGATTATAAGCATATCTTACGCTTAATTTCATACATAGGTATGTATGAATTAGCCTGCAGAGTTTTGTAGAGTTAGGAAATTAAAGTCTTATAAATATTATTGGCCAGATTTTCACATTTATTTTCATTTCCCGCCCATTTGAACCAAAATTCAACTGGAAAATAATTTTTACATAAGGTAGGAATTTTTCTAAAACTCTGATTTTTTCAAAAAATATTGAATTTAAATACTTTATATAAAGAATTATGTTCAAGAAATATTTTAAAAAAGAAAGATCTATATCATTATACAATTCTAGTACGAGTTTTATTAGGTTTTACTTGTCCTATTCCATAAAATTTACCTCGCAGAGTGTGGAAAATTATATAATTATCTTTAGATTTAAGCATATCTTACTGTATGAAATTAGCCTGCAGAGTTTTGTAGAGTTAGGAAATTAAAGTCTTATAAATTATTGGCCAGATTTTCACATTTATTTTCATTTCCCCCATTTGAACCAAAATTCAACTGGAAAAATAATTTTTACAAGGTAGGAATTTTTCTAAACTGATTTTCAAAAAATATTGATTTAAATACTTTATAATAAAGAATTATGTTCAAGAAATATTTTAAAAAAGAAAGATCTATATCATTATACAATATCTAGTACGAGTTTATTAGGTTTTACTTGTCCTATTCTCAATAAAATTTACCTTACAAGCATGTGTGAAAATTATTAAATTATCTTTAGATTATAAGCATATCTTACGCTTAATTTCATACATATGTGATGTATGAAATTAGCCTGCAAGTTTTGAGAGTTAGGAAATTAAAGTCTTATAAATATTATTGGCCAGATTTTCACATTATTTTCATTTCCCGCCCATTTGAACCAAAATTCAACTGGAAAAATAATTTACAATAAGGTAGAATTTTTCTAACAATGATTTTTCAAAAAATATTGAATTTAAATACTTTATAATAAGAATTATGTTCAAGAAATATTTTAAAAAAGAAAGATCTATATCATTATACAATCTAGTACGAGTTTTATTGTTTTACTTGTCCTATTCTCAATAAATTTACCTCGCAGAGTGTGGAAAATTATATAATATTCTTTAGATTATAAGCATATCTTACCTTAATTTCATACATATGTATGTATGAAATTAGCCTGCAGAGTTTTGTAGAGTTAGAAATTAAAGTCTTATAAATATTATTGGCCAGATTTTCCATTTATTTTCATTTCCCGCCCATTGAACCAAAATTCAACTGGAAAATAATTTTTACAATGGTAGGAATTTTTCTAAAACTCTGATTTTTTCAAAAAAATATTGAATTTAAATATTTTATAATAAGAATTATGTTCAAGAAATATTTTAAAAAAGAAAGATCTTATCATTTATCAATATCTAGTACGAGTTTTATTAGGTTTTACTTGTCCTATTCTCAATAAAATTTACCTCAGAGTTGGGAAATTATATAAATTATCTTTAGATTATAGCATATCTTACGCTAATTTCATACATATGTGATGTATGAAATTAGCCTGCAGAGTTTTGTAGAGTTAGGAAATTAAAGTCTTATAAATATTATTGGCCAGATTTTCACATTTATTTTCATTTCCCGCCCATTTGAACCAAAATTCAACTGGAAAAATAATTTTTACAATAGGTAGGAATTTTTCTAAAACTCTGATTTTTTCAAAAAATATTGAATTTAAATACTTTATATAAAGAATTATGTTCAAGAATATTTTAAAAAAGAAGATCTATATCAATAATATCTAGTACGAGTTTTATTAGGTTTTACTTGTCCTATTCTCAATAAAATTTACCTTACCAGAGTGTGGAAAATTATAATAATTATCTTTAGATTATCACACTCCTTATTTCGTATGAAATTAGCCTGCAGAGTTTTGTAGAGTTAGGAAATAAAGTCTTATAAATATTATTGGCCAGATTTTCACATTTATTTTCATTTCCCGCCCATTTGAACCAAAATTCAACTGGAAATAATTTTTACAATAAGGTAGGTTTTTCTAAACCTGATTTTTCAAAAAATATTGAATTTAAATACTTATAATAAAGAATTATGTTCAGAAATATTTTAAAAAAGAAAGATCTATATCATTATACAATACTAGTACGAGTTTTATTAGGTTTTACTTGTCCTATTCTCAATAAAATTTACCTTACCAGAGTGTGGAAAATTATATAAATTATCTTTAGATTTAAGCATATCTTACGCTTAATTTCATACATATGTGATGTATGAAATTAGCCTGCAGAGTTTTTGTAGAGTGTAGAATTAAAGTCTTATAAATATTATTGGCCAGATTTTCCATTTTTTTCATTCCCGCCCTTTGAACCAAAATTCAACTGGAAAAATTTTTAAATAGGTAGGAATTTTTCTAAAACTCTGATTTTTTCAAAAAAATATTGAATTTAAATATTTTATAATAAAGAATTATGTTCAAGAAATATTTTAAAAAAGAAAGATCTATATCATTATACAATATCTAGTACAGTTTATTAGGTTTTACTTGTCCTATTCTCAATAAAATTTCCCTTACCAGAGTGTGGAAAATTATATAATTATCTTTAGATTATAACATATCTTACGCTTATTTCATACATATTGATGTATGAAATTAGCCTGCAGAGTTTTGTAGATTAGGAAATTAAAGTCTTATAAATATTATTGGCCAGATTTTCACATTTATTTCATTTCCCGCCCATTTGAACCAAAATTCAACTGGAAAAATAATTTTTACAATAAGGTAGGAATTTTTCTAAAACTCTGATTTTTTAAAAAAATATTGAATTTAAATACTTATAATAAGAATTAGTTCAAGAAATATTTTAAAAAAGAAAATCATATCATTATACAATATCTAGACGAGTTTTATTAGGTTTTACTTGTCCTATTCTCAATAAAATTTACCTTACGCAGAGTGTGGAAAATTATATAAATTATCTTTAGATTATAAGCATATCTTACTGTGATGATGAAATTAGCCTGCAGAGTGTTTGTAGAGTTAGGAAATTAGTCTTATAAATATTTTGGCCAGATTTTCACATTTATTTTCATTTCCCGCCCATTTGAACCAAAATCAACTGAAAAATAATTTTTACAATAGGTAGGATTTTTCTAAAACTCTGATTTTTTCAAAAAAATATTGAATTTAAATACTTTAATAAAGAATTATGTTCAAGAAATATTTTAAAAAAAAAAGATCTATATCATTATCAATATCTAGTACGAGTTTTATTAGGTTTTACTTGTCCTATTCTCAATAAAATTTCCTTACGCAGAGTGTGGAAAATTATATAAATTATCTTTAGATTATAAGCATATCTTACGCTTAATTTCATACATTGTGATTTATGAATTAGCCTGCAGAGTTTTGTAGAGTTAGGAAATTAAAGTCTTATAAATATTATTGGCCTTTTCACTTTATTTTCATTTCCCGCCCTTGAACCAAAATTCAACTGGAAAAATATTTTTACAATAAGGTAGGAATTTTTCTAAACATGATTTTTTCAAAAAAATATTGAATTTAAATACTTTATAATAAAGAATTATGTTCAAGAAATATTTTAAAAAGAAAGATCTATATCATTATACAATATCTAGTACGAGTTTTATTAGGTTTACTTGTCCTATTCTCAATAAAATTACCTTACCAGAGTGGGAAAATTATATAATTATCTTTAGATTATAGCATATCTTACGCTTAATTTCATACATATGTGATGTATGAAATTAGCCTGCAGAGTTTTGTGAGTTAGGAAATTAAAGTCTATAAATATATTGGCCAGATTTTCACTTATTTTCATTTCCCGCCCATTGAACCAAAATTCAACTGGAAAAATAATTTTTACAATAAGGTAGGAATTTTTCTAAAACTCTGATTTTTTAAAAAAATATTGAATTAATACTTTTAATAAAGAATTATGTTCAAGATATTTTAAAAAAGAAAGATCTATATCATTACAATATCTAGTACGAGTTTTATTAGGTTTTACTTGTCCTATTCTCAATAAAATTTCCTTACCAGAGTGTGGAAAATTATATAATTATCTTTAGATTATAAGCATATCTTACGCTTAATTTCATACATATGTGATGTATGAAATTAGCCTGCAAGTTTTGTAGAGTTAGAAATTAAAGTCTTATAAATATTATTGGCCGATTTTCCATTTATTTCATTTCCGCCCATTTGAACCAAAATTCAACTGGAAAATAATTTTTACAATAGGTAGAATTTTTCTAAAACTCTGATTTTTCAAAAAATATTGAATTTAAATTTTATAATAAAGAATTATGTTCAAGAAATATTTTAAAAAGAAAGATCATATCATTATCAATATCTAGTACGAGTTTTATTAGGTTTTACTTGTCCTATTCTCAATAAAATTTACCTTACCAGAGTGTGGAAAATTATATAAATTATCTTTAGATTATAACATATCTTACGCTTATTCATACATATGTGATGTTGAAATTAGCCGCAGAGTTTTGTAGAGTTAGGAAATTAAAGTCTTATAAATATTATTGGCCAGATTTTCACATTTATTTTCATTTCCCGCCCATTTGAACCAAAATTCAACTGGAAAAATAATTTTTACAATAAGGTGAATTTTTCTAAAACTCTGATTTTTTCAAAAAAATATTGAATTTAAATACTTTATAATAAGAATTATGTTCAAGAAATATTTTAAAAAAGAAAGATCTATATCATTATACAATATCTAGTACGAGTTTTATTAGGTTTTACTTGTCCTATTCTCAATAAAATTTACCTTACCAGAGTGTGGAAAATTAATATAATTTATCTTAGAGATAAGCATATCTTACTGTATGAAATTAGCCTGCAGAGTTTTGTAGAGTTAGGAAATTAAGTCTTATAATATTATTGGCCAGATTTTCACATTTATTTTCATTTCCGCCCATTTGAACCAAAATTCAACGGAAAATAATTTTTACAATAAGGTAGGAATTTTTCTAAAAGATTTTTTCAAAAAAATATTGAATTTAAATATTTAATAAAAAGAATATGTTCAAGAAATATTTTAAAAAAAAGATCTATATCATTATACAATATCTAGTACGAGTTTTATTAGGTTTTACTTGTCCTATTCTCAATAAAATTTACCTTACCAGAGTGTGGAAAATTTATAAATTATCTTTAGATTATAAGCATATCTTACGCTTATTTCATACATTGTGATGTATGAAATAGCCTGCAGAGTTTTGTAGAGTTAGGAAATTAAAGTCTATAAATATATTGGCCAGATTTTCACATTTATTTTCATTTCCCGCCCATTGAACCAAAATTCAACTGGAAAAATAATTTTTACAATAAGGTAGGAATTTTTCTAAACATGATTTTTCAAAAAAATATTGATTTAAATACTTTATAATAAAGAATTAGTTCAGAAATATTTTAAAAAGAAAGATCTATATCATTATACAATATCTAGACGAGTTTTATTAGGTTTTACTTGTCCTATTCTCAATAAAATTTACCTTACGCAGAGTGTGGAAAATTAATAAATTTCTTTTAGATAAGCATCTTACGCTTAATTTCATACATATGTGATGTATGAAATTAGCCTGCAGAGTTTTGTAGAGTTAGGAAATTAAAGTCTTATAAATATTATTGGCCAGATTTTCCATTTATTTTCATTTCCCGCCCATTTGAACCAAAATTCAACTGGAAAATAATTTTTACAATAGGTAGGAATTTTTCTAAAACTCTGATTTTTCAAAAAATATTGAATTTAAATATTTTATAATAAAGAATTATGTTCAAGAAATATTTAAAAAAGAAAGATCTATATTATCAATTTAACTAGTACGAGTTTTATTAGGTTTTACTTGTCCTATTCTCAATAAAATTTACCTTACCAGAGTGTGGAAAATTATATAATTATCTTTAGATTATAAGCATATCTTACGCTTAATTTCATACATATGTGATGTATGAAATTAGCCTGCAGAGTTTTGTAGAGTTAGGAAATTAAAGTCTATAAATAATTGGCCAGATTTTCCATTTATTTTCATTTCCCGCCCATTTGAACCAAAATTCAACTGGAAAAATAATTTTTACAATAAGGTAGGAATTTTTCTAAAACCTGATTTTTTCAAAAAATATTGAATTTAAATACTTTATAATAAAGAATTATGTTCAAGAAATATTTTAAAAAAAAGATCTATATCATTATACAATATCTAGTACGAGTTTTTATAGGTTTTACTTGTCCTATTCTCAATAAATTTACCTTACCAGAGTGTGGAAAATTATATAAATTATCTTTAGATTATACATATCTTACTGTGATGAAATTGCCTGCAGAGTTTTGTAGAGTTAGGAAATTAATCTTATAATATTATGGCCAGATTTTCACATTTATTTTCATTTCCCGCCCTTTGAACCAATTCAACTGGAAAAATAATTTTTACAATAAGGTAGGAATTTTTCTAACTCATGATTTCAAAAAAATATTGAATTTAAATACTTTATAATAAAGAATTATGTTCAGAAATATTTTAAAAAAGAAAGATCTATATCATTATACAATATCTAGTACGAGTTTTATTAGGTTTTACTTGTCCTATTCTCAATAAATTTACCTTCACAGAGTGTGGAAAATTATATAAATATCTTTAGATTATAAGCAATCTTACGCTTAATTTCATACATATGTGATGTATGAAATTAGCCTGCAGAGTTTTGTAGAGTTAGGAAATTAAAGTCTTATAATATTATTGGCCAGATTTTCACATTTATTTTCATTTCCCGCCCATTTGAACCAAAATTCAACTGGAAAAATAATTTTTACAATAAGGTAGGAATTTTTCTAAAACTCTGATTTTTCAAAAATATTGAATTTAAACTTTATATAAGAATTATGTTCAAGAAATATTTTAAAAAGAAGATCTATATCATTATACAATATCTAGTACGAGTTTATTAGTTTTACTTGTCCTATTCTCAATAATTTACCTTACGCAGAGTGTGGAAAATTATATAAATTATCTTTAATTATAAGCATATCTACGCTTAATTTCATACATATGTGATGTATGAAATTAGCCTGCAGAGTTTTGTAGAGTTAGGAATAAAGTCTATAAATATTATTGGCCAGATTTTCACATTTATTTCAGTTCTTTAAATACTTCATAATAAAGAATTATAGTCAAGAAATATTTTAAAAAAGAAAGATCTATATCATATACAATATCTAGTACGAGTTTTATTAGGTTTTACTTGTCCTATTCTCAATAAAATTTACCTTGCGCAGAGTGTGGAAAATTATATAAATTATCTTTAGATTATAAGCATATCTTACGCTTAATTTCATACATATGTGATGTATGAAATTAGCCCGCAGAGTTTTGTAGAGTTAGGAAATTAAAGTCTTATAAATATTATTGGCAAGATTTTCACGTTTATTTTCATTTCCCGCCCATTTGAACCAAAATTCAACTGGAAAAATAATTTTTACAATAAGGTAGGAATTTTTCTAAAACTCTGATTTATTCAAAAAAATATTGAATTTAAATACTTTATAATAAAGAATTATGTTCAAGAAATATTTTAAAAAAGAAAGATCTATATCATTATACAATATCTATACGAGTTTTATTAGGTTTTACTTGTCCTATTCTCAATAAAATTTACCTTGCGCAGAGTGTGGAAAATTATATAAATTATCTTTAGATTATAAGCATATCTTACGCTTAATTTCATACATATGTGATGTATGAAATTAGCCTGCAGAGTTTTGTAGAGTTAGGAAATTAAAGTCTTATAAATATTATTGGCCAGATTTTCACATTTATTTTCATTTCCCGCCCATTTGAACCAAAATTCAACTGGAAAAATAATTTTTACAATAAGGTAGGAATTTTTCTAAAACTCTGATTTATTCAAAAAAATATTGAATTTAAATACTTTATAATAAAGAATTATGTTCAAGAAATATTTTAAAAAAGAAAGATCTATATCATTATACAATATCTATACGAGTTTTATTAGGTTTTACTTGTCCTATTCTCAATAAAATTTACCTTGCGCAGAGTGTGGAAAATTATATAAATTATCTTTAGATTATAAGCATATCTTACGCTTAATTTCATACATATGTGATGTATGAAATTAGCCTGCAGAGTTTTGTAGAGTTAGGAAATTAAAGTCTTATAAATATTATTGGCCAGATTTTCTCATTTATTTTCATTTCCCGCCCATTTGAACCAAAATTCAACTGGAAAAATAATTTTTACAATAAGGTAGGAATTTTTCTAAAACTCTGATTTATTCAAAAAAATATTGAATTTAAATACTTTATAATAAAGAATTATGTTCAAGAAATATTTTAAAAAAGAAAGATCTATATCATTATACAATATCTAGTACGAGTTTTATTAGGTTTTACTTGTCCTATTCTCAATAAAATTTACCTTACGCAGAGTGTGGAAAATTATATAAATTATCTTTAGATTATAAGCATATCTTACGCTTAATTTCATACATATGTGATGTATGAAATTAGCCTGCAGAGTTTTGTAGAGTTAGGAAATTAAAGTCTTATAAATATTATTGGCCAGATTTTCACGTTTATTTTCATTTCCAGCCCATTTGAACCAAAATTCAACTGGAAAAATAATTTTTACAATAAGGTAGGAATTTTTCTAAAACTCTGATTTATTCAAAAAAATATTGAATTTAAATACTTTATAATAAAGAATTATGTTCAAGAAATATTTTAAAAAAGAAAGATCTATATCATTATACAATATCTAGTACGAGTTTTATTAGGTTTTACTTGTCCTATTCTCAATAAAATTTACCTTACGCAGAGTGTGGAAAATTATATAAATTATCTTTAGATTATAAGCATATCTTACGCTTAATTTCATACATATGTGATGTATGAAATTAGCCTGCAGAGTTTTGTAGAGTTAGGAAATTAAAGTCTTATAAATATTATTGGCCAGATTTTCTCATTTATTTTCATTTCCCGCCCATTTGAACCAAAATTCAACTGGAAAAATAATTTTTACAATAAGGTAGGAATTTTCTAAAACTCTGATTTTTTCAAAAAAATATTGAATTTAAATACTTTATAATAAAGAATTATGTTCAAGAAATATTTTAAAAAAGAAAGATCTATATCATTATACAATATCTAGTACGAGTTTTATTAGGTTTTACTTGTCCTATTCTCAATAAAATTTACCTTACGCAGAGTGTGGAAAATTATATAAATTATCTTTAGATTATAAGCATATCTTACGCTTAATTTCATACATATGTGATGTATGAAATTAGCCTGCAGAGTTTTGTAGAGTTAGGAAATTAAAGTCTTATAAATATTATTGGCAAGATTTTCACGTTTATTTTCATTTCCCGCCCATTTGAACCAAAATTCAACTGGAAAAATAATTTTTACAATAAGGTAGGAATTTTTCTAAAACTCTGATTTATTCAAAAAAATATTGAATTTAAATACTTTATAATAAAGAATTATGTTCAAGAAATATTTTAAAAAAGAAAGATCTATATCATTATACAATATCTATACGAGTTTTATTAGGTTTTACTTGTCCTATTCTCAATAAAATTTACCTTGCGCAGAGTGTGGAAAATTATATAAATTATCTTTAGATTATAAGCATATCTTACGCTTAATTTCATACATATGTGATGTATGAAATTAGCCTGCAGAGTTTTGTAGAGTTAGGAAATTAAAGTCTTATAAATATTATTGGCCAGATTTTCTCATTTATTTTCATTTCCCGCCCATTTGAACCAAAATTCAACTCGAAAAATAATTTTTACAATAAGGTAGGAATTTTTCTAAAACTCTGATTTTTTCAAAAAAATATTGAATTTAAATACTTTATAATAAAGAATTATGTTCAAGAAATATTTTAAAAAAGAAAGATCTATATCAATATCAATATCTAGTACGAGTTTTATTAGGTTTTACTTGTCCTATTCTCAATAAAATTCACCTTACGCAGAGTGTGGAAAATTATATAAATTATCTTTAGATTATAAGCATATCTTACGCTTAATTTCATACATATGTGATGTATGAAATTAGCCTGCAGAGTTTTGTAGAGTTAGGAAATTAAAGTCTTATAAATATTATTGGCAAGATTTTCACGTTTATTTTCATTTCCCGCCCATTTGAACCAAAATTCAACTGGAAAAATAATTTTTACAATAAGGTAGGAATTTTTCTAAAACTCTGATTTTTTCAAAAAAATATTGAATTTAAATACTTCATAATAAAGAATTATATTCAAGAAATATTTTAAAAAAGAAAGATCTATATCATTATACAATATCTAGTACGAGTTTTATTAGGTTTTACTTGTCCTATTCTCAGTCGCTCGCTCCGAATCAGTCACAAGTATAGATGGCAGAAACCTGTAATAAATAAGAATCTTTAATTTACCAACAAAACAGTGCTAGATCGTTTCTTAAAACCCGCAACTTTTGGCGTTTCCTAAAAACCCCCCATTTTACAGATGGTATGGTCCAATAGCTTTTAATTATCTCCATAATCTAGCCAAATTCAAAAAAAAAATGATTGTTTTTGTGAAAATAAAATCAGTTTTTTACTTTTTATAACTATAACTTTCTTAATTTCTTTATCAAACTTTTGGAAATTTGGTAGGCAAAAGAGCTAACGAATAGCTATCGGGCCATACCAAGAATGTACAATTTTGTTGAGTTTAAGCAAAGTTATAAAGAGTTTTTCTCGGAAAATCAGTAAAATGACGGTTTTTAGAAAACGCCCTAGCGCATTTAGGAAACGACTCAGTAATACTGGCAGTGAAGCAAGGCCCAACATAATATATGTATTAAGCAATTTATTGAATTTTACACATAATATGGATCGATGTCGTTTCCGCGCTCCCGGCGCCAGACTCGTTAAAGATTTTGTAACTTTTTTTCTAAGTAACCAAAATTTTACAAATTCGCTAACATACGAATCAGGGTGCAACTCGTACTCGTTACTCGTGATTACTCATGTTTTTTGACTACTTGTTACTCGTATTTTGCCACGAGTAACGAGTAATTTTATGCACTGGTAAGAATGGGGTTTTGAGTACAAAAGTTACAAAGGGAATTTATGGAAATCTAAAAATATTTGAATATTTTTTTACGGTTAGTTCTTGATGAGTGGCACAAGAAAAATGTTCAGTACCGCTCGACACCACTATATGTTTCTTCACAATTATCTCAAAAATTGACATTTTTTTGGTCAAAATTTGTTAACAAATCACATCCAGATTTTCAAAATTTTCCCCGACGGCGCCTATCGGCACCGCCGGGCACACCCTCCCCCCGAAGAGTCAACGGAATCAAAATCAAGACAAAATTCACCCAGTAATACTGTAGCAGAGGCTCCCATCTGTCAAGCTCGGTTTCAAAGTACCGATAAGGTATTTCAAAGGACATAAGGTTGAGAATTTGTAAATTCAAAGGACGCGGCAAAAGTATTTTAATGAAAAATTTTCGAAAATTCTTAGGGTAGGGGTCCATCGGTGCCGATAGGCGACGTCGGGGAAATTTCAAAAATTTCAGGGTATTTTATTAACAGATTTTGAATATAATGGTCAACTTTAAAAATTTCTTGCAAAAAATGAGAATCATAAAGCCAAAAATTTAAATTTTTCACCGATCTTAGGGGTGTAAAATTTTTCAATTTTTTGTCCAAATTTGAGAAAAATGAAACCGAAACAAAAATCACGATTTTTAAAATCCGAAAACTAAACCGAAACAAAAAGCGCTAACGGTCTAAAACGAAAACCGAAAACGAAACCCAAAAATACCGAAAACACTAAAACGAAAATTCGTGTAGCCTTTATTGCAGTGAATCACAACATCAAATTGTACAATATTATGTATGAGTAAAATTTTTTCCTAAAAAATTTGAAAATAAAAATTACCTTATTCGTACACGTATTACTCGTGTTAGTTACTCTTTTAAGCAGTCGACAATCTTTAAAAAAAAGTCACAACTTAAAGGACGTCGAATTTGTAAATTTTTAACCATAACTTGAATTTTTTTCATTTTGGATGAATAATAGAAAACGGTGGGAGTCGATGGACAAAAAGTACAAAAATCAATCATTAGACTTTTTCATATGATTTTTTGCAAAAAAAAAATGGCTAATAATTGTTTTAAAATTTATTATGACAAAAAAATAGAAAAAAAAAATATCCAAAAATAAATTAAAATAACTCCAAATATTTTGAAAAAAATTTAAAAACCAAAAATTAGGATGTCGAATTATTCTATGTTTCACTTTTCACTATGAAAGTGCGGGAAATGATTTTACCCGGGAACCGGGAATCGCGAACCGGGACCGAAAATGCACTCGGGAAGGAAACTGGGACACGAAAAACCCGGGAAATTTCCGGAGTCGGAAACCGGTTAGACTCTCCATGATAATTTTCGTTCTCGGTTCGCTTTTTTTGGGGTCTCGGTCTCGTCTCGTTCTCGGTAAATTTGGGTTTCGAGCTCCTCTACATCCTTAGGGCTATTTTTTTTAAACCAACAAACCGGCCCCCGTTTTTCGTCAGGCCGGTTTTAGGACCTCCGATTTTTCGTTTGGTTTTTGTCTCAAACCCCCGGTTTTCGGTCTGGGTTCTGTTAGGCCCCAAACTCAAAAAACTTAAATATTAAATAAATTGATTTTGAAGAAGTTCGAATTTTTTTAAATTAAATTTTCGCGTTTAAAATTTCGAATGAAAAAAGTTCCTGCTAAAAAATTTTTGGATTAAATTGAAAATTTTTGGGGATTTCTTAATGTATTTTTTAGATATTTTAAGTTTTTTTCTAAATGATAAGACATTTATTAGCAATTTTTTTCCAAAAAATCATATGAAAAAGTCAAATGATTAATTTTTGCACTTTTTGGCTTAGCCAAATTTGCAATTTTGTACTTCGACCAAGAGAAAACATGTTAAATTGGTTGCCCAAGGAAAAAATTATATGTCGGTAATTAAAATCGGATAAAGCTGGGAAATTTTTTCTCTAAACATAATCTTTCAATTTTTTTAACCATCATAAATAAGAGCTAGTAAAGATATTATTTAATTAATCAAAAAAATATTAAAAAAAACTGCAAAGATTTTATACAAAAAGAGAATAGCGACAAAAATTTAAACATAAAAAATATCTAATTAAGCAAAAGGAATTAAAAAAAAACAGTTCAAGATTGAGAACAGAAATATAAGGGTTAGAAATGGAATGACAGGGGTTGGGTATGCCAAGAGCAGATTTGTCTAAAGTTGGGTTGACCAAAGCTTTTGTGTATCGAGTCCGGAGACGGACACTAGCGAACCAAGGGTTCAAAAAGCATATTATTTAAAATTTACATAATTCGAAAGTTTTAAATGTTATTTTAATAAGACATCGTTTAGCGATTGTTAGTTTTAAAAAATTTGCGTAAGAACAATCAATACAATGTGAGTGATAATTTGATGGGACGCGAGTGTCCTATTTCATTCGGAAGTACATATTCCCTACAGTAAATCAAAAAGTCAACAAATCATATTACGTCACCGTCGAACCAGCAGATCGGGGCATCCACGAAATATCGACTCAGCCAAAAAACAAAACATTTCGAATAATTTAAATTCGAAATAGATGTTGAATTGAGTTCGAAAAAATGGGAATCACTTTTTATACATAAATTTTCGCTGAGTCGACAAAAAGTCGAGTCGGCATTTCGAGGATTTTTGGCTGAATCCACATTTCTTGGAGTCGACATTTCGTGGGGAGGCGTTTTAATCATTCTTTTTGGTGGGATTCCTAAGGACATAAATAGCTAAAAAGAAAACAAAAATAACAACAACAATGCCAATCACACCACAAATTCGTTTTGTACGACGAATGCGTGCTGCTTTAAATCAATTTAAAGGATTAGAAAAATTGTTTCTAAATTGGAGAAAATATTATTATTATTATTAGGGTTATAATTATATGGATAAAAAATCACAAAATATGGCCATAAAATATGGACCAAAAATCGCGAAATATGGACATAAAATTTCAAAAATATGGACATAAATTCTTACAAATATAGTTAATTGGTATTTTAAAACAAAGATAAAAAAATTTTATTTTTCTTTTTTTCTGCTTTTTTTAATTTTCAAAAATTTTTGCCAAAATCTTGTTAAAAAATTCAAATTTAATTTTATGGGTATTTTTTCAAAATTTTACAAAAAGTTGATTTCAGGGGGGTTTTTTGTTTTTCTTGCTTTTTTCTTCATAAAACTGAAAACCCTGCAAAATATGGACATAATGCCAAAATATGGACAAATATGGATATAGAAATCCATCCTAGAAGCTTCAAACCAAGCTAAAAACATGGGTTTCGTGCGTTTCAGACCTCCCACGTCCAGGAAAAAATATGGATAATTATTTTAACTATGAGCCCAAAACTAAGACAGATAGATTCATCATATTTGGAGGCATAAATGCCACAATATAATCTAATTTATGTGGGAAAGAAAATTTAGTTTTTTCGCGGACTTTTTTCAAAAATTGAAATTGGGCCCCCAAAAAAAAATTAAAATAATTTAAAAAATATTTTAATTTTTCATTACCTTTTCCAAAATACTGCTGAAATTGTTCATTTTGTTTCATTGAATGCCAAAAAATAAGAATATTGGTCATATTTTCATCTTCTCCATCGCCTCCAAGAATCGTTGCGCACCAAATGGCGTACAAACGTTTCAAAATGTCAGAAATTTCCCATTTCATCAAATAATTTTTGTTTTCATATGCAATTTTATTTTGGCTGGCCAAAGATTTGATAAAGTCCTCAATTTTCTTCAACATTTTTGGCTCAATTTTCCCTTTTTGTGCCAATGTGAATTTTATGGAAATGAATGTTTTGGCTAAGTCTTGCAACAGTTTGACCGCCTTGCCAAGCTTGCTGACAAACAAATAAATATTATTTCCAATTGTTAAGACTTTGCCAAGCGAATAATTTTTCGATTGAACTTTTTGCATTTGTTCATCATTGAAATCCATTCCATGATTTGCAGCAACAAATTTTGAACGGGTCCTCTGTAAAGAAAAAAATAAATTAAAATGATTTTTTGTTTCTAGTTGCCGAGAACGGGTGTGGTGGATGGTCAAGCAAAAGACGTTTGTGACAACGGGAAACAGAACGGAGTCAGAATCGGGTCTTATGGGGTTCACGACTAGGGTTGTCGGTTTCTGGGGATTCTTTAAAACCGAACCGACCGAACCAAACCGAAACCGACCGTTTCGGTTAACCGAACCGAACCCGGTAACCGAAACCGAGCAATTCAGTTAACCGAACCGAAACCGATAACCGAAACCGAAACCGAGCAATTCGGTTAACCGAACCGAAACCGATAACCGAACCCGAAACCGAGCAATTCGGTTAACCGAACCGAAACCGATAACCGAAACCGAGCAATTCGGTTAACCGAACCGAAACCGATAACCGAATTTTCTCGGTTTTGGTTCGGTTCGGTTTCAACCCGACAACCCTATTCACGACATAGTCACTTTCCGTTCGTGCTGGGACATTTGTCCGCCACTATGGGCGTTTGTTAAATCCGCCATCTTTTACAGATTTTTCGATTATAATTTGTCATAACTTTGCCCAAGATTAACCAAATTTAACAATCTTGGTATCGTACGATAGCTCTTGATTGGCTCTATCAATCTTCCAAATTCCAAAAAATTTGATTAAGTTTTAAGAAAAATATGGTCAAAAAAATATATTTTTTCACTTTGACTGCCACAACTTTCTTAAAAATTAATCAGATTTTTTGAAATTTGGATGGCTAAATAGAGCTCATCAAAATCTATCAGATGATACCAAGATTATTTAATTTTGTTTGTTTGAACAAAGTTATGACGGATTATGTTCGGGAAATTTGTAAAAAATGGCGGATTTAACAAACGCCCATAGTGGCGCTATTTAACAAACGACCTAGCACCTTTTCCGTTCATGAATGACGAAAAATGAGCACCGGTAAAGGCTCCATAGATTTTCAAAGAATTGGGAACAATTTAAAAAATAGAAAATTGAGCACTAATGAAAAAATAAATAAATTTTATAATTATGAAAAATGCATAATTATTTTTTGATTTAATAAAATTCTCCTCATTGAATTCATTAATAAAATAAAATATTTTCAGAAATGAATAAAATAAATTTCTTTTTTAAAAGTTAATAAACGGCCAAAAATGGATGAAGTGACCTCAAATTTTGGATGAACAGGAGAGGGTGGAGGCGGTATATAGTTCTTTTCATCCGAGAGTTTTTCAATTATTGGCTCGTATTCATCCATTTCGTCAGCAATTTGTGCAATTTTTTTGTCCAAAATGCCATTTTGTTGTATAAAATTGTGCCAAAAACTTGGACTAAAATTAATATTGCAATAAATGGCAGAAAAGAATTAAACTAATTTTACTGATTTTCATCATTATTCATACTTTGAGTTTTCGATTTCATGTAAATTTGAAGAAGTGTTTGGAATTAGGCCAATTGTCATAAACGAAGCGATCAGAAAGTGAAACATTCTAGTGTTCTGTTTTTAAAATTAATATAAGTTCATATTGCTATCAAAAATTTCCCAAGTTCTTCGTATCTCGGTCTCGGTTCCCGGGTTTTGTTTCCCGGATTTCTTGAAATTTTTACACTGTTAAAGATGGCTTTGAGGCCACAAAATCTGTGACCAAAAGACACCAAAATTTCAAAAAATTTCATCGGTGGCTCCTGTCGGCACCACCTGCTCCGCCCCTTTGAATTTCTAAAAAGCATAAAAGAGTTTCTTTTTTCAAAAGTTAGGTCAGGTATGTCAAAGGAATGTAGCTTAAAAGATCATTTTTATTTTTTCTAAAAAAACCTAAAAATAAACATTTCAACAAACCCATTATTGACCCCCTAAAAAACATCAATATGATGATAAATCATGACATTTGTGTACTCTATTTTTATTGCATTTTTACACTTGGAATTTAAAAAATTATAAAAAAATTGTTTATTTTGTTAAAAAAAAGTTCCGATTTCCGGAAAATTTTTGGGCATCGGAATTCCGGTTTTACGATTTTTTAAAATCATCGATCGGCTGCAGCCCTGATGTGCATGACAAAGTTTTATGCCAAAGGTTTTCCTTACAATTTGAAGGCAAATTTCAAAATGAGGCTTTGAGTATTCTTGTGGTTTTCAGAAAAAGCAATCCAAAAATCCTCAAAAATGGCAATTTTTAAGCTAAATACGTCAAAAACCAGACCAAATTTTCAAAAATATCTCCGGCGGAGCCTAACCGCACCGCCGGCCACCCCTCACAACATATTTTTCGATTTTAAGTGCAAGGCAAAATAGCGAAACATTTACAAAAGAATTAGTTTTTGACACCAAAAATTTGATCTATTGTCCGTTAGGTCAAAAATACCGATCGAGCTCTGCTTTGGGCAAAGCTAATTTTTTAAGCGATTCGTGACAATAAAAACCCGGTTCCCAATTCCGGGTAAAAATCATTTCCCGCACATCCCTAGAATATGCCGAAAATTGTGGCTAATTTGCCTAACCGTCTATTTGAAACCCCAAAAGATTTTCTTGTTGGGCATTTTAACCAACATTTTATTGCACTTTTGTGCAGTATTTAACAAATTCTTTTATAAATAAACCCATTTACTTTTTACACTTAAAAGAAAAACAAAAAAGTAACAAAAAAAAATAAAAGAAAAAAAAATTATTGTAATAATAATATTTATAAAATAGAAATTTAAAAATTTTTTCATTTAATTGATTTGATGAAAAAATGAATTTTGGGCACTTATTATTTATCTGACTAAAGCGGTGAAATGCCACCAATTTTATGGTTGGCATTGCCCTTTTTGGTCGTGTTATTTTCTAAATTGAAAGTGAATTTATAAGTAAAAAATGTTTGGGAGAAATATATTTGTATAAGCGGGAAAAAAGGAGAAGCAGCTACAAATTCGTTATTAATAAATTCGTTCGTGGCTGTAAAATGTCACAGTTAGAGTTGGACTGTATTCTGAAAATGCGATACTGTATTCGGGCACAATAGCTAGAAGCGACAAAGTAGAACAAAATTTGATTTTCATTCAAGTCTATGTGTTTAGAAGCTATCATTAGACTTTGTTAAGCGATTTGATAAATTATTAACAAATTAAATTTTAAAACTGCGAATTTTATATTAATTTTTTATAATACGCTTGATTATTTACTATAGGTACACAATATTCAAGCTCTTCATACAATTGCTGCTATTTTACATTTTTTTGATTGTTGTTTTGTTAATGAAAACCGGTCTTTTGGTTTAATACAAGTAACGAAAAAATTAGAAAATCCTAAATTATTTGTCAAAAAATTCGTGAGTGTCAAATGCCACAGTAAGAGTTTGACTGTAAAGATGCGAATGTATTAGGGGGTGCTAGGGGTCGTTTGTTAAATGTCACCACTATGGGTGTTTGTTAAATGCGCCATTTTTTACCCGAATATAATTCGTCATTATATTCTAGGTATCATCCGATAACTTTTGATAATCAAATTTTTCGAAATTTGGAAGATTAATAGTGCTAATCAAAAGCTATCGGATGATAATGTTCGAAAAATCTGTAAAAGATGGCGGATTTAACAAATGCCCATAGTGGCGGAATTTTACAAAAGTCCTCCGACCGACGGTTAAGGAATTGAGAAAGTGTTTGCGAGTTTTGGACCAAAATATTCTCAAAAACTTTTTTTACATAACTTTTTGGCGCTATAATTTTTTATTTTCAAAAGCTTCATTCGATGAGATGGTTTTTATTTTTAAAATTAATTTTCGATTAAAAATTATAAAGTTAATTTTTGATTTTATTCTAAATTTAGAAAATTCCAAAAAATCCTGATACCAGGTGGGTCCTGGACCAAAAATTGCGTAAGTAAGCGGAAACGAAAATTGAAAAAAAAATATTAATAATATTAGTATGATTGCCAACAAAATTTTTATAATGCTTATAACATTTACATATTTAGTGGAATTGATAGAATATATTAAATTATATATGTTAATGAATAAATTAATAAAAATAAGAAATTATTAATAAATTATTAATGTATTTAACAAATAAACATTTAGGAATAATATCACTTAATTTATATAATGTTAACATTGGTATTATGAACCTGATATAAATTTTTATTTATTAATTAATTATTTTCATAGTAATAATTATCTATTTGGTATGAATTTTCAATTGAAATAGCCAACGATTTAATAACTATGCTTTTACTACTATTGCTCGTGTATTTGTCAAGCTTATGTCCAATCGGCGGAATCACTGTACAAGAAATGACAAAATGTGGGACAGATTTTTTCTATGAAAAATATGGCACCAAAATCCTCGCCCAGAATGGACAGAATGGACAACTAAAAAATGCCATTGTTGGGTTAGGCAAAAAACAGCTGCTGTTCGAGGCACTTTTTAACAAAATTTCAGAAGTAATTCCTAATTAAATTCTTAAAAAATTTAATTGAATTCTTAAGAACATTAGTTGTTTTTCAACTGACAAGTACAACTTTTACAAAGAGCGTCTTGATGAGATTAATCGCCATGACCCGGCACTTAGCCAATTGCTCGAGGGTTTATTTGACGTGCAAATGCATGCAAAAAAAGCGCTTCAATCCGGTAGAATACAACAATTAATTTTATTTTTAAATTAACTTTCTTTATAATAAAATGCCTATTAATTTTGGTTGAGTGGCGTGGGGTGAACACCATCAATTTATGAAATGATAATCGGACGAAAATTAGAACGATAAAACAATTTATCTGTTTGAAATGCAAACAAAGTAAACCGAGATAATGGGATAAGTGCAAAAAAATATATGAAAATTCTAGTAAAACTAAATAAGCATCTTGCAACACCCATGGTGCCGAATTGTCATTGTGACAAAGTATCCTCCAACACATCAAATTGCCCTTGGTCGAAATTTCTGTATGCTTTTCAGTTAAATATTTAGATAATGATGATGAGTTAATGATGACGCTGAACAGAGTCAAACAGAATTTAGCATATACCGTGCTTTTCGTGGCAAATCGCCACCAAATTCGCCTGGATACCTCCCTAGAAAAGGAAAATGATCTAAATTTATTTCTGACTGATCTGATAAATTTTTACAACGAATTTCAAGCGGATGAAGAAAATGCAATCAAAAACAAAAACCGTCGGTTTTATTATGGCAAAAAGTGGAATGAGCAAAGGGAACGATTCCTCCGATTTGTGTTCCGCTCATTGGAAACAAAATGGGACGGAAGCGCATTTTCAACGGGCCAAAATGATGATGACGATAATAATGGTAATGGCATATTGTTTTAGATAATTGAGTAGTTAGTTGTAGCTAATTAAGCATTAATATGAGTGAAATATTCTTATAAAATTTTGGGTGCAATTCGCCGCCGGAAGCGTCGTAAACGGCAAAATGCACCGCCGCCGGCAAATGAAACCGAAACGCCATTTGAAAATTTTTTTTCCTTCTTACTATACATTGTTATTATCCTCGTAACGCTGTTCCTTATGCATACTATTTACAAGATTTTTTTACGCCAAATGATCAGAAGCTTGGCACACGGCCAAAATCAAGTGACGGCGAATATTGGGCGTGCAGGTGAAAATTTGATTTTTTTTTTTTATAAACCATTATAGAGCCATATATTGGTATATTAAAAAAAACAAACAAAGATTTTTAGTAATTTTTAACGGAAAATTGGAATAATGCAAAATTTAATTCATTTTGATACACTTTTTTTGAACATTTGTAAATTTTTGCGAATTTTCTCGGCAGAAATTTCGCTGGTAGCATCTGTGGGCCAGAACGAAGAATGCCCAATTTGTCTCAGTCTGATCGAACCCGAGACTATGAAAGTAACCTTGCAATGCCAGGTAAGCAAAATAAAAGCTTTTCAAAAAACTTTTATGCCAATTTTAGCACATTTTCCACCAAGAATGCATTGCACAATGGTTGAATATTTTTTTATACCTTTTATTCAAAAAAGGAGACTTTCAGGTTCAGACGAATGAGAACTTGTCCGGTATGCCGATCAACGGCACAAACAGAAATATCGAGGAACCAAATAAGTATATTTTAGTCGGTTTCACTGCCATCTTTGAGATCGAGAAATTCTTTCTTAAAAATAAGAACATTTAAAATTTTTAAGATTTGATTCCTCTAAATCAGATATTTTTTTAAAAATAAGAACAAATGGGGCCAGGCTTAAAAATTAAAAAATAAAATAAGGAATACATAATTAAGAGCCCAAATAAAATCGGAAAAATATCCCCTGGTAAAAAAAATGAACTTTTTTTAAAATTGCGCATTGCGTATTGCGTTTGCGTAAAATTTTTTTAGAATTGCGTGAATCCCTGGTCGGCATGCATATATTTTGTTTTAGGATAATTTATAATAGTTATGAAAATTAAGACATGGCACCACACTATGATGATCGGCCTTCAAATGAACAAATGAATGGCACAGCAAATGGAGACGGCATTACGGACGTTCAGGTGATCATTGAGATGCAATTGTATGAGAACAACCAACATGGCAATATTGCTACTGGCGTTGGCGAAAACGGCACGGATGGTGTCGGAACTAGCGCGCAAGTAACGGAGGAACCAATCGGTGTACAAGTGTCACGGCAAAACAGGCCAAATGACGTTAATGGGCAAGCCGAAGGGTGATGGGCAATTATGTAAAACAATGATTCTGTAGAATTCTTAAAGCTGCGATTTTTATTCATTTCCAGACTAAATTTCGTCATAACTTTTTGTAAAAGCAACCAAATGAAGCAATCTTAATATCGTTCGATAGCTTTTGATGTGCATAATCTCTTCAAAATTGTTAATCGTTTGACAAAAATCTTTCTTTAGATAACTATTCGCGTTATATATTTTTATTTCAAACGCTGCATTCATTACTATCCGGTTTATATGTTATTAGATTCATTTTTGATTAAGAATAGTAAAGCGATTCATGCTCCATATGTTGCTCCTACCCTTATTTTCGGATTGCATTCATAAAAAAAAAAAATTAAATTCGTACAATATTTGAGAGAAACAAAATTAGTTATTGACAAATTATAGTTTTTTACGAGATTAGGCTTATTTACTTACTGCCTAGCGTTACGAAGAATAAATAAATAATCTTTTTTTGGGTTTAACTTTGAATTTAAAAATTTGGCTCTTGACTATTTATTGTCCGTTTTTATTAGGTCCGCTCATATCATTATAAATGTTGTCATTACTTGGTAAGTCAATTTATTCTTTAAAGAAACAAACCAATACTGCAAATTTATTTACTAAACTTTTTTCATGTCCTAACAAATCTCGACTTGGATGTGGATAACATCTAATGAAATTGTTTTTAATTTTAAGTTTTTATATAGTGATTTTCTTGAAAAACTATATATGGCCGAGATTTCTAATCGAAAATAGACCGTTCCGGGATTTCTAGTGTTTCGGGTCTTTATAATTTTGCCGGGTGCATCAATCTCCTCTGATTCGTCGACATCTGCAGGTTCGAATAACTACTTATGCATACTCTATCTGGGCATGAAAATATTTTTTCAATCTAAACGAAATTTAAATCAAAGAAAAGTTCATATTTTTCCTGTTGCATACTTGAAAAATAATTATGGGCTTTGACCATAGGCTTTACCCGTGGTGAATCGAAGTGACAAAAGTGCAAAATATGCTGAATTTTTGAGTAAATCATGTCATAACTTTGCTCAGGCGCAACCAAATTAAATAATCTTGGTATCATACGATAGCATTTGAGTAGCTTTATTAGCTTACTAAATTTCAAAAAATTTTATTAACTTTTTCGTAAGTTATAGCAATTTTTTGACTTTTTTGGTCATAACTTTGGAAAAACTTAATAATATTTTCTGAAATTTAACAAGCTAATCGAAACAAGTAAGAGCTATCGTATGATACCAAGATTATTTAATTTGGTTGCGTCTAAGCAAAGTTATGACATGATTTACTCGAAAATTCAGCATATTTTGCACTTTTGTCACTTCGCCCGCATCTGCACTTTTGTCACTTCGACCTAGCACCGGCTTTAACAATTTGAATAGAGGCTCTTTCCAATTTCCCCCAATTCTGTCCTCTTCTTTTTTCTAAGCATCATCATCACATCATCATCATCATCATCATCAACAACATCATGGTCCTCAGTGCATCGCTTCTCTTTGCCTCTCTCTCTCACTCCTCATTATGCTTCATCATTCCCTCCTACTTACTGTTCGTCCCCCTTCCGTTCCTTTTCCTTTTGTTCCTTCTCCTCCTCTTTTCTCTTGTCTTCCTCCGTCTCACTTTGTTTTTTTATCCTTCTCTTCTTCTTTGGTTACTGGTACATGATGATACTGAGCTGGTACAGGAAACGGAGTTGGAATAACGCCGGCAAAATCTTGCGATGATTGCGGAACAGGCGACGATGCTTTAAATATAACCAGCATTTTAACTCAGAAACTTAGACCTAACTTATCTAAGAAGCAACTAAAAAAGAACATTTTTAGTATCGTAGCTTTTGGCAAGAAATTTGGTCATTTAAAACTAAATTTATGCCTGTCTCAAATGATACTAAGAAGGTTAATTAAAGCCGCACCAAGATGCTGCCGGATCCTGGTCTACTCGACATTTGCCTCCTTGCCGACTCACCTACTCGACGTTCGGTCGATTCAGCATTGGGCCTACTGAGTAAAGGAAATGGTCTATTGAGCAAATAACCAAAATTTCTAAATCTTTCCATGAAAATAAGACTTTTTTATTATAAGTAGTTATATGCACTAACGTTTTTTTAGCTATGTATGCATGTGTTGTACCAAAAAAAAGAGTAAAAATATGTACCATTTGTGGTGCCCTGCGTCAATAGGCTATTGATCTGTGTGCCGAGCCAAGATGCCGCGGACAGTAAAACGCATCCTGGTGGCTTAACATCATGTCCTGCTTCATCATCATGTCCTCTTTTATCAGCATGTCCTATTTTATCATCATGTCCTGTTTTATCATCTTGTCCTGTTTTATCAGTATGTCCTGCTTCTTTATCAGCATTCATTGGTGGAGGAGCGCAATGCACAAAAAGCAGTTTACTGCTGAACAGTGCAAACACGAGAAACAGGGGCAGCGGAACACTGTTGCAGACAAAAGCCATGGGAGGTCAACGGTATCAGAACGAAAGCAAAAGTCAGTGACTGATCAGAGCGGTTCAAATTTGGGGAGTAGTGTGAGCAAAGAAACGGAAGAAAGCGCTACAATATGCCTAAAGGAGTGAAAAATTATACAAAAATTTAAACAGCAAATGGATACATTATTAAGCCCTTGGAATTTAAAATAAAAATAATTATTATGAATAAAAATTAATAAGAAATTTTAATTTTTTTTTGGGCATAAATCGTTGATTTACACAAGGTATGCCTTTAAATGAAATGCTTATTTCTAACAAAGCATTTGGATGTATATGAATTGGCATATTTGACGTGTTTGTTTAACAGATACAGCTTGTATACATGTATAAGTGGGTGAGGAATTGGTGACATTGCCTTATTTGAAGAGGGATTGTATAGCGTACATGCACATATTGTGAGTTGGCATTGGCAATGGTATCGAATGCGGCATTTGCACTTTTTGTGATTTGAAAAATCGAATCAAAAAAATGGTCGGTTACACTAACTAAGGAGGGTGGCCAGGTGTCCGTGGAGTTCCGAATGAAATTGGTGGGTATGTAGTGCACCCCAGGGTTATCACTGATGAAAGTGGTTAAACCATACGCAAATTTGCATAGTAATCATTTTTCCGGAAACCGCCCAGTTCGGCGCGGACTGGTTCAGCGCAACTGGCAATAACTGCTTTTATTTTCGTCCAAATTAAACAAATTAGATATTATTCGAAAGACTTGACGAGACCTTCAATGCGCAAATTTTGAAAATATACAAAAATTTATGGACAAAAAAATCAAAATATTGAATTTTGCTTGCCGGTTCGGTGCAACAAGTCATGACTTTTTTATGCATTGGTTTTCTTGATTTTTGGCAAGTTTAATGCAGCACATAACGACGGAAAGGTTCTATTTTATTTTATGAGTCCATTCATTATTTTATGAATCCATTCCATTTTTTGAGTCCAATAACAATCATTTTAAAGACATCAAACTTTCTTCTTCACATTCTCTTCTTCCATTTTAATTTTATTGTTAAATAACTTAATTTTTTCGCTTTGTATTTGTTGGAAGATTTTTAAAAAGTCTGCTGACTTAACTCTGACATTTTACCAACTTATCTTGGTAAAAACCCGACTCGTACAGGTCCAACTCGTACAACCCCGACTCGTACAGGTGACGTGTTATAAGTATAAGGACTGTCTAACCCCAGCTGTCTGCGCTCCCACGCAAAATAAGTTTAAAAAAGTACGAGTCGGGGTTGTACGAGTTGGACCTGTGCGAGTCGGGGTTTGTCCCTTATCTTCACAAACAAATGTTCGTCGCTTTGATGGAAATCCGAAAACTTGAGAAATAGATTTCAAAACTCAATTGTGTCATTTTACAAAAAAGAAAATTTTAAAATATATTAAACTCGACACACACACACACTCTGATTAGAAAACTTAAAATATAAATTGAGCTCATAAAGTTTGATTGGACTTATTATAAAAGTCGGTTGGACTGGTGCTAGGTCGTTTCGTAAATTCCGCCATTTTGCAGATTTTTTGTCTAAAGCTCTTTATAACTTTGTTCAAACGCAACCAAATGGCATAATCTTGGTATCATCCGATAGCTCTTGGTTAGCTTTTCAGCCTGCCAAATTTCAAAAAATTTGTTTAAGCTTTGAAAAAAATATAGACAAAAAATATGCAAAATGGCGGAATTTACGAAACGACCCAGCACGGATTGGACTCATTAAGTAAAATAAAACCGTGGATAACAAGCTAATGAAATTGTCTTTACGTTAAATTTTTATTTATTTATTTTCTTGAAAATTCATTATATAACGGCTGAGATTTTCTAATCAAAAAAAGACCGTTACGGGATTTCTAGTGTTTCGGGTCTTTATAATTTTGCCGAGTGCATCAATCTCCTCTGGTTCGTCCACATCTGCAAGTTCCAATGAATTATGATCTATGTGGCTTTTCCCACTATAGATCTCCGAAACAGGTCAGTCCCTCCCGTCGGTTCCGTCCCAGCCGGTTCCGTCTCGGCAGTTCCGTCCCGGCCGGTTCCGTCCCAATACATAAAGGGCCAGTTCCGTCCCATCCCAAGATTTAGTAACAAAATAGGCATAAAATCAAAATAGAAACCAAAATAGGACAATTTAACAAGAAAATCACTTTAGTAGTTTAGACTTTGCTAAGGTTCCCGGAAAAACTTTAGAAGTGGCCCCGCTAAAAAACCGCTCAAAACATGTTCCAATCAATCTCTTATGACCTCTAATCCGCATAAAAAATAGTCCCGAGGTGCGGAAATGTGTTTTTTACTGAAAAATAGTCAAACGGAGCAAGGGCAACGATTGCTGATTGGTACTCATACTGTCGGCAAGTTCAAAAGAATTTAAATTATTGCGCTAAAAACCAGCGCACACTCGACTACGGCGGCCAGTAGGTGGGTCGCCGCTCGCTCGCTCCGGGTTGCTCGCGCCTGATGTCGGGCCTTCGGCCCGACATTAACCAGGCGCTCGCAACCCTCCGCTCACTCGGGCGACCCACTACTTGCTCCGTCTTCGCATGCTCCTTTTTGCGTTTGGGGTAGTTCTGAAATGACGTTTGGTTTTTAGAGAGGTTTGTATGGTTGCGCTTGACGGTGCGTATGAGAATGATGGCCCGATCGGGGGAGCTGGTCATGTGATTGAAATTGACGAAAAATAAATTTCAAAAACATTAATTAATTGAATGGGAGCATTTTTAAGCAGGTTCCCTTAGTTTTGGTCATGGTACTGAAATGTCCATTTTCACAGGGACTCAGCTGTCTGGTTCTCAAATCGCATCTGATCACTTTTTACGTACTCTAGCTCGCTTTGTCTAATTTAGAGTTATCATTTGATACCTCATTTGCTAGTAAAAATTTAATATACAATCGTTTTTTGCTTATATTTACGCCAAATTTCGGCGTTTTGAACTGCTTCCAAAACCGGTTTTTTTTGGCATTTCCGCACTTCGGGAATATTTTTTAGGATGATTAGAGGTCATAAGAGACCGATTGGAACATGTTTTGGGTGGTTTTTTAACGGGGCCACATCTAAAGTACACCCAGGTTCCCTAGTGTATTTTGCAAACCTAACCCCCAAGCTTTATTTGAAAAAATAAAAAAAAAACCAGAAAAAATAAGATTAGGTTTTCAAAAAGGGGGTATAGTTTAAAAAATTTGAAAAAAATTTCTAAGGTTGGTCCGCCACAGTTGTCGGGCCGCATTTATGCTGGTCCGCAAAATGAATTTGAAAATACCTAGCTTTTATTTTAAAAATATTTCGTTGAAAATTTCACTTTCATATTAAACTATGGCTTAAATGATAGAAAAAAACAAAAAAAGATAACGAAATTAATTTTTTCGGTTTTTTTCCAAAATTTTGAGATGGGACGGAACTGGCCTAAAATGTCAGGGGTGGTCACGGACACGGACAATCCGCGGATTGTCCGGATACGGACGGATACGGATAACGATTTTTGAAATCGGACGGACACGGATATGAAGGCCATATCCGCGGATATCCGTGATATCCGCCAGCGAATCAAACCTGGGTTAGTTCATTAAAGATTTGGTAATTTCGTTTAAATTTTTGGAGAAATTTTATTCACAAAAAAATATTTTCCATTTTATAGTTTCAAAATCTTTAATTTATTTTGCTGGTCTTCTGTGTTAGGGAAAAATGGTTTTCAATGTGATTTGGCTAAAAAATGCTCAAAAAGTGCTAATTTTTCTGCCTTTTTTCATTTTTAGTGACTGTTATTTTGAATTCAAAAGGACAGAAGCCTGTGGTGCCGATAGACGCCACTGGGGAAAAATTCTGAAAATTTGGGTGCGTTTAGGTAGCAATTTTGCACCAAAAATGACATAAAATCCAAAATTTTTTTTATTTCGTTTCGTTTCCTAAATTTTTTTTTTCCTTATTTCGTGCATCTCTGATCTGTACCAACCAAACTTTATCCCTAAGAATCCTCAAAAGTTTGCCTTTTTTGCCAAGATTTGGTACCAAAATTAACTCAAATTTTTTAAATTTTCCCCGGTGGCGCCTATCGGCACCACCGGACCCCTTTTCGCTTATCTTTTCTTCTAATTTCTCAAAAATCCAGAATTTTTTTTAAGCGTTTTTGGTGCAAAATCTGTTACAAAAATGCACAAAATTCAAAATTTCCCCCGGTGTCGCCTGTCGGCACCACCGGCCCCTTTTTTATTGTTTTTTTTTTTGCTTTTTGAATAAAATTTTCAATATTGGTTTGTTTTTTTGCCAAACCAAATGAGGTTTTCGAAAATTTTCATATGCCATCCCTAGCCTATCGGCACCACGGCTCCTTCCCTTTGAATTCCAAAAGTTATTTGATGCTTTTTACTAGGGCTGGTCGCGGTCGGTTTCCGTTCGGTTAACCAAAACCAAAAACCAGGGTGCTACTTAGCTTGAAAGATGCTCTTATTTCTTAAATACAATAATAATTTAAATTATTTTACATTTAGGCTTTTTCTTTATTAATTGAGATTTATATTTTTTTTGACAAAATTTTTTTTTTCACTAAAATGCGGATATATCCGCGGACATCCGCGGACGGATATGACTAGAAATTGGGACGGATACAAACGGACACGAATATGAACCCGACGGATATATCCGGACACGGATATGACAAATGATGTCCGTGACCACCCCTGTAAAATGTATTGAGGAGCCAGCTGGACCGAACTGGCGGGACGGAACCGGCCGGGACGGAACTGGCGGGACGGAACCGGCTGGGACGGAACCGACGGGACGGAACTGACCCCTACCGTGGTATATGGGCCTTACCGAATTTTTGAAAAATAATTATGGCGTCTTTGATCGAAAAGCTTAAATTGATTTGACCTCTTTACAAAGAAAAAAAGAAAAATGAGAAATAAAATAAGTGTTGAATAACTAAGTTTAAAAATTTATTAAATTTTCTTGGACTTGAACTTTGTAATCTTGCCCTTTTTCGATAAAATTAATTTGAAAGGCTTTAAAAAACAAAATCATCAAAACTTTAAAAAGGTCAAGTATCTCAAGTCAAGGCGGTGCATTGGAAAATTGTTTTAAAATTGTGAATTTTCAATCCCTCCAAAAAGGATCAAGCTTAATAATCAAAGTTAATTTCAAAATTTGAACCTTTTGAACATTTTTCAAAAATTAAAAATTTTTATATATTTTTAAGCCTTTGCTCTGGCCCCATTAAACAAATGGTGGAACATCGCTTTAATCACTTCCATTCTAAACTCATTTGAATTTCGCCTTGGTCCACAATGAACATTTTTTCCAACCATTATCAAATTGCAATATATATATTTTATATATATATATAGTTTAATATATATATCCTTATATTGTATGTATATGTATAAAAAAGAATTCAAATTAATATTAAAATCAATGAGGCAATATAAAATAAATTCAATTTGTGCATTAAAATAAAATTCAATCATTTTATCTAAGAATGTGGAATATTTTTTTTCAAATTTATATTATAATAAATTTATTTTCTGTTTTTTATTCGACAAAAATAAAACAGCAGCAAAAAACATTTGATGAAATATTTGGACACACTTGGCGAAAAGGAAATGCGCAACAGAGGCGCGGACAAAATATTCAAAGAGCAAAAGAAATAATGGAGATACAATTTAACGAAATTTTTGATGAAAATTGGGACGGTGAAGAAATGGGAGAATGGGACAATTCATCACAAAAGAGTGAAGAAATGGGAGAAGGGGACAATTCATCACAAAGGAGTGAAGAAATGGGAGAAGGGGACAATTCATCACAAAAGAGTGAAGAAATGGGAGAAAGAGATGGTGAACAATTTGGCAATGAGACAAATGAACAAAAAATACAAATAGTTGAGAAATTTCACCAAATGAAAAATGAATACCAAAAAAGAGGAGAATATTCCGACAAGAAACGCAGCAAAATTGAAGCAAAAATATTGAAAGAATTGGGTGTTGGTCAAAGAAATATATACAAATGGAAAAAAGAATTTGGAATGAATAAAGAAAAAGTAACTGTAGAACAAAAAAGAAAAAGTATAAATAAATATTTAAAACGAAAAAAGGAATTTTTGAAGAAGGGAAAACATTCCCGAAAGGAATGGAACAAATTTAATGCTGAAACAAAAACAAAAATTGGGTTTAATCGTTTTTCAATTATTAAATGGATGAAGGAATTGAGAATCACTAAAGGATATTGTAGAATTAAGGATACGTTCACAAAAATGAAAGTCATCCGAAAATATGATGAAATAAAACAAAAATATAGGGAAGAAAGAAGACACACAACGGAGGAATGGAATAGGTTTCAACGAACAATAACGAAACTATTAGGTGTTAGTTACGAGACAATTCGTATTTGGAAAAAACAATTTGGACAAAAAAATAAGGTAAAAATTTTTGCCGTAAACCAATTTTCTTCACCATCTGTTGCTGATGAGAATCTATGGACATGGAATGGGAGCACAAAGAAACGAACCTAAAAAGAACCAATGAGAATAAAAAAAAAAAAATCAGAATTTTGAAACGAAAAATGAAATAAAGTGATGTAAATTTTTTGATAAGGCAATTTTGCATTCTTTGCGTGATATCATTTTGATAATTTAAAAAGCCGATACCTGACATTGACAACATTCTTAAGAAATCGCAAAATTTTAAAATGTCATAAAATTGTCAAAATAGGCACAAAAGCCCCAAAATATGTTTTATAAAAGTGAAAGTAGAGGCTTCAAGCCAAGTGCAAAATGCTTTTTATTTAGGCGAAACATTGAGGTGGAAGGCCAAATTTCGTACTGTGACGAAGCACGAAAAAGTGCAAGTGATCAAATTAAAAGCAAAATAATTATTTAACAAATTATTTAATAATGTTATTGTTACATATGAAATAAATGGTTTCCTTCTCGGTCATTATAAAATACAAAAGAATAATTCAAAATTTCAAATTTATTTCCGATACGATTAAATGTATTGAAAATAGGGATGCCAATTTTGTGCAAATGCATATTTTTCCCCTGAATTCTTCTACCTGGTCTAATTAATAGGATCTTCTTTTGTTCATTTGCTTATAAAAGTGGGGACTGAATTTGCATATTTTGGCTTTTTGTGCATTTTAGTATTGATTAGTCTCCTCGATCTCGGTTCGAGGGGGGTTCTCTGGTCTCGCTCTCGAACTCGGTCTCGAGTTTATAGTTTCGAAATGCACTTTTTTACGCCCGTAAAGATTGTTTCAGTCTCGAGTATCACAAATATTTAGTGCAAATTACGTATTCAATTTTTTTTTTGAAAAGATCGTCAAAAATTTTGAGTTAAAATTTTACATCCATATTTATTAATTTTTTAATAGTTTTGTTTGGGTGAAGGGTGAACCCTATTCTTTTTTTAAAATCTAGCTCTTAGGAATTTTTGGTTTTGCAATGGGAAAAACAACCGATAAAAATTATGGAGAACGATTTTTTTTTTACCAAATTGGCATCCCTATTTTCAATACATTTAATGGTAACGGGAAAAATAAATGTGAAATTGTTTTTTTTTTGTATTTTAAAATGATCGTGAATGAGCCATTAATTCCCCATAATAATAATTTTAATAATAATTAATTAAATCTGTTAAATAATTATTTTAATTTGGTCACTTGCACTTTACGTGCTCGGTCCTAGCTTCGGCCTCGACACTTCTTTCTTTATCAGTTTAAGTGCATGGTAAAATAGCGCAAAAAAATGTTTAGCCTGGTAGAGCGTGCGGAGGCTTTCAAACGCGTCGAGCTCCACTGCTTAGGGCAAGCCAAGATGCGGACGGCTCATACTTCGGCTTAACCAAAATACAGTATCTGCCGCATTGGCCTAATTAACCCATCCTGCCGGTTCGGCTTTCTCTGAATACACCGTATGCCATTCACTAAAGACGCCCGAGGAGGTCGTATTTGATGAATGGATGGATGCTGTCGGGCGTTAATAAAAAAAGCAACACAGGACTGACAACATCAGTGTGTCAGTCTCTGGATGGATGGAGGCTCGTATTTGGGCAAAACCCCTAAAGTGTGGCACGCCGTTTTCTTGTGCCAATGATGATAAAAATTTTGGCATAAAATTGGGATTCTCCTTCACATTGATTTTTATATTAGTTCTGAGGGAATTTTTCTTTTGTTTGGTGTTGTGTAGACATTAGATATTCAAATGAACGTCAAATTTTTTCCATTCAAAACCCCTTATAATTGGTTACTGTATTCATTGCATTTCAGTCAGGTGGCAGTCGTTGTACTCATTGTGTACTCATTATATTCATCACTCTTCACTCATCCATTTCTCTTGCTATTATTGATTATTGTTATTGACCTTTTCTGTTGAAATAAATCTTTGGTTATTTACTTACTATCTGTTGTGTCACAAACACAACAACTGGCGCAGTCAGCTATCTTTCTCGGGCATTTGTGAAGAGCTGGTTATCAGACAAACACGGTTTCGGTTTTTTGTTTCAAATTATTTTTCATTTTGCACATCTTTGCCGACCCACCCCGTAACACATCGTTCTCGGACCGACAAGCCATAAAAAGCCTCTGGACGTTTACCGAGCCGAGAAGCAATTTGGGAACGCAAAAACTGCCAAAAGTCACTGTGCGCACTCTCAAGTTGAAAGACACTGTTGAGAACATCTAAGTCACGGTGGTGACCGCTAGGTGCAACTCTTCAGCGCAATTTCCCCATCACAAAGGCAATTATTGTTCTTATATTGCTCACTCATCATCATCACTGTCTGACCATTCCGTGTTTTGTTGCTGATCGAAGCCAAGCAAAAGACCCAATCTTTTCTATCTTTCAATTTGTCTTTCAAATCATTTTCTCTCAAATCTGTCACTCATTTGACTGTCGGGAATAATGACGGCAGAGCTCACGGAAATCCTTCGGCAACTGGTTCAACAGCAAACTCAGCATTCAGCGGCGATTCAAACACTTTTGCAACAAAACACACAATCAAATCCCAACTCTCAGATATGGACCTCTTCTGCAAAGTGGGCGCACAAATTGGCGAATTCATCTATGGTCCTGAGGACAACAACACTTTTGAATCATGGTACGACCGGTTCGGCACGTTCATCACTGACGAAGGAAAGAGTTTGCCAGAAGTGAGTAGGGTTAAATTGGTGGTAAACAAACTCGGCAGAGATGAGTATCGCCGATACACGGAATGAATTCAACCGGATACGCCAGAAAAGCTAAGTTTGGCGGACACCATCAGCAAACTGAAGGCGATTTTTCCTGAATCTAAGTCACTTTTCATCAAAAGGTACGAGTGTTCTCTTCTCAAATGTGCACCAGACCAGGACGTGCTCGCCTTCGGGTCGACAGTCAACGCAATGACAGAGAAAGCGCGGATGGATTTGTCCAAAGACGAAATAAAGTCACTTATTTTTGTTGCAGGACTTGGCGATCGGAATGCCGATCTGAGACAGCGCTGTTTGAAGCTTTTGGAAGACAATTCGACATTTGAGCAACTTCAGGAGGAATGCAAACGAGTCATTGCTCTTCGCCAAAGCACTGCAGCACTGACACATGGCAAGGAGTTCAACGCCGTCCAATTACGACCGCAGAAGCTGAGAGAAAAGCGACCCAACTCACCAGCACGTGGGCGCACTTTTTCGACATCTTCGAGTATTGGACGTCGAAGCAATGCGTCAATGCCGCCAACCCCATGCACTCGGTGTGGTGGGAAGCACTGGATCTCCGACTGTCGTTTTCAAAAGGATGTGGTTTGTTACAAATGCTCAAAAAGGGGGCATGTTGCAAGTTTTTGTCATCAGAAATTCAACAACAAAAATTCAGGCACTTTCACCAATCGCACAGGTTACAAGCACGCGAACATTGTCGACTGTTTGCACATCTTTCCGGCGGATTGGAAGTCAGAAGCAGAGCCGTACATCACCAGGCGCGTCGTCATCAACAACAAAGTGATACCAATGGTCGTCGACACCGGGTCAAAGTTAACTATTGTAAGGAAGTCCGTATGGGTAAGGCTTGGTAAACCCCATTTGACACCAACCCAACTTAAGGATCGTTCATTTACAGGCAATATTTTCACTTTTATGGGCAAATTTAAAGCGGAAGCAGCTTTAGAAGGAGAGAAACCATTGTCGTTTGAATGTTTTGTCATTGATTCGGCACAAACACTTGATCTCCTTGGCCTTCCATGGATCAGGGTTTTCGAACGAGTTTACAAAAGAGCAGTTGCGACAACACGGGAAGAAAATCCCATCACTGAAGTTCATTGGTGCGACCGGGTGTACAGTACACCGCAGCAAATGGAGCTCGACTTACAGAAGGAGTTTCCAAAAGTTTTTGAGGAAGGTTTAGGGTTCTGCACAAAAGTTAGGGTCCATCTCAAATTAAAAGAAAATGCAAGTCCCGTTTTTTGTGCAGCAAGAACCGTCCCAATCGGAGTGAAGCAAGACGTGGACAAAGAGCTGTACCGTCTGATCAATCTTGGCGTCCTGAAGAAGGTGGACTACAGCAACTGGGCAGCGCCAATCGTTGCCGTGCGAAAAGCTAATGGTAAGGTGGTAAGGTCCGTCTTTGTTTTGATTTCAGTACAGGTCTGAATGCCGCACTGGAGTCCCATCATCACCCATTACCACGACCGGAACAACTTTTTGCACAACTCAATGGCGCCAAAGTGTTCACTCAAATTGATTTCAAGGATGCCTATCTGCAAATTGGCGTCGATGATCAGTCACGTAAACTGTTGGGGGTAAACACACATAGAGGGCTCTTCCAATGCCAACGGCTGGCATTTGGGATTAAGAAAAAGTGTTTCAGCATGCGGCACGGACTCTCACAAAGGCCGAACAAGCGTATTCACAAATCGAAAAAGAGGGCCTTGGGCTGATTTACGCAATTCAAAAATTTCACCAATTCATTTTAGGCCGCAAATTCATTCTTCGCACTGATCACCGTCCATTACTGGGAATTTTTGGTTCAAAAAATGGTATCCCAATTTTTACAGCTTCGCGTCTTCAGCGTTGGGCTTTGACTTTGCTTAACTATGACTTCAACATGTTTGTTTGAAAAAGTATTAGGCAAAAATGGACAAAGGAGCAACTGAAAAGTGCCATTTCCGAGTTAGGCAAAAACCAGCTGCTGTTTGAGGGGCCCGCTCGATTCAGTGTCGCCGATTCAGTGTTGCCGATTCAGTGTCGCCGATTCAGTGTGGGTTCAATTCAGTGTCGCCGATTCAGTGTGGGTTCAATTCAGTGTCGCCGATTCAGTGTGGGTTCAATTCAGTGTCAGAAAATTGTTCGAAATATTATACCGATTTTTGTAAAAAAGAAAAAATTTCTCAAAAATTTTCCTCTGTTGCTCGCTTATTGGTATGCATGGTAGTACGGGTCGGTGCTTTTGCAAAAAATCGGGGCAGGATCTAAACCAGGTCTTTTAATTTTCTTCAAAATCATCAAATTTTATGAAGAATTTTCATGTTCATTTACATTTCGTCTTCTATCACCAAAATAAATGAAAGTAATTCGTAAAATTTAAATTAACTTAATCCTGCTCATTTATGTCGATTTTTTGAGAAAGATTTTTCACCAACTCGGCCTCTCGACGCACTCATGATTCGGCGCCAATATAATTTCTTTGTTGAAAACCTCTTTATTTTTTTTATTTCACTTCTTTTTTTTAAAAAGTAGGGGGGTAGGTTTTCAAAAAAAAATTCTCTTGGCGCCGAATTGGGAGCGCTGAGTCGAGAGCGCCGAGTTGTAGTGCACCGCTTAAGGGCATGAGAAAAAAACAGTTTTTTCTTAGTAATTTTTTCAAATTTAAAATTATAAAAATTCCTTGACACTGAATTGAACCAACACTGAATTGAACCCACACTGAATCGGCGACACTGAATCGGCAACACTGAATCGGCGACACTGAATCGGCAACACTGAATAGTAGTGGACCCGCTGTTTGAGGCACTTTTTGGCAAAATACAAAAGTAAATTTGAAAAAAAAAATTAGAAAAACCTTATGATTTTTTTAGAATGACATTGATACGTCAAGTGACGAATTAAAATTTTTCAAAAGGCGTCTTGACGAAATTAATCGCCATGATCTGCCACTTAGTCAATTGTTGGAGGGTTTAATTGACGTGCAAATTCACGCCAAAAAAGCGCTTCAAAACGGTAGCATACAAACAGTTAATTTTTTTTTAAGTATTTAAAATGGGGCGGGGTCGTTTTGGCCCACAAGATTGGGACCCGGTTAGGCTCCAAACCAAAAATGTTTTTTTTGAAAACCTAACTCCCTAGTTTTTTTGAAAAACAGCCCTAAGTTAAGAATTTCTCTTTCAAAAAAGATTAGCGAGTTAGTTTTTCAAAAGAAGTTGTTAATGTTTTTAAAAAACTAGGTGGTTAGGTTTTCAAAAATCTAGCGGGTTAGTTTTTAAAAAAAAACTATTTTGGTTTGGGCCCTAACGTTCCCGGGGCCCAAACGTGGAGGCCCTAACATTCTTGGCTCTTTAAAATAGCATATCCTATTGGTGAATGAAATTAAAACGAATAAAATCTTATGACTCTTTAAAATGAACCATATAATTGCGTTAAAGCTATAACTTATGTGTATGGCATTCCGACCGTGACTGGTTCTGAATTTCGCATTTTTCCAGGAAATCCCTTGACGGGAGGGGCCAATTCCGTCAAGTTTAGGATATGATTTTTTTGAAAGCTGCCAAATCCAATTGGTACCCGAATGATTTTCTTTTTATGAAGGGTTCATTAAGCCATTTAAGTGATTTAAATAGTCGCCAAAAAGTTATAATTTCAAATTTGAAAAAAGGCAGTTATATTTTGTGAGTTTTTTTTTATAAATGAGCAAAATTTTTTGAATTTGGAACATCCTAATAGAGCCCTTAAATTGATACCAAAGTTGCGGAATTTAAGAAAAGTTAAAAAAAAGGTCTGAGATTTTTTACTTGGCTCAGTCGAAGTTGGCCAGACGGAATTCAGCTTTTAGTTTCAAGGAAACCGCTGACCCGGTCAACTTATATAATTACCGTAAACTCAAAATTACACAATGAAAACGGGTTGCATCGGTGCTGGACGCGTTGGACAGTTTTTATTTTTAATTATTTAAGATAATTCTGATGAAATACGCATGACTATAAACACAGTAAAACAGAGTTTGGAATACGCCGTGTTTTTTGTGGCAAATCGTCTCGAAATTCGATTGGACAGCGCCCGAGGGGAGGCAAATGATCAGAAATCATCTCTTCTGATTGATTTGCTCAATTTTTACAATGAATTTGAAAAAGATGAACAATATGCCATAAAATATAATAATCATAAGCAAAAAAGCGATTATTATGGCAAAAATGGAAAAGAGCAAAGGGAACGATTTGTCCCATTTGTTTACCGATCATTGGAAACAAAATGGGACGGAAGCGCATTTTCAAATGGCCAAAGTGGTGATGATGATGATGATGATGATGATGATGGTAAGTAAAAAAGGGTGGGCATGAGTCAGAAAGGACCTAACAGATTTGCAGATGAAATTTTCAACAGCCTCGTCTGAGGTCAAAAGGCATAAAAAAATCAATAAAAAATCAATTCTTCTATTTTTCAATTCTCCACATTTATGTACAAGAAATTCGAAGAAATTCAAATTTCCAAAATTCCACAAAATGTTGGCAGGACTCTCAAAATAAGGGCAAAATTTTTATCACTTTTTAAAAATGCTACGAATGTTTAAGGGTAGAGCTAGTCATGAATCCGGCATCCATTGCGACCCGTCATGAACCCCGACCCATAATTCGAGAAAAGGTCATAAATCCGAATTTTTTAAAATCATTTTTGTGCCTAAGCACATGTCAGAGTTTTTTGGGCGAAATGGCTTTGGGCATTGTAATGAATTTTTAAAAGTTGATGGTTTCGACTTTTATTTGAATTTGGGTTCGAGATTAGTGATAGATCAATTGGTGCTGGATTCGGGCTCAGCGACCCTTATCCTCTATAAAATGGTGTTTTTATGGATACATAAAAAAATTTGGGGCCTAAACGGAAAAAAGCCTCCTACGTTTTCATTAAATTATTATTTTGGATACGATTGATCGCCGAAAGCGTCGTAAACGGCGCTTTGTACCGTCACCGGCAGATCAAGAAGATTATAGGCAAACAATGATATCATTGAAGGCACTCTTACACCGTTCTCCTACTCGGCTTGCTGGTGTTGTTCCTTTACTGCACCGTTCGGGTGTCGACACGAAGAATTGAAACAATCCAACAGCATCGGGAGCAATTAAGGAGGCCTCTGAACGCGATAACAAATTCAATGGAAAAAGCGATGCAAACAGGTGAATGAATGGAATACAAAAATGCCTGCTCTTGGCTATTTGTGTAATTGTAATTCCGTTACCATGTGGCATTTTTTTCATTAATTCCGCTACCACCATGGGCGTTTTTCGTAAAAGGGGATGTTTCGTAATTTTCGCCACTATTATTAGTAGGCTAAATTTCATTAAACTTTTAAAAATAATAGCAAAAAAAAAAAAAAATTATTTAGTTTTGTTTAAATTTCGTTTCGGGTCCTTGATCGAGTTTCGCCTATCCCTGGTTCTATTAGGCGCCGCTGAAAAAATAAAAATATTAAAGAAATCACTTTAAAAATTGAAAAATACTGATAATTTCTCATATATCTTAAAAGGCTTCATAAATAAAGAATAATAAACAAATTTAAATTATTCACAATAAAAAAAATAAAAATTTAGCTTTACAAAAGCTCAATGCAATTCCGCTGATAGAATTGCGAGACAAAAACAAGGAATGTGCAATTTGTCTTAATTTGATTAAGCCCGGGACAATGGTCAAACAATTGTCGTGCCTAGTGAGCAAAAAATTATTTTTATCAATTCAAGTTTTCCAATTTTAGCACGTTTTCCACGAAGCATGCATTAAACCATGGTATAATAAATATTCTCCATAATGTACTAATATAACATATAGTAAATGAAAAATTTAAAACTGATATTAAAACAATCATACACAGTATAGTAGTTTAACAGTAGTTACGTTCATTGCCATTTAATGCTTTAAATGTCTAAAGAATATGAGAAAATAGTATACTGTCAGGGACCACAGCCGCTAGCTTCTCATACCATTTAACGCTTTAATTCTTTACAGTAACTAACTTTTTTTAATACCATGCCATTTACGCACGCACTTTCCCCCGGCGGGAGGAATACTTGCTTAAGCAATATTAAGTGAATGCACAATGTTTTTATAAAATGTTGTAAAATAAAACTTGGAGAATGAACAATTTTTTATGATTTGTAACCCCTAATTTTTGTTATACATAATTAGGTACTAATGCTTAAGCAAAATTCTTCATATCCCCGGTTTTAAATTGATAAATCTTCTATCAAATCTTACAGTTCTCGAAATCTCTTATCAAATATTGACGGCTTGGCGGCTTCTTTAAAGAAAATATTATAGACAAATTTTTTATGATTTACACGCTTAATTTTTTTGTAATACGTTCAGTTGTTTATCATTTGCTTAATGAAGTTGCGGAAAACATATTAATGAAAAGGAACTTTTTTTTTTTCTTTCTAGGTTCAATATTTCGACAAAATTGGGGAAAAGGAAATGCGCAACAGAGGGACGGACAAAATATTCAAAGAGCAAAAGAAATAATGGACGGACAATTTAACGAAATTTTTGATGAAAATTGGGACGGTGAAGAAATGGGAGAAGAGGACAATTCGTCACAAAAGAGTGAAGAAATGGAAGAAAGAAATGGTCAACAATTTGGCAATGAGACAAATGAACAAAAAATAAAAATAATTGAGAAATTTCACCAAATAAAAAATGAATACCAAAAAAGAGGAGAATATTCCGACAAGAAACGCAGCAAAATTGAAGCAAAATTTATATCAAAAGGAAAACATTCGAAAGATGAATGGCTCCAATTTAAAGCTGAAACAAAAAGAAAAATTGGTTTTCATTATAAGACAATCGGTAGATGGAGTAAACAACTTGGACTCACACAAGAATATTGCAAAATTAAGGATACTGTCACAAAAATGAAAATAATCCGAAAATATGATGAAATAAAACAAAAATATAAGCAAGAAAGAAGACACACAAAAGAGGAATGGGACCAATTTCGACGAAAAATAACGACAAAATTAGGAGCCAGTTTAAACACAATTTATAAATGGAAAAAACAGTTACTTCAGCACTAGTCTTACATGTTTAGTTTTGATTTTGTATTTATTAGATCATCAAACAATATTGGGGACAGAAAGTTTTTAGATACTCTATATTAAAAAAAATAGTTTGTCTATTTATCAATATATGTTTATTCAACAAGAATATTGTACAACAAAAAACAAATATAACATATGGCTTCCTTCGAGGGTTGCTACCCGAAAATTTTAAAATCTTCATCAGGGCTTTGAAAAATCTTTATTGGCGCTAAAAATCCTCAAAAAAACTCAAATTTTTTTTCATTTCATGCTACTAGCATTTTTTGAAATATTTTTCTACTCGTGGACTCCGATGAGCAAATTTTCTTGGTAAATTGGAATCCCAGACTAAGTTCTATCCCATTACATATCGCAAAGGCACAAAAAACCTTAAACAGCCACTAAAAACTGAAAAGGGCTGAAAAATTAGCACTTTTTGGGAATTTTTTTTTTAGCTAAAATCACATAGAAAAGCATTCTTTTCCCTATCACAGAAGCAAGCGAAATAAATTAATGATTTGAAAGTTATAAAAAATAAGAAAAGTTTTTATGAACAAGTTTTAAATAAAAAATTTAAATTTAAAGTGACAATATCCGTCAGTATGCGGACAACCCGCGGATATGCGAGGATTTAAGAAGAAATTATATTTATTCTTTTTACAAAAGTTTCTTTTAATGACATAGCCACTAACTTGTCTATTCTTAAGAATAGCTATGCTTGTTTCATCACAACTTGTTTCTATAGATAAAATTATCATTGTGGTTTTATATATTTATCTTTTTCTGTGTCCATGCACACCCTTGGTCCAGGGAGGCTAGAAAAATACTTGGTATTAAAATCGAAACGCAAAATCAAACATCAGCAAACAAAAATAAAATAATCTGTCTGTCATAGTTTACTTTTCATAATCACTGATTGTTTACATTACTTGTTTAAACAAGACCCTGGTGGACCGGTTTTCCGGGTTCGGTTTGAAAAATAAAAAATGACCCTTAAGGACGGCACTTAGAATTATGAAGTTGAGGAGGTATTTATGATAACCTTTTCCAAATAAAATAGATTTGGTTCAATACTGCGTGAAACAAATGCCTTCATTTAATTTTTCAAAAAGACCATTTCTGTTTTCATTTGATTTTTTCAAAAAGAATTAAGCACCTAAAAATGCGAGCCCTAGGTATTATAAGATTGAATAATATTCTAGGCAGGGAGATCGGCACCAAAAATGGGGAAAACATCATGTACCGTATGTGTTGCATATTATATTGTGTATCTGGAAGATATTTGGGAAAAATAAGCAAAAAATAAAAGGAATGGGGTTGGGGAGACAATCAAAATAAATTTTCAAAAATAGTTGAATTTTATTTTAAAAATTTTTGTTTTTCATTTTGCATGGTTGGAACAAAAGATACAATGGCATCTTCATCGGGGCAAGTTTGTTTTTCCATCCTTTCGTCAGTTGAGTATTTGCTTTCTCTAATTTTGTTAATTGTTTCTTTCTCTGTAATTTCACAAGAAATTTGTCTATCTCAGGCAAAGGACTGAACAAGAGATAAAAAAAGAAATGAGAGTAAAACAGAGAGAGGTACTATTTTTGAAGTATTCCATTCCTCTATCAGACCCATCTTTAATAGATGAAAAGGATTCTCTTCATTATATAAAAACGGCAATGAACATCAATAACCTGTGGGCTCAGTTCTGGTCAGTTTGTACTGATGATGACCATACGCTTAGCTGGTCAAGCGTGCGGAGGCTTTCAAGCGCGGCTGTTGCACTGCCGAGGGTCAGGGGAAGAATATACACTTACATTCCATCCGACGGACCTAACTCAATTTATACTATTCTGCCGGTTCGGCTTACAAAGCTTACAAATTCGCCCGAGGAGGAAACATCATCAGATGTATGGATGGGCGCTGCCGGGTAAAAAATAGCAGCACAGGACGGGCATCATCGTTGTGTCGGCCTTGGGATGGGTGGAGGATCATATTTGGGCAAAACCCTCAAGTGTGGTACAAATTCAGAGCCGTTTTCTTGGGCCAATGATGCGAACTGAGCCCCAATTTTTTTTAGAATATGTGTTGAATAATTTTTATTTCTCTCCGTTTTCATGCCGAGCTTCTACTTTTTTGGCAAAATTTCAAAAGTAAATCTGAAAATCAAATATTATAAGAGTTAACATTTTTTGAGGATGATATTGATTCGTCAAGTGACGAATTAAAATTTTTCAAAGAACGTCTTGACGAAATTAATCGCCATGATCCGGAACTTAGTCAATTGTTGGAGGGTTTAATTAACATACAAATGCACGCCAAAAAAACGCTTCAAAACGGTAGTCAAACAAAATTTATTTTTCGGTTTGAAAATATTATATAATTTAAAAAAATTGCTAAAGGCGGACTCTCTTTCAAAGTAGAGACAAGTAATTTCAAAGTAGATAATCTGGAAAGTTTGTAACGTCAAAATACACCAAATAGATTTTGTTAACAGACTTTGTCCAAAAAAGTGCAATTTTTTATCAAAAGCTATCGTTCAAATAGAGACCGGCGGAAACGGGATTCCCGCGGGAAAAGACGGGAATTAACAATGGAAAAGTGCATTTTATTTGATTATTATTAATGATGTTGCCGCGCCGCATTGGGGCATATTTCTTGTCAATGGCTCAGTCATTTCTCATTGCCATTTTCCTATGAAAAAAACGTATGCTGAGGCATGGAAAAATCGCCATCGAGAAAAATTTTAACCTCAAATAGGGCTATTACTTTTTTTAGAATCACAAAATTTATGCTTACTAAAAGGATTTCGTGCCTTCAAAATGAGTAAAAATGATCGTTTGCAATAATTTTATTATATACGTTTTTTATGCACAACTTTTGGTTCTGACCAAAAAAGGCAGTTACACTGAATTGAATTCTCGCACTACCATATTCGTATTTTTTCTTCAAAGAACCGTACTTTTTTCTGCTTGCATGCTTTGAATTATTTGAAGCATATTTTCAAGGAATGTATTTTGAAGTTGGCAACTTGAACCAAAGATAAGGATTTTTTAGATATTTATTTACAATTTCTCGAAAATTGACCATTTTTGTAGGATTTTTTCGATATTTTTTTTACAATTTCTCGAAAATTTACCATTTTTTGTGGAAAGTCTGTCAACAAAATTACCCTAAGATTTTCAAAATTTTCCCGTCGGTGCCTATCGGCAGACCGGCACTGCCGGACAACCCTCCAACGAAACCAATTTTTTTTCATCAAAATTTTTAACTCAGACCCCTATTCTTACTAATGCATAATTTTCTCGCATCTCGCGCTAAAATGCGTGAACGAGAAGCCCCAAAAAAGCGAGAATGCGGGAAAATGAGGCGAGCAACTCTCTGGTGTATACTACAAGTAGTCACCGATGCGTCAGGGTCTAAACTTGGACAACTTAAAAATGGCTTATTTTCAATCATTTTTTTTTGGTTTGGCGACTTAATTGGGCTCTTTTTGATTGTCATTTTAAAATTGCGTATATTTCAAAAGAAATGAAATGGTGAAATTATTATTTCTGCTGGTTATTGTCACTGTCATTCTCACTTTGGCAAAGGCAGCCGCTGAAGAAGCAACGCTTTCCGAAACGAAATCCGAAACGCAAAAAACCTGACATTTTCGAAACGAAATTAAGTTTTTTTTATCTTTTTTTTTGTCAATAATTAACCAGGGTCCACAAATGAAAACAAAATAAAAATAGAAAAAAATATATATTTTCAAAATGGGGGGCGGGGGGGGGCGCTTAATTAAAACTAAAAAACGGTTTCAAGGGTTTTTGAGGTAGCGAATAACGAATATGATTTTTTTTTTGTTGGCATAAAGTTAAAAACTGTCAAAAAAATTAGGGTCCCTTCCGCCTATGGATTTCAACGAAACGGGTCATTTGAGTCGGGCCGTTTGAGTAGGGCGCCGTTTAGTCGTAGATTAACATTTTTTTTAATTTTAAATTTTTCGAATTCCAGGGCTCCAAAAAATTTAGGAAATTGAAAATCGTCCGATCCCCAAAAATGTCGGAAATCGGAAATTAAACAAAAAAAAATTTTTTTTGATCATAAAACTAAGAAAAATTTTGAAACCAAATAATAATTGATAGGTACAGATGCTATTAAGTGAATATAATTCCAACAAAAAATAATTTCTAACGGTTTTATAGTAGAAATTAGAATTTTTGAAAAATTCCGGATCACAATTCGAGAATTGGACCCGGACAGGTTTTCATAATTCAAAATCCTGTTTTTCCTGATTTGTTATCCGGTTTCCAAAATGTCGAATTGCATCCCATGAAATGGCCATTGATATGCAAGTGTATGCCAATAACAATGGACGGCAGGCACATTGGTCCAATTGACGAATGATTCAAATCAATGGGCAAAAGTGATGTAAACGATTAGTGATTATGAAAAGCAGACATTGGGGCCGACAGATTATTTTCTTTTTCTTTTTTTCTGTTGTTCGATTCTTGCTCTCGATTTTAATACCAAGTATTTTTGCCTTGGGAGGTTAGCCAACATTTGCTCCCCCAACAAATGCGCCACGACATTGGCGCGCCGACATTTGCGCGCCGACATTTGCGCGCCGTCATTTTAATTTCAATGAAGATGAAAAAGCCTTTATTTCATAAAACGCCTTTCCCAAGGGCCAACGGGAGAGTAAATACGGTAGATTTTACTCAAACAAAAAAATCAAAATTATATTTAAAGATTGGTTTTTAGTTACTTTGTTATGGTTTAAATGGACTTAAAGTCTGCTTTCTCCTCCGTGGTTGAATCTGGGCAAAAAAATGACTGCATTTCTGCTGTAGTGATAATTTGTCTATTTCAGTAAGGGAGTGGGAGAAAATCGACATAAATTTCCAAAAACTTCGCCCAGTTTTCAATCAATTCTTCATTGTTTGGCAGAAATTTTCGTTTTCTCCTTACTTTCTGAAGCGTGGTGCCGAAGGCCGGGAGGGGGTCGGGAGTAGTGGAAGGGTTCAGAAACTTTTTAAGGCGCATCCGGGAAAAATAAGGATTTTTGGCGCCGGTGTATATTTCAGCGCCAGGAACTGAGTTTCGGGTCACTTTGGCAGTCTTAGTTCTAGGAAAATTTTTCTTTGGACGAAAATCAAAAAAGCGCTTCGGTAGGAAATCAAGTTGGACTGTCCCCGAAAATTTAGTAACCGAAAGCTAAGCTCTATCTCTAACGACTAGGCCTGCCTGCATCTAGAAATTTTAGCAGCAGAATGGTGAATTTCAATCCCAGCCGGGGCGATGGAGGGATCAGAATGGGCATAACAGGCGCAATGTAGTGCTTATCGAGTCCGATTTTTGAGAAAAAAATTTGAAAAATTCCCAAAAAATTTCGAGCTAGGGGGGGTTGCAGGTTTTTTGGTTTTCGGCCTATATGAATTTTTAACGATTTTTTAAAAATAGACGGAGACCACTTTCAAGCAGCCGTTTTTGATGGTCGTTTAAAAATAATTTTGGAAAAATTTTTATTTTTCAAATAGTTTTAAAATAGGCGGGACAGTTCATTCCCGGGGCTGTAACTCTCCAGGAGCTGCCTGGAGTGGAAAGTTTTTTTTGCTCATATTTGTAGAGCATTAAACGGGCTATCTAATGGTGTACATTAGGTTGAAAAATTTTCAATCTAGGCCCCCTAAGAAAATTTCACCTACCTTCAAATGGGTCAAAAAAATTTCAAAAAATATTTTTCTGGGCCTATTTTGGCGCTGATCACGAATATCAACTTAGATTTGGGTTTCAGAAATTTTGGGGGTTGCAAAAAATTTTTGAAATATCGTCCATTTTTTTGGTCTCGGAAATTTGGGGATATATTTAAAAATTCATAACTTAATTTGCTATGGACCAATTGGAATCAAATAAAGCTCATAAATTGCAGAAAAAAACGGTGGATTTTATGCAATTATTCAACAAATAGAAAAAAGTCTAAGAAGTAAAATGAATAAAATTTCAAAAATTATTTAAAAACTTGTTAAATATATTATAAAAAAAACTAGGCTACAAATAATATCCGTTAATAGATTGACAAAAAAAATAACTAAAAAATTTTTTTTTATTTCGTTCCGACTTTCAAAATTTCGAGTTTTTGTGTTTCGAATTTCGACTTTCGAAAAAAATTTAGTTTCGTTTTGGGTCCTTTATGGAGTTTCGTCCAGTCCTGATGTGAACTGAGCCACCAAAAATTTTCTACCACCTTTTGTTCGGTATTCAACAAAAGGAATTTTCAAAAATTTTCGAGAAATAAGTTTTTATTTAAAAATTCGTTTCTCGTTTATTTTTTAACAATTAATCAATTAACAGTTTTGCTCAATTTCGCCATAAATTTCGGAATAAATGTCGTTGGAATGTAATGCCTTTGTCAATGTTTCGGTTCATCTCCAACTCGTTCTGTCCCTGCTTGGCATTCTTGAACCCCACAATTTGGCGTTCCGTTCTCTGCTTCGTTTGACGGTGACCGAATTTGCCATTTCTCTCCGTTGTTGGATCAACAACACCTTTTTTCAACAAAAAATTGAACGGCTTGGCACCGATGTGAGTTTGAAATGTACGGTGTTGACCAGGACTGCGCAGAAGACATTGAACGGGCGAAAAATAGCAGGGCCTTTTTTGGGGAAAGAAATTTTGGTTTATTTTTTCTTCAATATTTAGAAATTTTGAAAAAAAACTAAAGTTTGGAAAATTAAGAAAAAATAGCTCATATCTATATATGCTGTTTTATGATAAAAAAATAATTTTCTGGTGTGTGGACCCGCTCTGTCCCGTAACCGCTGCTTGAAAAGCGTTTGGAAGCAGGCCCATATAAAGAAAAACATTTTTTGAGGATTGGAATTGCTGTCAAAATCTTTTTTTTAACAATGAGAAGGTGGCGGAGGTAGTGATGCTCGAGTCTCTCATGTCTCGACTCGATAAAAGTCTCGGGTTTTTTCTGTTCTTGGTCTCGAGTCTCGGGGCTAAGTCTCAGCCTCGAGTCTCAGGGTCAAGTCTCGGTCTAGAGTCTCGAGATTCGTGAAATTTTCTGTCTCCAGCATCTTTAGGCGGGGTGGGGTCCTCTAAGTCAACCCATTTGTTCAATTGAAAATTCATTAAAAAAAAATTTGTTTAACGCCAATTAATATTCTTATAAATAAAATTCTTTTTATTTTCTTCACCTTAATATTTCGTTGGCATTTGACGGTACTTTCACAGCTTCGGCATTTTGCTCAGTGTGCACAACGCGCGCGTTGTTCAGTTTGTTTACACCAATTGGCGCCTGTCCATGTCCAATTGTTCGTACCATAAATTGGGGCAATAAAAGTGATTGCCACTTTTGCGGATATTCCGTTTTTGGGATGGGCAAATGACAATTTGCCAATAATAGCAATGAAAAAATGCCAAAAAGCGACAAATTCAAAAAAAAATTCATGCTGAAAAACGCATATTCCAAATTATTGATCAAACAAAAATTTAAGTGGGTTAAATTTAATAAATTTTATTTTTTGATTATTTTTAAAATTTTACTCCTTAATAAAATTGAAGCAAATTTTTACGAAGAAATGCATAAAAATTAACAAATTTAAATAAAAATATTGTGGCGAAAAAATTTAAGTAATTACCCTATTTCTCATTATTTTGGCATAATATCAATTTGTAAACCAATTATTCAACTTGGTGCCGTTCTGAATAAATATGCCAAAAATCTTGATTGATTATATAATTGATTCTTTTTCAAGTTTGGACACTCAATTAAATATGCGGCAAATTTTTGACATTAAAAATTTATTAAAGCAATAACAGTTGATTGTTTTTATGGCAGAAATGACACCAAATTGTCCTTATATTTAAGTGAATGAAAAAAAAGGATATTTATTTATTTAAAAATGAATTAATAGTTTCGGATTCATAAAATTCAAAAATGACATATATTATTTAAAAATTAAATTTTCCGATTCAGATATTTATTATTTGTGTATGAGATGGAATATTATTTTCTTAACTTCAGTTTACTGCAAATTCACACCAATTAATACAATATTTAACACCATAAATAACTGAGAGCTTTCCTGTTTTGTTTGAAATATTATTTAGGAAATTTCTTTCTTTTTTTTTTTATTTCCAAAACAGGTAAATACGTATAACTTTCACATACAAAAATAGAAATATCCCTTAAATTAAATAAAAAAAATTTTTCCATATAAGTAACACTTTTTACATGTTTGACTAAAAATGACAAATAATTCGGTTGGGAAAATGAACAGTGAATTAATTAATATTACATTTTTTAAGAATAATTTAATAAATTTTAAAATTCAATTACAAGAAAGTTTTTAGTTAACTTTTTTGAACTCTTGTAGGTTCTTTAATTGGGGGAAATGTTATTTCTAAGAAATAAAATTTATCATTTTTGATTCGTTCGTTAATTTTTCTCGTAACAAAATTTTATTTTACAAAACTTTGAGAGAGACAATTCAAAGTGCAAGCACAATTATTCGTGACCGGACATTTGGACAGTGAATGAAACCCTAATAAGAAAAGCTCAAAGAAATAAACCCAGGGTCAAAATATTTGGAAAATTAGTAGCCATCTGTCATGAGAACAGGTTTTTGTTGGTGTTTCGCCAACAAAAATCCTTTACATTTCCGGGGGCTGGAACAGGATTTGGGGTTTGCTCGATATTCGGTTGGGTTCATGAATTTCCCCCTCTTCTGAGGAGGAGAAAGAATGCATTTAAGTTAGTGAAAAAAATTGATGAGTCTAACAAAAATTCGACCTCTGGAAGTTTATTTCTGAGCTTTTCTTATTAGGGTTTCATTCATTGTCCAAATGTCCGGTCGCCCAATTATTGGCTGATTGATAATATCACAACGAAAGCGGCATTAAAATAAAATAATCGGAAATGAAATCAACAAATAACTCAAAAGCCGACCCCAAAAATTTTTTGGAATTTGTTTATTTGCCAAGACATTTAGCCAAATAATTTCTCTTAATTAAACTCCGGCAAAGTTGTGATGGCCCAGAACATCACCGCTGGTCATCATCCGCTGTTCTTCCTCCTCTTTTTGGGTGGCATAAGATCGGTAGATGACGGAGTAAATCCCACCACTGAAAAGCACATAAACCAACATCAAAGCAAGCCAAGCCGATGCAATTGAGCGGGGCTCTGAAAATAAAAATCCAAAAGCCTATATTATTTCGGTGCTGGGTCGTTTCATAAAAACCGCCACTTTAGGCGTTTCCTAAATTCCGCCAACTTACAGATTTTTCGACAACTCTTTATAACTTTGCTTTAACACAACCAAATTTCATAATCTTGGTATTGTCCGATAGTTATTAGTTAGCACTATTAGCCTACCAAATTTCAAAAAATTGATTGAGATTTAAGAAAGTTGTAGCCACAATATTGTCATAAAAAACCAAATTTTTTGAAATTTAATAGGCTTATTGAGTTAACCAATTGCTATCGGATGATATCAAAATTAAGAATAGATTAAGTTAAACATTATTTTCGAATATAGTGAACTTAGTATTTTTTATTTATGTGAAACTGCTCCATTGAGTTATTGTTATAAGATAAATAAGGAACGGATTTATATTGTGGACAAAAAATTCAAATATGGTTATTAAAATATGGACAAAAATATAGAAATATGGAAACAAAATTGCAATTCAAGAAGCTTCAAACTAAGCACAAAATTTTTTATACATTATTAGCCCGAAGTAAGCTAGCTGAAAATATGGAAATCCATATAAATCCGCTCCTTTCTTATAAGATAATGGCCAAAAAATAAGAATTTTCTAAGGAAAGATTGAAGGAGCCTCTAAAAATCTGAAACATATTATTATTACAAATCCGATTACAATAAAATAGATTTGAACAAAAAATATAATTGAAATTATCTTCAAATTTTTTTAGGAAAATATGGGGATCATATGGCCCAGAGCCGAAAATAGCCAAAATAAATATCAATCGACTCCACTCGGTCTGTAATGAACGAATCCGAAAGAATATTTTTGCGGCAACCATTCCCTGTAGAGTTATAGTCCCGAGACTGAAATGGCCAAACTAAAATTGGATATTTTTGTTTTGGCCAAGAAACCGCACACTCAACTACGGCGGCCAGTAGGTGGGGCGCCGCTCGCTCGTTCCTGATTGCTCGCGCCTGGTTAAGGCGCTCGCAACCCTCCGAAATTGGTCACTTGGGCGCCCCACTACTTGCTCCGTCTTCGCATGCTCGCCATTGGCGGGCCGCTCCGCGGCCTCCTGATTTTTGCAATATCAGATTGAAATTTTTAAGGGAAATCAGTGAAAATTTTTCATTGAAAAATGGTAAAATGCATGTAATAAACCGATTTAGAATGTTTAAGTTGTTTATTGTTTTGGCTATTTTCGGCTCTGGGCCATATGATCCATATTTACCTTTTTTCTAATAATATCACTTGTAAATTGCCTTTGTTTTCTATTGAAAAATGTCATAAAAAGATTGCTCATTGCTCTTTGTTTGGCTACCCGATATTTGGGGATTTGACACTTAGGGAACCCGACATTTGGGGACCCGACACTTAGGGAACCCGACATTTGGGGACCCGACATTTGGGGACCGACATTTGGGGACCGACATTTGGGGACCGACATTTGGGGACCCGACATTTGGGGATTTCAAATACGCAAATAAAAATCTTATGGTGAATATGCAACTCAGCATAAACATTCCCTTGTGGTCTGCTTTTGGCCAGAGTTAATTAATTTTCAAAAATCAAATTTTTTTTTTTCAAAAATTAAATCTGTTTCCAGACTCAACCACGTGGAGGTAGCAGACTTTTGAATCCACACAAACCAGAGCACAAGAACAAAACTATTTTAGATAAATGATGGGGTTAATAATCAATAACCTTGACAGTGGGGGGATGAATACTTGAGAAATAAATTTGATTTTTGAAAATTAATTAACACTGGCCAAAAGAAGACCACAAGGAAATGCTTATGCTGAGTTGCATATTCACCATAAGATTTTTATTTGCGTAATTGAAATCCCCAAATGTCGGGTCCCCAAATGTCGGGTCCCCAAATGTCAAATCCCCAAATGTCGCACCACGCTTTGTTTTACTCATTTTTGAAAAAGAGTTATTCGGACAAAAACTGGTTGGGTTAAATTTTGGCATAAATTGGAGTGCAACTTTCAAATTGATTTTTATTATTTTTCTGAGGGAATAATTCTTTTTTTTTTCATTTTTATGCCTTTGTTTATATAATAATTTATTTGATGAAAATTCTCTTTTTCATATTAAAAATATAAATTAAAAAAAATTATAATATTTATTATTAATTATTATATATTTTTATTATTATTTGTATATTTCCTTTTCTTATATTGTTAGACCATAAACTTTTTTGGCATAGAGAAAGATGCTAATTGTTTTTCCTCCAACAAAATATTCTCTTTTGCTTAGGGTATGCGTTTATTTCTTTTATGTTTGGTGCTTTTCCCAATCATTTGTCCAATCGGCGGACGCACGGGGCAAAAAGGGACAGAATGTATTGGCAAAAAGGCCACTCAAAGCGATGGGATTGATTGTTTGTTTGAGAAATATGGCACAAAAATACTCGGCAAAAATGGACAGAATGGACAACTGAGAAATGCCATTGCTGGGTTAGGCAAAAAACAACTGCTATTGGAGGAACTTTTTGGCAAAATTTCAGAAGTAAATTTGAAAATTACAAAAACCTTATTAATTTATATATACTTTTTAGGTTAACATTGATTCGTCAAGTGATGAATTCAAATTTTACAAAGGACATCTTGCCGAAATTAATCGCCATGATCCGGCACTTAGTCAATTGTTGGAGGGTTTAATTGACGTGCAAATTCACGCCAAAAAAGCGCTTCAAAACGGTAGGCAAAAAAAAATATATTTTACGCTTTTTAAAATACTAGCCCAACGCGCGCCTTCGGCGCGCTTTGGGGTTTTCTTCCCTCTCCCTCCCATCTTTCCTACACTCCCTTTCCCTCTCTTTCCTCCCCTCACCCCTTCTGACCCTTTCATTCTCTTTCCTCCCCCTCCCATTCCATCCCTTTCCCTCTCTTTCCTCCCCTTTCCCCTACCCTCCCTTTCCCTCTCTTTCCTCCCCTCTTCCCAATCCTCATTTTCCCTCTTTCCCCCTCTTTCCACCCCTCTCCCCTTCCCTCCCTTTCCCTCTCTTTCCTTTCCTCTCCCCTTTCATCCCTTTCCCCCTCTTTCCTCCCCTCTCCCCTTCCATCCCTTTCCCTCTCTTTTCTCTCCCCTTCCCTCTCTTTCCTTCTCCTATCCCTACTTCCCCTCGTTCTCTCTTCCTCTCCCTCTCTCGCTTCCTCTCCTCTCCCTCTCACCCTCCCCTTCCTCCTCTTTTCCCCCTCTTATCCCCTCCCATCCCCTAGTCTTCCTTCCCCCTCCATTCCCTCCCCCTCATCCGCCACTCCTCTCTTTTTCCCTACCTTCCCTTTCCCTCTCTTTCCTCCTTTCTTCCTCTCTCCCCTACCCTCCTTTCCTCCTCTCTCCCCTACCCATCCCTCTCCCCTACCCTCCTTCACGAAAACTCTAGAATAAAAAAACAAAATGCCAAACAAAACGCCATACAAATTTGGCGTTAATTTGATTCAAAAAATTTTGATGACACATATTCCAAAATTTATATATAGATTATAATTTAAAAAATATATTTGTGAGGTATTAATTTGCTAAATGTTCTTTCGGTTCTGGATGGGCAAAGCTTAGTCAAAAAATAAAATTTTGTTTAAGTATATCCTTTTAAAAATTTTCGTTATTTACCTTGCATATAAAATATTTAAGTTAAATATTGAGGGAGCCCGCAGTGCCTGCCGATAGGCGCCGGGGAAAATTTGAAAATTGAGTTTGAATTTGGTAAAAGATTTACCCAACATACCAAATTTAGGGGCATAATTTTTTAAATTGCTGTTTTTTATATGATCAAAATTTTCGAGTGTAAAAGACATACGAATATCTGCCAAAAGTGATTTGTAAATGAAAAAAACCGTTCTAGTCTCAAGATATCAGAGGAGCAAATAAAAATCTTGGAGATTGAATTTTTGAGAATTTTTTTCATTTCTTATGGGTCTTTGCATTTTTGTTAATAAATTTGGGACAAAACGCCAAAATAAGGGCAAAAACTTATTTTAAGTGCGAACATCTAAAATATGGATTTTTAAGGGCGAACACCCAAAATAAGGATTTCTAAGGTCGAATAAGGGCGTTCAAACTAAAGTTTTTCGAACAAAAAATGTGTTTTTCGTGCATTTCTCGTCAAGTTAAAGGCGCAGAAAAAATAAGTAAAAACTTATAAATCCCAGCCCTATTGATGAAACCCCAATTCTAAGGAGTGTAAAAATTAAAAATCGATATACGAGTCCGAGACCCCAAAAAACACAAAAATTTCATTTGTTTTTATTTTTAACTTTTAGATAATCCTGCTGCTGAAATACGCACGACTGTAAACACAGTCAAACGGAGTTTGGCATATGCCGTGTCTTTTGTGGCAAATCGTTACCAAATTCGACTGGACAGCGTACGACGAGAGGAGGGAAATGATCAGAAATCTCTTCTGATTGATTTGCTCAATTTTTACAATGAATTTGAAAATGATGAACAAAATGCCATAAAATTTAACAATCGTAAGCAAAAAAGCGATTATTATGGCAAAAACGGAAATGAGCAAAGGGAACGATTTGTCCGATTTATTTACCGCTCATTGGAAACAAAATGGGACGGAAGCGCATTTTCAACGGGCCAAAATGATGATGATGGTAAGTAAAAAAGCGGGGATTTGCGATGTCAAAGTTTGGGGGTATAGAAGTGGCCAGGTCAATAGAAACGAGGCCAAACGATGAATACGATTAGAAAAGGGTTGCAATTTTGTCTTATTTGGAAGCAGTGATGCCGCCCGAAACCCGATACCCTAAACCTGAGGTCGACCCGAAACCCGAACCCTAAAATTTCCGAGTGCCCGACCGCGAAACCCGAATTTTTCCCGACCCGCGGCAACACTGTTTGGAAGATTTTGTCTTATTTCAGCTCTTTGGTCTTATTTTTGTCCTATTTCATACTCTGAGGAAAAAAAATAAATTATTAATATTTTTAAAATTTATTTGAAGCGGTTTTAATATTTTCTAAAATTTTCCCGGCGGCGCCGGTCGGCACCACCGGGCACTCAATCGTTTTAAGATTATCAAAATAGAATTCAAAATTGACCATTTTTAGGGAAAATCTATTAACAAATCGGCCATAAATTTTTAAAGTTTCCCCCGGATGTCGACTATCGGCTATTACCGTACCCCCCGGATTTCTCAAATTTAATCTTAAAAATCCTTGTAAAATTATTGTTCTTCTTTTTTTTTGTCAAGATTATAATACTCAAATTTTCAAATCTTTCCGACGGCGCCTAAAGGCAGCGCCGACTCTTTCTTTCTCATTTCAAAAACGGAATTACTCAAAAAAAATTGTTGACGGAGAGAAATATAGTGTTAATGCTTAATTTAGTTGAAAATTCCCGAGGCAATCCAAGAATTTCACTGGCACTTACAAGTCACAGAAAATAGCATACCAAAAAATAAAATGCCAAATTCGATGGCTAGTTTATAGTAAAAAGAAGATAAGTAGAGCCAAGATTGCAGAGCTATAATGATAAATAACACAAATGCATAAATTAAAAAAAAAACAACATTATTTTAGACGCAATTGGTCGCCGAAAGCGTCGCAAACGGCGCTTTGTTCCGCCGCCACCACCACGCGAGGGCACAGACGACGGAGGCTCAGCCGGCGCTTTAGGGCTATTGATTGTTTTACTAGGCATCGTATTTGTAATGTTCTGTTTCATTTCTATCTGGCTGTGTCGGTGCTGTTGCTCGGGAAGTCGCCGTATGAATATTCAACCGCAGCAACAGGGGGCGGCGGCATTAACTGCTGGGCATTCGAACGCAATAGGAAATGAAATGATAAGAATTACGCCCGCAGCAGGTGAATTAAGTGAAGAGCAAAAAAAAAAAAAAAGATGGCTAGGTCGTTTCCTGAAAACCGCCATTTTGGGCGTTTCCTAAATTCCGACATTTTACATATTTTTCGACAAAAAAACTTCAAAACTTTTGCTTAAACTCGACCAAAATCCGCCACTTTTACATATGTCGTCATAATTTTGCTGAAAAGCAACCAAGTTAAACAATATTGGTATCATCAGAGGGATTGCATTTTAAGGCATAAAAAAATCACAACAAAAAACGCCAAAAAAAGTCACGAAAAATGGCAAAAAGGCAAGAAAATTAGGCATATTTTGAGCAATTTTTTAGTCAAATCACATTGAAAATCAGAATTTTCTTATCACAAAAGACAAGCCAAATAAATTTAAGATTTGAAAAAATTAAAAAAAAAAATTAAAAAATATTTTTTGAAAAAAATTTTAGATAAAAAATTCAAATTTTATGAGAAATTTCTTGGAAAATTTTTTTCCATTCTTAGTGGTAGAATTTTTTAAAGGTTTAAATGTCAATTTTTAGGGATCTATTTTTGATTTTTAACGTGTTTTCTTACGAAAATTTTGATTTTCTGAGTAAAATTTGCAAAAAGTCATAAATTTCAAAAAGTGAGAAAAAGTAAAAAAAAAAAAAGTCATTCAAAAGTCATCGTAGAAGCTTGAAACAAAGTTAAAAATACGTTTTTCGTATGTTTTAGGTCACTTTTTTGCATTTATTATGCAACTGCTTTTAGGACAAAATGAGTTTTTTGAAATTTGTCAAGATAAAAGAGCCAATCAAGATAAATAAAATGGGCATTTCGCTTCTTAAATCCGCCATTATAACATACTCAATTTTGGAAATTCCATTTAAATTCTTTTAAGAAAATTAAATCTTTTTTTTAATTAATATTCTACTTACAGTTTTCTAGCATTGCTGATTTTTTTTTGCAAAAAATTCTAAAATTATCTAAAAATGTGTTAACTTATGTTAAGCCCATTTCGTTTTTAAAGACTTCATCAGGGATGCCCTTTCGAAAGTCCAAAATGGGGGCAAAAAGGAGGCATATTTTTTTAGTGCCTTAAACTTATTCAAAAAGTTTAAAAATAAGGACATTTTGATAAAGTAACAAAGTTTTAGGGTCAAAAGCTCTTTTTTCTTTCTTAAAAATGGCAAGAGCGCCTCAAATTTATATTTTCACAACGTTTTAGGCCGTTTTTTCAACATTTACTGACCGTTTTTGAGCATTTTTGAGTTTGGGCCCATGATTAATGTTTCACGGTGCTAGGTCGTTTTCTAAAAAACCGCCACTCTGGGCGTTTCCTAAACTCCACCATTTTACAGATTTTTCCCCAAACACTTCATAACTGTTCTCAAACGCAACCATATTGCATGATCTTGGTAAGGTCCGATAGCTCTTGGTTAGCCTCTTTTAGCCTACCAAATTTCAAAAAATTTGATTCTTTTTATGACAATAAAAATAAATTTTTTTCACTTTTTATGGCGATAACTTTCTTAAATCTCTAATAAACTTTTTAAAATAAGATAGGCTAATATAGCTAACCAATAGCTATCGGACCATACCAAGAATTTACAGTTTGGTTCAGTTTAAGCAATTATAAAAGTTTTTGTCAAAAAATCTGTAAAATGCCAAATCCATAAAAAAGGGCGGATGTGCCTCGTACTCAATGGTTGAGCTGGCCACAAATTGGGTTGAGGCGTGGGTTCGATTCCCACCCGGCGGAAGCTTAGCATTTTGCCAATTTCTTATATAGTCATCTTTTAATTTTCTTCACAAAAAAAAATGGAATTTGCATATTCAAAATCTTAATTTCCCCGCCCAATCACAAATTAATGCCGGGTTTCACTTTTGTAATGCCTTATTGGCCAAAAGCTGGGAAATGAGTAATTGATGTTAAATTAATTTTTCAAATATATTTTAAATAAAGAATTTTTATACCCTAAAACATTTAAATTTTATCACTTTTGAGAAATAAAATTTAAAAAAATTTAAGCTCTGAAAATCTTCAACGATATTGAGCTGATAGAATTGCAGGACAAAGATACAGAATGTACAGTTTGCCTCAGTTTTATTGATCCCGGGACGATGGTCAGACCGTTACCGTCGTGCAAAGTGCGCATTAAATATTTTATTAATTAAAGTTTTGACAATTTTAGCACGTCTTCCACGACGAATGCATTAAACAATGGTATTTTTATTTTTTCGGAAAATGTGAACTAAGCGTAAATTTCAAAAAATTAGATTAGCATGATATTAAAATATGAACATAATTACTGTAAATGATACCAATCAATGCTTCAAATGCGTAAGAATTTAAAAAAGAGCATACTGTAAATTAACCACAGCAGCTAGCTTCTCATACCATTTAACTTTAATTGCTTACAGTAACTTTGCTTAATGAAACTATCAAATACAAGTTAATGAATGAAAAATGAAGTTTTTCTTTTTAGGTTATTTAAGCATAACACTTGTCCAACATGCCGCGCAAATTTGACCAAGGATGAGACAAAACAGAGTATGAATGGCTTTATGTGTGGCTGTTCAGATAGGGCACCTAAAATACCGAGACATGACACCACCGAGAAACAAGACCGGGATTTGATATCACCGGGAAACGAGACCGGGATTTGACACCGAGAATCGAGACTGAAACCGAGCCCCCAAAGACCCGAGAAAATTCTAGACTCGAGAACCGAGAATTTTGATTAAAAATAGGAAGAAATTTTTTTTAACCAAAAAAACAAAGTTTTTTCTTTGCATGAAAATTACGCATTCATTATTTAATTTTAAAGTACATAATAAGCATGTTAGGATGTTTCATAAAAACCGCCACCATTGCCATTTTATGTTGTTTTTTTTGTGAAAAATTCGTCATGTTTTTCTCAAAAGCAATTAAATTAAACGGCCTTGCCGTGCACTCTTTCTAATGGTTTATTTTTTCTTTGAAGTTTTTTTCAATCCCTTACATATTTTTCACGAACTTATCCCGGTATCTAGCCATTTTCGAGTTTTCTGAATCCTATTAAGAATGATCTGATCGATCTGGTTTAGTTACCTTTTCGATCACCATCGAATTTTAAAATAACAGGAATTTTCTCAAATTTTTCATCACTATAATTCTGGGTTTTTGGTTAAATGTTTTTTAATACAAGCTTTTACACCTGACTGTATCTAAGAAAATTTAAAAGTCTAAAATAATTAAAAAAAACTAAAAAAATAAGCGAGTAAAAGAACAAATTCATGTTTAACTTATAATATTTTAAAAAGGTGAGACACATAATGGTACGGCAAGTCGAAATGGCACTGCGTCCCATGAAGTGGCCATTGATATGCAATTGTATGCCAATTACCAAGGCTCGGCAAATGGGGCCAAATGAGGAAAGATGATAAACCAACGGAAAAGTCATGTTAACGATCAGTGATTATGAAAAGTAAAACGGCGCACATTTTATTTTATTTATTTTGGCTATGTTTGATTCTTGGTCTCGGTTTTAATACCAAGTATTTTCTCATGAAAACTGAAAAAATATTTTACGAGATGAAAAATACCATAAACAGGAAAGAGCGGATCGGCACCAAGAATCGGGAAAACATCATATACAGTATGTGTGTCTATTATTTTTTGTTAGTTTGAAAAGATTTTTGGGAAAAATAAGCAAAAATTTGGGTTGGGGAGACAGTCGGCAATAATTTTGAAAAATTATTTTTGGTAATGTCCGAGCTTCTTCGTCTCGATTTTAATGCCAAGATTTTTCAATAAAAACTGGCATTTTTTTTTTATTATGAGATTGGGGAGACAATTGACATAAATTTGCCAATGACAACATACTGGAAACGGTACCGGTACCAGTATCGGCGGTAATTACAAGGTTTAGGAAAACGATACCGGTACCGGCATTGATGCTGGCACCAGTTTATCAGTATTTTGCGGTCCCGCTACTAACCCTTACAAAATAAGCACTGGTAAGAATGAACGTTCTTGTCATCAAAACGAAGTAAAATTGATTATTTTTGAATTTTTCAGGGGCTATTTATGATATTAATAATGTTCAATTAGCTTAATATCTTACACTGTATGTGTCTATTATTATTTGTTATGTGGAAAAGATTTTGGAAAAATAAGCAAAATAACAAATTCGGCATTTGGGTTAAGGAGACAAACGGCAATAATTTACGAAAATTTGCACAAATTTTTCATCAAACTTTGAATTTTCCATTTCGCACAGTTTGGCAGAAAAAACACCAACCGGGATACCGGTAAAGACCCGTACCAAATAAGCATTTACAATAGAGGGGGATCTTAGCATTAATTGATCATTTTTGAATCTTTCAGCATAGAACTAGCTAGAGCTATCTATAATGATGCTAATAATGGTCAATTAGATTTCTTAAACAGCGCCGAGTTGTACCGATCCGCACCACCGGATCCCTTGCCACTGAGGTTTCCTCAAACTTTTAAGTCCGCCACGGCAACAGTGTATTGTCGAAAAATACTCAATTGAGTTGAATAAAAGGGGAAAAAGTGAGGCATATAATTCCATCATGTCTGGGTGTGTGCCAGGGATGTGCCGAATCGGAATCGTGCCGTGCCAGAGTATTATGATGATGGTGAAATAACTCAATTTTCAGTAATTTCACTTTGCCTTTTGTGAAATTTTTTTAAAATGCCAAAAAATGACTGATCATTGCTCAAAAATATAAAATTTTTCCAATTTCAAGTAATATCACTCAAAAATTGTTTTTTGTTTTCCATTTAAAAATGCCAAAAAATGACTGATCATTGCTCTAAATTTATAATAAAGATCATTCACATTTGTCCTTTGTTTTGCTCATTGGAAAATAGTTTTATGCCAATAAACTGATGGGGTTAAAGGCATAAAATGGGTGTGCAAGTTTCAAATAAAATTTTCTATTATTTTCTGACCGAATTTATTTTTTCATTTTTATGCTTTGTTAAAGAAAATTGGGTGACGCTTTTTTATCTTCCATTTAAAATTATTATATTTAATATTTATTATATATATATTCGCAAATTCTATTTTTTTATTATATAATTTTTATTTATTCTGTCAAATAATTTTTTTTTTTTTTAATAATAATTAGGTTAATATTAGGGCCGAACTTTTTTTGCATGGTTTGTTTGATAAATAATTCCAGTTATATTTACATTTTAAAACTCGTTTGACATACCAACATAGCTAAAAGAAACTAGAGGAAAATTTAAGAATTTGGAGAAATTATAAGCAAAAAAAAACAATTTTATTAGAATAATATCACTAAAACCATTTATTTTCCATTCAAAAATGCCAAAAAATTACTGATCATTGCTCAAAATATTTTTATTTTTTATAATAATATCATGTAATGAAATGCCCTTTATTGAAAAATGCCAAAAAAAAAATGGCTGATCATTGATCAAAATATTCCATTTTCGAAAAATATCACTTCAATGACATGTCCTTTATTTTGCGCATTTTTGGAAACAACTTTTATTGCTAAAAACTGATGTGGTTAAATCTTGGCATACAAATGGAGTTCAATTTTCTAATTGATTTTATTTTTTTTCTGAAAGAATAATTTTATGCTTCGCTAAAAGAAAATGAAGAATGAATTCTATATGATGATGCCATTGTTTGATAATAATTTATTTCATTAAAATTTTTTTTATTCATATTATATTATATTTTACAAAAAAAAATGCGTTATTATACTAAATTTTTTATATTATTTCTAGTTTTATTTTTTGAAATAATTAGGTTTACATTATTAGGGCCTAAACTAAACTTTTTTCGCATAATTCTTGGTGAGAGAGAGAAAGATGAAAATGACTTTTTTTTTCGCCAATTTATTTATTTATGAGCTAGTTTTTAGCAATTGTTAGCAACTGTTTTTGGAGTTGACAATAAAAAATTTTTCCAGTTGTATTTAAGCATTTAAAACTATTTACATTCAGCGAAAAATCCTAAAAAAAAACACGGGAAATATAAAAGTTTTGATAATTTATATTGGTTTCAAATTTTCTTGTCAAGTTTCGTTTGTTCAAATATCTTTTTCTTAAAGAAATGAGTTCTTTTGTATTGTTTTTACCGCTGATGCTTTTGTTGATCATTTGTCCAATCGGCGGACGCACGGGGCAAAAAGGGACAGAATGTATTGGCAAAAAGGCCACTCAAAGCGATGGGATTGATTGTTTGTTTGAAAAAGTATGCGGCAAAAATGGACAAAATGAACAACTAAAAATGCCTTTGCTGGGTTAAGCAAAAAACAGCTGATGCTCGAAGCACTTTTTGGCAAAATTTCAGAAGTAAATTTGAAAATTTGAAGTATTAATGAAAATATCATTTTTAGAATGACATTGATTCGTCAAGTGATGAATTCAAATTTCACAAAGGACATCTTGCCGAAATTAATCGCCATGATCCGGCACTTAGCCAATTGTTGGAGGGTTTATTTGACGTGCTAATGAACGCCAAAAGAGCGCTTCAAAAAGGTAGCATATGCACATATAATTATATTTCAATTCTTTAAAATTTTATAAAATTTATATAAAATATGTTAATATTTGGTATTAAAACCCCAAAAACTGAAGACCTAAAAAGCCGAGAAATTGATGAACCGAGATTCTCGAACAAATCTATTTGTATGAATTTTTATTCCAATTTAGGTAATACTGACGAAAAACGCACGACTACAAACAAAGTCAAACAGAGTTTGGAATATGCCGTATTTTTTGTGGCAAATCGTCTCCAAATTCGATTGGACAGCACCCGAGGGGAGGGAAATGATCAGAAAGCTCTTCTGAGCAATTTGCTCAATTTTTATAATGAATTTGAAAAGGATGAAAAAAATGCCATAAAATGTAGAAATAGCAAGAAGAATGATTATTATGGCAAAAATGGAAAAGAGCAAAGGGAACGATTTGTCCGATTTGTTTATCGCTCATTGGAAACAAAATGGGACGGAAGCGCATTTTCAACGGGCCAAAGTGATGATGATGATGGTAAGTGAAAAAATTAAATAAACTAAATCTGGCACTCGAAATTATGTAACAAGAAAAGAGGGTGAGTCAATCGATCCGTGTCGAGCGGCCGGAATTGCCTGCGATGGCATTGCCGCCGATTTCCGATTTTGTTGTTTTTTGGAACGGAATTCCGATTCCCGATATTTTTTGGAACGAAATTCTAGGGCCCTTAGTTTTCCGATTTCCGTAACATATTTTTGCCATCGAAATTCCGATTTTTTTAATCTGAGATCGGCGGCATCCCAATGCGGTAAAATGAGCATACCGATTGGGAATAAACCACGGAACTTGCGTTAACCGTGGTTAAGGAGAGAGTAAACCACGGTTAACTCAACCGGGTTAAGCCTTAACCACGGTTAAAAAGGTAAAGACGAGCATAACGGTTAAGGATTCTTAACCACGATTAATGCCGTTAACCGTAGTTTAGCCCTAAACCGCGAGACGAGCATAAGACCCCAGCAGGGCCCTAGAATTTCCTTTTCACATACATAATTAATTCATCAGGATATAGCTTAAAAAAATCTCCCATCTGGCAATGACTGGCGCGATGCATTATCATCTTAGAATAAAGCGATTACCTAAATGAATTAATATACTATTTATTTAATCAGGGCCCCCCCCCCAGATGAAATTTTCAAAAGTTTCATTTGGCTGGCAAAAAAGTTTTGAAAAAATTTCATTGAAAGACCAAAAGCAGTAAAAAATTTTCACTAAACAATTTTATGTTGTTATTTAAGAATTTTTTTGTTCTTTTTTTGATTTTTCAAACATTTAAAGAGGCAGGGTCAGGCGGTGCTGTAGGCGACGCCGTGAAGAATTTTGAAAATCTGCCTATCTTTTGGAAAGAATTTGCCCTATTTTTGTGCATTCTCGATATAGATTTGGAGAAATCATTTTTTTCTTGATTTTCTAAAAACCCACAAAAAGCCTCATGCTCACACCGAGTCAAAAAAGGAGATGTGTCGGATACGGATAACTTTTGTTCGATACTACCGATCCACTTAAAATTTTAACCATCGACAGAAAATAAAATTCCACATCAAATGTATCTAAAATCATTGAGTTTGTATCATTTGTTTTAATGTTATAGTCAAAAAACTAGGAACTAATTTATTTTTCTCTCTTTATGACGTACTATTTTATTATCTCAAACTTAAAAAAAACATAAAAAAGTTTATATGCTTATCAAAAACACCAAATTGACCCAATAATATTCTATAGGAGATGCTCTTCAAAATGAGCCCAAAATTACTTGAATTTGATGGCGTTAGGCTAAGTTACAAGGCTTCGAGATATTTCTTTTTCCGTGCTGGGTCGTTTCGTAAATTCCGCCACTATGGGCGTTTCGTAAATCCGCCATTTTTTACTGGTTTACCGAACATAATCGATCTTAACTTTGCTCAAAGACAATCAAATTTAATAATCTTTGTATGATCGGATAGCTATTATTTAGCTCTATTAACCTTCCAAATTTCAAAAAATTTGAGTAAGTTTTACGAAAATTAGGACTGTGAGAATGAAAAATAAAAATATTTTTGGCTATATTTTTCTTAAAACTTACTCAAATTTTTTGAAATTTAGTAGATAAATAGAGCTATCCAATATCTATCGGATGATATTAGGATTATTTAATTTCGTTGCTTTTGAGCAAAGTTATGACCTATTATGTTTGGAAAATCTGTAAAATATGGCGGATTTACGAAACGACCTAGCACCTCTTTTTCTTTCGGTTTGGCATACTATTTCCTTGCCTCTAACTTTGGCGGCGAGGAAGAGAGCGGTTGCGTTGGGTGGTGGGAGAGGAGAGAGAAGGGAAATGTGAGAGAGTTAAAATAAGTTAGAGGAAAAAGAAATAGTGAAGTAATTTGCTTCCTTTATCAAGCCCATTTTGGACACTATCTTTAACTTAATATCAGTAATTTATATAAACTATCTCTTGTCATGGGTCGAATTAAACATTTCGTCTTATGTCTTTTTACCATCTAACAGACCACTGAGACAAAAAAGGAAAACTTTTTTGGTACAGGGGCTCAAAACTGACTCGGTGTCAGATAATAGGGTAAAAATCAAAACCTCAAATTCTCATTCAAAATGAGGTTATATCCTCACATCTGGGAGCCATGAATTTAATACAAAGCCAGCGAAACGCCAAAAGAATGTCGACATAAAACAATCAATTGGGCATTAGGAAACCATTTTATGGATAATAAATGTATGGCATGACAAACTCTTGAGTCATCATCAGCCTAAAAATAGGTTGCCAGGGGCCAATCAAAAGGGTAAAACTTGGATTCGTTCTCGACCAATTCGTTTTTTATCGATTCGTTTTTGACCCTATTCGTTTTTATTACTTCGATTCGTTTTTTTACTTCGATTCGTTTTTATTACCTCGATTTGTTTTCAGTTGAAAATTTTAATTTGTTTTATTCTAATTTTTTAATTAAAATTATCAAAAACGAAATTACTTTTATTTTTTCGTCAAAAAAAGGGCAATTCTTCATTGCTACAATAATTTATCTCTGGGCAAGTGTAAAAATTGTACTGATAATGAAAAAATAATTTTTTATAACAAAATTCTCAATTAAATAACATCAATTTGGTCATTTGCTAATACAGAAACGTTTTCATCTTGTCCATTGTTAAAAACTTCTCCAAAATTGTGAAATTCGTCTGTTCCACTTGGCAATTCGACAAGAAGACCATGTTCGTCCATACTTTCTTCGAGTAAAATCCTCGCATCTTCCTCCATAATAATTTGATGAAGTTCATTCCGTTGAACGGGATTAAAACCAATCAAATGTCCAACTCTTCCGTAATAATGTGACATCGCTTCAGCAAATTGATCAGGGTCGTAGTCGGTGATCAAAAAAGTTGAAATGTTCGCCTTTTCTACTGAGAGTGAATTGTCCAGCTCGATTGTAAGTTGAATAGGGCAAGAAGGTAATTCGCGCCCTTCATTCACGGCCACAGCACTTTCTTCTTCTGCATGGCTAATCTCCTGTTTGAAAGGGATAATTATATAAAAAATAAAGAAAAATGCACTTGTAAATTTGAAATCCATCGTCCAAGTAAAAAACCGGGTTGATAAACATGACGCTGACGTGCATGATATGACTCGGCATGGTTAGTTGTTCGGTTATGCTCAACATCAAAAAGGGAAAAAAATCCAGGCCAACGCTATTTTTAATCCAAGTGTCATTCTGAATGATAAATATTGCTTCGATTATAAATTTTTAAACCAACATAATAGTCAAGAAGTGCTTCTAATGCGCCCTGATTTGTTATTTCCAAGGGAGAAACGTTAATACACTGTTCCAAAAACTGGGTTAGTTTTTTTTTTCAAAAACTAAGTCCCTTTAAAGTCTCTAAAAAGCTAAGAATATTTATTGAATACAGCAAATCACATCATAATAGTTCGAAAAGCTAATTCGAACATTTATCACCGATGAAAGCGATTTAGGAGTTTGACTTTTAAAATAGGTGCCATACTCGTAATCAGTGACCCCGAAAACCCACAAAATTCACTTTTTCCCCTTCGTTTCCCTTTGATTTAAAGTTTTAAACGAATCGAGGTAATAAAAACGAATCGAAGTAATAAAAACGAATAGGGTCAAAAGCGAATCGATAAAAAACGAATTGGTCGAGAACAAATCGATGGTCGTCCATCAAAAGCATTGCTCAAATAGAAAGGAGTCAGAGAAAATAAAAAGAAAATAGAAAATTCCAATGGCCGTCCTTATATGTTGTAATGGCTAGGGTGGTGATTATATTGAAATCAATATTTTTTTCCTGGACTGTGGTAGGCCTAAAACGCACGAAAAACGTGTTTTTAGCTTGGTTTGAAGCTTCTAGGATGTGTTTCTATACCAATATTTTTCAATATTTCGCGATTTATGTCAATATTTCAATATTTATCAATATTTTGGCATTATATCAATATTTTTGTCCGTCCATATTTGGCCATTTTTGAAAAAATTCATAAGAAAATGCAATAAAACGAAAAATACTACCCTGAAATTATTTTTTTTTGAAAATTAACAAAAAATCCCCTCAAAAATAAAAAATTTCGAATTTTTGCAAAAATTTTTCGCAATTTTTTTATTATTTCTGATTAAAAAAATAGATATTGAATGCGTTTTACCCCCAAAAACTTAGAAATGTATTTGATTTATAATTTCAACTAATAAATTGAAATTTTTGAAGAAATTTAAAAAATTTATGTCAATATTTTTTGAAATTTATACCAATATTTCGGGATATTGTTGGCCCATATTTTATGGCCATATTTTGCGATTTTATATCAATATAATTCACCACCCCAGTAATGGTCACATGAAAAAGCTAATTAGACTGGCTCGAAAATGCTAAAAATTTCATTTGACATTTTAGACACAAAAAAACGCCGTCAGAAGAGACGGAATGGGCATTTTGCACAGTCACCGCAGGCATACAACGAAGCCCAAGAAGATGATGCTGCTTTTATGAAGGTGTTTCCATATTTGCTCACAACATTGGTTATGATGGGCATTTTGCTCCTACTATTTTCAAAATATATTGGGCATAGAAGAAACACTGTCCCAGGAGCAAATGTCAATCAAATAAGCACAAAAGCACCTGTTTCTGGTGAGTATTTGGGTTGTGTACCATCGTATACAGGTGGCAAGCCTTTTTTTAAATTAAAAAGCATATTTTTTTGTTCAACTAACCCTTTTTTTATCGTGCTAGGTCATTTCGTTAAATCCGCCATTTTACCAAATTTCCCACAAAACTTTTCATAACTTTTCTCAAAAGCAACCAAATTAAAAAATCTTGTGTCTTCCGATAGCTCTTATTTGTCTCTATTAGCTTGCAGAATTAAAAAAAAAGATTCATAGTTTTCTAAAAAATATAGCCAACTATGACTCTTTTTTTTAGTTCTTATGGCCACAATTTTTTAAATAATGAAATTTTCTGAAATTTTGCAAGCTAATAGAAATAAATAAATGCTATTGGTCGAGTTAACACGATTGTTTATTTTGGTTGGGTTTTTCTAGGGAATTCGTTAAAAAGTGCAGATTTGTGAAAACGACCTAGCACCAACAGATTGTAATCCCCAAAATGCAAAAACGGCGAATTTTTTTACTTGTTTCAGCAATACTGGCTGGGAAGAAAGAAATAATTGTAATCCTAGGAACACGAACAATTTCGATTCATAAATCCCCGCCATTTACCATGGCTAAATTTTAAAAATAAGGACATTTTGATAAAGTAACAAAGTTTTAGGGTCAAAAGCTTTTTTTTCTTTCTTAAAAATGGCAAGCGTTCAAATTTATATTTTTCACAACATTTTAGGCCGTTTTTTTCAACATTTACTGACCGTTTTTGAGCATTTTTGAGTTTGGGCCCATGATTAATGTTTCACGGTGCTAGGTTGTTTCCTAAAAACCTCCACTCTGGACGTTTCCTAAATTCCGCCATTTTACAGATTTTTCCCCAAACACTTCATAACTGTTCTCAAACGCAACCATATTGCATAATCTTGGTAAGGTCCGATAGCTCTTGGTTAGCCTCTTTTAGCCTACCAAATTTCAAAAAATTTGATTCTTTTTATGACAATAAAAATAATTTTTTTCACTTTTTATGGCTATAACTTTCGTAAATCTATAAACTTTTTGATATTTGATAGGCTAATATAGTTAACCAATAGCTATCGGACCACCAAGAATTGGCAATTTGGTTGAGTTTAAGCAAAATTATAAAGAGTTTTTGTCAAAAAATCTGTAAAATGGCTGAATTTAGGAAAGGCCCATGGTGGCGGTTTTTAAGAAACGACTCAGCACCATATTTCACCCTGTCCCCCTAGAGCGAAGCTGTCTGGACGGTTAAAACGCCAAGAGCGGGGGTTCATACCAGGGATGCAGCCGATTTCCGATTTCCGGTGATTTTTGGACCGGAATTCCGATTTCCGTTTTCCGAAGAATTTTTCGGCATCGGAATTCCGGTTTTCCGATTTCCGATTTTTCAAATCAGAGATCGGCTGCATCCCTGGTTCATACGATCCATAAAAAAGGGCGGATGTACCTCGGTACGCAATGGTAGAGCTGGCCACAAATTGGGTTGAGGCGTGGGTTCGATTCCACCCGGCGGAGGCTTAGCATTTTGCCAATTTCTTATTATAGTCATCTTTTAATTTTCTTCACAAAAAAACTGAAAATTTGCCTATTTAACAAAATCGAAATTTCCCCGCCCAAACATAAATTAATGCCGAGTTCTACTTTTTGTAATGCCTTATTGGCCAAAAGCTGGGAAATGAGTAATTGATGTTAAATTAATTTTTCAAATATATTTTAAATAAAGAATTTTTATACCCTAAAACATTTAATTTTATCACTTTTGAGAAATAAAATTTAAAAAAATTTAAGCTCTGAAAATCTTCAACGATATTGAGCTGATAGAATTGCAGGACAAAGATACAGAATGTACAGTTTGCCTCAGTTTTATTGATCCCGGGACGATGGTCAGACCGTTAGCGTCATGCAAAGTGCGCATTAAATATTTTTAAGAATAAAAACTGCCAGTTTTTAGCACGTATTCCACGACGAATGCATTAAACAATGGTAAAAAAATTAGATTAGCATGATATTAAAATATGAACATAATTACTGTAAATGATATCAATCAATGCTTCAAATGCGTAAGAATTTAAAAAAGAGCATACTGTAAATTAACCACAGCAGCTAGCTTCTCATACCATTTAACTTTAATTGCTTACAGTAACTTTGCTTAATGAAACTATCAAATACAAGTTAATGAATGAAAAATGAAGTTTTTCTTTTTAGGTTATTTGAGCATAACACTTGTCCAACATGCCGCGCAAATCTGACCAAGGATGAGACAAAACAGAGTATGAATGGCTTTATGTGTGGCTGTTCAGGATAGGGCACCTAGAGATGCACGAACCCCTAATTTGCCGAGACTTGAGAACCAAGGCCGAGACATAACACCACCGAGAAACGAGACCGAGACTTGACATCACCGGGAAACGAGACCGGGACTAGACACCGAGAATCGAGACTGAAACCGAGCCCCCAAAGACCTGAGAAAATTCTAGACTCGAGAACCTAGACCGAGAATTTTGATTAAAAATAGGAAGAAATTTTTTAAACCTAAAAAAAAAAGTTTTTTCTTTGAATGAAAATTACGCATTCATTATTTAATTTTAAAGTACATAATAAGCATGTTGGGATGTTTCATAAAAACCGCCACCATTGCCATTTTATGATTTTTTTTTTGAAAAATTCGTCATGTTTTTCTCAAAAGCAATTAAATTAAACGAGGTATGGTCTGATAGATATTGGTTAACTATATTCTTTATCCAAATTCCAGAAAATTTTATTAAGTTTTATTTAAGTTAAACCACATAAAGGGGAAAAAAAAATTAATTTTTGGTCCATGTGTTCTAATAAATCAATCAAATTTTTTGAAATTTGAATAGTTAATATAGCAAAGATAACTATCGGAGAATTTTTGAATTTTTTTTTTTTTTTTGAAAATTTGAGTTTTGTTTAAATCAACTCCTTGCACAAAATTGAATCAAATTTTTAGAAAACTTAACGAATGGGTCAGGCCGGTGATGCCGATAGGCGCCACCGATGGGAGAAACTTAAAATTTTTTGCTTATTTGTTAAAAGATTTCGCCCTAAAATTTTAGAGTTCGCTGGTGCTAGTGCATTTCGTAAAACCGCCACCCATGCGCGTTACGTAAATCCGCCATTTTCACTGAATTTTCGCATAAATCTAGTCATAACTTTGCTCAATAACAACCAAATTAAATATCATCCGATAGATCTTAATAGCTTTATCAGCTTGCTAAATTTCAAAAAAATTTGTTCCCTTTTTCAAAAGTTATGGCCATTTTTTCCACTTTTTTGGCCACTATTTTTTCAAAAGTTTTTGAAATTTAGCAAGCAAATAAAGCTATTCAAGATCTATCGGATGATACTAAGTTTATTTAAAATTTGGTTGTTTTTGAGCAAAGCTTGACTAGATTTAGTCGAAAATTAAGTGAAAATGGCGGATTTACGAAACGCGCATGGGTGGCGGTTTATACGAAATGCACTAGCACCAAATGATGGCCTAATTTTAGGCACGGCTCGTCAGAATGGCGTTGGGCCTTCTAATGGGCAAACGAATGGTACGGTAAACCAAGATAGTACTGCATCCCACGAAGTGGTCATTGATGTGAATTTGGCTGCCAACAACCAAAACGATGCAACTGATGCTCGGGGCACCGGCACGGATGACACAGTAACTGTTCCACACGAAATGGCACTAAATCGCATTAACAATGGCGCGACAAATGTGCCAAATGATGTCACAATGGGAAAATGATGTAACGATCAGTTATTAATTGTTGAGCAGACAAAGAGACACACTATTGGTGAATCGGGAGAGCATTATGTACTGCTGTGTCCATTATTATTTGTCATTTGAAAAAAATTTTTGAGAAGCAAAAATTCAGGATTGGAGTTGGAGAGACAATCGACATAAATTTTCAAAAATTAGCCTTTTTCATTTTGCGAGGTTTGGCAGATACAATCAAGGTACTTGTAGCTTACTGTACCTGTACCAGCAGTAATTACCGCTTTTCATGAACTTATACCGGTACTTGCGCCGTATAATTAAGGCCGTAAGGCGTTTTTAAATTTTTAATTTTCACAGTCTTTCTGAATTACCACTGGAGTTGGACGGGACCGGGACTTCAGCCGGGGCTGGTCCCGGAATCCCGGCTTTTTTTGATCCCGGTCCCGTTCAGGGATGCGATTTTGCCATAGAAACGCGGCATTTGCAGGGTTTTTGGGGTCCGTGCCGGGTTTTTGCAAGTGCCGGGTTTTTTGCCGCGTTTTTGGGGTTTTTGCCTTATTTTGCCGGGTTTCTTATTTTTAGTTAATTTTATTGAATTTCGATGAGCATTACGGCAAATTTTTAGGCCAAAATCCGTTAGCAAATTCCCAAAAATTTTCCCCTGTGGCGCCTATCGGCACCACCGGCCACCTTTTAGTGTTTTTTTTCGTTTTTTGAATAAAATTTTCTAAAATGAGCTATTTGGATGTATTTTGTGAATAGTGTTTTCTGTTCTCAAAAACATCAGAACAGATGAGAGAAACAGAATGGCTATTCCTCTCTTGAACTCATTCATTTCTATCAAATTCAATTCAAAAAAATTTTGCCGGGTTTATGCCCGGTTTTTAAACTCGCGTGCCGGGTTTTTGGGTTTTAGCGATAGCCTCCCTGGACCAGGGGTGTGCATGGACGCAGAAAAAGATAAATATATAAAAACCACAATGATAATTTTATCTATAGAAACAAGTTGTGATGAAACAAGCATAGCTATTCTTAAGAATAGACAAGTTAGTGGCTATGTCATTAAAAGAAACTTTTGTAAAAAGAATAAATATAATTTCTTCTTAAATCCTCGCATATCCGCGGGTTGTCCGCATACTGACGGATATTTCATAAGAAAAATACCATAAAAATGAAAAATAGACCCCTAAAAATCGGCATTAAATTTTTAAAAAGTACACCCATAAGAACGGAAAATTTCTCAAAAATTGTCAAATTTTTTATTTAAAACTTGTTCATAAAAAACTTTTCTTATTTTTTATAATTTTTAAATCATTAATTTATTTCGCTTGCTTCTGTATAGGGAAAAGAATGCTTTTCTATGTGATTTTAGCTAAAAAAAATGCCCAAAAAGTTCTAATTTTTCAGCCTTTTTCTAAGTTTTAAGTGCCTGTTTAAGGTTTTTTGTGCCTTTGCGATATGTAATGGGATAGCACTTAGTCTAAACAGAATGGCTATTCCTCTCTTGAACTCATTCATTTCTATCAAATTCAATTCAAAAAAATTTTGCCGGGTTTATGCCCGGTTTTTAAACTCGCGTGCCGGGTTTTTGGGTTTTAGCGATAGCCTCCCTGGACCAGGGGTGTGCATGGACGCAGAAAAAGATAAATATATAAAAACCACAATGATAATTTTATCTATAGAAACAAGTTGTGATGAAACAAGCATAGCTATTCTTAAGAATAGACAAGTTAGTGGCTATGTCATTAAAAGAAACTTTTGTAAAAAGAATAAATATAATTTCTTCTTAAATCCTCGCATATCCGCGGGTTGTCCGCATACTGACGGATATTTCATAAGAAAAATACCATAAAAATGAAAAATAGACCCCTAAAAATCGGCATTAAATTTTTAAAAAGTACACCCATAAGAACGGAAAATTTCTCAAAAATTGTCAAATTTTTTATTTAAAACTTGTTCATAAAAAACTTTTCTTATTTTTTATAATTTTTAAATCATTAATTTATTTCGCTTGCTTCTGTATAGGGAAAAGAATGCTTTTCTATGTGATTTTAGCTAAAAAAAAATGCCCAAAAAGTGCTAATTTTTCAGCCTTTTTCTAAGTTTTAAGTGCCTGTTTAAGTTTTTTTGTGCCTTTGCGATATGTAATGGGATAGCACTTAGTCTGGGATTCCAATTTACCAAGAAAATTTGCTCATCGGAGTCCACGAGAAGAAAAATATTTCAAAAAATGCTAATAGCATGAAATGAAATAAATTTGAGTTTCTTTGAGGGTTTTTAGCTCCAATAAAGATTTTTCAAAGCCCTGATGAAGATTTTTAAAAATTTCGGATAACAACCTTTGAAGGAAGCCATATGTTATATTTGTTTTTTGTTGTACAATATTCTTGTTGAATAAACATATATTTATAAATAGACAAACTATTTTTTTAATATATAGAATCTAAAAAATTCCTGTCCCATAAGAGTCGGGGATTAACCCTAACATATATTGTCAGGGTTGTTGTAAATGAAATTATGTTGAAATTTCAATTACAAAAATTGAAAATAACATATGAAAATTATTCCCTTTGCCACATTTTCTTATCTTGCTCGATTTTTTTGTTTCAGATGCCTAAGAAACAACAAGTTTTGAGAAAGAAGAAGAATGAAGAGTACCGGCGACGAGCAGAAGAACACTCTGTCAGTCGGGGTAGCTCACCCGTCCCAGACGGGAGTGCAGATGGGAATGGAGAGGCATCGGCATCTCTCCGGGGCACTACCACCCCAAATATCAGTACTCTGCAATTGAGTACACCGGCTTCTTCCTTTGGAAGTAAAAAACGGGGTAGACCCCCAAAAGCCGGAGCGGTGCCTATTACGGCATCGCCCGTTATAACGGTCACGCAAAGTGACCACGGTTCACCGTGTAAGAAAAAAGGGAAGGTCGAAGAAAACGACTGGCCCATGGCTGCCAATGAGGCTATTGCCTCAACTCCTATTTCGACTCATAGTCGAGGAGGGCGACCTGCCAAAAAAACTTCGAGGACCAAAAAGAGGCAATACCAATGAGTCTTTGAGTGAATGCTCTGAAATGGACCAGAGTATGGAAATTGGCTCAATTCTGGCAGCTCCGCACAATATGTGTGAAAAAATTGATTTCAGCACGGTGCAAATTAATTTCGCTATCACGCGAAACCCTAACTGCCAAATTTGGCGTTGGGTAGACAATGCCCTTTTTGCAGACGACTCAACATCGTCGGGCCATAGATTCATTGAGACGTGCTGGAATAACCCAACCGAATGGCTCAATGACGCATTCATTTCTGTGTTTTTGGCATATCTTGCCACCATCTCACAACGTAAAGTTGTTGTTGTCGACCCGATTGTTTGGAGAATTACTCCATATCGAGACACAACTTATAAAAATTGGACATTTAATTATGATCCAAACATTTCGGCAGAAGTTATACTTTTGCCTGTGCATTTCACTGGGCATTGGGCTCTTCTCGTCCATGATGTCCAGCGTGGCACCTTTTTTTCAGATTCACTGCCTGGTGACAGAATGGATTTTCAAAAGACGGAAATAATTAAAAATAATATATTACAAAAAATTTATTCGACCAAAATAAAACAGCCACAAAAATTTTTTTAACAATTATTTGGAGACAATTGACAAAAAGGAAATGCGCAACAGAGGGGCAAATTAAAGATGAATACAAAGAAAGAGGAGAAACTATCGAGGGTGTTTTACCGTAATACAGGGAGGGACCACATTGATCTTCGCCCATCCTGAACCTATAGGGGATGTTTTACCGCAAAACCAGGCAGGATACTTTGATCTTACCGCCCAAGCCAAAACCTATCGAACATGTTTTTACCGCAGTGTTCCTTTGATCGTGCCGCCTAAATCCAAAGCCTATTTGGGGAGGTTTACCGCATTTTTTGTTTCCCCGATGAATAGTTTTGAAGGACGCTTAGTAAATGGGAAATGTTTTTTATGATTTTTAATTATTGATTTTGAATATTTTTCTTGGCCAATGTCATATAAAAAACATCTGACGATTTTTATTTTTTGTGCTAAATGGAAAAATGAGACAACTAAAAATTTTTAAATTTTGTTTTAATCTTTTTTGCAATATTTTAAGATAGGGATTTATGTGGTGGTACATTCCTCAATTTCCGAATTATTTCGACTTCCGGTAATTACGACCTTACCGGTCCAAAATATTAATGCTGTCAGACTTTTACCTCTTTTGTAATTCAGACCACAAAATATTTCAGGTTAATAAAAAGATGATGTGAAACGAATTTTTCTTAATTCATTCAAGTCAATTTCATGGTCAAACTTGAAAATTGAAACAATATTTTCAACGTAATGCCCCTGATATAATGCCTGAGAACATCCCGATTGTCAGACAATTTCAATAAAGCAGCGATTTGTTAAGTTTACTTTGTTTATATGTTTCGTGAACAACATTCTGTTTTATATTTAAATGTATTGGCGTAGTGATTTTTACGCCAACGATTTATTGCCGCTTTTTTTCATTTTTTATCCTCCATATTTTATATTGTTCAAAAAAGAGTAACAGCTATTGATACTGAAAAATGTTGGTCTCCCATGTAAAAATTGACGGATAATAATTATTTTTTGGTACAATATTACTGTTGGATAGACCAATAATAAATTGTTCAATATTATTTTTAAAAAATGCTCGCCATTGACGGGCCGCTCCGCGTCCTTAAAGTGCACCAAGGCGTTTACAGATTGAGAGGAACAAATAGTGTAAATGATTGAACAGTGATGGTTATACAAATAATACTGTTTTTTTAAAAATGTTTTTAAATTTATATTATCAAGATTTTAAATGAAATAAAGTTAAAATTTTAATTTAAAAAAAAACTTGCAAAAAATGGAAATGATTCCGAAAAAAATCTTTTATAATCCGAAATTCGTGCTGATCTCATAAAATATATTTCATCCATTTGTTCTTAGTGCTGACGCAATTGTTTTTTCCATTTATAAATTGTGTCTCGACTAACTCCTAATTTTTTCGTTATTCTTCGTCGAAATTGGTTCCATTCCTCTGTTGTGTGTCTTCTTTCTTGCATATATTTTTGTTTTATTTCATCATATTTTCGGATGATTTTCATCTTTGTCACCGTATCCTTAATTCTACAGCGCAAGAGCCCGAATTCTTTCATCCATTTAAAAATGGTTATATAATGTATACCAATTTTTCTTTTTGTTTCTGCACGAAATTGGCCCCATTCATTTTGTGAATGTTTTCCTTTTGACATAAAATCTTTTTTTCGTTTTAAATATTTTTGTATAATTTTCCTTTTTTGTTCTTCAGTTGTTTTTGTTTCCTTCATTCCAAATTCCCTTTTCCATTTGAATATTTTGTTCCGACCAATCCCCAATTGTCTCGCTATTTTTCCTTCAGTTTTACATCGTTCTTTCAATGAATATTCTCCTCTTTCTTTGTATTCGTTTTTCATTTGATGGAATTTCTCAATTATTTTTATTTTTTGTTCATTTGTCTCATTGCCAAATTGTTAAACATTTCTTTCTCCCATTTCTTCACTTTTTTGTGATGAATTGTCCTCTTCTCCCATTTCTTCATTGCCCCAATTTTCATCAAAAACTTCGTTAAATTGTTTCTCCATTATTTCTTTTGCTCTTTGAATATTTTGTCCGTCCCTCTGTTGCGCATTTCCTTTTTGCCAATTATGTCCAAATATATCAAAAGTTTTTTGCTGTTGTTTTATTTTGGTCGAATAAATTTTTTGTAATATTTGAAATTTAATATAAATTGTAAAAATTAATTTCCACATTCTTTAAAAATATTTCTCTTAAAATTATTGGAATGGCATATTATAATGCGGAAATAGGAAATAAATATGTTTTATTAATATAAACAGATTTCTCATTGATTTTCTCCCTTTAAAATCGGCGTGGCAAATGAATGACGTTAAGAGTGAAATATCTTAATGTTTAGTTTTGATTTTTTCCATTTTTTTTTTTTTTTTTGTAATCATTAAAGGTAAAATTTAAGAAACCGTTTTTTAAAATATGGCGCCAGATTCATGGCACCGGATTATGTACAAAAAATGGTCCAAATATGTATAAATATGTTAAAAAATCGTAAAATATGTATCAAAATCTCCGAATATGTTGAAAAAGTTGTTCAAATTTATTCAAATTTTTAAAGATATTGAAAATTAGGCGTGCAAATTAAGTGAAAAAAAAAATTATCCCATTAATTTACACAACAAAATTTGCAGTTATTGAGCGATTTTTTAGTCAAAATCACATATAAAAGGAGACTTTTTTCCTATAATAAAGGTATCCGTAATAATTTTAAGCTTTGAAAATTTTTTAAAACGAAAATTCTTATAAATTGGAATAATTTTTGAAAAATTTCCAATTCTGAGAGGTATACTTTTTTGAAAAAGGCCAAAAAGGTATTAAAACTAAAAAATTTTACCAAAAATGGCAAAATATGTACCAAAATCGGTGTGTTCATAAATCCGGGGTCGGGTTCGAGTACGGGCCCAACCCGATTCTTAAGAAAGGGCGAGGCGACTATCTAAAGAATTTTTTATTAGATATCCATTATTTGTCTACAAGTAAAAGTCCAAACCATCATTATGAAAAACAATTATTCCAAGAGCAAAAAATCAGTTCCGCAAGTGAAGCATTGCGAACAAATTGCACAAGTTCAACCGTATTATAACGGCTTTTATAATATTTTATTTTTTTATTATTTATCACCTCAAATGATGACGTAATTTAAGAAACGACTCGCAAGAATGGCGTCGGGCCTTCTAATGGGCAAATAAATGGTACGGTAAACCAAGATAGTACTGCATCCCACGAAGTGGTCATTGATGTGAATTTGGCTGCCAACAACCAAACCAAAACGGGGGCGCCGAGGTGGAAAATGTGGGCAAGACCCTCAAAATAGGGGCAAATGCTAGAGGTGCGCCGTGACTGGTAAAACCCGTGAACCGTGAACCGTGACCGTGAATAGACCCCGTGAATTCACGGTACCGTGGCCGTGAATCGTGTTTGAAATTTACGAGTTTTTTTAAATGTTTTTTTTCATTTGGGTTTAAATTTAACTTCTTTGTTTTCAACAATTTATTTATTTTTAGGGGTAAATTTAATAAAAACAGTAAATAAAAATAATAATAAAAGATATTAATTTTTTAAAATTTTAGAAACTCTAAGGGAATGGAAGCCGGCGGTGCCGATAGGCGCCTCTGGAAAAAATTTTTTCGAAAAATCACGGCGCACCTCTAGCAAATGCCCTGAAAACGGGACAAAAGAGCACCCCTGACGGTTAATCGAACAGAATTTGCCGAGTAGGCTGGTGAACGTTTTTCGGGCCTATAAATCCATATTTGGGAGTTTTCGGGAATAAATGCATTTTCACTATTTACTTTTTACTGCATACGAAAAGTGACGATTTTTTGGGAAAATTTTTACAAATTTGGAATAAATTTTCAAAATTTATCCTGGTGGCACCTATCGGTACCATCGGGCCCCAATTCGCATAAGATCTTCACAAAATTTGTCTTCAAATATATTCAAAAACGGTTGTGCAAAATTTTTTACCAAACCCACTCAAATTTTGAAATTTTCCCGGCTGCGCCTATCGGCAGCGTCCTTCCTTGCCTGTTTCAAAATTAAAAATTAGGTCTTGTTTCAAAGCGCGACAGCTAAAAAACTGCCACAGATCACAAATATGCTGCAAACAATTGATTTTGTATAATTAAAAATGAAAGCTTTTGAACCTTTTTTAAAAATTTGGCAACTTTTTTTGTAAATTGAAAATTACTTCAAAATATTTTAATATGCAACCAAAAGGATATGAAAAAAAAAATCAAAAAAAAATGATTCCATTACTTATAATAGCCAGTAACAAACTACTATGATCTTTAATAGAGATCGAATCGGTCGGTTTTTTTTCGATTTTTGGTTTAGTTTTTGACCGAAAAAAACCGACTGACCCTTCTGTCCGGTCTCTAATTTTTTAGCAGTTTTTAGGGCATATTTGTGGAATTTTTTCAAACTCAGACTCCAAAATAACAACATCTGGATTCAAGAAAAAAATGCCCATATACACACTATGGCAGCAATTTGTTTTTTTTGAAAATTCGGCGAACCCCAGATTCGGTTAACCGAAAACCGGATTTCACTCATAAACCGAAACCGGGGATCGGGAAACTGGACTAAGCTATAAGTCATTTCTTTCTCTGCATTCTCACTCATCCTTCGAAGAATTGTCTATCACAGATAAAGACGAAACAAGAGATAGGAAAAGAAACAAAAGTAAAAAAGAGAGTGTGGTAATGTTTTTTATATTCCAATCCTCTACTGATTCCCATCCATAAATTAAGAAAATGATTCTCTTCATTATATAAAACCTGCCAATGAGCAGTAACCTGTGGGCTCAGTTCTGGTCGGTTTGTACTGATGATGACCTTACGCTTAGATGGTCGAGTGTGCGGAGGCCTTCAAGCGCGGCATGCTGCACTGCCGAGGGTTACATTTAAGTTGCCGGTCTACCGGTACGGCACCCGTTTATTATAATCTGTCTGCCGCTTCGGCTTAACCACCCGAGGAGGAAACATCATCATCAGATGTATGGATGGGTGCTGCCGGGTAAAAAATAGCAGCACAGGACGGGCATCATCGTTGTGTCGGTCTTGGGATGGATGGAGGATCATATTTGGGCAAAACCCTTAAGTGTGGTACAATTTGAGCGCCGTTTTCTTGGGCCAATGATGCGAACTGAACTCCCAACATTTTTTTATATTTTGTCTTTGGCCAATTAATAAACGTACCAAAACATTTTGGCATAAAAACATTTTGTGAAAAATCTGATGCATGGAGGCTTTAGACTTTTGTTCGGTATTCAAACCAAGGAACGATCAAAAACTTACGAGAAAATACGAAAGAATTTTTTTACTTAAAATTGGTGTTTTTGTTAATTTTGTGTAATGAATTCACGGATGCTACTCAATTTGTTTCCATTAGCAGATTGCTCAATTTCGCCATAAATTTCGGAATAAATGTCGTTGGAATGTATTGCCTTTGTCAATGCTTCGATTCATCTCCAACTCGTTCTGTTCCTGCTTGGCATTCTTGAAACCAGCAATTTGGCGTTCCGTTCTCTGCTTCGTTTGACGGTGACCGAATTTGCCATTTCCCTCCGTTGATGGATCAACAACTCCCTTTTTCAACAAAAAATTGAACGGCTTGACACCGATGTGAGTTTGAAATGTACGGTGTTGACCAGGACTGCGCAGAAGACATTGAACAGGCGAAAAATAGCAGGGCCTTAGGGGGAGAAAGTTTGGCTTATTTTTTAGTTTAAGAAAAATTTGAATTTTGGAAAATAATTTGCTTATATATTTTTAATTTCTTTGAAAATTTTAATTTAACCGGAGGAGCGTGTGGCTCCCGATCAGGGACGGGCAAAATTTCATTTCGAGTTTCGAAAATTTCCGTTTTTTTGTTTGTTGCGTTTTGAATTTTGAGAAAAACACTGATATTTCAAAAAATAATACATACGGATCAGAATTTTGTACTTCAGCATTCATCAGATTTTATAGATTTTCGAAAATTACAGTATATGCACCAGGGATGCGACGCGCGATCCGTGGCAAATTTCAACCGCGACGCGCAAACTACGGCATTTTTGACCATATGCAGGGTTCGGATTGGTTGTGATCGATTTCAAAGGACTCATAAGGGGAGAATTTGTGAATTCAAGGACGCTTCAAAATTAATTCAAGTGGTGGTAATTTTGAGCAGAATGAATTTTAGAATAGGGGGTCCGGCAGTTACGATAGGCGTCGTCAGGGAAAATTTGTAAATTTTGGGATGCTTAGCTAGCAGATTTTTACCAAGAAACGGTTTTTAAGTAAATCTCAAGAAATCTAAGTTAAAAGGTTGCCGGCGGTGCCGATAGGCGCTGCCGGGAAATTTTTGAAAATTTTGTTCAGATTTACTAACAGGGTATGACGAAAAATTTAAAATTTTTCCATGATCAGCTACATTTATTCGGCAAAATTCCGTTTTCAAAGGACATCTTTGGAAATAAAAGACGTTTCAATTTTTCAAAGGATCAAAGCCAAAAATAAAGGACGAAGGACGATTCTTAAATAAAGGACGAATCCGAACCCTGCCATATGCCATAAGGGGAATTTTTTGGTTTTCAAAAATTTAGACTAACTTGAACCAATCTGACTTTTGAGGCAATAGTATTTTTTTTTATAAAATAAATTTCTTTTTATTTCTTCACCTTAATATTTCGTTGGCGTTTGACGGCTCTTTCACAGCTTCGGCATTTTGCTCAGTGTGCACAACGCGCGCCTTGTTCAGTTCGTTTACATCAATTGGCGCTTGTCCATGTCCAATTGTTCGTACCATAAATTGGGGCAATAAAAGTGATTGCCACTTTTGCGGATATTCAGTTTTTGGGATGGGCAAATGACAATTTGCCAATAATAGCAATGAAGAAAAAATGCCAAAAAGCGACAAATTCGAAGAAAGCCCCATGCTGAAAAGCAAAATTAATAGCCAAACAAAAAAATTGAGTGGGTAAAATTTACTATTCTTTGATTATTTTAAATTTTTTAAATTTTGAAAATTTGTTTTTAGAAACCTTATAAATAGGATATTTTTTTCAAGAAATATACGAATCATCAATTTTTAAAAAACTAAATTACCCTATTTTTCGTTATTTTGGCATATCTTCACTTTTAAATGCCAAAAGAATTGTAAACAAATTATTCAACTTGGTGCCGTTCTGAAAATATGCCAAAAATTTTGATTGATTACGTAATTAAACAGACAAATTGCTTTTCAAGTTGTGAAGCACAATTAAATATGCGGCAAGCTTATGTCATTAAAAATTTATGAAAGCAATAACAGTCAATTGTTTTTATAGCAGAAATGACATCAATTTGTCTTTCTAATTTAGGTAATTAAAGGACATTTTTATTAATTGAAAATTTGATTCATAAATAAAAAATAAGATTTATTTTTAGGTAATAAATGGAATGTTATGCTTTTTGTTTTAGTTTATTGCCGATTCACACCAATAATACAATTTTTAACACCATAAATAAATGAAGGCTTTTTTTATTTTGTTTCAATTATTTTAGGAAATTTCTTCTTTTTTTTTAATTTCCAAAAAAGGTAAATACGTAAAATAGTCACATACAAAAATAGAAATATACCAAAACTAACTTTTTTCCATATAAATATTACTTCTTTCAAATTATATTTACGTAATAATTAGTTTTGTATGCTTGGGAAAAATGACAAATTAAATTCGTTTGGTAAATTGAACTGAGAATATTAAATTTCATTTTCAAACTATAATTAAATAACGTTGAAATTCAATTAAAATAAATCTTTAGTTTATTTTTTGTGAACTTTTTGTAGGTTTTTAACCTTTTATCGGCCAATAAAATATAATTGGGAAAAATTTAATAAATTCAAAGAAACTTTCTTTTAAATATCAATTATGGTGCATTAACAAATTTCTCGCAATAAAAAGAAAGAAAATTTATAAGACTTTGAGAGAGACAATTACAAGTTGCAAGCATCAATTATTGCCTGATCGAGAATAACAAAACGAGTGCGTCATGAAAATGAAAATTCGGAAATAAAAGTGAAACGAAAAAATTTCAAAATCGAAAAAAGCTGTAATTCCGGAATAAAACATGACAAGAGGAGATTTCAGGAAGCCTACCTTTTTCAAAGTGATTTTCAAGAATTAGTCGGGAAAACGAAACGATAAAATTAGAACATTAAAAACCGAACCAAAAAAAAAGAAAGCCGTAATTCCGAAACAGGACATAGGATATTCTCCAAGGGCAACCCTTTCCTAAAAGCAATTTTCAAGAATTAATTGGAAACCAAAACAAAACGAAAGATTATAACACTAAAGAAACCAAAACAAACAAAAAAAAAGACAAAGCAATATACGGAATTTGCATTTGTTACAAGACATTTTGCAAAATAATTTTTAAACTCCGGCAAAGTTGTGATGGCCATGAACATCACCGCTGGTCATCATCCGCTGTTCTTCCTCCTCTTTTTGGGTGGCATAAGCTCGGTAGATGACGGAGTAAATCCAGCCACTGAACAGCACATAAACCAACATCAAAGCAAGCCAAGCCGATGCAATTGAGCGGGCCTCTGAAATTTTCAAAAAAAAAAACAAAAAAAAACCAATTAATTTCAAAAAGACTTGTACAAATTTTCTGTAAAATTCTATTTCGTAACAGGTTATATAAAACCCATTTCTTTAAAATATAGGATTAGTTTTTTATTTTATTAACGTAAGTTTCTCCATTTAGTTATTGTTAAAAATGGCCAAAAGCCAAAAGCTTTTTCCAAGAAAGTGCAACCATTTAAGGAGCGTCTGAAAATCTAAAATACCATGTTATTCTAAAACCGAGATTCCATTTTGAAGACTGAAAGGCATATATATTAAAAAAATAACAATTAAATATTGCATTATTTATAAAAAGAATTTTAAAAAGATAATGAACCCTTTCTCATAATTTAACTTTTAAAATAAACTTTTAACTAATAAAAACAATTGAAATACGTTTTTATTTTATTTTTTTATTTGTTTACCCGAAGCATCAGTTGCTCTGCCCGGGTGTGCTTTATGCCATTGTTCGTCAAGCAACGATTGAGGGTCCACAATGAGGAAATACAAATAGGTTAAGCAGCCAAAAATTGCGAAAGCCAAAGAAATCCCCTAAGAAAGAATGTTTTAATAAATCTTTTCTTTTAATAATTCATTATTCATAATATATTTTAAAGCGGTTTCAATTTTGCCTATGACGATTTTGAAAACCAATTTCGCCAATTCCAAACCTAAGGCTTCTTTCTTTTTAATTTTGGATGACCATAATTAAGCTCAAATTACATTTAATCTTCAAACTTACATAAATAATTTTTTTAATTTAATCAATCAAAAATTTAAGAGTTTTACTCAAATTTTTATTTTCACCGTGTAGATAAGGTATGGCGTGTAGAGCCAGGCCTTGCGAAGTTTGTAGGCTAACATAATGGACAAAAACATCATTGCCGAAATGAAAATATGCTGAAAGAAATATTTTTTTTATAAAAAATTATTTTTCAAATAAAATTCGAACCAATGATTTGCCAACTGAAAGGCTTGGGATTTCTTGCGATGTGGGCGATTGTGGCAAAAATATTGGGATTAAAGCGACCAAATTGAGCACAAAACCGATGAGTGCAAATGCGAAGGCGCACTGAATTTTATCCATTTGATTTTAATTCAAATTTAATATATTGAAAACTAAATTAAAAAAAAAAAAATCTTTTTTTTTTCTTTTACCTTTTGCACGTTGAAGAAGCAACAAGTCCTTTTGTGATGATCATAAAATAACATTTTTTTGTTGAAAAACAAATTCAGAAATCCTAAAAATGGAAAAAAATCTAAATATGTAAAAAAAAAACCAATTTTTAAACTAAAAAATAGTGGAATAAATGGCTAAATGATTGTTGCTGTTGAGGTAATTTTAGGGCTGGTGAATATTTACGATAAAAATGCATAAAATAGAATCGATTGAGGAGAATGAATGTGAAGAGAAAATTGGGGTTGGTTGCAAATAAACAAAGCAATGAATCAAAGATTGATTTTTAAAGAAAGCTTTTTAATTCTTTTTTTTTTTTTTAATTTATTTAAAAAGTAAATTTAACAAAAAGATCCTTTTAAATTTTATAAAATATTTTATCCAAACAATAATATAAAAAATAATACTTGAAAACTAAACTTCAATCGAAATTTCATTTTAAGTATATTTTTGTGTGGGTCTAGGAGATAAGAAAAGATTGATGACAAATATTTAAAAAGGCAAAAAAAAAAAAAACCAATTAATTTCAAAAAGACTTGTACAAATTTTCTGTAAAATTCTATTTGTAACAGGTTATATAAAACCCATTTCTTTAAAATATAGGATTAGTTTTTTATTTTATTAACGTAAATTTCTCCATTTAGTTATTGTTAAAAATGGCCAAAAGCTTTTTCCAAGAAAGTGCAACCATTTAAGGAGCGTCTGAAAATCTAAAATACCATGTTATTCTAAAACCGAGATTCCATTTTGAAGACTGAAAGGCATATTTATTAAAAAAATAACAATTAAATATTGCATTATTTATAAAAAGAATTTTAAAAAGATAATGAACCCTTTCTCATAATTTAACTTTTAAAATAAACTTTTAACTAATAAAAACAATTGAAATACGTTTTTATTTTATTTTTTTATTTGTTTACCCGAAGCATCAGTTGCTCTGCCCGGGTGTGCTTTATGCCATTGTTCGTCAAGCAACGATTGAGGGTCCACAATGAGGAAATACAAATAGGTTAAGCAGCCAAAAATTGCGAAAGCCAAAGAAATCCCCTAAGAAAGAATGTTTTAATAAATCTTTTCTTTTAATAATTCATTATTCATAATATATTTTAAAGCGGTTTCAATTTTGCCTATGACGATTTTGAAAACCAATTTCGCCAATTCCAAACCTAAGGCTTCTTTCTTTTTAATTTTGGATGACCATAATTAAGCTCAAATTACATTTAATCTTCAAACTTACATAAATAATTTTTTTTAATTTAATCAATCAAAAATTTAAGAGTTTTACTCAAATTTTTATTTTCACCGTGTAGATAAGGTATGGCGTGTAGAGCCAGGCCTTGCGAAGTTTGTAGGCTAACATAATGGACAAAAACATCATTGCCGAAATGAAAATATGCTGAAAGAAATATTTTTTTTTATAAAAAATTATTTTTCAAATAAAATTCGAACCAATGATTTGCCAACTGAAAGGCTTGGGATTTCTTGCGATGTGGGCGATTGTGGCAAAAATATTGGGATTAAAGCGACCAAATTGAGCACAAAACCGATGAGTGCAAATGCGAAGGCGCACTGAATTTTATCCATTTGATTTTAATTCAAATTTAATATATTGAAAACTAAATTAAAAAAAAAAATCTTTTTTTTTTCTTTTACCTTTTGCACGTTGAAGAAGCAACAAGTCCTTTTGTGATGATCATAAAATAACATTTTTTTGTTGAAAAACAAATTCAGAAATCCTAAAAATGGAAAAAAATCTAAATATGTAAAAAAAAACCAATTTTTAAACTAAAAAATAGTGGAATAAATGGCTAAATGATTGTTGCTGTTGAGGTAATTTTAGGGCTGGTGAATATTTACGATAAAAATGCATAAAATAGAATCGATTGAGGAGAATGAATGTGAAGAGAAAATTGGGGTTGGTTGCAAATAAACAAAGCAATGAATCAAAGATTGATTTTTAAAGAAAGCTTTTTAATTCTTTTTTTTTTTTTTTTAATTTATTTAAAAAGTAAATTTAACAAAAAGATCCTTTTAAATTTTATAAAATATTTTATCCAAACAATAATATAAAAAATAATACTTGAAAACTAAACTTCAATCGAAATTTCATTTTAAGTATATTTTTGTGTGGGTCTAGGAGATAAGAAAAGATTGATGACAAATATTTAAAAAGGCAAAAAAATTAAAAAAAATAAAAACAAGATTATGAACAAATAATGGGCACAGAAAAGTTATTAAAATTTATTTGACTTTCTAATAAAAAATGAAATGTTTATTTGCCAAACCAATAATTTCTTTTTTCTGATTTTAATTCCTTCATATTATTGCATCAATAAAAAAAAATTTTAAATTTCTTTATTTTACTTTACATTTCGGACGAGTTTTTTTTTAGCTGTCGGGCTTTGAAAAGAGAAAATTGACAAGAAAGAAAGAAACAAATAAAATAAAATAAATCATTTGAGTGTGGTGATCCGAACCTTACCCTCCCCCAACACCCGCCCCCCACCCCCTTCCACCCGCTCAGAATCCCCATTAACGTAGGGATTCAGAGACTTTAACGAAGTCAAAACTAAAATCTGATCAGATATTCGTGATCAGCGACCCAAATAGGCTTAGAAAAGTGTTTTTAAATAAATTTTTGGGTAAAAAATTTTTCAAAAAAATTTCAATAGGGTACTACCCCCTATGGTCCGGATTTCCAAAAGCAGTTTTTGGGCCCTAACTTTTTTTTGAATAGAGATATAAAAATATTCTCAACTATATAAAATAGAGCTAAAAATTAGCAATTTTATCATAAAAAGAAATTTTCAAAATTTTAATTCTGAAAAAAGTTATGAATTTTTTTCTGAAAAATCAAAAATTTACAAAAATTTGAACCTAACTTTTTTCTGCTAAATAATTAAAATCCCTAATAAATTGCATAAAATCGGGCGTATTTTTCTGCAGTTTATTAACTTTATTTTATGCAAATTGATCCAAATATAATTAAGTTATGATTTTTTAAATATTTCACCAAATTTTGGAGACCAAAAAAATGGTCGATTTTTCAAAATTTTTTAAGCAACCCCAAAAATTTTTTAGCACAAAACTAATATGATATTCGTGATTAGCGCCTAAAATAGGCCCAGAAAAATATTTTTTGAAATTTTTTTGACCAATTTGAAGGTAGGTGAAAATTTTCGAGGGGGCCTAGCTCGAAAATTTCTGAAAATTTTTCAACCTAATAAACACCATTCGATAGCCCGTTTTATGCTCTACAAATATGGTTAAAAAAAAACTTTTCACTCCTGGCACGCACTGGGGAGCAACAGCCCCGGGACTGAACTGTCCCGCCTACCTTAAAATTTTTTGAAAAAATAAAAATTTTTCCAAAATTATTTTTAAACGATAGCCCATCAAAAATAGCTGCTTGAAAGTGGTCTCCGTTTATTTTTAAAAAATCGTTAAAAATTCATACAGCCCCAAACGTGCAAAACCTGCAACCCCCCCTAGCTCGGAAATTTTTCAAAATTTTCAAAATTTTTTTTTCTGAAAAAATCGGGCTCCATAATCGCTACATTGTGCCTGTGATCACTATTCTGATCAGCTCAATCCCCAGCCCGGCATTCAGCTGGGGCTGAAAACCACCATTCTGGTGCTGAAAAATTGTCGAAGCAGGCAGGCCGAGGCTTTCAAAATTTCGCTTAGGGTTCGCTGGCAAAGTTTTCGGGGACATTCCAACTTAGGGCCCTCACGGCGGAAATTTTTTGATCCCGGTCCAAAGAAAAATTTTCGTAACAGTGGGACTACGGTAATGACCCGCAACTCAGTTCCTGGCGCTGAACTGGCGCCCTAGAATTTTTTTCTATAGTTTTCCCGGATGCACCTCAAAAAGTTGTAAGACCAATGCACAACTTTCAGACCGCTCCCGGCCTTCGGCCGGGAGATTTCCTTTTTTGAAACGAAACCCGAAACCTATATAACGTATATACAACTAGCGGGTGCGTACATGCGTGTTACTGTATTCAAAGCGCTTCGCGCTTATCGAGCTTCGCTACCTAGGTCCGATAAATAAGGCCAAAAGTGTTCCAATGATCAGAGATTGAGAGTGTTCCAATGATTAGAGATGAAGAGTGTTCCAATGATTAGAGATGAAGAGTGTTCCAATTATTAGGGACTGAGAGTGTTCCAATGATTGGGGAATGAGTTTATAAGATTATTTATTTAAATATAAGAAATCTGAAGAAAAAACCAATAAAACAATGAAATGGATATTTTTTCAATTTTTATTTTAATAATTTCTATATAGAAAGATAGAACGAAATGCACACATCTTTTGCACTCAAATAAATAATGATTTTTTAAACAAAATTGTGTCTTACAAATTAGATAGAATTTAAATATAATTTTAAGTTTATAAATGATATAAAAGTGCAAAGAAAATAATTAAAAACAATTTCGAAAATGGTAAAATTCCAAATAAAAGAATAATAAACATTTGAGTGTGGTGATCTAAGCCTTCCCTCCCCCCTCCCCCCACCCCCAGAATCCACGTTTACGTATGGATTCAGAGCCTTTAACGGAGTCAAAACTAAAATCTGATTACATATTCGTGATCAGCGACCCAAATAGGCTTAGAAAAGTGTTTTAAAATAAAAATTAACTAAAAAAAATTTTGAAAAAATTTTCAAAAGGGTACCCCCTATGGTCCGGATTTCCAAAAGCAGTTTTCGGGCTATAACTTTCTTTAAGTAAGAGATTGAAAGATAGTCTAAAGGACAATTGAGTAGAACTTAAAATTAGCAATTTTTATGTGAAAAGTAATTTTGAAATTTTCGATTCTGAAAAAAGTTATGAATTTTTTTCTGAAAATTCGTAAATTTTCAGAAACTTGGACCTAACTTTTTTTCTACTTATAATTGAAATCCCAATAAATTGGATAAAATCAGCCGTATTTTTCTGCATTTTCTCAACTTTATTTTATGCAAATCAGTCCACAACCAATTATGCTATGAATTTTTAAATATATCCTCGAATTTCCGAGGCCAAAAAAATGGTCGATTTTTCAAAATTTTTTAAGCAACCCCAAAAATTTTTTAGCACAAAACTAATATGATATTCGTGATCAGCGCATAAAATAGGCCCAGAAAAATATTTTTTGAAATTTTTTTGACTCATTTGAAGGTAGGTGAAAATTTTCGAGGGGGCCTAGCTCGGAAATCTCTGAAAATCTTTCAACATATGTAACACCGTTCGATAGCCCATTTAATTCTCTACAAATCTGGGTAAAAAAAACAATCACTCCAGGCACCCCCTGGCGAGTTACAGGCCCGGGACTGAAGTGTCCCGCCTACCTTAAAATTTTTTGAAAAAATAAAAATTTTTCCAAAATTCTTTTTTAACGATAGCCCATCAAAAATGGGTGCTTGAAAGTGGTCTCCGTTTATTTTTAAAAAATCGTTAAAAATTCGTACAGCCCCAAACGTGCAAAACCTGTAACCCCCCCTAGCTCGAAAATTTTTGGAAATTTTTCAAATTTTTTTTTGCCCGCCATTAGAGCTCCAAAGGTTCTACATTGCGCCTGTGAACATCATTCCGATCCACCCATTCCCCAGCCCGGCATTCACATGGCGCTCAAATTCACCATCTTGGGGCTGAAAATGTTGCCAAAGCTGCAGGCCTGCACGTTAAGGGTAGCGCTTAGGTGTCGCTGGCAAACTTTTCAGGGACAGTCCAACTTAGTTTCCTACCAGCAGAAAATTTTCGATCCGGGTTAAAAGAAAAATTTTCGTAGAAGATAGACTGCGCGAAAGATCCGCAAATCGGTTCCTGGCGCTCATGTGGCGCCCCTGATTTTTTTTCTATAGTTTTCCCGGATTCTACGCAAAAAGTTGTAAGACCTTTCCACAAAATTCAGACCCCCCCTGGTCCACAGAAAAGAGCCTTAATTTTTTCTAACGAAACTCCTTACCTATATAACGTATATATAAACAGACAGAACAAATGGCATATAAAAATATGTATACAACACACACACAGATAGACAATATGATCACAGGCATTATTTAGCAATTATAATTGGCCTAATTAATATTAACAGCACAGCAGTTCGTCTCGTCTCATTCTCACAGCCCCTTGTTGTAGTAGACCACTTCAGGCATCTGTTGACGAGGAACACTTCGACTGCTGCTGGTGGTGTTGTCCGCATATTTCTGACGAATTTGTTCCTGCAATTCGGGCTCCAACTGAGTGACCTGTGATGGAATAACAATTAAGGGGAATTAGTGGTTAATTGGCATAATTAATTTTTCAAATGCCACCTTTACTGGACTGAACTGTGGGAATAATGCGCAGCCCAACGGTGTCGTAAAAGAGAGGAGAACACCACACAGTGCAGTCTGAACCACCGGAGACAACCAAGGACGAGCGCGAAACCATTGCTTCCGATCCAAACGATTGATCAGCATCGGAATACAAACTGAACATGGGGCAGGGGAGTACCGTATTTCCTCGAATAGAGCCCCCCTCTCGATTATAGCCCCCCTTTTCAAGTGGGTCGAACTATAAAGCCTCCCCCTCGAGTAGAGCCCCCCTTTTGAGGGGGGTTGAACAATAGAGCCCCCGGGGGCTCTACTCGAGGAAATACGGTAATTAGTAGGGATAGGATTTTTAGGTGCTAAAAATTCTGAAATAAATACTAAAATAGGTGACAAAAACCCCCCAAAAAGGTCAAAATAAGTGCGAAACTAAGTGTTAAAAATTGGACTTAAAATGCCGAAAAGTTGTTAAAAAGGTTATTTTCCTCCAAACTCTTAAAACAACTTCAAAATTATTCTATTGCCTTAAATAATTAAAAAAAAAGGATTCTTAAAAAATTAAGAATTTTTTTTTTCAAATAAAAACTTTTTTGTAAAATTTTGAAATAAAATTGTTAAATGTTTTGAAATGTTCACTACTTTGTCAAGAAAAATTTGAAAGCTTTTTGCAACGACAAAATTTTTTTTTCATTTTAAAAAAGAAAGCCAATTTTTAGGGGTGTATTTTTCAATTTTATGACATTTTTGCTATGAAATTTCTGTGAAAAAAGTCCTATCCCAAGTAATTAGTTAAAAAGTGATGCAATTAATAATGGCACGCACCCATCCCTGGTGTTGCCATCCCAATTCGACTGACGATCACTTGCGGAATTGCCCACCATGCCAATTTGCGACTGTGACCCAACGACGCACCATTTGCATCAACCACTTGGACACCGTCAACAAATTCTCTGCAAAAGAAAAGGGACAAAATCGAAAATGGAGGTAAAAAAAAGTGAATTTTTCTGCTGCCCCACTTTCGTCGCATCATTGGAATGTTGACACAATTTGCAAATGCAACAGCAGCGAATGGCACAAGGCGACCCCAAATCGGTGGCATTTTCTTCAAATGGCAAAATATGAATAAACAAATGCAAATTTATTATTTTTTTGGGAAAAGGACGCACCGTCGCCGCATGGTTCAGTCCCAGCGCCACACCCATTGCACCGCCTACAAAAAATGAGGGATTTTGTTTTCGGGTTTTTCCACTTTTTTTTTTTACCCACCGGTGGCTGTCAAATATGCCTGTAAAAGCTGTGAGCTGCTCAATGCATCGCCCGATCGATTGGAGTAATTGACAGTGGCATTGTAAGTCTGATGAAAAGGAAATCAGGGAAAATAAAAATTGTCAAAAAAAATTCAGGGTTTACACCTGGTTGATAAATTGCCATCCGACAACTGCCGGGGTCGATCTGAAACATGGTGTCAAGGCAATTCGTACAATGGCAATTCGTACACTTTCAAATGGATGTGGCCATAACTTTTTTTTTTAGTCAGCCAAATTTTTCAAATATGGTATTATTCGAATGCTCTACATGTTTAGAAGATATAATCATGCAGAAGCTAAGCGATTAAACATCTCATAAAAAAGTTATAATTTAAAAATTGCGAAAAAGTCTGCTTTTGTGAATTTTTAATGTTCTTTTAATTATAACTTTTTTGTGAGATGCTTTATCGCTTACCTTCTGCTATTTATATCATCGAATGATACCATGTTTGAAGAATTTGGCTGACTAAAAAAAGTTATGGTCATATCCATTTGAAATTGTACGAATTGCCTTTGACCCCTGAAACATTGAAAGTGTTTCGATAGTTTGGATCTGTCAGACAAAATCGGTATCGGTTTTCTTTTCAGAGTTCAAAACATGATCAATTGCATTATGATTCTCAACATTTTGACCCCCCCCCCCGCTCCCCCCAAAAAAAAAAAAAAAGTTGATGCTGCTGAACTGACTTGTAAAAACTGAGCATGCCACCGGTGCTGAAAAAAGGGGGTTAATTTGCAAAATTTGTGTCAAAAATCTTTTCCAATTCGCTGACATCACTGTGTTGGCCGGCACCTGCGCACTCATCCGCCCAATCAGCAGCAATTTTTCGCCCGTTTGTGGATGGAACGCCGAGTCGTATAGGTGTTTTGCACGCCATAGTTGACCAACGGACAGATCGGCGGAATATTTGCCCTTCCTGAAAAAAAAATTGGGAAAATTTGATTGAATGTATCTAACCTTATGGGACTATTTTTTCAAAAAAAAACGGTCGTGCTTAAGGACCAATCTAAAGAATCCTATGCCCTTAAGTTCCCAAAAACATTTGAATTTAGGGACCCACTGTCTGAAATTTCAAAATGGAAGGATATCGAAATCATCTGAAATTTATGACTTTACTGTCTGAAAATAGGTATTCAAATTCAGGATATCCCCCTTGAAAACACATATAATTTAGGATTCATTTCCCCCGAAAACATTCGATTTCTGAGGGCCCAACAGTCGGAAAATGTAACACATTTTTTGGAAGATATTCATCTGAAAGAGTCGCTGTTTGCCCTTAACAATTTTCTCTCTTTTGTTCAACCCACTCGTAATCAGTGACGATGGTCCGACTCTTCTCCAATTCAATGTCCGTTGCCAAAATGTTGAGTGGGTTGACAACGGTGAAGAAGTGCCGTGCGCGGCCGTTGAAGGTCGCCTGGTCCCAGCGCGGCTTTGAAATGTCCGGCTTCATGGGCGCGTCCTTGACCGGCCGCCAGTCGTCGCTCAACTTGAAAAGAAAATCAATTAGACAGAAAAGAAAATTTCTTTACATGGGGATGACCAAAACGAAGAAAATCAGGAATTTTTTTTAGAAACCCTAACAAAAAAAAAAATAATCGAAAACTGATAAAAAAAAAAAAAAAGAAAGACCCAAGAGATTACAAGAACATCCACTCTCACTTCAGGCATTGCTCAATTGGTCGGGCGGGCACTTGTCAAAAATAATGGCAGACAGGAAGGAAACGCGTAAAGCGACAAAGTTTCCTTAAATAGAGGTGGATAAAAAATTTGGCAATTGTCTAGCATAGGCCGCTAGCTTTGAAACCCATAGGGGGGACGGGACCCTTTTGATTTTTTTGACTAATTTTTGTTTGTAACCAGTTTAAATGTTGTATTCGTTGTTAGCAAAAAATCCACAAAAATTAGTCAAAAAAATCAAAAGGGTCCCGTCCCCCCTATGGGTTTCAAAGCTAGCGGCCTATGCTACATAAACAAGTGCCAAAAATTTCTTGAATTAATTTTGTTGAAATTTTTTAAATTTGTTAGGGTGGGCTAAAAATCTGAGAAAAACATTTTTTTTTTTTATTGTTTTGGAATTTTAACGATTTTGTGAGAGAAACAAACAACGGAAAAGGAGGTGAAAAATGGTGAAATGCGATAAGAAAAATATTAGCGGCAATAATAATTTGAGTCAATACAAATTAGAAAAAGAATGAGTGATGGAATGATGGTGGAATTTGAAAAAATTTCCCCCTTTTATTTTATATCATTTGAGCGACGCAAAATTCAGCAAATGTCAAAAATGAATTTTAAAAAATTGGGTAGGGCAAAATTGAAAAACGAACAGAACAAAAAACATAATTCGGGAATGGGGTTTTTGGTGCTAAAAACGAAAAATTGCTACATATGTATAATAGATATCTAATTTCCAAATAGGTACCAAAATAAGTAAAAACATTTTTTTAATCGATGCATAAGGCATTTTAACGAATGCCATTGCAACTTAAATATTTCGAGTTTATACATGATTCCATTATAATGGGGAAAATTTTGTCAAATTACAAAAATACATTTAATAAGGGTGAAAATTATCGAAGCAAAATAGAAATTAGTCGAGAAAAAACGAAACTTTAAAAAAATAAAATAAATTCATTTATTGAAATTTTTTTATAAATAAAGGAGGAGGACAGACAAAAAAATGAGAAAATCATGGGGCGGAGAAGGAAAAAATGAATACATTTATAAATAAGAGGAGCGGAAGACCGACAACCATCACCACGTGGTCGGCTGGGGGAGGGACGAGGAAATGACTGGGGAATGAAAATGTGACAGAAGAGAGGACAGCAAATTTGAGAGCATTTAAGGTGCAGTCAATGGTTGATAGGAGAAGCTTCAAAAAAAGTTAAAAATACGTTTTTCGTATGTTTAGGCCATCCCAAGTCAGCAGAAAAAAAGTCATTTGACTTAAAAACCCGATCCTACTTATGAATGAAAAAGAGCAACAAAAAAAAATTTTTAAAAATACCTAATCATTTGCTATATGCAGGGTTCGGATTCGTTCTTTATTTCAAAGGACCGTCTTTTATTTTTGGCTTTCGTCCTTTGAAAATTTGAAGCGTCCTTTATATCAAAGATGTCCTTTAAAAACGGCATTTTGCCCAAAAAAATGTAAGAAATGTTCGGGAAAAATTAAAATTTTTTGCTTTATTTCCGAAAAAATTCTCATTTAAATCTTGAAAATTGACATTATATAGTCAAAATCTGTTAACAAAAACACCAAAAATTTTCAAAATTTCCCGGTGGCGCCTATCGGTCCACACCCCCCCCCCCCCGCTTGGTGAAAAAATTAAACATTTTTTTTTATTGAAAATAACGATTTTTTATTGCAAGTGATAAATTTTTGGAGTGTCCTTTGAATTCGCAAATTCTCCCCTTTATGTCCTTTGAAATCGGTCTTGGCCGATCCGAACCCTGGTTATATGTATTTAAAATTTGTGATTAAAATTTATTAATCTAGTCAAATAGAGGCTCTGGACAATTAGCCTACTCAGCAAAAAACAGACATTTGGCCTATCCAGCAAAAAAGGGAAAATAGGCCTATTCCGTAAAAAAATGGACAATACAATTGCATTCTTTCTCTTAAGAGTAGGCCAACAGTGTACATTTTTTTTCACTGAAAAGTGGTCAAAAACTGACAGAATCGATTTGAAGCGATTAAAAAAGAAAAATGCAAATGAAGGGCGCGCTATGGATTTTGAAAATAAATATGAGCAATTTGTGACGGAGGTGATGGCCAAAATAGAGTAAAGGCGCTGTTGAAAGGGGAAATACATGGCCATTCTATCACTCTTAATTGTTCCATCCAAAATGGTTAATTAATTAATTTAATTGATCAGTACGACAATCCCGAAAACCCGAAGAGTTTGTAAAATGAATAATCGATTATAAGAATTGTTGGAATTCACGACAAACTTTGCTTTCACTTCAGTCGCGACCTTTTTTAGTAAAAAAAAATTGACAAGTGTGCCCTTTATAAGTAGTTGTTTGTTCACGCCATAAAGCGGCATTTCACATCCATTTTTTTTTGTTCAATTTTGAGTTAGGAAGCATAGGACATATTTATCAGAGTCGGGCTCGTTTCGGCCCCCACGATTCGGCCCCGGGCACGTTTCGGGGTACTTTCCCATTATAAGACCATAAGCCAAAACACCGTCAAATGGTCGATTCCTACTTGTGCGAATTTCTTTGGCGTGAAAATTGTAAACACCGCGGAGATGATCCATTTGACGACATCTTATCAGCAATTGTTGCATATATGCCTCCAAAGTAGTGCCACAGCGCGCCTTGTTGAATTTGCGTGCTGTTGATTTTTTAAAATTTTAGCTTGTGGTCTTATAATGGGAAAGTTCCCGTTTTGGCCCAAGCCAAAAAAATTAAAAAACATACTCGAATTTTTTAAAATTAACCCTAAATTTTTTTGGAAACCCTAACCCTCTAAATTTTTGTGGAAAACCTAACCCTTTAAATTTTTTATTGAAAAACTAGGGGGGTCAGGTTTTCAAATAAGACTAGAGGGTTGGTTGTCTTTAAAAAAACTAGAAGGGTTAAATTTCAAGAATAAGGTTTTCAGAAAAATTTGAGGGGATTGTTTTCAAAGAAAATTCGGCGATTGCTTGTTTTTAAAAAAACTAGAGTGGGTTAAGGTTAAAAAAAATTTTTGGTACGATTTTTCTGTTATTGGCTTGGGGCCGAAACGTAGGGGCCGAAACGTGCCCGGGGCCGAAACGTAGGGGCCGAAACGTGCCCGGGGCCGAAACGTGGGGGCCAAAACGTGGGGGCCGAAACGTGCCCGGGGCCGAAACGAGTCAGCCCCTATTTATCAATACCACCTATTTTGTTTGTGTGTCAACAAAATGTCACCTCGACACTATCTCACCCCAGCACAGAAACGACAAAATAGCCGCATTAAACCTTTTCTAATCAAATCTACTGTTCACAACAAAGCCGTACTTCCTAGCGCTTCTGATGCGCCCGCCCAAGGCGCATATTTATTTAACCGCTGGTTACAAATAAATTTATGTTGTTAGTTTAAATTAATTATATAAATTTTTCCTTATTTTTTAACGTCATAAATTTGCCAAGCTAATTATTTGTGGGAAAATCAATGCGGAAACATGTTTATATGAATAAAATAGATAATTATTTCCTATTTGCCGAATAGTTATAAAATTTGCCAGTTAAGAGATTTATTTTTTTAAAATGTGTAAATTATTTTTTATAATTTATTTTGCAATTTACTTTTTTCAAAAAATTTATTCAACCAAAATTAAACATCAGCAAAAAACATTTGATGAAATATTTGGACATAATTGGCAAAAAGTATATTCTCGACAAAATATTCAAAGAGAAAAAGAAATAATGGAGAGACAATTTAACGAAGTTTTTGATGAAAATTGGCACAGTGAAGAAATGGGAGAAGAGGACAATTCATCACAAAAGAGTGAAGAAATGAACGAAAGAAATGGTCAACAATTTGGCATTGAGACAAATGAACAAAAAATAAAAATAATTGAAAAATTCCACCAAATGAAAAAAGAATGCAAAGAAAGAGGAGAATATTCAGAAAAAGAACGTTATCATATTGAAGCAAAAATATTGAGAGAATTGGGGGTTACAAGATACAAAATATACAAATGGAAAAGAGAATTTGGAATAAATAAAGCAAAAAGAACTGAAAAACAAAAACGAGAAATTATACAAAAATATTTAAAAGGAAAAAAGGAATTTAAATCAAAAGGAAAACATTCGAGAGCGGAATGGCGCCAATTTAATGCCGAAACAAAAAGAAAAATTGGTTTTCATTATGAATCAATCTGTAGATGGAGTAAACAACTTGGACTCACAAAAGAAAATAACAGAATTAAGGTTACGGTCACCAAAATGAAAATCATCCGAAAATATGATGAAATAAAACAAAAATATAAGCAAGAAAGAAAGCACACAACAGAGGATGGGAACAATTTAAACAGAAAATAACGAAACAATTAGGAGCAAGTCCAGAAACAATTCGAAGATGGAAAAAACAATTTGCCAAAAGCCCATTTTCTACAACAGCATCGGATGAAAATCTATGAAAAAGAAGAATAAAAGCACTAAGTAACTTGCAAAATTTATAGGAATTTTTTAATTATTTTACTTCTGTTTTCATTTATTTGTGTGGGAAAAATATCGTCAATGAAATCGCAAAGATCGTTTATTTTCAAAAATATATTTTTAAAATTCGCCAAATAAAATTCGAACGACACTCGACTCGTACAGGTCCAACTCGTACAACCCCGACTCATACTTAGTTCCCCAACTCGTACTTAATTCTGAAAACTAATGAAAACGAAGGGGAAAAAGTGAATTTGGGGGGTTTTCGGGGTCGCTGATCACGAATATGGCATTAGTTTTTGCCAATTCCTAACCCCGGACCCGATCTCGAACAAAAAGTTGAAAAATTTTATTTTTTCTAATTCGCTTTTATCCGTCAAAATTACTCCAATAGGCCAGATTCGACTTGGAATGATTTCATTTTGTTTTTTTGGGTACCGAATTCGAACAAAGGTCATGAATTCTATTTTTCATTAAATTAAATTTTTGTCCAAAAACCTACTTAAAGCCCATAAAAACAGATCATATAGCTTTGAACAGATATTGTCGAACATTTATTGTCGATAAAAGCGAAGTTCGGGTCCGGGGTTAGGAATTGGCAAAAACTAATGCCATATTCGTGATCAGCGACCCCGAAAACCCCCAAATTCACTTTGTTCCCTTCGTTTTCATTAGTTTTTAGAATTAAGTACGAGTTGGGGAACTAAGTATGAGTCGGGGTACCTGTACGAGTTGGGGTTGTACGAGTTGGACCTGTACGAGTCGGGTTTTTACCATAAAATTCATGTTCTCCACTTATTCAATCTAAGAAACGTTTTCCAATTTAAAAACAAAACTTATTACTAATGAATGCTATTTAGGTATGACTTGAAAGATTAAGCCTCGACCCCGACGTCCCCGACCCGAACTCCGACATTTTTTGGCCTCATCCTCGAACCAATCCTCGACAATACTCTCCCAAAAGGGACGGGGCTATTTTTTAAAATCTTATTCGTTTTTTTAGTAATTTTTCAATTTCAGAGAAAAAGAAAGTTTTGACGTAAATTTGCTATTTTGGCTTTATGTTCGGAAATTTTTCTCAAAAATGCATATTTTCTTGCATTTTTATTTTATCGTTCTTCAATATATTTTTTGATATTTAAGTGTTTTCATTGATGCATTAAAAAGGGCACAATCTTAAAAAAACACTTTTTCACAATTTCCCTTAAATTCATTTTGAATTTTTAAATTTTCACCCGACGGCGCTTATCAGCACCGCCTGACTCTTTTTACATTAGACAAAAATTCTTTAATGATACTTAAAAATCGAGAAATTTTAGTAAAATAAGTTAAAAAATCTCTCCACCCAATAACTCACTCCCGAGGACCGCAGTTAAATATACAGCGAAACAAAAAGAAAAATTGGGTTTCATTATGAGTCAATTTGTAGGTGGATTAGAGAATTAACCCGCTCATTTTAAAAGTTTTGGTCTATATGCTAATGGATGTTTGCTTAAAAATGGCCATTTTAGAAGATTTTTTTCAATAAAACCACAGAAATCCTCAAAATGATGACAACTCTTCAGCCCGCTATGGTGCCTCGACATTTGCGCCCCCGACATTTGCGCTCCCGACATTTGCGGCCCCGACATTTGAGCCCCCGACATTTGCGCCCCCGACATTTGCGCCCCCGACATTTGCGCCCCCGACATTTGCGCCCCCGACATTTGAGCCCCCGACATTTGCGCCCCCGACATTTGCGCCCCCGACATTTGCGCCCCCGACATTTGCGCCCCCGACATTTGCGCCCTCGACATTTGCGCCCCCGACATTTGCGCCTCGACATTTGCGCCCCCGACATTTGCGCCCCCGACATTTGCGCCCCCGACATTTGAGCCCCCGACATTTGCGCCCCCGACATTTGCGCCCCCGACATTTGCGCCCCCGACATTTGCGCCCCCGACATTTGCGCCCCCGACATTTGCGCCCCCGACATTTGCGCCCCCGACATTTGCGCCCCCCATTTGCGCCCCGGGACAAAGCATAAGTCTCAGATCCAACTAAACTTAGATCTTTTAGTATCTTTCAATAGTTCTCGCCTGCTATGCAAATATCGTTGGATGTATTTTTAAAATTTTAAACCTTTTATTGTTTTCTTTTTTTTTAAAAACCTGGCCCGGGTCAACATTTGGAAACCATGATTAGAAAAACAGGATTTCATGTCCGGGTCCTATTCTCGCATAGTTATCCGGAATATTTCAAAAGTTTCAGTCTCTATATTATCGACCCTCATTACAATGAACTCTTTAGAATCATTTTCACATACAGCCAATAATTAGAATTGTTGATTTTGATTACCAAAATTTATCATAATTTTTGACAAAAAACATTTTTTTTTTAATTTCGGATTTCCCACCTTTTTGGAGTCTGAAATCCGATTTCCGATTTCGGAAATTTTTTGAACCCCTGGAATTCCGATTTCCGAAATTTTTTTACGTCGGCTGACATCCCTGATAGGTTAGCCGACAATTGCACCCCCCACATATTGATTTCTTTTTGTAGAAAACGCCTTTCCCAAGGGCCAGCGGGAGAGTAATACGGTCTCAAACGAATTCGAAATTAAATTCAAATATTTTCTTTTTTTTTAGTTATTGTCTTGTGGTTTTTGCGAACTCAAAGTTTTAAAATAAGCACCTAAATAAGCACAAAGCCAAAAATATGGGAACCGCCCAGTTCGGCGTGGACCCTTTCGGCGTGACTGGCCATAACTTTTTTCATTTTCGTCCAAATTAAATAAATTAGATATTATTTGAAATCACTTGACGAGATCAATCAATATGCTAAATTTCAAAAACAAAAAAGTTATGGCCAAAAAACCACAAAAAATGGAATTTTTCTGGATAATTCGGCGCAACAGGTCATAACTTTTTTATACATGGATGGATTTTTTGGCAAGATTAATACAGAACATATAGAGCTTTCTGATGACACCAATTGTATTTAAATTAGCAGACTTAGAAAAAAGTTATGCCTTCTCAAAGTGGGCCACGCCGAAACGTCCCACGCGGAAACGACCCCGACCCAAAAATATAGACAAAAAAAAAAAAATTCAAAAATAGGCAGAAATATTTACTTTGAGCAAATTTAGTCAAAACCACATAGAAAAGCAGAATTTTTTTCTCAAAAGACGGAAATTTCAGTAATACAAAAACATAATTTTTTTTTTCGCTTTTTTTCGTTTTTGTTTTTTCAGTTTTGGTTTTTAACCGAAACCAACCGACCGAAATACCAAAAACCGAAGAATCCGCAAATGTCCGTCCGCAAGTGTCCGTAAGCCCATTCGACAGCTCTTGGTAAGCTCTATATGCTTGCAAAATTTAAGAAAAATTTCGTCAAGCTAATAAAAAGTTAGGCTCAAAAAACTCGACTTAACCTAAGTTTCGAACTTTTATGAACCTAACTTTTTATTAGCTGGACCGACCAAATTTTTTGAATGCACTTCGTTTCCGCCCCCCCCCCCCCCGTCCCCCGCCGTTTCTCCCCCCGCCCCTCGCCGGCCCCCCCCCCCCGAAATTTTGAAAAAATTCCAAAAAATGCGAACTTTTAAGTTTTTTTTTGTAATTTCCTGCCTGAAAAGATTTCCTAGTAATTTATTAGAGAAAAATTTTTAAGAATTAGAAGTTTTTTTAAAAAAAAATTCGGGCGGGAAACGAAGCGGGGAGGGGAAACGGTGGGGGGGCGGGAAACGCGGATCAGGTCATTTGAGTCGGGCCGTTTGAGTCGGAGAAGAAAAAAAGTTTTTTAACTTCAACATGTTTTTTTCAGGTAGCAAATTTCAAGAAAAACTAAATAGAAATTCTTTTCAGGCCTAGGCTTCAAGAAAAACTGAAAATTTCGCAAAATTTTTTCGATTTTTTTAGAAATTCTTGAAAATTTTAATGTTTTTCGGTTCTTATCCTTTTTGCCACCCCCCTCGAAACTTTCAAATAAAAAGTCGTTTCTAGGGTGATTTGGGGCGCCGATCACGAATATGACCTTAGTTTTCCAAAATTCCGACTCCTGAACCCGAATTCGAACAAAAAACCGACACTCATAATTCGAGTACAAAACATATTTCTAGGGGTTTTTTGGGTCGCTGATCACGATTCCGGCATCCATTTCGACCAATTTCGAACACCAGACCCGCACTCGAAGAATAAGTCGATAAATAAAATTTTTGGCGCTATATGAAAAGTCACCATTTTTGCTTCCAAAGGGGGGCCCCTTCTTGATTTTTTTGAAATTTTTTTATTTTTAAAATTAGCCAAAAATTAATGTCACTTTCGTGATCAGCGACCCAAAAAACCCCTAGAAATATGTTTTGTACTCGAATTATGAGTGTCGGTTTTTTGTTCGAATTCGGGTTCAGGAGTCGGAATTTTGGAAAACTAAGGTCATATTCGTGATCAGCGCCCCAAATCACCCTAGAAACGACTTTTTATTTGAAAGTTTCGAGGGGGGTGGCAAAAAGGATAAGAACCTGTTTTTCTTGAAACTTAGGCCTGAAAATAATTTCATTAAGCTCTTTTTTAAAATTGCTGGCAGAAAAAATTTTTAGGAGTTAAAAAATTTTTTTAATCTCCGACTCAAACGACCTCCGACTCATACGCCCCGACTCAAACGGCCCGACTCAAACGGCCCGACTCAAACGACCCGTACCGCGGGAAACGAGCTGCTCCGTGCCAAAACGGCCACGCTAAACCGGCCACGTTAGACCGACCCGATTCGTAACGGGCCAACACAATTCAGTGTGCACGATTCAGTGCGCACGATTCAGTGTGCACGATTCAGTGTGGCACAGTTCAGTGTGGCCGGATTCAGTGTCGCCCGATTCAGTGTGCACGATTCAGTGTGCCTTGAAAAAGAGACAATTCAGTGTCTAGAAAATTTTGATTACCAATTTACGGAAAAACACATGAAATCTAACAAAATTTTTGATAGTTTTTTTTTAATCTAAGGCAATCATTTAATTCTGTAAAATATGAGCATAATAACATCTTTTTCAGGCAAGCAGATTTCAAGAAAAAAGGAAATCCAAGGTCCCAATTAAGTAATTGTTGAAGGTACTGTTAATTTTTTCCAAGACCCCAAAAGTTTTAAATACACCGGAATTGACGGCACGGTATGTCTTTAGACCGCCATTTCCGGACCGCCTGAAAACCTACCCCTAGTTTTTTTTGAAAACCCCACCCTAGTTAGGAAGATTTTTATTTCTTTTTTCAAAATAAAAATATGGTTGGGTTTCAAAAAAACTACTAAAAATTGCCTGACTAAAATGACCCGGTTCGCTATTAATTAGTGTGCGGCAAATGCGATTTTCGGTATTCAATATCGGTATTATACTGATACCGAAAAAATCCCGGTCGGTATACCGAAAAATACCGCTGTATACCGATACCGTGCCGCACACTACTACTAATGTACAATATAAAGGAAAAATTTACAAATTTTCTAGTGTTTTTTCGTAAATTGGTAATCAAAATTTTCTAGACACTGAATTGTCTCTTTTTCAAGGAGGCACACTGAACCGTGCACACTGAATCGTGCACACTGAATCGGGCGACACTGAATCGGGCCACACTGAACTGTGCCACACTGAATCGTGCACACTGAATCGTGCGCACTGAATCGTGCACACTGAATTGTAGTGCACCGATTCGTAAAGCCCATAAGAACACATTAGTAGGGATGCGATTTTTAGGTAAGAAAAATCCTAGAATAGGTACTTAAATAGGTAGAAAAAAATCTCAAAATAGGTATTAAATAGGTACAAAAATTCCGAAATAAGTACCAAAATAGGTAAATAAAATTTTTTTTATTAACGATTTTTGAGCACAAAAAAATGGTCATTTTCCTTTGTTGGTGTTAAAAATCAGATATTTTTCGAGATTTTCCGGCGTAAAACTCATTCAAATGGAATGGGGAAAGATTTAAAAAAGTTCCATATTTGCCAAAAAAAAAATTGGCTTTTGAGATTATTTTTTAAGAAAAAGTTCCTGTTTTTAGGGGTATACTTTTTTAAAATTTTAAAAGCCCATCTTAGGGGGTCTATTTTTCATTTTTTATGGCCTTTTCCTTATGAAATTATTCAAAATCCTGAAAAAGTCACCAAAAATGCCGAAATAGGTATCAAATTAGGTAACTAGGTAATAGGTAGAAAAATCCCGAAATAGGTAAAAATAGGTTTATAAAAGTGGGTGTAAAAGCTCCAAACCAAGCTAAAAACTCGTTTTTTATGCTTATCTCAACGTTACAAGTGCGCAAAAATTTTAGGTATTTAACTAAAAATCGCATCCCTACACATTAGGGTTGAGACTAATTGGTTTAAACCGGTTCTCTCGGTTTTCGGTTTAAGTTTTGGATGAAGACTCGGTAATAGAAAACCGAAACCGTTTTAGCCTATTTTCATATACCTATCAGACATTTATTTTTAACAATTTATTTGCAAAAATTGGTTTAGCTAGAAATGCAAAATTTAATTTCCCTATTGTCATCCAAAATAATTTCAGCATTTTCGTTTTGTTTCGCTGCCAAAACTTTTATTTAGTAAAAATTTCCACAATATTGTTATTTTTTGTTTTATCATCATTTTTGTTTTAGGGAATTTCATTGAAAATTTACCAGAGGTGGGGGTGAGATTTTTCCGTGGTGAGATTTGGTCAGCGCGTCATTTTGTTTTTGTACATTTTGGCACTCGGACTAGAAGCGTGCGTTTTCGTCCCTATATAAGAACGAATTTTTGATGTTCATTTATTATTTTATTCTTTTATCGTTTTTCTTTTAAACTTTTTTCGCGATCATTATCGAAAAAAAGTCACTTACATTTTTGTCATCCCACCCTTTAAGAAGTCAAATTTTTTTTTTTTTTACAAATCCACTGATTACGGGAGTTAGGGGAGGGTATTAGTGACAAAAATGGAATGCAACAGCAAATTTTTTTCTAAAATTTGTCAGTTAAGCGATTGAATGTTGGTCAAGGACGCGCCCGTGAAGCCGGACATTTCAAAGCCGCGCTGGGACCAGGCGACCTTCAACGGCCGCGCACGGCACTTCTTCACCGTTGTCAACCCACTCAACATTTTGGCAACGGACATTGAATTGGAGAAGAGTCGGACCATCGTCACTGATTACGAGTGGGTTGAACAAAAGAGAGAAAATTGTTAAGGGCAAACAGCGACTCTTTCAGATGAATATCTTCCAAAAAATGTGTTACATTTTCCGACTGTTGGGCCCTCAGAAATCGAATGTTTTCAGTGGAGTTTTAGCCAAAGCAAATACTAAATCTGAATGTTTTCAGATAACAAAGCCACAACTTTCAGATGATTTCGATATATCCTTCCATTTTGAAATTTCAGACAGTGGGTCCCTAAATTCAAATGTTTTTGGGAACTTAAGGGCATAGGATTCCAAAATCTTTTAGGTTTGACCCTAAATTTCGAATAATACCTTATTTGTTGAATTTGGACGAAGATGAAAAATGTTATTGCTAGTTGCGCCGAAAGGGTCCGCGCCGAACTGGGCGGTTCCCTTTAATTGGAATATTTTTCGTCAGATATACTTTCTTAGAGACATTTCAGTCAAAGTTTCCCATTTTTTTCCAGGAAAGGCAAATATTCCACCGATCTCTCTGTTTCTGAGCTGTGGCGTGCCAAACATCTGTATGAATCGGCCTTCCATCCTCAAACGGGCGAAAAAGTGCCACTGATTGGGCGGATGAGTGCTCGCGTGCCGTTCGTCGCGCTTGTGTTGGTGTTTGTTTAGTGAAAAAAATAATAAATTTTGCAAAATTTTTTAATTTTTTTCAGCCTTGGTGGCATGCTCACGTTCTACAAGTAAGTCCATGCATCAATCACCTGCCTCAATTGACATCAATTTTTGTGTGTGTTGTGATTTCAGGTCGACCCCTGGAGTTGTCGGGTGGCAGTTTACCAACCAAGTGGGTACCATTCAAATGGACAAACCCCGACTCGTATAGTCCAAATCGTACAACCCCGACTCGTACTTTTTTAAACCTATTTTGCGTGGGAACGCAGACAGCGGGGGTTAGACAGTCCTTATACTTATAACGTCATCTGTACGAGTCGGGGTTGTACGAGTTGGACCTGTATGAGTCGGGTTTTTACCATTCAAATTGGGGGTGGTTGGGCAGTTCTTATGTGGTTTAAGGTACAAAGAAATTGAAAAATGTTCATTTTTTTAAATGCTCTCATGGCACCAAAGCCGCTGTTTTCTACTAGTCTGAAAAATAAACTTTCATGGAGAAATGAATAATATATTCGTAGATAGCCTCGTTAATTTGCTTTAAATAGATTTCCATTTCCCGCATTCCTTTCAGACATACAATGCCATTGTCAATTACTGCAATAGGTCGGGTGACGCATTGAGTAGCTCACAAATGTTACAGGCATATTTGACAGCCACCGGTGGGTAAAAGAAAAAAAAAAGTGGAAAAAACCAAAAAAAAAAAAATCCCTTATTTTTTGCAGGCGGTGCAATGGGTGTTGCGCTGGGACTGAACCATGCGGCGACGGTGCGTCCTTTTCCAAAAAAATAAATTTGCATTTGTTTATTCATATTTTGTCGTTTGAAGAAAATGCCACCCATTTGGGGTCGCCTTGTGCCATTCGCTGCTGTTGCATTTGCAAATTGTGTCAACATTTCAATGATGCGACGAAAGTGCGGCAGAAAAATTTAATTTTTACCTTTTTATTTACTTTTTTTGCATTTTTGTATAATTAGAATTTGCGCTATTGTCAAAATTCAAAAAATTAGTATACATTTATTTCTGGCATGGCTTTTAATTGGTTTAAAATTGCAGAGAATTCGTTGACGGTGTCCAAGTGGTTGATGCAAATGGTGCGCCGTTGGGTCACAGTCGCAAATTGGCATGGTGGGCAATTCCGCAAGTGATTTTCAGTCGAATTTGCATGGCCATGCCTGGCATGGGTAGGTGCCCTAATTGGTTAATTAGTAATTGCCATTAATTATTCTGCCCTACTCCATTTCAGTTTGTATTCCGATGTTGGTAAATCGTTTGGACCGGAAGCAATGGTTTCGCGCTCGTCCTTGGCTGGCTCCTCTGCTTCAGACTGTACTGTGTGCACTCTTCCTCTCTTTTACGATACCGTTGGGCTGCGCATTGTTCCCGCAGACCGGTACAGCAAAGGTGGCGTTTGAAAAATTAATTATGCCAATTAATCATTCACTAATTCCCCTTAATTGTTATTCCATCACAGGTCACCCAGTTGGAGCCCGAATTGCAGGAACAAATTCGTCAGAAATATACGGACACCACCAGCAGCCCAAGTGTTCCTCGTCAACAGATGCCTGAAGTGGTCTACTACAACAAGGGGCTGTGAGAATGAGACGAGACAAACTGATGTTAATATTAATTAGGCCAATTATAATTCTTATATATATCATATTGTCTATCTCTGTGTGTTGTAAACATATATTTATATGCCAAAAGGTATTTCAAAAGTAAGAAGTTAATGTCAATAAAGACAGTTAAAAATGTTCTTAAAGTGAAATTTAGGGCTTTTCGAGCAAACCCATCTTGGTCCTGATGCGTTTCTGTTCCATGCTGCCGTGGTCGAAATCAGACGAATCTCTTAGCTGCTTGGTGCTTTGCGTTGCTGTAGTTGTTCAATTTTACTTCGTATTGATTTCATATTATTTGCTGAAAAACAGATCCAATATTTGGTAAATGAATAACTAAAGTTAAGTCCGAATGTAAGTTGTACGACAGATGTATAATTATAATTGAGTTCTGATACAAGAAAAAAATAATAATGAGAAGGTAAAAAAAAAATTTTTTTTTTGGCTGAGTCGACATTTCGTGGGGAGGCGTAAAATTTAATTGTTTCTTTTGAAAATAAAATCTTTAAAATGACCCTTATTTTAAAAAAATATTAAATTAAAAAATCAAATTTTAAATGGTCATTTTTTAACCAGCTGATCATTCATTCTTTGGTTTCTTTGAAGGGACGACGGACCATTCGTTTCAGGCCATTTCGTTTTTTCCCCTATTCGTTTTTTGCGTGTTATAAGCATAAGGACTGTCTAACCTACCGCTGTCTGCGCTCCAACGCAAAAAAGGGTTAAAAAAACGAATCGGGCTAAAAACGAAATGGCCTGAAACGAATCGTCTTTTTACCCTTTGAAGCACTCCCTCTAATAGAAGACCTTCTATTTTTCAATCACTCATAATCTCGATTAATAAATTTAAAAAACCAAATACAGTCAGGTGCATTTTTGAACCCGGTTTTCCATGAGATGCGTTCATGGACGGAAATCTTTTCTATGCCAAAATAACCTCCAATATTACTCGTAAAAAACGGAAAAGACATTCCGATCAGTCAATCTATCAAAAAGTTACGGCTGCACAACCAAATTGACCCAATTTTTGGCGGTGCAAAATTAAATGAACAAAACATTTACTCGAAAAAAAACTCAATATTTTGTTGATTCATTTAATGTTTAAAACAAAGAATTTACAGATAAAATATGCCTAAGGTAAATTACTTGTCAACCCCAATCAAACAACAAATTGTCAAAGCAAAAGAGGCAGGTCAAACTGTCAGTGCTGTGGCCGAGCAGTTTAACGTTTCGATCGGTACTGTTTCAAATGTATGCGCGCGACACAGGAAAACAGGCGACGTCAGCAGAAAGCCAAAGTCTGGACGTCCTCGAAAAACGTCTGAATGGCAGGATCGGGCAATCGCAAGGCAGTTGAAATTGGACCCAAACAAGACGGCGTCCGAAGTGGCGGAATGGGCACGAGACACTTTCCGGGTCAAAATGAGCAATTGAACAGCGCGGAGAATTTTGAAACGCCGTGGGCTGCATGGTCGGAGACCAGCCAACAAACCTCTGACCACCAGAGCGCACCGTCGGACTCGGCTGCAGTTTGCCAGAGCGTACAAAGACTTTGGGCGTACATCAAACAGAAAATGAGGGGGAGACGGTTTCAGGACAAAGACCAACTTTAGGAAGCAGTTCAGCAATTTGGAATGACATCCCTTTGGATTTTGTGATCAAATTGATTCGAAATGAATTTAAGGGAAATTGTGAAAAAGTGTTTTTTTAAGATTGTGCCCTTTTTTAATGCATCAATGAAAACACTTAAATATCAAAAAATATATTGAAGAACGAGAAAAAAATGTTTATAAAAATGCAAGAATATGCATTTTTGAGAAAAATTGACGAACATAAAGCCAAAATAGCAAATTTACGTCAAAATTTTCTTTTTCTCTGAAATTGAAAAATTACTAAAAAACTAATAAGATTTTAAAAAATAGCCCCGTCCCTTTTGGGAGAGTATTGTCGAGGATTGGTTCGAGGATGAGGCCAAAAAATGTCGGAGTTCGGGTCGGGGACGTCGGGGTCGAGGCTTAATCTTTCAAGTCATACCTAAATAGCATTCATTAGTAATAAGTTTTGTTTTTAAATTGGAAAAGAATTCTTAGATTGAATAAGTGGAGAACATGAATTTTATGGTAAAAACCCGACTCGTACAGGTCCAACTCGTACAACCCCGACTCGTACAAAGTTTTTTGTAACACGTAGCATAAGTCAATTTTAAGGTGCATCTCCGGCAGTTTTCTGCTTTCTATAATTAAATTGTTTTTAATAGATAATATATGCAAAACCTATTAAATGCAAAGTAAGCTGTTAGTTGTGTTGTGCGTTCGTCTCCTCGTTGGATGCGATTTTCTTCTGCAACTGCTGCTTCTTCCTCTTCACCCTCTTCAACCACAATGCGGTGCCCTTCTGGTCCGTGGACATCGAGTTTATCCACCTTGTTAGTAATTGTTATAAAAACAAATATTTTTTTTTACCTGGTGTGAGCGTTGCACCAAGGGTACACTCCAAATTGACATAAATGCTTCAATGGAAGTTATGTATCGGGTCAGACGAATTTGGTGGAATTCGTCGTAGCGCAAAGCTTTGCCTTTGAGTCCTTCTCCAGTAATTTCAACAAAACACATATCGGCACCTTTCATGACGTATTTGCAGATGTATTTAGTGCACCCATCTCCAGCAACAAATTCAACATTGATACTAAAAATAAACCTTTCTTTGATTTGATCTTAGGATTATTACTGTGATTTGAACTTTGCAGACAAAAACTTGTTGTAAGGAATGACATAGGAATTGTCAATGATAAGACTTTTGCCTCTTGTTCCATTTGTTTTAAAAGTATTTCCATATCTTTCAGGATGCTTTTGACGAATAATTTCATTGGATGCAGGAGGCCGTCGCATATAACGGGGATACGCATTTTCCGAATATATATAATCGTATGAAAAACGTTTCTTAAATAATGATTTATGGGGATTATTTTATTTTGCCCAATTAACCGGAAAGTATTTTCTGCATTTTCCATCCGCAAGACAACGTTGTGCGGAACATGTATGGATGTGTTTCATAGTGATTGTTCTGTGGAGTTGACGCATTCTGGCAGATTCCTCAGTTCTTGACCCCTTGTCAGGAAGTGATGGAATTTCTGCACTAATGTATTCCGCCATGTAGTCTTCAGGGGTTTGTATGCCACTGTTTTGACGGATGCGTTCCCAATCAAGTGACATGCAAATATGCATGTGTGGAAGTCCTCTTTAAAAAAGACACCTTTTATCTTTCTATCCATTATTTAATACCGAAGCTGGAATTCGTGATCAGCGACCTCGAAAACCCCCAAATTTACTTTTTCCCCTTCTTTCAGTAGTTTTTAGAATTAAGTACGAGTTGGGGAACTAAGTACGAGTCGGGGTTGTACGAGTTGGACCTGTACGAGTCGAGTGTCGTTCGAATTTTATTTGGCGAATTTTAAAAATATATTTTTGAAAAGAAACGATCTTTGCGATTTCATTGACGATATTTTTCCCACTCAAATAAATGAAAACAGAAGTAAAATAATTAAAAAATTCCTATAAATTTTGCAAGTTACTTAGTGCTTTTATTCTTCTTTTTCATAGATTTTCATCCGATGCTGTTGTAGAAAATGGGCTTTTGGCAAATTGTTTTTTCCATCTTCGAATTGTTTCTGGACTAACTCCTAACTTTTTGGTTATTTTTCTTTCAAATTGGTCCCATTCCTCTGTTGTGTGCTTTCTTTCTTGCTTATATTTTTGTTTTATTTCATCATATTTTCGGATGATTTCCATTTTTGTGACCATATCCTTAATTCTACAGCGCAAGAGCCCTAATTCCTTCATCCATTTAAAAATGGTTATATAATGTATACCAATTTTTCTTTTTGTTTTGGCATTAAATTGGCGCCATTCCGCTCTCGAATGTTTTCCTTTTGATTTAAATTCCTTTTTTAATTTTAAATATTTTTGTATAACTTTTCTTTTTTGTTCTTCTGTTATTTTGATTTTCGTCATTCCAAATTCAATTTTCCATTTGAATATTTTGTTCCGACCAATCCCCAATTTTCTCAATATTTTTCCTTCAATTTTATTTCGCTCTTTCCATGAATATTCTCCCCTTTCTTTGAATTCGTTTTTCATTTGGTGAAATTTCTCAATTATTTTTATTTTTTGTTCATTTGTCTCAATGCCAAATTGGTGATCATTTCTTTCTCCGATTTCTTCACTCTTTTGTGATGAATTGTCCTCTTCTTCCATTTCTTCACCGTCCCAATTTTCATCAAAAACTTCGTTAAATTGTTTCTCCATTATTTCTTTTGCTCTTTGAATATTTTGTCCATCCCTCTGTTGCGCATTTTCTTTTTGCCAATTGTCCCCAAATATTTCACAAAATGATTTTTGCTGCTCTTTTATTTTAGTCGAATAAATTTTTTGAAATAAATTAATATTAACATAAATTGTAAAAAATAATTTCCACATTCTTTAAAAATAATTCTTTATATTATTGGAATGGTAAATTATATTATAATGCGGAAATAGGAAAAATTAATATAAACAGATTTCTCATTGATTTTCTCCCTTTAAAATCGGCGTGGCAAATGAATGTGACGTTGAGTGAAATATCTTACATGTTTAGTTTTGATTTGTGTTTATGAGATCAGCACATATTATTGTTTTTTCTGTCTCTGATTATCAAGATTTGTTTTAAGAATAAGTTTCAATTTTATTCGGCGCCAGATTTATGGCACCGGATTCATAACGCCTGGTTCATGGCGCCAGAATCATAGGCGAAAAAGGCAAAGAAAGGTAGGGATGTGGCCAGGGATGCGATCGGCAAAACCCAAAAACCGGGCGCACGAGTTTAAAAACCGGGCAAAAACCGGGCAAAAATTTTCAAAAACCGGGCAAAAACCGGGCATATTTTTTTAGCCAATAGTTCAGTGTAAAACAACGTAAAAACATTTAAATAACATATTTATCACCACTTTTCACCTGTTTGAGCAAATTTGGCATTGAAAGAAAGTAATTGTGAGCATTGAGGCAAGAAATTTTTGAATTAAATTTGATGGAAATGAGTGAGTTTAGCAAATGAATTTCCATTCTGTTCCTTTCATCTGTTTTGATGTTCTTGAGTACAGAAAAGACTGATTCACAAAATGCATTGGAAGGAAAAATCGACAAAATTGCAGAGACTAGTGATTTGAGCAGGACAAAATTGGTATTTTTGAAAATATTTTTCATCCACATTTTTCCTGTTAAACCGTTCGCCCTCGAGCTCCTTCAGTGTTTGTTTCAACTCAGCTATCTCCCCGAACAAAGCATCCATTTCAACAGCGGACGCCCCACAAAAATGCCTATACGCCTTTCGAACTTTTTCTGATGTTGGTTCAGACTCGAAAATGACCCAGTCTCCAATCACTTCATCCGTCTCAGAGAATTTGCGTGACCAATTGCCCAAATACTCAGACGCGTCCTCGTAAAATTGCTGAAAAATCAAAGCTAAGACAAATAATTAATGAAAAAACACCTTAAAGGCAGCTTTTAATTTGTTTTTTTGATAAATAGCGCCATCATTTTCCAGTTTTTTCAAAAGTTCACTGGTCTCTTCCCCATAAAACTCCTCGTTCAATGAAAGTTCCAGCTTCGATTTCAATGTTTTAATTTGTTTGGCCAAAATGGGAAATGGAAGTGTCGGTTTCTGAATTCTGTTTTAATTAAACACATAATTTTCTAAATACTACCTGACTAATCAGATTCAATTGGTTAAACTGATCGAATGCAAAACACATAAAACACGCAACCACGTTCCATTCTGCAGACTTTGGCGTCAATTCATCATCAAAAATTTGACGAAGGAATTTGGGACAGTCACGGTCTCTCAGTGACCTGAAGTACTTCTCAAGTACTGTCCACATTTCACGAATCCTTTTAAATGTTCGTCCCAAAGACATCCATCGTATTGCAGTATATGCGGGCAATATGTGAACAATAGCCTTAAATTATAGGGGAATTTTATTTTCCAACGCATAAATTATCACATTTTCTTCGGCGGCCATTTCTTGAAACAATTCCCAGCGCCCCGGGTGATTGGAAAAATGATCGGCTATTGTGCGTGAAAAATTACGGACGTCGTAGTCAAATTTTTCAACTGCGAAACCAACTGCATTGTTGCATATGTGGCTAGAGCATCCAACCCCAATGAGATTTGTCTTTTCTAAAAAAAGTAAAAAGCTTAAAATGAAAATTAAAACACACTTTGGGTCAGAAAATGAAAAAGGTTGTTTCGGCCCCTGCGCTCTCGACCACCAAAATTGGCCGTTGTATTATCGGCACACAGGGACACAAAATGAGCCAAAGGGAGTCCACATCGATCCAACACACTCGTCAACAATGCTTCCATGTCGACGGCTTTTTCGCTTGTCTCAGAGCACACTTCAAGAATGCCAGTTTTTGTCTCGCCGTGCCAATATCTGCAGATGTCTTTCAATATTTTTGACGACCTTAAAATTTATTCTACCTGATCACAATTGCGTAATAGCGAATGTTGTCCATTGACGTTGAGTCAATCCCGATCGAAAAATGCCCTGTTTCTTTGATCTCACCCAAAAGATTGTTTAAAAAATGTGGGCTGAGCACTCCTTAAAAATTTGTTTTTCTCGGAACAAGAATTTGTACTCACCACGAATTAATGCCGTTGTTTTGTCCCGTTTCGATGCAAATTCAATTGCTGCTGGATCGGCAGAAAAAACCACACCAAAAAGATCAGATGAACAATTCGCGGAACTCATTGAGAAATTGTGACGAGCGCAATGGTAGGCCAGTGTTAATTCTGCTGCGAGACAACGTTTCTCTTCAGAAGCCTTAATTATATTGACTTAGATGAATTAATGAGTCCAAAATGATTTACCGATTTTTGCTTGACATAATCGGTCAAAGGCACGCTTCTGTTAAATTCCGCCAAATTATTTTTGTGTTTGGTGGTTTTGATGTGGTCCGTGATTATTTTTTCGCCCATTTTGTGTAATTTGTAATTTTGGTCACATGCTTTGCAAAAAAATTTGTTATTTCCTTTGTTGCTTTTTTGGATGGAATCGGCTTTGTATTTCTCCGTATATTTAGCATCATAATTTGATAGTCCCCCACCAGGCTTTTTGTGAGAATATTTCTTCCTTTTTGGAGAAGTAACCTAAAATCTGATAATGACAAAAGCACATTTATTAAAATTCACCCCAAACTCATCATTCGAGATTGAAACGGCTAAATCAGAAATTGCTTCCTCAGCACTCGAGATTTGTTCATCGAAATTTTGAGTTGAAGATGATTGTTGAAATGTAACTTTGGAAATGAAATCAGAAATAGATTGTTGTGACATTCTGCTAAAATAGAGACTGAGAGCAACGTTAAAATTTTTAATAATTTAACAATGAAAATCAAGTTTTAGTTTGTTAATCTTGGCAAAATGTTTTATAAAATTCAAATAAATGAGTGGGAAACAGGAAAACAGGGCAAAACCCCAAAAACCGGGCAAAAACCGGGCAACTTCAAAAACCGGGCAAAAACCGGGCACGGACCCCCAAAACCGGGCAAATGCCCGGTTTCCAGGGTAAAATCGCACCCCTGGATGTGGCGCTATGAATCCGGCGATATGAATTTTGTGTTTAATAATTATCAAAATACACTCAAATTTCAAAATTTTCACCGACGACGCCTATCGCTCTCGCCGGCCATCTCCTGTAAATTTTAATGACCTTGGTAAATTTCAAAAAGTTTGATTGAGATTTGAGAAAATTGTAGCCATAAAAAGTAAAAAAAAAAAAATCATTTTTATTGTCATAACAACATTCAAATTTCTTGAAATTTGGCTAGCATACAGAGCTTAGCAACAGCTATCGGACAATATCATCATTGTTTTATTTGGTTGCAATTGAGCAATGTTATGAAATGTTTTGTCTCAGCACCGTCAGAAATTTCATTCGGCACCGTGTACATCAGCTGAAAACGAACGATCATCTTCGGCTGCTAAAACTCATCGTTACTGATTTGCGAGAAGGATAAACTCACATTATCAAAATTGGCACAAATATCCATTGCATTTTCGGGGTCCATGTTGTTTCGGCGCTCACGTTTCGGCGCCCACGTTTCGGCTGCTCACGTTTCGGCGCCCACGTTTCGGCGCCCACGTTTCGGCGCCGGACACGTTTCGGCGCTCACGTTTCGGCGCCCACGTTTCGGCGCCCACGTTTCGGCGCCCACGTTTCGGCGCCAAGCCAAAAATAGAAAAAAAACCTATCCCTTTTTTGAAAACTTAACCTCTAGTTTTTTGAAAACTTAACCCCTAGTTTTTTGAAAACTTAACCCCTAGTTTTTTGAAAACTTAACCCCTAGTTTTTTGAAAACTTAACCCCTAGTTTTTTGAAAACTTAACCCCTAGTTTTTTGAAAACTTAACCCCTAGTTTTTTGAAAACTTAACCCCTAGTTTTTTGAAAACTTAACCCCTAGTTTTTTGAAAACGGGCTAGGTTTTCAAGGTTATGGTTACGCTTAAAAAAAATTTAGGTTTATGTTTCAAAAGGCTAGAGGGTTAGTTTTTAAAAAACTAGGGTTTTTTCAACAAAATATATAGTTGAGCATTAAAAAAAACTAGGGGGTTCGGTTTTACCAAACTAGGGTTGGGTTTCCAAAAAAAAATTTAATGTCTACGTGACTTTTTTGTACGAAATGACCCCTCCGACTAAAACGGCCCGACTAAAATGGCCCGACTAAAATAGCCCGACTAAAATGGCCCGACTAAAGTGACCCCTGCCGGGTTTAGGGGGCCCCTATTTGAAAACGAAAAAATTTTTTTGATAGCTTTATTTTGTTTTTGCTTTTTTTGGCTTGGCGCCGAAACGTGGGCGCCGAAACGTGGGCGCCGAAACGTGGGCGCCGAAACGTGAGCGCCGAAACATGGGCGCCGAAACGTGGGTGGCCCGCATTTTCGCATTATAATTATAAACTTTTGGCACTAAAACCAATTTTAAATGCCTCAAAAAGAATGACAGGTTAATTTGTTGTATAACATTTGCGTTTATATTACTTTTATTGACTCTATAGTGAGCGAAAAATGTAAAAAAAGCACTAACTTACAAAAAAGTTATAACTAAAAATATATTAAAACTTTGCCTTTTTTGCATTTCAAGTTGTATTTTATGGTGCTAGGTCGTTTCGTAAATTCCGCCACTATGTGTGTTTCGTAATCCGCCAATTTGCAGGTTTTTCGTCAAAAACTAGGTATAACTCTGCTCAAACGCAACCAAATGAAACAATCTTGGTATGTTCCGATAGCTATTGGTTAGCTCAATTAGCCTACCAAATTTCAAAAAATGATAAAGTTTTAAGAAAAACCCGGTAAAAATGTATGTATGTATGTAAGTAAATCGGTTGTGAAACAATTTCGAAAAATTTTTTTAATTTGTATAAATTGGTCATTATGCAAAGAATGGAATTTATTAAATAAATCATATGATCAGATACAGTAATAATTAGGGTTGAGCGGTACCGGTACCGAACCGGTCCCGGTAAGCCCGGTTACCCCGGTACCAAAGTACCGGTACCGGTATCGGTCTTTAAAAACCGGGTAGTACCGGTACCGGTTTTAGAAAACGGTACTAACCGGTACCAAAAATGCACCCCTAAGATTGGGTTTTGAATTAAAATGAAGGAAATTTTTCCGAAACGAAGCGCGGATTGTCCGGATATTTTTGAAAAATTCATAACATACTATAAAAACAAAAGAAATCCCTGAAATTGGCCTTTAAAATTTTTAAAAAGTTACCCCTAAGAAATGGAAAATTTCACAAAAAATTTCCACCCTAAAATTCTAAATTTTGCGGTGGCACCTATCGGCACCATCGGCTCTCGCCTCATTGATTCGAAAAAGGTGCTTTTTACTAATTTCTCTTGCTTTAAAAAACACTTTAATGATGCTTTATTTCATGTTTTTAAAAAAAAAAATAAATAATTTCAACGGAAAATCGGAAACCGGAATTTTTTTAACAATATAAACATTATTTTTATAATTTTTTTTTTAATTTCAAGTGTAAAACGGCAATAAAAACAAGGTTCCCAGATGTGATGAGAATTACATAATTTTGATATCATGTCGATGATGATTTTTTTGAAATGGTAATTAGGTTTTTTTGAGAAAATTTTCAAAAATGATCTTTTAAGACTACATTCCGTTGACAAATTAGACTTAAATTTTCAAAAATTTTCCCTCGGTGGCGCCTATAGGCATCACCTGACCATTTTTTTGGCTTAAGTTTTCTTAAATTAAAAATCCACAAAAATTTGGCATTTTAGGTGCAAATCTGTTATTAGAATATACTCTGATTTTCAAAATTTTCCCTGGTGGCACCTATGGGAACCACCGGCTCCCGTCCCTAAAAATTGATATTTTTAATGGGGATTCTTGCACTGCAAACAATTTTTTTCAAAATGATCATTGATGTCTTTTGCCAGCCAAAGTTTTGAAAATTTTTATCAGGGAAACCTGACAAAAATGTCTAATTTTTTAGGTTTCACTCACCACAATTAAGTTTTTTTTATGATTTTTTCGGCTTTTTTCGTAATTCAAAGGAACGGGGGGGGGGAAGTTGTGCCGATAGACGCCATCAGGGAAATTTTAGAATTTTGGTGTATTGGTCACAGATTTTGACCAAAAAAGTTTAAATTTTTATGACATAGATTCGTCAAGTGATATGGTTATTTATGAAATTTTAATATTAGATTCGCAAAAAAATAATTTATCTTCTTTTTGGAAAAATTTTGCTTTAGAAAAGTTTATTGGTACCTTAAAGAATGTAGATCAATTATGGATGTATTTATTACACAGTTTTCACTATAAAATCTCAATTTTGAAGAATTAAATAAGAATTCTTTTAGATATAAAACCAATAAAAAAAAAATTAAACTCACGAAATGAACCTTTTTTAGATTTTCTTGGGCAAAATGCCGTTTTCAAAGGACCTCTTTGAAATAAAGGACGCTTCAAATTTTCAAAGGATGAAAGCCAAAAATAAAGGATGATCCTTTGAAATAAAGGACAGATTCTATCCTGTATTAGGCTATTATTGGAATACGCTCCGGAGTGTGGAATCCAATTGTTATGCCGGGAAGTCCGAAATAAATAAGAATATTTATTCAATTTAAAAGAGGACAAAGGCGAAAAAGAGAAAAGAAGGGCAAGTCAATATTTAGAGCAAAAGTACAAAGTAAAAGAAAGAAAGAAAAGTGAAAACAAGGAGAGGGAAAAGAGAGCATATTAATGCAACAAATCAATAGGTCAAATGGGATGGGGCATGACATAATAAATAAACACAATGCCAAAACATTAAATAAACATATAAGCGTCCATCCCGAACACCTCCCCCTTTAAAGAAAATGATCGGTTATTATCCCGGAGAAAATCTGATCGGCGGTCGGCGGTTTCGTTTTGGTCGCATAGGAAGAACTTCGACTTGACGTTCTTCGACGTGTTCAACTGCCGGAGGTGGTGGTGCAATTTCAACAATTTCTTCAATCGGTTGCACTACAACATCATCAAGCTGTTGAGCTGCTCGAATCAGTGGGAGGCCAAAGGCGTCGTTGAGAATGTCCAACTGATCATCCTCATTATGATCCGCATGACGAATCAAAAGTTGATTAGCATGAAATCGTCCTACTGATCCATCATGGAAAGAAACGTCATACATAACACCTTTCCTTTGGGTAATGTACCCTGGTCGCCAATTTTGTGAAATTCGGTGTCTGGCATAAATCTTCTCGCCTAAATCGAACGATCTCGGCCTCGCACCATGACGCCGATTAAACTTTTTCTCCATTTCTTCATCGCGGACAACAAATGAACGGCTTTTCGGCCTTAACAGATCCAATGTTGAACGAAGTTTCCTCTGAAGAAACATTTCCGCTGGGCTTTTACACTCAGGCAATGACTCATTAGGCGTAATTCGATAAGTCGCTAAAAATGTGTCTAACATATCGGTGATCCCCTCCTTCCTTAATTTTCGGCACGTCCGTTTGAAGGTATCAACGAAACGTTCGGCTTGTCCATTTAACATAGGACAGTAAGGAGCCGAAAACATGTGATTTATCCCATTCAAACGGGTGAATTCTTTGAATTCTTTTGACGAAAATTGCGTTCCATTATCGGTGACCAATGTTTCCGGAAGGCCATGGCGTGCACAAAGGTATCGCAATTTGTTGATTGTGACAGCCGAACTAGTGGAATTCATTTCGAAAATTTCGGGCCACTTAGAAAATGCGTCAACAATGACTAGGAACATCTTTCCAAAGAAAGGTCCTGCATAATCCATATGGACTCGTTTCCATGGTCCATCGGGTTTGGGCCATGACTGCAAAAGAGTCTTCACTGGTGCCTTAGCCTCCGAAGCACATTCTTGGCAGGAGCGGACAAGATCTTCGATTTGTTGGTCGATTCCTGGCCAGTAAACATACTGACGGGCAAGATTTTTCATTCGTTTGAAGCCCGGGTGTCCATGATGTAGTTGCAGTAACACATCTTTTTGTAAAGATTTTGGAATCACGACCCGGTCGGCATACAAAAGACAATCATTCTCAATTGTCAGCGCTTCTCGCCTCCGATGAAATGGAAGAATGTCCTCAGACATTGCCTTCTTATCTGGCCATTGAAAACGAACAAATTCCATTACCTTTTTAAATGTCTCGTCTTGATCAATAGCTTTGATTAAATCGTCATTCGTTACTGGCAAATTTTTCAAAAGTGCATTTAATGTGCCTATTCCTGCACTAAATGCAATGTTGGCCAAAATGACATCGTCTTCTGGCGTTTCAGTTTTGGAAATCAGTCGGGAAAGCACATCGGCTTGTCCGAATTCCATTGTCTTTTGGTACTCAATTTCGAAGTCGTACCCCAAAAGAATGATCGCCCATCGTTGCAAACGATTCGCTGTGCAGGGTTTGATTCCCTTTTTATTGCCAAAAATTGACAATAACGGCTTGTGATCAGTCTGCAGAAGGAAATGTCTTCCAAATAGATATTTGTGAAACTTCTGAACGGCATAAATCAAAGCCAATCCTTCCTTTTCGATCTGCGAATAATTCCTTTCCGCAGAAGACAGAGAATGCGAAGCATGTGCGATTGCCTTCATAGAGCCATCGGAATAACGGTGAGAAATGACAGCACCAATTCCATGCTCTGAAGCATCAGCAGATACGATAATTTGTTGCAACGGGTCGTAATGCGCAAGCAGCTGATCAGATTGCAGAATTTTAATGATCTTGTCAAAAGCATTCTGACAATCACATGACCAATTCCAGTTGACATCTTGCTTAAGAAGATTGTCCAACGGGTGGCGGATGAAGCGCATGTTCTTTACGAACTGCTGATAATGATTTATCATCCCCAAAAATGAACGAAGTGTGGACAAATTTGTCGGCATAGGCATCTTAGCGATCGCCTGTATTTTGGCAGGATCCGGCCTTCTTCCTTCCTTGTCAATGATGAAGCCAAGGTATTTAATTTCCTCTTTGAAGAAGGAGCATTTCTCAGGCTTAATCCGGAAACCAAATTTTGCAATTCGCTTGAAGACCTCATAAAGGTGCTTCTTGTGCTCTTCTGATGATCGGCTCACAACAATGACATCATCCAGATATGCAACTGCGAATGAACATCCCGCCAACATCGAATCCATTATCGATTGGAAAATTCCAGGTGCTGATTTTACCCCAAAAGGCAAACGTTGGTATTCATAATTTCCTCTGTGAGTGGCAATTGTGCACAACTCTTTTGAAGACTCATCCAACTCAATTTGCAAATATGCATCGCGAAAATCAATTTGCGAAAATACTGTACCACCATTCAGTGTGGCAAAAATGTCCTCGGGAAGCGGCAACGGGTGCTGATGCAAAAGAAGTGCGCTATTTAAGCCAGTCGAAAAATCGGCACAGACGCGTGTTGAACCATTGGCCTTTTTGACAACCACAATTGGTGCGGCCCAATTTGTATGTTCAACCGGACGGATGACATCCATCATTTGAAGACGTTCCAATTCTGCTTCGACAACAGATTTTGTGCTGAACGGAACTGGACGTGGTCGGCAGTAAATAGGAGTTGCATTGGGCTCTAGTGACAAATGCGCCTTTGCCTTTTTGCAAAATCCAAGTCCATCTGAGAAAATTTCATGAAATTGCTTCTTGAGTTTCTCCAACACTGCTTCTTTGTCTTTGCTGCTTTGGTTGATCGCATTCAAATGCAATTTAGACTCCAATTTCTCACGAATGCCATCCAATAATCCGAATGCATCTAATAAATCGATCCCCAAAAGATTGAGTGACCCACTTTTGGACACATAAAAAATTCCATCTTTAGTGGTCTCTCCAAATTTAAACGATGTTTCCCCTCTTCCAAGAAGAATACACTTGGAGCCGTCGTGATAAATTGCTTGTTCGCGACAACGGCGTAATCGAGGCTTTCCAATCAGACTGTGCGTCTCTTCATTGACCACAGTAACCTCAGCGCCAGTGTCAAACAAAAAATCAACTTTATTTCCATTCATTTCGACAGAAATTGTAATGAGCTCATTTGGCTGGTTCACTGCGTTCACCAGTACACCACCCATCATGAGTGTGCATGCTCTTTTTGTTCCTTTGTAACTTTTATTTTTGCTGAGCCATTCATGATGCTTCTCGCATTGTGCCTCCAAATGTCCAATTTTGTTGCATTTTCGGCAAACCGTTTTAATACTTGGGCAATCCTTTGCAAAATGGGCAAACCTTCCACAACGCCAGCAAATTTTTTGTACCGGGCTCTGAATTGGACTTCCTTTCAGTGTTGGCTTGTTTGCTCGCGGTTTCTGTTTGACTGCCATTAAGCTTCTTGAGTTGGGCGGCTGCTCTATGACTTTGGCTTCTGCGATTGTTGATTGGTACATTTGGAGGTCCTCGACAACTCCATCATATTTGACCAAATCAGCGTCCGCTGCAAGCTTCGATAGAACTCGCTTTCTCAATTCGGCATCCTTAGGAGATTTCAATGCTGTCAAAAGCATTAGACATGAAAATTGTTCTTCGTTGAGTTTTTTGAAATCAAAGTCACGCAATAAACGCTTGTGCCTGTTGATGAATGATCGAAAATTTTCATCTTCGTGCTTTGAGGCACGAAGGCATTCATATCGATCAATCCAAACGGATTGTGGCCTGCTGAAAGCCACCTTCAGACGTTCCTCAGTTTGGCTGAAGTCGAAGTCGGTGACCTTTTTCGGCAAACATGATTTGCTGTACTGGCTAAAAGCTGATTCGCTCAGTTTTGTCATCAACAATTTGACTTTTGTCGGATCAGCAACTTGAGGTGCTGCACAGTCAAGAGCAAAATTGAAGCGTTCAAGCCAGTCAGAAATGCTTCGATCGTCTGCTGGTTCAAAACATTCCACCGTTGGAAGCGTCGGAAGTGCTTGTATAGGCGCGACAGGCACAGCATTTTGCTGTTGATTTGTCAAAAATTGCTGAAAAACGGCAGTTAACTGTTGAATGGCTGCATCGCCCATTTTGAAGTTAAAACCACGCCAAGCGAAAGATTTTAAATGAAGTGTTGTTCACCACTTTTCGTTTAACAGCGCCAAGTTGCTAAACAAGTGGGTGCACGTGGACGAACTGAATTAATATCGCCAAGATACTAAAACAGCAGTGCTAATTGCTCAAATAACACAATTGTCTGACTAGACAACAAAATGAAGCTGGCAATTCAAGCCACTAAATTTGTGTCGCAAATGTGTTGAGTTCGATGGTGAGGCGTCGCCAATTGTTATGCCGGGAAGTCCGAAATAAATAAGAATATTTATTCAATTTAAAAGAGGACAAAGGCGAAAAAGAGAAAAGAAGGGCAAGTCAATATTTAGAGCAAAAGTACAAAGTAAAAGAAAGAAAGAAAAGTGAAAACAAGGAGAGGGAAAAGAGAGCATATTAATGCAACAAATCAATAGGTCAAATGGGATGGGGCATGACATAATAAATAAACACAATGCCAAAACATTAAATAAACATATAAGCGTCCATCCCGAACACCAACTCTACAAAAAAAAAGATACAAAAAACATCCCTTTTTATAGACTTTATACTAACTAAAAATTAGGTACAAAATTTATTCCCTTCGCAGGGCATCCCTTTTTATAGACTTTATACTAACTAAAAATTAGGTACAAAATTTATTCCCTTCGCAGGGAGGGCAACAAAATGGTGGAATCAACTTGATAAAGAACTTATTAAATAAAATAAATTCTTAAATCAATTCAAAGCAAAATTCAAAAATTCTTGAGGGTAAAGAGACCGAAAATTATAAAACCAGATTAGAACATTTTTCTTTGCAGAAGTGTTTGGTATATTTATACTGTATTGGGCTCACACTATTTTTATCTATTGACGATTTTTTCCACTTTTTGTATTATCCATAACTTGTGGACAATAAGTGAGTCGATTCAGCACTTAACAAGGAACCGCTTTAATTTCGGATGGCAAAATTATGCCCAAATGTTTTTTTTAATTTAATTTACCTGAATTCATATTTCACGTGATGTTAGAAAAACTTGAGCCACGGGGTTTCGGTATTTTAAAAATTATTATTTTTTATTAGTTAATTATTTCTTATTTTTTGTAATTAAAGAAGTCAAGGTGTTTCTTAAAACTTAACCAAATTTCAGTTATTTGGGAAGCTTATAAAGATAACCAATATATGGGCTCTTTAATTAAAATATCTAATTAGTTTTAAAATGTCCTCCATTTGTTATTCGTCTAATTGTGGCCCGAATGCCACAACTATTGGAGAACACATATCTTTTTTGTCTCATATAATATCCATTTTTTTTTATTTTGTCATGGTAAAATAAAAAAGCAAAAATAAAAAAATAATTAAATATATAAGTACATAGATAAACCATTTACCAAAATAAAGTAAAATACATAAAAAATAAAAACGCTAATTTCTTATAATTTTACATAATTTGGTTGAATTTAGAAACAAAATTATAACGGCTGCGAGAACGAAAAAATCAACCGTAAAATGATTAAAACAAATAAATAACGGCGTCTGAATATTTTTACCACTTTCTCTCATGGATCACAAAAAGATTTCGGCCCATGGATAAATGGAAATGAAGACGCATTGCCATGGTCCGAATTTGGGTCCAACGATTTTTCCTGCTGCTGTTCGTCTTCCAAACTTTTGAACAAATTTGGCGGTGTAACGCCGGCGGCCTCATAAAGAAGGCAATGCACTTCGTCCACCCGAATTATGTCCGTTGTCCCTGGCTCTTGGTAGCCCCAAAAGCTTACGGTGCCCCCTTCGGCTTTCTGTAAAATCATTAATTTAATTAATTAACAAATAATTAAGCCTATTCACATAGCAGTAGATGTAAATTTGGGGCCAGTTGTAGTTGAAGTCTTCAGGATCAGTAACGATTTGCTGTCTAACTCCTTTGACTTGGACTCCGTTCACCTCAAATTTATTATTTCGTCATTTATGTCTCTTTTGATGCTTACCTTTATAATTGGGCACATAAAATAATCGTGGGACCATTTTTCTTGGGAAAGGCACTTTTTGTCTCCATTACAGGAGCATGGAAAATGTATTTGTTTGGTTTTGTCCCAACAATACAATATGCCGGTTCCGGGATTCCTTTTTTCAGCATATAAATTCTCAGGGGACACGCATTTGCATGAATTCGTGAGCTTGATATTGCCTGATAAAACCCATATATTTTAAAATGTTCATCAAATCCATTCTTACCTGCTTCATAGGTCAGTTCAAATGGAATGATCGCATCATTGGCATTTGATGGAATGTGCGCTGAAATGACAATGTCCGTGTCCGGGTTTTCAGTCTCAATCCAATTTCTATAGTCATTTGACTTCGTGTCTTTGTCAGTGAATGCGTCGGGGCAGCAGAGTTTGGCACCTGAACACTATTAGTTAACTAATTAATTAATTAATTATTTCCTTGGATTCTTTTGTCGGCTCGGTATTTGATTTCCACATACGCGTTTGAACAGTTGTGTGTGCACTTGAACAAATCACCATTCAAAGAGACAATTCGAATTCGTGCCTTTTTGCCTGCCTCCGGCTGAAATATAATCAAAATATTATATAATATATATATATTTGGTATATTATATTTGATTTGTTTATTTTGCCTTAATTTTCCAATGGCATTGACATGGTGACCCATCTTTGTCCGTACACTCTGTCATCGGCTTCATCACTGTTGTTGTTTTGTTGGCTTTTAATTCTCTCGAAATTACAGACATATCATCACAGTTCAAATCTAAAATTTAATAAATTTTACTTTTAGAATTCAATTTCAAATCTTTTTTTTATTAAAACTCATTTTATTCAAGTGCTTCACAGTATTTTCCACCGTATCCGTCCGGGCAAAGGCATTTGGCACATTCATTCGGATTCAAATAGCCCCCATTTTGGCATTTTTTCTCATGGCCTTTGCAAGAATCTTTAAAAATAGATATTAAACCTAATTGATCATCATTGACATTTGATTAAATAAGGTTTAAATATTTTTAATTATCCCTTCTATTACCATTGCAATAAATTCTGTTGATTATTGCCGCATCTTTGAATGAGATTCGTCCAGTCTGTCCAATTGTTTGCTGGTAAAAGCGCGGCAATGTAATCGTTCGTATAAGCGCCTGAATTATACGGTTCATTTCACATGAAATGGGAACCCCAAAACCGCAAAATTCGTGTCAATTTGTCAAATTGGTCCACTATATTGTCGATTGTTAATAATTCTGATCAAAATATTAAAAAGATCCCGGGACGAATACCGGGAATCCCTTAACCCTAATATTGCAATATTCCATAAAAAAAAATTTAATTGTAGTGAAAATTTGAAATTCATATATAGGTTATACGTGTAAGATTTTATCTACCTATTTTCATTTCAATAAAAACATACCGATTACCGCTGTTTAACGATTTTCCCAAAACCGGCCCGAAATTACTCGTTTTACCAAATCGATTAATTTCAGTAAATTTTGAAATAATTATTTTGTTCAATAAATTCTGCCAAACTTTTAATATTAGCTGTGCTGTTTCAACTAGGCTTCAGCAAACCATCAAAATTTACCGCGGTAAAACCCCGTAAAAATAATTACTGATAAGAATGAAGTCAAAAGACAAAAAAGAGTTAAATGCTTAGATTATCCGGGACTGCCCAGCCTTGTTTTTCTAACTTTGTCCATATTTGGATTTTTTTTTTAACTGCACAAGCCCTTTTTCATCACATTTTTTGGTGCTGGTGCATTTCTTAAATTCCGCCACCTATGCGCGTTTCTAAAATCCGCCATTTTTACTGGATTTTTGAATATATATAGTCATAACTTTACTCAGAAGCGACCAAATTAAACAATCTTGGTATTGTACGATAGCATTTGTATTGCTTTATTAGCCTACTAAATTTCAAAAAATTTCATTGTTTTTCAAGAGTTATGGTAATTTTTTCCACTTATTTGCCTATAGCTTTTAGGAAAGTAAATGAAATTTTTTAAATTTTATCAAGCTAATTGAGTAATCCAAGGGCTATCTTACAATCCCAAGTTTGTTTGATTTGGTTAGTTCTGAGAAAAGTTATGACATGATTTATACGAAAAACCAGTAAAAATGGCGGATTTAAGAAACGCGCATAGGTGGCGAATTTTTCATCAGATTTTTTTATATTAGCTCTAAAAATTATTTATTTTTCTTTTACTCTTCATGAATGCCTCCTGCTCCGTAATGCATGACGGAGCCAAAATCGTAACCAAAGCCAAAGTTTTGGGTGTCTTTGACAATTTTCGATTGCTATAACAATAACAATAAAATTAAAATCATTTTTCATTATTTTTATATTTTATACCCCTTCTTTTTTTCTCAAAATGATGAAGTTTCGTGCATCGCTTCGACTTTGTTCATGCTTTAGGCCGAGTGCGTGCAACAGTTCATGGCTTGCCACCAAGGACATGTTTGCATACTTAACCCAATTCATAAATCTTGTTTATTTTATTACCAATTTTTTTAAACCTGCAAAATCATTCTTTATTTTTCATTTAGGGTTTTTTAACATTAGGCTTGGAAATTTTTTTTTTTTTGTTAATTGTTGATTTTTTGAAAAACTTGACTCGAAATGAGGCTCTCTTTCCTATAAATGAAAGTGATTTGTGAAATTAATTGAAAATTTCTTAGTGCAAAACGTTTCAAGCGGTAAAAAACCGGTTCAAACTGAAAAATTCGGCAAAAAGGATTTATTTTTGGCATTGGGCCAAAAAACACAAAATCACTTTTATAGGGTTTAGGCAATGAATGCGATAAAATTAAAAAAAAAAATCTGTGTAAAAATCTTGAAACAGGTTCATGAACCGGTTCATAACTTCACTGTGCGGGCCTGAAGGGCCCCCAATAATCCGTCAATCACCGGCGGATCACACGCAGACTTCCTGTGTAGCCCCGCGGAGGCTCGTCCCGCCTCCTGGCTGCCTTAGTCAGGTGTGCCTGACTTTTGGCGCAATAAACAATTAAGCGAGAGGTATTGCCAATTCTTTAGCTTTTGAACCGGTTCAACCCGAATCAAATTCTTTGCCACAGCTTTAGTTGCTTTTCTACCATTTCAGCCGTTAAAAAACCCTGTAAAAGTGGTTTTGTATATTCTTTTTTTTTTTTTGCTCATGGTCAATGAACATATTTTGCTCGGGGTTTTCTAAAACTTTCATTTTTTTCACTTGGTTGCAAAGCAGGTCGCGCATTGCCAGATTAAGTTCTTGCCAGCCTCCAACTCTGCCTGCCATTGATCCGCCACAAGGTGAAAACAAATATTTGAAAGATGGAAAATTTAATATCCTGAATAGTGACTAGCAAATAGGTGAAAACCGATAGGCGCCGGTGGTGCCGATAGGCGCCACTGGGGAAATTTTTTAAAAAACGAGTCTAATTTGTTAACGGAATCTAGCCTAAAAATGGCCACTTTTGAAGATTTTCTCAAAATCTTTAGGGGTGTGTTTTCGTTTTGTGTTTAGTGTAAATTTACTCGAAACGCGAAACGAAACTGGCAAAATTTCTGTTAAGTGAAAATGTTTCAAATAAAAAAAATTAATTTGTAACGAAGGTCAATAATATAGGCTGGAATTTTTAAATTTTCGGGGTCTTATTTCGAGAATTTGAACCTAACCGGATTTCGGGATTCAAAATCCTGGTTTTCCAAACTCGTGATCCGATTTTCAAAATGTCGACCAGGGTTAGGATTTTTCGAAAAAAGAAAAAAGACCAAAAAAATAATTTTAAAATGCTTCCAAAGAAAATAAAACCAGTAAAATGACTCATTATGTTATTGAACTTAAGCTATTATTATGTATTTTTTTGGCTTATTTTTTAAATAAAAAACTTAAAAGGGACCGGCGCCGGTGGTGCCAATAGGCGCCACCGAGGAAAATTTTGAAAATTTGATTCATTTCAATTATTTTGTTTTTTTACTGTTTTAAAACAGCCCCAAATTTACCTCCCATCATTTTATCAACAAATTCAAAGCGAATGCAAGTGATATGCCTGCATTATATTATATTACTGAATTTGGCTTTAATCAATCCAACGACTTACATGATCAATTTAGCCCCAACTGTTATGGCATTTCTCCAAAGTTCGTCTTCCTTTGGCACTCAAAATAATTTAATTAGGTCAAAAATTATGCAAAACTGTTTATTTGTCTAGTTTTTCTAGATGTTAATTCAAACAGACTTTTTTAAAGTCAAGAGAAATAAATTTACACGAGCCAGTGTTGAAGCCGATTTTGATCGGAAACTGGGGCCATTTTCCAATAGTTAGAAAAACGGACGGTACTGCCGTTTTTGACGATGGCGTGCCTCAAACTTTTCTGGCTCAAGTCCACAAACTAAAAAACATATTAGTAAAAAAAATTCAAAAAATTTAACGTTTTTTTCCTAAGACTAATCTGCTGCTCACTTTCTCTTAATCGGTTGTACTGTTCCTTCAGTTCTTCTTTGTTACAGTACAAATCACCATCGCAAATCAAAGAAACTGATGGCTTTACCATGGGCCACGGTGGTGGCATTGGTGCTCAATCCGGGGCTTTAAACTGAAAAAAAAGAATTTTTTTTTTTTTTGTATTTTTTAATTAATCTACTGCTAATTCGTCGTCTGGGTTGACAGGCTTTCCGCAATTATCCAATGCTTCAATCTTTAATAACAAATTCCTGATCGGTTCACAATCGTCACCATATTTGTCGCACAATGTTGGACGGTCTTAAATGGAAATTTACCGTTTAATTATTATTTTGACTGACTGAATTTTTCCGGATCATTTTCGTATTTTTTCAGTTTCGTTCTTTTAGAGATGAATTTCGCATATTTCGGCTTTTCGATTTGGAAAAAGGTGAGCATTTTCTCATCGTCCGAAGGTGGCACAAAATGTATCATTTTTGTCAAAGTGCCATTGATCATTTCCGGCTTAATATCACTGAGAACAGTGCCGATGTCATTATCCTGAAAAATTAATGATTATTTTAATAATTTATATATTCATAATTTATTTACCTTTTTTCTTCCTATTATCTCTTCTGCTCCTGCCTTTTCTTTTCTGCTGATCAGTGCCAAATTGGATTAAATAAATTGGCATCCATTCCAAGGTATCAATGGTTTTGTCCAGTGAAATGGGAAAACTTCGCGTTCTTTTGTAACTTAAATTTCAAGTAATATTATTAGGTAGCGGAAAGCCTCTTCAAAGTGGTCGGTTAAGTAAATTAAAATTTTTTGGCATCTAACTTTAATCTCTGGCAAATCTTTTTGGTCTAAGGGATAAATACAATTTTCTCTCACCCTAATATTATAAAATAATAATAATGATTTATATACATAGATTTTTTTACATTTCGTTATTTTCATGTACTAATAAATACATTCTTTAGACTTCAAGCTTTCGAATGATACCAAGAAAGGGTGCTAGTGCATTTCCTAAAAAGTGCCACCCAAGCGCGTTTCCTAAATAGGCCATTTTTATGAATTTTTTTGAAAAAACTGGTCATAACTTTGCTCAAATGCAACAAAATTACACAATCTTGGTATGGCCCGATAGCTATTAGTTAGCTCTATTAGCCAACCAAATTTCAAAAAGAATCATTAAATTTTAAGTAAGTTATAACCACAAAATTCATTTTTTGGTCTATATTTTTCGCAAAATTTAATGATATTTTTCGAAATTTGGATGGCTAATAGAGCTAACCAATAGCTATCGGACCATACCAAGATTGTGTAATTTGGTTGCATTTGAGCAAAGTAATGACGAGTTTTTTCTAAAAAATTCATAAAAATGGCCTATTTAGGAAACGCGCATGGGTTGCACTTTTTAGGAAATGCACCAGCACGCCAAGAAAGTAAGGTTTGATTAATCAAGACGAACGTTAGGTTCTATGAAACCAAGGATGTTCAGTTGATTGGACTCATCAAGGGTGTTTAAACCCATAAAAGTCGATTGGACTCATAAAGTGCATTACAAACAAAAAATTAACGCCTTAAGAGCAAATCTGTTAATAAATTCGATCAAAAAATATCCCGACGGGGGTGACCGATGTTACTTTCGCTTTGCATATTTTTTATTGAAGCAATGGGATTTAATGTTTTATTTTGGAAATTTTCTGAAATCCCTTGACCCTACCCTTCCAAAAATTCACAAAATAATTAAATCCCCTCTTCCAATTTGCTCATAAAAAATGATATTTGGCGCTTCACTTTGTGGGACTTTGAACATAAGCAAAATAATTGGAAACGAAAAGCATTATTCATTGAGCCAAGTTGGTCAGAACAGAATGAACAAAAGGAAAATTACTTGCTCTCGAATTCACTCCACTAATTATTAAAATATTTTTTATTTTAATTTTTTTTCCATAATTCAATATTTCTACTCATTTTGTGATGGATGGAGCGCATCATCAGACAGACTTTGAACTGAATTAAGTGCATAAATCATCATCATCATCGACGGAGGAGAAGCAAAAATTCACCATACTTTCGCCGGGGGGCGGGGGAGAGGACACCCACCACAAGGTCATCCACCACACTTTGACATGCCATTAGTTCACTCATCAATGTCCATCGGCGGACGAAGAAGAGAATGGGAAGGAGGAGGACGACGGGGTGAGTGTATGTGCTCATTAAATTGCTATTAATTTTGGAATTTGGATGATCAATTAAAACCTAATTTTGATAAATCAAATGCAAAAAAAAAAAATCTTTCATAAAGGCTTAGACAAAGAAAAGTTATAATATGCATTTTTATTAAAATTTGAAATTTTGCATCTAATTTAACAATTTAACATAAAAGCAAAAATAATATCAATAAACTATGGGAAAAATTTTTTTTTAAATCCAAAATAAGCATAAAAATCTGAAGTTTAATGGTAATTTTTTTTTTTTTGTAAAATCTTCCATTCTTAAGGGATCTATTTTTTTTAATTTTAAAGCCGATTCTTAGGGGGTTTATTTTTATTTTTCATGACATTTTTTTAAGAAATTCACAAAAATTCCGAAAGTAAGCTCCCAAAAATGCCAAAGGCACCAAAATGACAAAATGCCAAAAAAAGGCATTTAAGGCACGAAAATCCCGAAAAAGGAAAAAAAGGCTTTATAAAAATCTTCGTAGAAACTATCAAACCATGTGGAAAATGCGTTATTTAAGCTTAATATATTGAAACTAGTGCGTAGAACAAAAATGTATTTGCTAAAAAAAACGGGTTCAACTAATTATTATTTTTATTTTCTCAACAATAAATTTGCGCTTTTTAAAGCTTACAAATAAAAATCCTTTATCGATGATCCCCTCAAAAATCATTTAAAACTTTCCCTCATTAAAGAATTTTGTAATTTTTTCCAACATTCCTAACCCTCCTCTTCCTCTACCCCTGTCTCGGTCTTCCCATAATTTGTCACAATTTTTGCATGCTTATGCCTCTCTTCTTTCCTTCCGCTATCGTCCTTTCATTTTACGAACCACCTTCCCATCCGCCCCCTCCCCCCCCCCCCCCACCGACTGTCCTCCGTGCCGCCGTCGCGGCTCTCGAAATCGCCAATGCCCGTCCGTCCGTCAGTCCGTCCGCCAATCCGTCTTCCGCCCTCGTCCACCACACTATTCCATTCAACCACCGCCTCCCGTCCCCTCCCTTCCGCCCCCCCCGCCCCCAATCATCCTCATCATCTCCACTCTGCCATTTCCCCCATCGCCCCGTATCGTCCGTCCATTTCCAATTCCCAAAACTCAATCGTCGACCTCAACCCCAAAAAAATTTTTTTTTTGTTTGCGTCCCCGCTCTCCATCCGCGCGTCCTCGTCCTAGCCTAGTCATAAAACACACAACAAAAAAAGAAGAAGAATTTCTGCCACCGCCTGATCAGAGGGTATTGAGGGATGGTGCGGGTGACGACTGACATGAATTGCTAGAAAAGCACAGGTCCATAAAATGCAATAGCTTGTTTAATAATTGCTGGGACCCGATAGGGTATTATACTGAAATTAATAACAGAATTAAAAAGCCGGCATAATGAACAACCTGGGCCCTTATTATCCGGAAAATGACCCAAAGCAGCCCAAATGCAATTTCTTTTGCTGATAATTTATAATGTATGTTTTTAGTGGGTGTATTTTTAAAATTCGAAAAAGTCTATGGTTTATCATTTATCACCTTTCGTGGCTTCCAACAAAAAAAAAAAAAAAAGCATTTTTAAATTTTTTCTACATACTGATTTCAGGGATCTAAATTTTATGAGTGAAAAAACAGCCTAAAATAACTAAAATTAGTAATGTAGCAAACTCTTTGGTTAATAATTTGAAATGTATGAAAATTGTTTTTTCAGTGGGTTTACTTTTTGAAAATTGGCAAAAAAGTCGATTTCAAAATGTAAAGTTATTATATTTTGTGGCTTCCAAAATATTTTTTTAACATTTCTTCAACTTTTTAAATACATCACAGCCCTGCTTCTAAATTTTTTGTCCATTGGTCTAAATACTTTTTTGAGTCCATAATTTTATTGTTTTGTATTACCGAACTTTCAAAATTTTGAGTGTGGTTGGCCTTGGCGGATTCCGACTTTTTCACAAATTTTTTTTTTGACATCTTCGGCTGTCTGTCATGGTGCGGCTGTGGTCAGCCACCGGCGGGGTCAAAGAAAGAGGGGGGGGGGGGTGAACGGCGTGAGAGAGGAAGGAGCGGACGAGACGGAGATGGGGGAAGGACGGCGCGGGGACGAACATAGAAAGCACAGCAGAGAGGACAAATATGATGAGGATTATGAATAGAAATTTGGGCGGCGGAGGGGGGGGGGTGGGCGAGGAGGTACCCCCGCCGGGGAGAAGTGGTGAGCCGGTGGAGGAAGCAAAGGGTGCGCAAGAAAAGTGATGGCACCGACTGGTGCATTCATTCATCCTTCCATTCTTCCTCTTCCTCGTCCCCTTCCCTTCCGCTGTCTCTTTTCATTCACATTCATCCACCGTTTGAACACACTGTTCAGCGAGGAGACGGGGGGGGGGGGGGTTGGGAGACGGAAGAGCCGAGGACAGACGAACAGAGGGCGCGGGGGGGGGGGGCACAGACAGACCCCAGCCCACCCATCCGTCGATGCCCTCCCCCCCCCCCCCCCCCCCTCGCTGCCTTCTTAAGTCCCGTCCAACCCCCCAAAAACACTCCTTCAATACCCTCGTCTCGGGTGCTCACCATTCCCCTTGATCATTCTTTTCTTTGTACAGCCCCTTCCCCCCAGCAGCCCCAAAATTTCCATCATCGCCGCCACAATGCGATTTATTTTGAAGGTGGGGGACCAACTCTCGGGTGGTAGTGGTGACCGACTGTCCTGGTCTGCCGTCGTCCTCATCGCCTTTCCCCTCCCCCCCTCTAAAATTGTTGGTCGTCGGACTGTGCAAATAGTCTCGACAAATCGTCCTCCTCCTCCTCGTCGTCGTTGACGAGTGCGCCGGGAGGGAGAGAAGGCGCTGACTGACTGATGACAAACAACCAGCCGAGACGATGTGCTTGGTGTGGATCATCAACACTGGCAGCAGCAGCAGCAGCAGTAGCAAAATGTTTCGAAGTGAATGAATGGATGTATTTTTGGCAAGACAAACTGTGGACAGACAAAATATGCGCGGCAATTGGCGATGTCCAAAAAATTGAGCAACTCAATTTGATCTGGCTGCTGTTCCTTTTTTTTTCTTTGATCAGTCAAGAATTTTAAAACAAATTTTATGGACGCATTCGAAACAGCCAACCCTTTATTTTTAGTTTTTTGTTTGTTCCAGCAACTAATGGTTAGAATTGGTTAATTCTTTTCTTTTTTTTTTGTTGAAAAAGACGGGAGTTGTTGATGTACCTTAACTCAGAAATTCATTTAACTTTTTTTCAACTAATATAAATTATCAATTTTTTTTCCGTTTTCAAGATGCTAAAAAAATAAAAATCTTTTTTTTTTGTTGCCAAATATTCGTCAAACTATTGTTTAAATTCTTTTTATTAATATTAATTTGTTAAGCAACTTGAACTGATTATGAACTTATCTTTGAGCTTTGATCTAGCACATAAATCAATTATGTTTCGCAAATTTGGTCTGTGCATGAATCAAGGACAAATCAGCGTATAAAATCCATTTTGTAGTAAAGTAGATCAAAATCTAAACTAATTACCACACACACATATACCTCCTAAATTCCCATTTTATTGCCCAATCCGTTGACTTAGTAATGCCACTAAATTTGCCTTCGTCGTTTTATTGCTCCCAAGCCCCGACCAAACCAATTATAAATTTAGTGCTGGCTGCACCGGAGTTGATGGACCAAACATTTTGCGCAGGTCGCCCCAATAAAAGCCACTGTTTTATTGGTTTGTCCTCACAAATATGGCTTAGAAACTTTTTTATTTTAGTAAAATAAAATTAATAATTTTCATTTTATATATAAAATAATTTGTATAAAGGATTTATATAATTTAAAAAGTTTCAAGTGTATTTGGAAATTATTGTCTAAATATTTAAAAATAAAATTTTAATATGGATTTATCTATTTTTATATTAAACTTTGTTGCCATGAATATTAATTAATTAAAACTTAAAAATTAAACTCATTTAATTATCAAAAGTGAATTTTTCATTAAACGAAAGTTACTATAAAAAAGACTGAGAAATATTTTAATCTATTTAATTTAATTTTTATTAGTAATTTTTTTGTTACTGTATATCAATCACTAAGAGTGTTTTCTTTTTTTCTAAATATTTACAATTTCAAAACCTCATTTTTTGCCCAATTTCACTCTAAATGTTTACGAATAATTGTTTTTACCCATTGAACTTCGCACCTTGCCCACAAAAATCATCAGCAGCAACAGAAAACCCGTTTTTTGTTCAAAAAAAGCACAACCATCTCACACATTAGTTGTGGGCATAATTAGCACCAATTTTTGGTTGTGCGCGAAAATTAATTGTCACTAATTTGACCGCACCACCTCAACCACTACCTTCTAAATTGCCCTCAGGGCAAAACTGATGGCGCCAGGAGCGACAGCAGTAGAACAGGTGGTTTAAGTGGTCGCTCGCTGGAGGCACACCCCTCGGGGGCAAAGACACACCCTTCGCCAATTCACTCACTACCGTATACGATGCGCCACCATCAACCGAAACATTCCCCCCCCCCCCCCCCCTCAGCAGAATGTCGCGGGCATCCAATCCCAATGGTACATCCCCCCGAATAAATCCCTCCTCCTCCACTTCCTTCTTCCATATTAATCCAAGCATTGAATTGAACAAATCCGCTTCGTCTCATTTTCCTGCTAGGTACCTTACCATGTAGAAAATTAATTTTTAAAAATTTTCTCATATTTTATGGGCATAATAATAGTAATGTCTGCTTTCACAAAATGACTCTCCAAAGAAAAATGATAAATTTTCATTTTGCATAGGTTCTTTTCTCCACTCCTAAGATTCGCTAAACTTTTTCTTTACCTTAAAGTATTTGTTAGGTTTACTTATTTTTCCTTTTGAAGTTTTCACTAATTTTCAATAATTTGTAATTTTGCATTTAAAAAAAACTTTTGCTTTATATCAACATTTCGTTGGATATTCTCTTCTTTTGATTCTTGTCCGTTCATCAATACCTATCTGTTCCAAATAAAATCACATAAATTGCCCATTGAATTTTTTATTCCTCTAAACGCCCAAGACAAAATTTTTCATCAAAATTTGTCCACCTTTGATTGCCTGGAAATGCATATCCCATCTTTCTCATCCCGCCGATTCCTCCCGCGTCTCCCCCCTCCCTCTCCCCTCCCACTCTTGACCTTCATCCTGCCCCCGCATAGTCGTCTCGAGAATTGTCACAAACTTTTTTGTTTCTCTTTACCCTTTCAAAGATGCACTCGGGAGATGGCCTTCCCCTTTTGCCGGCAAATTGAACGACGTCGGCGGATGTCAGTCAGAAAACTTTTGAAAGAGTTTTGTTGAGTGGCGCAAAGGCACAAAAGGGGCGCGGGGTGGGGGACTCTTTTTGACAAATGGGAAAGTTGATCAATTACAGTGATTGGATGGACATAGGGAAGAAGCAGCGACCGGCAAGGGATTAGCGAGATCCAAATCTTCATGACATGTAGGGATTAGGAGATCATTTACCGACTATTCCCTTGTTGGTTCTTCGGACATTGCGCATGCCTTTAAAATGTGGGATAGACCCTTTTAGGGAATTGACCGGTTTAGGGTTAGTTGGTCGAAATTCTAATATAAGCATACCACAGTTTTTTTCAACATAATTGAATTCAAAGAAATGACGGGTTTTAGTCCAAAAGTCTGTAAAAATGGTGGCTTACAAATAAGGGTTTAGATTTCTCATGCTCCTGACATGCTGCTACTTATATTCCACCCAAATTCGTAATCTTGTCAGGTTCGGCCCGCAAATATTGGTTCAAGTCCCGAGACTTTAGCTTTTGTCAAATGCTTTCTTGCCCCATTTTGGTCGTTGATCATTAGTGTTGACTCATCGTCAACGCTAAATGATCGCATTTTCCGTTTTATCAGTGTTTTGTTTTGTACTTTCTCATTCCCATCATCTTCGTCCTCGTTGCCTCCCGTTTCAACAACCTCTCCAGTTTAATCTTTCCCACTTGCCCGACCACTCTCGACAGTCTTTCCGCCCCAATCACTTTGGTCCTGAGGCAATCAACATCATATTCCAACCATTCTTGACCACTTTAGTTTCTGTCATCACTCTATCCCACTTTCTCACTTATCTTTGTATCTCGGTCTTTCTTTCTCTCTCTCCCTCCCCTCTCCCTCACACTTTCTTTCCTTCCCTCTTTCACTCGCTTTTACTTTACGTCTTGTTGATTCTTAATTTTTTTTCTCCTCCTTTTCGCTCTCTTTAACTCTCTCTTTCCCTCTCTCTCTTTCACCGACTATCTCTCTCTCTCTCTTCCCTCTCTTTCCTCATCTCTCTTCTCTCTCTCTCTCTTTTTCTCAGTTTTTCCTCATTTCCTTTTCCTCATTATCTCCCGTTTCCATTTACATTACTCTCTTTTCCATTTCTCTTTTCTCTTCCCGTTTCCTTCCGCTTCAACAATTTTCTCTTTCCAAACAGATCAACTATATTTCTTTTTTCTCTGCCTTCCTCTTCCTCCTTTCCCGTGCTATTTCCCGATCTTTTTTTTCACTCTCGACCCTCCTTCTTTTACCCATTCCCTTCCATCTCCCTCCCCCCCCTCTCCCTCTCTCCCCCAAAGCCCTAAACGCATTTAGCGGTTGGTACAAACACAACACATAATATTGGTGTGGAGGCTGAAAATGAGGGGAAAAAAGGAATCATCGATTCGCATGGACAGAAAATGAATGAATGAATGAATGAATGGTTGGGCTTGGGGACGGGAGGCGAAAGGTTTGCCGATGATCATTCATTCATTGCATATTTTACAATAATTTGTACATAAATGTACATTAACATGATGAATATTTAAAATAGAAAGAAAAATTACATAATTATTTCCCTTATTTTATTTTAAATTGTAATTTAAAAAAAAAAAATTAAATTTGAATGAATTAGTTAAATTTATTTTTGGGTCATTGGCGCGGTAAATTTTAGCACCGTGCGATAGAAACTTTTTCAGAAGCAACCAAACTAAACATTCTTATGAACACTCGAGGGTCTGCAAAATTCACAAACCAAGTTAGACAATCAACATTTTTTTGAAAATATATTTTTTATGACTTTAATTCCGAGCCCTATATTATTAGCTGGACCAAATAGTTGAAACTTGGCAAGAACTACCGAATGATAACTTAACATTTGTTTGGTTGCTTCTGAGAAAAGTTAATTTGGACGGCGCCAGGTTTGGCGATTTTCATAAAATTAGCCAATCAAACAAAAAAAAATATATTTTCATTTTAAATAATGTTTCTAACAATTTAAAGTTAATTCTCACCCCAAAAAAACAAAAAATAAGAAACCTCTGTTTTTAATCAAAAATCCAAATTCTCACTTTTTAAGAGCTCATAAAAGTTTTTGGGTTTTTTTAAATAAAAAATAATTCTCCCAGAAAAAATTAGTAAAATCTTATTCCCTTCTTAAATCCACGCAATCCCTCCTTGTAAGTTCCGCCCGCCTTGTCCACTCCCCGTCAACAAGAAAATCCTGAATTTTCACATGAAAACCTCCTGTTTTCCCCACCCTATCGAGGCCTCCCTCCACTCCCTTCTCTTCCGGACCCTTTCATTCGCCCCTTCCCCCCCCCCCCCCTTCACGCTTATTCATCATCATCCATCTCCAGCCGTCCTAATTCGTTGTTGGCTGATTTCCATACATAATCCCACCCTGCCCCCGCCCCTCTGGTGCCCATTTTCCATAACCCCCACCCTCCCTCCACCTTCCCAATTCTCTCTCTATTTGTCGACGACGTGGCGACGCCAATGGGTGGGTGGAAGAGGTGGAGGGGGCGGATGATCGACGTAGATTTAGTCGGGGCGGGAGGGGCGGGTGAGGAAGAGCAGGAAGAGGAGGAGGAGGGCAGAATGATTAGTCGGATGGATGATGTTGGGATGGAGGAGGATGTAGTGGTGGTGGTGGTGGTGGAGCAGCACTATTGGGAGGGAATATTTGTACATTATTGTTGTTTCAGATGGTTGGGGAGTGTGTGGGGGGAGGGGCTTGATGATGGCTTGACGAGTGAATGAATTTTGGGGCGAGGGGTTGCGATTTTTAGGGGCAGAAAAGCACCACTCCAAACAGTCCCCCATTTTCATTCATCAAAATCTTTCTCACTCAACAAGAAAATTCGTCTAGAACTGGTGGGGAGTGGAAATTGGGCAAATCATCGAGAAATTTTTGGGGTTCTTTGGTCAAATCCAAGGTGCTGAGTCGTTTCCTAAAACCGCCACCATGGGCGTTTCCTAAATTCCGCCATTTTACAGATTTTTCGACCAAAACTGTTTATAACTTTGCTTTAACTCAATCAAATTGTACATTCTTGGTATGGTCCGACAGCTATTGGCTAACTCTATTAGCCTATCAAAATTTCAAAAAAATTGATTGAGATTTAAGAAAGTTGTAGCCACAAATTGGAAAAAACTCATTTTTATGGTCATAAAAACAATCAAATTTTTTGAAATTTTGGTAGCTTATAGAGCTAACCAGTCGCTATCGGACGATGTCAAGTTTATTTCATTTAGTTGTGTTTGAGCAAAGTTATGAAGAGTTTTTGTCGAAAAATCGGTAAAATGGCGGAATTTAGGAAACGCCCATGGTGGCGGTTTTTAGGAAACGACCTAGCACCAAATCCAATGCCTTTTCGCTAAGCATCAGCCAACAGCAGGGGTCGTGATAAAACTCTGAGTCATTCATGGGTCTTGCCAAATATCATGCCTTCACGGGGTGGGGAGGCTAATCAAACCATGCTATCATTTCTGATAACATTACTTTTTTGTAGGGTTGCACGGTAGCCGATACTTTTAAAAAACCGGTACCGGTACTTTTCAGGTTGAAAAACCGGTACTAGTACCGGTACCGGACCGGTTCCGGTCAAAAACGGTCAAAATGGCTGATCAAATCTCAAGGGTTTATTCTCTTGTTCAATTTACGGATTGTTCCAGTCAAAAGCTAAGCAATCACTTCCCAATGTAAAATCAAATCCTGTAACGAAAGCATAAAAATAAAAATTTATTAAAAAAAGCCTTGTTCATTTCTGTATTATTGAAAAGGAAATTCCATCCCCTCTGTCAGTCTTACGGTATCAGTTCATGATGTACTGTCGTTAAATCCATTGAAAATGGGCACCAATTAAAAGTGCCCATTGTTTTTTTCTTCTTTTTCGCGCAACCCATTAAAACAAGCAATTTGTACTCTGTTGACTAGGCGAGGAGTGACAGAACAGCAGAAGAGAATTAAAGCAGCACTTTTAGTGAGACTGGATTATTTTAATTAAAAACATTCCGAACAAAATGGGTAACAAAGATTTTGCAGATTACACATACACTTTTCATCCTTTTTTATACGGCAGAAAAAGAAAATTTAATTTATATTTTAAATAAAATTAAAATAGTTTTCCCAATTGAAAAGTAAGAAAGACCCATTTGAGTAGGGCGGGGAATATATCTCTGAATTAGCGCCATTGGCCGTTTCGGTAAATCCGCTATTTGTAACAGAATTCTGAAAACGATAATTAAGTTAATATCAAACAATTCTCAAATATTTAAATCTGAGTAAAGATACATACTATTTGGAGGCCATAACCATAATTAGCGCCCTGAATTACTGTGGAAATATTTCTTAAAAAATTCTACGGTTAACGGAAAAACACATAAAAAAAAAAAATATATATATATATATATAATTATCCAAAAATCATTTTTAATACGTATATTGCTGCTCATCATTAAGTGCATTTTTATGCACCGAATTATGCCCATTATCCGCGATAGTTTTCTGTCCCATAATTTTTTGCTGATGTACACACACAACACCACACCACCCATCCGATTCTTTCCAACAAATTTTGTTTATATTATTATCATTATAATTGTTTTTTTTATGACACTTTGTGGCTGCTGATGCTATTGCACTTCCTTCCCACTGCAGCAGAGCCCCCCCCCCCCCCCCCCGCCGACCCCTCTCTCTCTCTCTCTCCCCGCCGGGGTTGTTGGGGTCGTTTCGGTTCTGACGGTTGGGCCTCAGGTTAAGTGAAAAGCCGAAAACTCGTTTCCTTATTAAACAAAGAATGGTATCATACGGAAACTCTTCAAGTTTAGAAGCAATAAAATAATTAATGAAAAAGTTATAAAACGAAAATTCCAAAAAAAAAGCATGGGGTTTTCGCGGATTTTAGGATGCATTTCTATGGTCAAAAAGGTTGGCTAAGAAAAAAAAATTGCTAAGCCTTTAGGGTTTTCAGGGACCTAAACGGCGGGGCCCAAATGGTGGAGTCCCCCCCCCCCCCCCCCCCCTCCTAAAAAATACATCCGCCCAATGGAGACCATTCATCGTCATCGTCATAATGTGACGATACACACACTCCGCAGATTTATATCAATTTCATTGGTAGTAGTCTCTCCCCATAAATTCCAATCCATCCATCCATCATCATTCATTCACTAACCAACTATCTTTCATCCATCCCATCCGTTCGTTCGTTGCCCTAATCAAATTTCCGCCAAAAATTTGTGCACTTTTATTGTGCGTCTGTGCCCCCAACTTTTGCATTAAATGATGCATCATCCATTCGTTTTGGCATTTTTATGTCGACCAATACGTGGGCTTATTTCGGGTTGGGTTTAATTGTCTCGATACGGTCTAGAGAGATGAGAATTTTCTCGTATAACGACATCTTTGTCAATGCGAATTCCTTGGGATTGACAGCGGGACAAAAAAACGGACTGCTTGTGGGATACTGTGTTTCCTAATATGACTGAATGGGCTCCCAAAAACCTTAATCTCAACCCTTGCCTTTCTAGGTATGTGATTTGTCGGGATTGCTTAATATTATAAATTTGGCATTATTGTTAATCAACCAAATTACGGACATAAACTACCTACTCTGATCATTTAAACTCGGATTTACAGTCTAAGATACTGTCAAAAGGCGCTTAAATATTCATTTCTTTTTTAACGATTAATGACTCATTTTTCGACATGTCATTCTATATATATTTTTTTGTCTTTCGTAAATAATCCAAAAATTATTTGGTTTTTTTTTCATTAAAGATTTGGACACAATTGAATTGGCCCACCGCACTGTTTGTGGTGTTGTGCCATTTATTTGGTCACGCTCATCATCAGACCGCGGTTGGAATGCGCAGAATAACAGCACAGACTGAAGGATACCAACGGGGCGGAAAAAGTGTCGAAATTCATGGTCCATCTCAACTTGGGCACACTTTACCGAAAATGTGCGATGTTTTTTCGTGGACAAAATCGGTATCGCAAGTCTTCGGGGTAAGGTGATACATATTGAAAAAAATATATAAAGCGCCCCCTTCCCACCGAAAATTTTCAATATAAACACGAAATAATTATGTACGGTAGGGTAAGAATCAGGCAAAGTCTGAATCCGGGTTCGAAAAAAACTAACAGGGATGGGAAATGCGAGAAGTTACGGGATTTTAAAAATTTCCTTAAGACACAAATTAGTTTCCTTAATTGGTTTTCAGGTTAACAAAATCTGTAATTTTGGGCCTAGTGCCGGATTCTCAATTTTGCCAACGCTGGGTCACTAAATGCATAATATTTTTATCCATTCCTTTGTGCCAATTTATTTTATTTTTAAAGATTATTATGATAAAAAAAATATTTGAAGCGATCATCAGCTGGCAGAAAGCAAGTACAACGGACGCTGGTTGCGCACATCTTGGCAAACTTGGTACACCGACACTGATCAAATGTAAATTCTGTGTTGTTCACATCTTCATTGTCAAGGCAAGTTTATGGCATCGTAAAAACTTGGTAGGAAAGACTATTAATCCGCGGATATGCATACCAATGTTTTCTCAAAAATCAAATTGCTGATAAAGGGTTGGGCACATCTCTGTTGGCCAATTCTGTCTGAGCGCTAGGTTAAGGACGCCGATTTTTTTACATTTATTCAAAAAAAAAATTCGAAAAAAGTTATGGGTTTTTATGTTGGCTCAGAAGAGTTAGTCAGGAACTTTTCATACAGTTATCTGTACATTTTGTTTTTATTTGACAAATCCGGAACTGGTTACAATTTTTGGATTGATAAAACATTAGATTCCCTTTTGAGACTCTCGAACAATGATAGGGTATCGCTCTTAATAGTAGAGACCGGACAGAAGGGTCGGTCGATATATATCGATGAATATCCAAAAAAATATCGAAAACGATATATATCGAAAAAATGAGAATTTCTCGGTCGATATATATCGATGAATATCGAAAAAATATCGAAAACGATATATATCGAAAAAATGAGAATTTCTCGGTCGATATATATCGATGAATATCGAAAAAATATCGAAAACGATATATATCGAAAAACTGAAAATTTCTCGGTCGATATATATCGATGAATATCGAAAAAATATCGAAAACGATATATATCGAAAAACTGAAAATTTCTCGGTCGATATATATCGATGAATATCGAAAAAATATCGAAAACGATATATATCGAAAAAACTGAAAATTTCTCAGTCGATATATATCGATGAATATCGAAAAAATATCGAAAACGATATATATCGAAAAAACTGAAAATTTCTCGGTCGATATATATCGATGAATATCGAAAAAATATCGAAAACGATATATATCGAAAAAACTGAAAATTTCTCGGTCGATATATATCGGTGAATCGATCCGATTTCTACTTAATACTGCCTTTATTCTTCAAATGGTCTCACAATATGGATTTCACGCCTAAAATAGAAGGCATCAAACTTTAAATTTTCAGGGGATTTCCGAGAGCTTTTGGGCATCTCTTTTGAAAATTGGCAAATTTCGTGAATTTTTAGGCCTTCATTTTGCTCCTGTTTCGGTGGTCATCCCATTCCATGGCATCCATCCCATCGTTCGATCGGCCAAAAATTCGTTATCATTTCTTTGTTCGTGTCTTTTTTTTCATTTTTCATTTTTACCACTACTACCACCACCATAAACACCACAAATTGCTGTTTTTATCTTCAAATGCTGCACTTTTCGTCTGAATTTTTATCTAATAAGTTACTCTTTCTTTCTTTCTTTCTTTTTTTGCCTTATTTTACCAAATGCAAATTTTGCCTTTTCAATAAAAGAATTTCTTTCATTTTCTATTTATTCTGTTTTTATAATTTTATCACTTCTAGACACCTCCAGTTTTTGTAATTAATCAACACACAGTGATGGATGGGAATTTTCTTTACAAATAAATTACATATCAGAGAGATGTCAGCGAAAAAAAAAGATAAGAGGAGATAAAACGCAAAAAACCCATATTCAAAAAAAAAAAAGTGAAATTTTTGCCATAAAATTGGCATTCCACCCATCACAATTAGTAAAAAAAGAATTAATTGTCGTCTAATTGTCATTGTAATCTTTGTAAGAAAAAACAATACCACGAAAAAGAGTGGCTATGGTCTTGTTCGGAAACCTTTTGTGCCTTGCCATGCCCTCCGCCGTTTTTTATTTTATTTTATTTCTTTCTTTTTTATTTTAATTGATTTTTCCTTTTTTTCCCTGGGCCAAATCCTCTCTTTTTCTACATTGTTCACATTCACAAAAACACAACACGAAAAACAACAAAACACAATACGACATTACACACACACAAACACAAACACAAACATATGTTGGAGCACCAAGTGACCCGAAGGCGCCTGTGATAGTACCAAAAGGTTGTACATACAGTACCATTACGTAATAGTGCTGCTCTTTATTCACACATACATACCGTACCCCATTTCTTTATTTATTTTCTTTTTGTATTGAATTCTTTTGTATTCCATGTATACTGTATACTTTTATTTGTCTTTGCATTGATTGGACACACCCAACGAATTACCAAAAAGACATATCCATTTTATATAATTAATATTTTCCATTTCTTTACACATTTTACCACATACAAACCAAAACATTATTTGCTGTGATATTTGTGTCCAAAATATATACAATTTATCTTAAGTGCCCAAAATATAAAATTTGTTTTCGGAAATACCAAAAAAAAAAAAGTGGAACACTTGAACTGTATTTTTTAGGTCTTATTTTGGGTACAAACTGAATTAATAATTTTATTATCTGCCGATTTTACACTACCGTATTTTCATTCATTAACTCATTCCATTTTGTATACCGTCTAATTTTACCACTACCATACTGTAATACCACATACATACAATATGAAAATGATACACACCGTTTGTTGTGTACAATATGAGAATTTATATGCACACCACCAAAATGAAGCGTGAAAACTGTGATTCCGTGTACATTATATACTTTTCTATCCTCTCCTTTTTTCCTAATTTCATTTCAATATTTTGGGATAGGATTTAAAAAAAAAAAAAAAAATAATAATAGAATTTTTAATTTGAAAGAAAATAAATTTTTAAAATTTTGAATTCTTTCCCTAATTATTTTTAATTTTTCGATTATTTTTATTTTATTTTTTTACCACTTATTTTTCACCACATCACACAAATCACTTGCTCTCTAATCGAGAAACAAATTCGAAAGATTGTTGTGCTACAACTGATGTTGTCCATTTATTGGGAAAATTTGAAAACTAAGAAAATATAACATAAATTTTCCTAATAAATTGTCAGCTCAGCCCACTAGTCCCGATTCTATTTTATTGTCGAAGGGACCGGAATTTTTTTTTCTTCAAAATTTTGTTAATAAACAAAATAAAAAATTCCGATTTCTTAATTTTCTAATTTTTTCAGTAATTTTTCACTTTTTTTTTTTCTGTCAGATGGGCTTCACCATAAAGTGCCTTCCTGTTCTGTACACTTTTAATTTTGTTCATTTTATTATTTGTATTATCTGTTATTACAAAATTACTTTTTTTGTTTTCTTATTTATAATTTTGTCTTTTTCAAAAAGTATTAATTTTTATTTTCACATTTTTTCACCATTTTTAAAAGACTGTGGCTAAACCAAATCAATTCACTTTGTGTATTATTAAATTTTAAATTGCATTCACCTAATTTTCATTAACAAATTGTAAAATAAATGGTTCAATGGAAGTGCATAAAGTGTGCATGTATTTCGAAGAAACTTTTTTTTTTAATTAATAATATTGAAAAATGAATTTAAAATATCTTTTTTAGAAATAGTTTTTTATTATTTAATAAATTTTGCAATAAACAAATTCGGTTAAAAAGGTTAAAATAAAAAGCAGAAACAGCATGGATCCATTTTTTCTGTTATTTTTTTGAGGTAAGAATCATAAAAATAGCATGTTTCATTTTAAATTATTCTTTTGACCAATTTATTGTTTTTTGTTGATTAATAAATTATATTTTTTCAATAAAATTTGAATTTTTAATTTATTGAAATTGTTGAATTCTTCCTGTGGCGCTTGTAGGATTTAGCTTTAATTTGATGTATTAGATAAGTTGTTAAATTCCAAAAACAAATGAAAATAGATAAGTAGAAATTTTTTTAAATTTTTCATAGCAATTTTATGCCATTCAAATGAATCACCAAAGAATCAATTTGAAATAATTTTTTTTTTCTCGTATCAATTACTGATTTTTCTGATTAAAATCATTTTTTTCCACGGGTTTTTAAGGCGTCGTGGTCCGTCGAATGCCATTTGAAGTGCGGATTTGTGGCGTGCCAAATTTGGCGAATCCATAGCCAGTCTTTTGGCATTCTTAAAGAAATTGATTTATTTATTTCAACAAATTTATTTGCAAAAAGATATGAAATAGAAATAGGCAAAATTTAAAAAATCAAAGAAAAAAATTATTAATTTTAGAAATAGAAATTCCAAAAAACCATAGAAATATATCAATAGCTAAAAAATTCATAAAAAATGAGCAAAATCAAAGTTGTTTTTTTTTTTTTGTAAACCAAGGAGAATATAAGGCAGGATCCATCAATCCTTAATAAAAATAAACACATTTTTTTTTTGCCATTCCATTATTGTTGCATTAGCGACCAATTTTTGTTGCCATACTTTTTGTACGTGTTGAATGCCGCCATTTGCTTCAACGGACTCTGCGGAATTATCACTACGGCTCAGATCAGTGCGAAACTCATTGATTGCGGGATGGTGTTCAAACATTTCATGTTGACCAGGGGTACGCAACAGACATTGGATTGGCGAAAAATAACAAGGATGCCTTAATGGGGGAGAATTTTTTATTAAACAAAATTCATATAAAAACGACAAAAAAAAATTATTGTCTTCAATCATAAAAAAAAAATTCATGTCAACATAAATTTTGATGCTCATCAAAAAAGATAGCCATACCGGTGGTGCGCAACTTGCGGCCCGTAATATGCCGCCCGAAATATGCGGCTAATAGCTGCCGGTACTATACAAGTATGGGTTTCTCCGCGTATGGAATGACCTGGTCGAGAATATTGATCAGAAATAACATATTTGCGGGCGGTACAGTATCGACTGACTGGAAACAATTTCGGTCAGTGGGATGACTAACAGCTTTAGTCCTTACATGTTACAATTATGTTTATGAATGTTTTTATTCTTTTTGCTTTATTTCGGGCCGCATATTTCGGGCCGCATATTTCGGGCCGCATATTTCGGGCCGCATATTTCGGGCCGCATATTCCGGGCCGCATATTCCGGGCCGCATATTCCGGGCCGCATATTCCGGGCCGCATATTTCGGGCCGCATATTTCGGGCCGCATATTCCGGGCCGCATATTCCGGGCCGCATATTCCGGGCCGCATATTCCGGGCCGCATATTTCGGGCCGCATATTTCGGGCCGCATATTTCGGGCCGCATATTTCGGGCCGCATATTACGGGCCGCATATTTCGGGCCGCATATTTCGGGCCGCATATTTCGGGCCGCATATTACGGGAAGTTGCGGCTAGCCGCTATACCAACTTTTTCAAATGATTCTTTCATGTCGAATCCGAAATCCCGAAAATGGCTTGAAATGAGGGATAAATCAGAAAAATTTTTTTAAAAGGTTGGAAAAATTTTTAGCATAAAATATTCAAGGGGGATGAGAAAGAGGACAGAATTCTCTATATTATTTCTCTTCGTGTGGTGGGTCTACCATCTGTCCCCATGGAAAAATATAAGATGCCAAATTCAGTTACCCCAAAAGTGACTGATTTTTTCAGTATTTGAGTGGAAAATGATCGAAAAATGTTTTTTTTTTTGTGCTGACAATATTGCATTATCTCAATCGCCATAGGGACAGATGGTTGACCACAAACACCAAGAGCAATAATATAGAGAATTTTGTGATCTTTCTCCTTTCTCATCGCCCTTGAACATTTTCTGCTAAAAGTTTTTCCAACCACCTAGAAATTTTTTTTCTGAATTTACTCCCCATTTCAAGCCGTTTTCGGGGTGTCGGATTCGACATGAAGAAAGGATCTGACAAAGTTGGTATAGCCTACCTTTTTTGATCAGCATCAAAATTTATGTTGACATGAGTTTTTTTTTTTTTTTAATGAATGGAGTTTCAGTGATTTATGAGTGAAAAACAAAATTTATTGAAGTGGTTTTAAATTTTTTTTTCGGCACTGTATTGCCTCAAATTTGTAAGTTGGAGGTTTAAAAGGCAACAAATCGTCACCAAATTTTACAGTAAACCAAGAAAATTCAAAAAAGGAAACAAAGTTAATTCTGAAATATTTACCTCATATGCTTAAAGTTTATTCCGAAATATTTTGACCTCATATGCTCAAAAAACCCATAATGCCAGAACAAAGCCTAACGCTTCGGAACCCGGACATAAAGCCGACCGCATTGGCGTCAACACATTGCGGTTCTTGTTCACGGGTTGCTGTAGCTGCGTAACAAGTTCATGACGTTGTTGTTCGTCGGCGGATGGCACCAACCGAAGCAGTTGTCGTGGCTCGACAACGGCATCTCTTCCAGCACTACGACCATAGGCACTTAGTGCCAGTCGACGACTGCTGTACGATGATGGCACAATGTCTGACAGACGACGAATGTACGCATTGTTGTACGACGGCATTTGTGCCATGATAAGCAGGAACATGGTCCGTAGAAGAACAATGTGCTGTTTTATCATGGCAATTTTATAAAATTTTATTTTTAATTGGCTTAATGAATTAAAATTTTTATTTGTGTAAATATTCTCGTTTCAGGTAATGAAGAGAATATGTGTCGCTGCTTCCTAATGGTGATGACGGGAAAATCTTAAAATTTAATAAATAATTTATTTAAATTTATTAAACATTCTTTAATTAAGCAAAATGTTGAAACCAAGAGAGAAATGCCCCTTTTTAATTACCAATTCCGTCATTAAGTCACATTTTTATCATTGAGCAAACATTAGTTGAAAACAGACGGCAAAGGAAAGTGAAATTTAAAGAAAATTAAGAGACGGCACAGAAATGCTCCGTTTAATGAGAAAAAAAGCGAGTCGCTTTACGGGGCCGCATAGGCCAAAAAATAAGGTCAGTTTTCAGGCCAAAAAAATCAATTTCAAGTATCAGAATTAAGAACTTAATATTAATAATCCATGAGAATAAAATTTGCAAGCAAATTTTCAAGTAGGACAGACAGGGGTCGGAGATGATGAGGCCCGGCGGGGGGGAGGGCCTAAAAAATTTTGGGTCCAGGCTCCCCTTACGATTCGCAAATTATGAAAATTTCAAATTGTTTATGAAATAAATTCTATGCAAAAAATTGAAAACCATAAAAAACTGAAAAAATATTGAATATTTAAAGAATTTTTGTTTTTTTGGGTAATTTCTTAAGAAAAAATGGCAAATCTCTTTTAGCAAAATTTAGGTAGTTTTTTGAATTCTTTGTTTTTTAATAATTGATCGTAAATATTTTTCTTGAAATTTCTTCAAAAATTCGTTTTTAAAACATTTTTGTGGGCGCCAAAAAGGATGGCGGATTATGAACGAAAAATAGGCGCTACTTCGAAAATTTTTGAAAATTTGCGTGAGATTGTTAAAAGAGTCTGGTCTTGATGGGTGCGAGCGGAGAAAATATTGTAAATTTTAACAAATTTGCAAAATAAATTATAATTATTTTTTTCTAATACAATTTTTTTCCAACTGAATGGATTTTCCGTGCTTGGTCGTTTAGTAAAAACTGTCAAATGCATCTTTCGTAAAATGCCAAAGATTTAATTCGAAAAAAAACTAAAAATTTTTTTAGTTTTTTTTTTTTTGTGTATTTTTGATGAAAAATTTTTAGAGAATTTTTTGATGTTTAAGAATTTTTTCAAAACTATTTTTGAAATTATCGTAAAAATTCGTAATATTTTTAATTAAATTTCTCGAAGGAAGGAGGATGACGGGGAGAAACTAAGTTTCATCAGGCTCTGCTAAAGCGCCACTTGGATAATGTTTGAAAATTGCAAAACAAATTTGGCTTAAAACAAAAAATCATTTTTGTCAAAAATGTGAAAAGAAGTAACCAAGCTAGGAAAATATTGGAAAAATTAAAAGGGTTGGAAACAAAATAAAAAGACAAAATAATGCAAAAATTACAAAATTTTACATACCAAAATAAAAATTCTGTAACATGGACTCACTCTCGATCATTCTTAGAATTAAAAAAAAAAAAAAAGAATTTTTCTTAAAAAAAACTTCACTATAAAACCTACGATACGATTTTTTTTCTTACTTAAGCCTGTATACCAAAGAATTTTTTCTTTGTTTTTTTCAGCAAATAAGGAATTCATTCCTTAGGAGGATGGTTGGTTTATATGCCGTCAAAAATGCAGAAAAAGGCTTTGCGGTGGCATCATAAAAACGAAGCAAGGCAATAAATTATTATGGAAATTGGCACCAATTCAAATTGCCTTAGCTTCTCACAGTTAAGTCAATCGAATTATACATTCTTCTTTTTTTACGCATATTAGTAAAATACGAAATAAAATAAACATTGACATTAATTGCCTAATTAAATAATAATCGGCGCTAGTTACAAATAGGGTTGCAAGGTACCGATACTGGTACTGAAAAAAATGAGTACCTAGTACCGGTTTTGACCGGTACCGGTACTAGTACCGGTTTTCCCAGCCCAAAAAGTACCAGATTTTTAACCTGAAGTACCGGCACCGGGGTTGTTTTTAAAGTACCGAGTACCGTGCAACCCTAGTTACAAAGTGCACAAATTTAAAATTTATAATTAAAAATTTTCATATTTTTATTATGCATTAAATCAATTTTTAGCAGATGGGCAAAGTTTCAATACATTCTATTATTGATTCCAAGGATATGCCGTAGTAAATGAGCCACAGCTAATGTAGTGGATCTCAAAAAAGACAAAATAAGTGTCCCGTAATCCTTTTTTAAGAATGAGACGACACACTAATGTATTTGGTTTCAAAAAAATATTTTTCTTTTTTAATGCATTAGTGAGTGCGTCGTAATTTTGATTTTAATGCATTAAACTGATTAATTATAATAAAATAAGCATTAATAAATCATAATAAAAAATATTAAAAAGATTTTTTAAGTTTGTTTACTTTGTAACTAGCGCCTAATACTCTTTGTTATCCTTTTGGTTAATAAAAAAAAGAGAAAAAAAATATATTTTTAATAATAAAATTTATAATTTTTAGTTTCTTTTTATAATGAATAAAGGATTCAAAATGAAATTGTTAATAAATTTAAGCCAAATAATGGTTGTAAAATAAACCAACTGATTAAATAAACAGCAAAACAGACAAAACTTTTCTCTCAAAAATCGTTAATATATAATTATTGTACCGATAGTCAACTTATCGTATAATTACTGTGCCCAAAATATGGGTTTTCAAATGAACACCAGCAGAAATTTATAAGTGCCCGGTTCAAAACCAGGACACCTTGCGGCTGTTCGACTCGTAAAACCTCGGTCCGGAAATAAGTACCGAAAAGAATTTTCTTGTCTTTCCCCCCAAAAATGCGGACTCTGTAATTTGCGTTGCCGCAATCCACTAGACTTGGCCTTTCCGAATTTTACTTCCGTCATCCTAAATGGCTTTATCCCGGCTCAATGAAGGGAAAATAATTGTACAACGTGTAATGGGCATTTTATACCTCATTATCTTGCCAAAATGAATGTGGGTGTGGTGTGTGTGCATGTATTGTGTCTTCGGTTGTGCATATATTCTCATGGGAATTGTTGTCATCCATATTTTTAATGAGGAGAAGAAGAGCTCACTCTTCTCACTGACAACCCCCGCTTTTACATAATGTGCACACTCATTAATTACTTACAAATAATTAACAAAATATGCACATGCCAAATGTCATGTATATAAAATAAGCGATTTCGGAGTTGTTGGAAGACTTTATGAACATAATATATGCGAGAAAGTTTTCTAAGAATTGTTATAATGTTAGAACAAAGGGATGTTCTTCAGTGACAATTTTGCAAAAATGAAAAATAACAAATTTTTATTAAAATAGAGAGGAGTCTCATGAAAAGGATAAAAAAAAAAATATAGTTCTCAGATTTTTCGTATTATTAATTGATCTTCTGTTCTGGTTTTTTTTTTAAAAAAAACAAAGCACGAAATACACTATTTATGAAAAAAATGAGAAAATTTCTTTTTGCAAAAGATCGCAAAAAGAAAATCGAAATTGAAAATCTTAAATAGTTATTAGTTTGATTTCCTAAATTATTGCTTTGATCGAAAATCTTAGGAATGGATTTTTTTTTTTTTTTATACTTTTTTAATATAATAACAATATTTTTTGGTATTGAATTAACCATCTTCAAGAGTCAACTTATATATTGCCATAAAACAAAAAAATATTTGTAAACTCCAATGACTTTTATAATGCATATTTTTGGAAATCTTAAAATTTGCATAAGAAAAAAGCCAAAAATGAAAAAAGACCCTCAGAATAGACTTTAATATATCGAAAAAATTCAGGGAGAAATTGTATCATCCATAAAGGCAAAATATCACCACATAAAATAATTATTTGTGAGACACAACCATTTGCCGAGCCTGCAGCAACATCTGAAACTGACAAAGAATTCAGTGTGGAAATGAAAGACGGAGACGAGAATTATGGACAGTTCTCAGTTTAAAAATGATATAATTGTTCTCCTCTTCCGTTCAAGATCCTGAATCCGGAAAAAATCCGGTGAGGCCCAAAAAACCCGGATTTCGGACCCGGATCCGGAAAAATCCGGCCGGAGTCCGGTCCGGTGCCTAGCACTAGTGGTCAGTAATGATTAACATGAATAGAATGATACAGAATACAGAGACAATGAATAAACACAACAAGCTTTTACCAAATATTAGTATAAAAAAATTTAAAGATACGAGTTCCTTCCCCTTTTGGGTTGCTTGTCAAATTTCAAAAATTTAAAAGAAGAAATTAAAACGATCTTTAAGTGTTCTATTGAATTTTTTTTCGAGACAAGCCGAGCCTTTGGCACCTTTTTGCTACATGAAAATTTTTGAAATTTTGAGTCGGATCTGTTAACAGATTTTGCCTTAAAAATGATTCTGTTTTGAGGGGGTTGCCATTTTTTTGGCTTTTCTACTCCGTTTTTTCCTAAAAATCACAAAAAGCTTCAGAGAAAATCTCAAAAAGCATAAAAAAACTAAAATTTTTTGCGGATATTGAACTTAATTAAAAGCAATAAAAAAAACCTCAAAAATGGTAATTTTTAGGCTACATTTTATCAACAAATCAGACCAAATATTCAATTCCCCAGTCGCGCCTATCGGCACCACCGGACCTCTGACTTCGCTTGAGTTTTTTCAAAAATCTATGACAAAATCCACAAAACTTCTTTTTTTGTGAACTAAAATACACCCAAATTATCAAAATTTTCCCCGGGTAAACAACCCTTACCCTCGTTCTATGCTACGGGCCCAGGGGGAGGGGTCCACCGCCGCCGCCGCCGCCCTGAGGGAGGGGTCCACCGCCGCCTCGGGGGAGGGGTCCACTGCGGGGGAGGGTTGAAGTTCTTAACTCAAAAACCGGTCAAGCTCTGTTTTGCGCAAGGCTAAACTTTTTTTTTTTTTGAATTTTCAATATTTTCTCGAAATCCGTAACCGACGAGCCGCACATGATTCGCGCCTTTTCAGAAGAGCACCGAGACAACAAATTTTTGTCATTTCAATTTTGGTGAATGAAATGATTTGTTTAAAATAATTAGTTAAAATTTCCCGGTTCCCGACAAGGGAAATTTCCCGGGGTTTTTGAGTCCCGGTTTCGTTACCGGTTCCCGGGTGCATTTCCCGTCCCGGTTCCCGGTAAAAAACCATTTCCCGCATAGCCATAGTGCCGATAGGCGCCCGGCGGGAAAAAAAAGTTAAAATTTGCGTGTATTGATAACAAATCTTGACTAAAATGACTAATTATGAGGAATTTAAAATAAATTTTGAGAAATTTTTATAATAAATACCAATTAATATTAGCAATTTATTCTGAAGTTTTTTCATCCTAATTCTCGTAAAAAAATAAAGTCACAAAATAGCAGGAGTCTGCCGCTGCCGTACGATTCGTCCGCCCACCAAGAAAACTACGATTCGTCCGGAGGATGATTCGTCCGCCCAGCTAAAAAGTGCCAAAAACATAAAATTTTTTTATTTTTTTAACATTCGACATATCTAAAAAGATAATGCCAAATGAAAAACCACAAAAATTTAAAATAATATTATTTTTTGGCACTTTTTAGGTTGAGCGGACGAATCATTGCCGGACGAATCGTAGTTTTCTTGATGGGCGGACGAATCATACCTTTTTGGCTGGGCGGACAAATCGTCATGTTGCCGAGTCTGCTGCCTAAACTATCTCTAGTTTAGATTTATTATTAAAAGTTCCAATAACGCGACCATTTCGGAATGCTTTGTGCAACATTTCCATCGGGATTTCCTTGGTCCCCATCAGCATTTTCAGCATCAGCCACAAAATCTCTTGCTAATGGTGCTTTACAATCAATTTGCGATGTTATGCACAATGCTAAAAATTGTGACAATTTTGTCAACTTCTCTTTAAAAGCTAACTTTAGCAGAAGCAGCCAACGTAAATGAAAAATATCGGGCGCTAATCAGCATTTATGCGTTATTCATCTCAAACCATTTTTAAAAATTTCGAAGCATTGTTCTAGGGCTACTCGAGTATGGGCGTGTGCAGCGTTGTTAATTTTCTTCTAAAAGTCCGTCAAGAATTTGTATGCTTATATGGATTGATTTAGTTTCTTTAGCTTTTTCCCATAAAAATTTAAAAAAAAAATCCTTTTTAAGGAGAGTTAATCATAAACTCTTAAGTTTTCGATTTTTTTTTTTCAAGATTTTGGCATTATTACGAAAAAATTATTTGAAAAAATGTTTTTTTTGGCAAAATCTGTTTATATATTAATAAAACCTTTCCTATTTCCGCATTATAATAAAATTTCCCATTACATAATTTCAAAATATTATTTTTAAAGAATGTGGAAATTAATTTTTACAATTTATATTGAAATTTACTTATTTCTTTTTTTGTTTTAACAATTTATAAATTTTTATTATTTTTTAACGTCATTCATTTGTCAAGTCAATTTAAAAAAAAAAAGAAAATCAATGCAAAATCTGTTTATATTAATAAAACATATTTATTTCCGCATTATAATATAATTTCCCATTCCAATAAATTTAAGATATATTTTTAAAGAATGTGGAAATTAATTTTTATAATTTGTATTAAATTTCAAATATTACAAAAAATTTATTCGACAAAAATTAAATGTCAACAAAAAACATTTAATGAAGTATTTGGAAACAATTGGCAAAAAAGAAATGCTCAACCAAGAGAGGGCCAAAATATTCAAAGAGCAAAAGAAATAATGGAGAAACAATTTAACGAAGTTTTTGATGAAAATTGGGATGGTGAAGAAATGGGAGAGGAGGACAATTCACCACAAAAGAGTGAAGAAATGGAAGAAAAGGACAATTCATCACAAAAGGGTGAAGAAATGGAAGAAAGAAATGGGCAACAATTTGGGAATGAGACAAATAAACAAAAAATAAAAATAATTGAAAAATTCCATCAAATGAGAAATGAATCCAAAGAAAAAGGAGAATATTCATGGAAAGAACGTTATAAAATTGAAGCAAAAATATTGAAGAAATTGGGAGTAAGCAGCAGAAAAATATACAAATGGAAAAAAGAATTTGGAATGAATAAAGCTAAAAGAACTGAAAAACAAAAACGAGAAATAATACAAAAATTTTTAAAATTGAAAAAAGAATTTATGTCAACAGGAAAACATTCACAAGCAGAATGGGGCCTATTTAAAGCCGAAAAAACAAATGGGATTTGGCATAGAACAATTATTAGATGGATGACGGAATTTGGACTCACAAAAGGATACCAAATTAAGGACACAGTCCGAAAAATGAAAATCATCCGAAAATATGATGAAATAAAACAAAAATATATGCAAGAAAGAAGACACACATCAGAGGAATGGAACCAATTTCGACGAAGAATAACGAAAAAATTAGGAGTTAGTCGAGACACAATTTATAAATGGAAAAAACAATTGCGTCAGCACTAAGAACAAATGGATGAAATATATAGTTTATGAGATCAGCACGAATTTCGGATTATAAAAGATTTTTTTCGGAATCATTTCCATTTTTTGCAAGTTTTTTTTTAAATTAAAATTTTAACTTTATTTCATTTAAAATCTTGATAATATAAATTTAAAAACATTTTTAAAAAAACAGTATTATTTGTATAACCATCACTGTTCAATCATTTACACTATTTGTTCCTCTCAATCTGTAAACGCCTTGGTGCACTTTAAGGACGCGGAGCGGCCCGTCAATGGCGAGCATTTTTTAAAAATAATATTGAACAATTTATTATTGGTCTATCCAACAGTAATATTGTACCAAAAAATAATTATTATCCGTCAATTTTTACATGGGAGACCAACATTTTTCAGTATCAATAGCTGTTACTCTTTTTTGAACAATATAAAATATGAAGGATAAAAAATGAAAAAAGCGGCAATAAATCGTTGGCGTAAAAATCACTACGCCAATACATTTAAATATAAAACAGAATGTTGTTCACGAAAAAAATAAACAAAGTAAACTTAACAAATCGCTGCTTTATTGAAATTGTCTGACAATCGGGATGTTCTCAGGCATTATATCAGGGGCATTCCGTTGAAAATATTGTTTCAATTTTCAAGTTTGACCATGAAATTGACTTGAATGAATTAAGAAAAATTCGATTCACATCATCTTTTTATGAACCTGAAATATTTTGTGGTCTGAATTACAAAAGAGGTAAAAGTCTGACAGCATTAATATTTTGGACCGGTAAGGTCGTAATTACCGGAAGTCGAAATAATTCGGAAATTGAGGAATGTACCACCACATAAATCCCTATCTTAAAATATTGCAAAAAAGATTAAAATAAAATTTGAAAATTTTTAGTTGTCTCATTTTTCCATTTAGCACAAAAAATAAAAATCGTCAGATGTTTTTTATATGACATTGGCCAAGAAAAATATTCAAAATCAATAATTAAAAATCATAAAAAACATTTCCCATTTACTAAGCGTCCTTCAAAACTATTCATCGGGGAAACAAAAAATGCGGTAAACCTCCCCAAATAGGCTTTGGATTTAGGCGGCACGATCAAAGGAACACTGCGGTAAAAACATGTTCGATAGGTTTTGGCTTGGGCGGTAAGACCAAAGTATCCTGCCTGGTTTTGCGGTAAAACATCCCCTATAGGTTCAGGATGGGCGAAGATCAATGTGGTCCCTCCCTGTATTACGGTAAAACACCCTCGATAGCTTCTCCTCTTTCTTTGTATTCATCTTTAATTTGCCCCTCTGTTGCGCATTTCCTTTTTGTCAATTGTCTCCAAATAATTCTTAAAAAAATTTTTGTGGCTGTTTTATTTTGGTCGAATAAATTTTTTGTAATATATTATTTTAATACAAATTGTAAAAATTAAATTCCAAATCACGGAAAAGCAAAGAGAATAAATTAGGCTTTTTATTAATTGTTTTACTCTTGGTAAAAAATTAAAAAAAAAAAAAAAGAATATTTGGTAATTTTGTTTAAAAGAAAATTCCTTTTTCCTGTTATGGTTTCTGATATTTTAGACCGGAATTCCGATTATTGTGTTTGACCCCGATAAAAGTTAGATTAGTTTAAATTCATAGAAGGACAAAAAAATCCACCAAAAAAAATAATTCATTATTAAGAAAATTTTTGTGAATTTTTAATTTGCGATGAGATGAAACTTCCCTCACCCCTCCCATTTTTCTCCCTAATATACTTTTATCTGTTCATTAGAGACCGGAATTTTGAAAAGCCCGGGAACGGAACGGGCCCCCCGGGAAAACCCCGCCGGGCCCCGATCCCGTCCGGTCTCTACTGTTGATATAAAAAAAAAACCCAACCAGGATTTTTAGACCAAAGCTTTATCAAATATTAGTATAACAAAATTGGAGATACAAAGTTGGTTTGCTTATCAAATTAAAATTAAAAAATAATAATAAGTCTGATAATTTATTCATAGATTGTTGGCTGCCGATTGTAAAAATCCTTCAAAATCCTTAAATTTCACAAAAGGCCACAAAAATCCGCAAATCCTCATTTAAAAAAAAATCTCTTTGACCCCATCAAAACTCCCAAAATGAGACTACTCCTCAAATATACACAACCTTGATTTAATTGGTCTTCCAAGTTTTTTTATTTTTGCAAAATTCCCAAGCCCAAGAGATACATTTCGAATTTCTTGTTTGTTTTAATGCTTTTGATGAATTAATATTAATAAAAATGAGTCATATTGGATTTAGCATACTCAAGGTCTACTTAAATATTTCCAGGATAGCTAAATGTTTTCCAATACTATAAGCGAAAAATTTAGATTTTTTTTTTACTGAAGTAAAAGTTGGCAGCGAAAATTAAACGTAAAAATTTAGTTTGGACTATATATGAAAATAGGGCTAAAAAAGCGTTTCGGTTTTCGACTGATTGGGCGGGCATTGACCAAAAACTGAACCGAAAATTAAATTACTTTTTTTTTCATTTTCTCTCTATGTATTTGACCGATTTCGCTTGTTGCCCTTTTGTGTTTAGGGTTATATAAAAAACAAAGGATTTTTCTTTTTATGTCCAGTGTGTTCGATTCCATGTTCATAAATTCTCATCAGCTGTATATTCTGCAGTTTTTCATCCTAATTTAAAAAAAAATAAGATAAAAAATAGTAGAGACCGGACAGGGCCGGGCCCTATACAGGGGTTTGCAGGGCTCGGCCTAGGGGAAAAAAATATGGTTATTTCCATATAAATGCCTGCCCTACTGATAACATGTTTTTAGTAGTGAACGAAGGGTTCTAGATATTCGTATTTTTTTCGTTTCCTTTTCGAACCGAAATGTTAATGTTCATTAAAAGTTGCTATTATATTAAGCAAATTGTTTCAATTTTTTGGGGTTTAACCCTTACAAAAACACATTTGGAATTTTTTTTTTATAATTCTGTCCCGGGCCCGGCGATTTGAAAAACAGGGTTGACAGGGTTTTGAGCGGCCCGGCCCGGAACCCGGTTGTTTTTGAAAAAGTCAGCCCGGCCCGGCCCTGCGGATCCGAAAAACCCGGTCTCGAAAAAATAGCATCGATCTGCTGCTTAAATTATACCTTATTAAAATTTGTTTCCGATTAATATAATTTGTTTAGGGGTGCTTTGTGAACACCATGATGGGCACTTTTAGCACCAGCCACAAAATCTCTTGGGTTTTGAAAAATAACAGTTTTTGTTTTTCGCAAAATCTTTTGGCATTATTTGAAAAGAAAAATTCAAAAAGATTGAATGTCTGGCGGTGCCAACAGGCGCCGCCTGGAAAAAATTGGTAAATATTAAAGAAATTCGTTACAAAATTGTAAAAAGTACAAATTCCTTCTTAGGTTTTTCAAAAAATCGATTGGTCTCTTCGGTTTTTTGATATTTCGGTCGGTCGGTTTCGGTTAAAAACCAAAACCGAAAAAACAAAAACGAAAAAAAGCGAAAAAAAAATTATGTTTTTGAATTACTGAAATTTCCGTCTTTTGTTAATAAATTTAATTATTTATGATTACAAAATATTTTGTTTAAAAAGTTTAAAAATTTTTCTTATTTTATAATGTCATTCATTTGCCAAGCCAATTTCAAAGGGAGAAAATCAATGCAAAATCTGTTTATATTAATAAAACATATTTATTTCCTATTTCCGCATTAAAAAAATTGCTATTCCAATAATTTTAAGATATTATTTTTAAAGAATGTGGAAATTAATTTTTACAATTTGTGTTAATATTGATTTATTTCAAAAAATTTATTCAACAAAAATAAAAAAGCAGCAAAAAACATTTGATGAAATATTTGCACACAATTGGGGAAAAGGAAATGCACAACAAAAGAACGGACAAAATATTCAAAGAGCAAAAGAAATAATGGAGAGACAATTTAACGAAGTTTTTGATGAAAATTGGGGCGGTGAAGAAATGGGAGAGGAGGACAATTCATCACAAAAGAGTGAAGAAATGGGAGAAAGAAATGGACAACAACTTGCTAAGAACATTTTTAATTTTCACTTTCGAAACAGTGATCTCGGCTCAATTTACATATTAGAAAACTTAATTAAAAAATTGAGAAAAGATTTCCTTGGTATTTGGAATTCGCATTTTTTAAAAATGAGGATTTTTCAAGATAAATGAGAATTTTTTTTGAGGATTTTAAGGCCAATTGAAGGTTTTTTTCAAGACATTGCTGAGGAGTTAGAAAATGAAATCATAAACCTGTAGGCTATGCATTGTTTGAACTGAATTAATTTGGTCATTGTCAAAAAAAAACTATATTTGAAAATTTTGACAGGTTGGGATAACATTCTTTTTATAATTTTTAAATTTACAAAGTTATTTTTAAAAATAAAATTTAAACTAAAAAATGAAATTTCTTTGCAGCGTGAGCGACTTGAACCCGAGCAAAATTTTTGGCTTTGTGCTTATTTAGGTGCTTATTTTAAGATTTTTTGTGCCTAAAAGTAGCAACCCAATTTAAAATTCAGTGAGAACCTTTTGCTTCCACCTTCTATTCTGTTAACATATATCAGGTGGTGCTCCGACATTTGCGCCTCTGACAATTGCGTTTCGACTAAGATTATCGAAAAGTAGTCTGCTTTTGTCTGAGTTAAATTGCCCTATGAAAATAAAATAAAAATTGTGTCCAGAATTAACCGCGAGGAGATAGTAGACTTTGAGTCCGCAAAAACCACAAGACAGTAACTAAAAAAAAAGAAAATATTTGAATTTAATTTCGAGTTCGTTTGAGACCGTATTACTCTCCCGCTGGCCCTTGGGAAAGGCGTTTTCTACAAAAAGAAATCAATATGTGGGGGGCGCAATTGTCGGCTAACCTATCAGGGATGTCAGCCGACGTAAAAAAATTTCGGAAATCGGAATTCCAGGGGTTCAAAAAATTTCCGAAATCGGAAATCGGATTTCAGACTCCAAAAAGGTGAGAAATCCGAAATTTAAAAAAAAAATGTTTTTTTGTCAAAAATTATGATAAATTTTGGTAATCAAAATCAACAATTCTAATTATTGGCTGTATGTGAAAATGATTCTAAAGAGTTCATTGTAACGAGGGTCGATAATATAGAGACTGAAACTTTTGAAATATTCCGGATAACTATGCGAGAATAGGACCCGGACATGAAATCCTGTTTTTCTAATCATGGTTTCCAAATGTTGACCCGGGCCAGGTTTTTTAAAAAAAAGAAAACAATAAAAGGTTTAAAATTTTAAAAATACATCCAAAGTTTAAAATTATAACTGCGATTATTTGAATAGCAGGCGAGAACTATTGAAAGATACTAAAAGATCTAAGTTTAGTTAGATCTGAGACTTATGCTTTGTCCCGGGGCGCAAATGTCGAGGCACCATAGCAGGCTGAAGAGTTGTCATCATTTTGAGGATTTCTGTGGTTTTATTGAAAAAAATCTTCTAAAATGGCCATTTTTAAGCAAACATCCATTAGCATATAGACCAAAACTTTTAAAATTTTTCCCGGTGGCGCCTATCGCACCGACGGCTGAAATCACCCAATTTTCGTTAGGTCCCATTTTAAGTTATTTGGCGCGGAGCGCCTGTTAGAATATGTGTTAAATAGCGAAGCTATTTCAACTTTTGTAAAGATTTATTTATGACTATCAGTGCCCATGAGGCACTGGTTCTTGAACAAGTAAATGAGCGGCTTATTCTTGCCGCAAAAATTATTAAGGCAATCACTGAATTAAAGCAGAGGAAGAAGACCAACAAAACAGAAAAAATGAACTTTATCTTTTTAAGTTACCAATACAATTAATTACAAATTTTTACGATCTTTGTTCGTATATGATGAAATAAAACAAAAATATATGCAAGAAAGAAGACACACATCAGAGGAATGGAACCAATTTCGACGAAGAATAACGAAAAAATTAGGAGTTAGTCGAGACACAATTTATAAATGGAAAAAACAATTGCGTCAGCACTAAGAACAAATGGATGAAATATATAGTTTATGAGATCAGCACGAATTTCGGATTATAAAAGATTTTTTTCGGAATCATTTCCATTTTTTGCAAGTTTTTTTTTAAATTAAAATTTTAACTTTATTTCATTTAAAATCTTGATAATATAAATTTAAAAACATTTTTAAAAAAACAGTATTATTTGTATAACCATCACTGTTCAATCATTTACACTATTTGTTCCTCTCAATCTGTAAACGCCTTGGTGCACTTTAAGGACGCGGAGCGGCCCGTCAATGGCGAGCATTTTTTAAAAATAATATTGAACAATTTATTATTGGTCTATCCAACAGTAATATTGTACCAAAAAATAATTATTATCCGTCAATTTTTACATGGGAGACCAACATTTTTCAGTATCAATAGCTGTTACTCTTTTTTGAACAATATAAAATATGAAGGATAAAAAATGAAAAAAGCGGCAATAAATCGTTGGCGTAAAAATCACTACGCCAATACATTTAAATATAAAACAGAATGTTGTTCACGAAAAAAATAAACAAAGTAAACTTAACAAATCGCTGCTTTATTGAAATTGTCTGACAATCGGGATGTTCTCAGGCATTATATCAGGGGCATTCCGTTGAAAATATTGTTTCAATTTTCAAGTTTGACCATGAAATTGACTTGAATGAATTAAGAAAAATTCGATTCACATCATCTTTTTATGAACCTGAAATATTTTGTGGTCTGAATTACAAAAGAGGTAAAAGTCTGACAGCATTAATATTTTGGACCGGTAAGGTCGTAATTACCGGAAGTCGAAATAATTCGGAAATTGAGGAATGTACCACCACATAAATCCCTATCTTAAAATATTGCAAAAAAGATTAAAATAAAATTTGAAAATTTTTAGTTGTCTCATTTTTCCATTTAGCACAAAAAATAAAAATCGTCAGATGTTTTTTATATGACATTGGCCAAGAAAAATATTCAAAATCAATAATTAAAAATCATAAAAAACATTTCCCATTTACTAAGCGTCCTTCAAAACTATTCATCGGGGAAACAAAAAATGCGGTAAACCTCCCCAAATAGGCTTTGGATTTAGGCGGCACGATCAAAGGAACACTGCGGTAAAAACATGTTCGATAGGTTTTGGCTTGGGCGGTAAGACCAAAGTATCCTGCCTGGTTTTGCGGTAAAACATCCCCTATAGGTTCAGGATGGGCGAAGATCAATGTGGTCCCTCCCTGTATTACGGTAAAACACCCTCGATAGCTTCTCCTCTTTCTTTGTATTCATCTTTAATTTGCCCCTCTGTTGCGCATTTCCTTTTTGTCAATTGTCTCCAAATAATTCTTAAAAAAATTTTTGTGGCTGTTTTATTTTGGTCGAATAAATTTTTTGTAATATATTATTTTAATACAAATTGTAAAAATTAAATTCCAAATCACGGAAAAGCAAAGAGAATAAATTAGGCTTTTTATTAATTGTTTTACTCTTGGTAAAAAATTAAAAAAAAAAAAAAAGAATATTTGGTAATTTTGTTTAAAAGAAAATTCCTTTTTCCTGTTATGGTTTCTGATATTTTAGACCGGAATTCCGATTATTGTGTTTGACCCCGATAAAAGTTAGATTAGTTTAAATTCATAGAAGGACAAAAAAATCCACCAAAAAAAATAATTCATTATTAAGAAAATTTTTGTGAATTTTTAATTTGCGATGAGATGAAACTTCCCTCACCCCTCCCATTTTTCTCCCTAATATACTTTTATCTGTTCATTAGAGACCGGAATTTTGAAAAGCCCGGGAACGGAACGGGCCCCCCGGGAAAACCCCGCCGGGCCCCGATCCCGTCCGGTCTCTACTGTTGATATAAAAAAAAAACCCAACCAGGATTTTTAGACCAAAGCTTTATCAAATATTAGTATAACAAAATTGGAGATACAAAGTTGGTTTGCTTATCAAATTAAAATTAAAAAATAATAATAAGTCTGATAATTTATTCATAGATTGTTGGCTGCCGATTGTAAAAATCCTTCAAAATCCTTAAATTTCACAAAAGGCCACAAAAATCCGCAAATCCTCATTTAAAAAAAAATCTCTTTGACCCCATCAAAACTCCCAAAATGAGACTACTCCTCAAATATACATAACCTTGATTTAATTGGTCTTCCAAGTTTTTTTATTTTTGCAAAATTCCCAAGCCCAAGAGATACATTTCGAATTTCTTGTTTGTTTTAATGCTTTTGATGAATTAATATTAATAAAAATGAGTCATATTGGATTTAGCATACTCAAGGTTTACTTAAATATTTCCAGGATAGCTAAATGTTTTCCAATACTATAAGCGAAAAATTTAGATGTTTTTTTTTTACTGAAGTAAAAGTTGGCAGCGAAAATAAAACGTAAAAATTTAGTTAGGACTATGTATGAAAATAGGGCTAAAAAAGCGTTTCGGTTTTCGATTGATTGGGCGGGCATTGACCAAAAACGTAACCGAAAATTAAATTACTTTTTTTTTTCATTTTTTCTCTATGTATTTGACCGATTTCGCTTGTCGCCCTTTTGTGTTTAGGGTTATATAAAAAACAAAGGCTTTTTCTTTTTATGTCCAGTGTGTTCGATTCCATGTTCATAAATTCTCATCAGCTGTATATTCTGCAGTTTTTCATCCTAATTTAAAAAAAAATAAGATAAAAAATAGTAGAGACCGGACAGGGCCGGGCCCTATACAGGGGTTTGCAGGGCTCGGCCTAGGGGAAAAAAATATGGTTATTTCCATATAAATGCCTGCCCTACTGATAACATGTTTTTAGTAGTGAACGAAGGGTTCTAGATATTCGTATTTTTTTCGTTTCCTTTTCGAACCGAAATGTTAATGTTCATTAAAAGTTGCTATTATATTAAGCAAATTGTTTCAATTTTTTGGGGTTTAACCCTTACAAAAACACATTTGGAATTTTTTTTTTATAATTCTGTCCCGGGCCCGGCGATTTGAAAAACAGGGTTGACAGGGTTTTGAGCGGCCCGGCCCGGAACCCGGTTGTTTTTGAAAAAGTCAGCCCGGCCCGGCCCTGCGGATCCGAAAAACCCGGTCTCGAAAAAATAGCATCGATCTGCTGCTTAAATTATACCTTATTAAAATTTGTTTCCGATTAATATAATTTGTTTAGGGGTGCTTTGTGAACACCATGATGGGCACTTTTAGCACCAGCCACAAAATCTCTTGGGTTTTGAAAAATAACAGTTTTTGTTTTTCGCAAAATCTTTTGGCATTATTTGAAAAGAAAAATTCAAAAAGATTGAATGTCTGGCGGTGCCAACAGGCGCCGCCTGGAAAAAATTGGTAAATATTAAAGAAATTCGTTACAAAATTGTAAAAAGTACAAATTCCTTCTTAGGTTTTTCAAAAAATCGATTGGTCTCTTCGGTTTTTTGATATTTCGGTCGGTCGGTTTCGGTTAAAAACCAAAACCGAAAAAACAAAAACGAAAAAAAGCGAAAAAAAAATTATGTTTTTGAATTACTGAAATTTCCGTCTTTTGTTAATAAATTTAATTATTTATGATTACAAAATATTTTGTTTAAAAAGTTTAAAAATTTTTCTTATTTTATAATGTCATTCATTTGCCAAGCCAATTTCAAAGGGAGAAAATCAATGCAAAATCTGTTTATATTAATAAAACATATTTATTTCCTATTTCCGCATTAAAAAAATTGCTATTCCAATAATTTTAAGATATTATTTTTAAAGAATGTGGAAATTAATTTTTACAATTTGTGTTAATATTGATTTATTTCAAAAAATTTATTCAACAAAAATAAAAAAGCAGCAAAAAACATTTGATGAAATATTTGCACACAATTGGGGAAAAGGAAATGCACAACAAAAGAACGGACAAAATATTCAAAGAGCAAAAGAAATAATGGAGAGACAATTTAACGAAGTTTTTGATGAAAATTGGGGCGGTGAAGAAATGGGAGAGGAGGACAATTCATCACAAAAGAGTGAAGAAATGGGAGAAAGAAATGGACAACAACTTGCTAAGAACATTTTTAATTTTCACTTTCGAAACAGTGATCTCGGCTCAATTTACATATTAGAAAACTTAATTAAAAAATTGAGAAAAGATTTCCTTGGTATTTGGAATTCGCATTTTTTAAAAATGAGGATTTTTCAAGATAAATGAGAATTTTTTTTGAGGATTTTAAGGCCAATTGAAGGTTTTTTTCAAGACATTGCTGAGGAGTTAGAAAATGAAATCATAAACCTGTAGGCTATGCATTGTTTGAACTGAATTAATTTGGTCATTGTCAAAAAAAAACTATATTTGAAAATTTTGACAGGTTGGGATAACATTCTTTTTATAATTTTTAAATTTACAAAGTTATTTTTAAAAATAAAATTTAAACTAAAAAATGAAATTTCTTTGCAGCGTGAGCGACTTGAACCCGAGCAAAATTTTTGGCTTTGTGCTTATTTAGGTGCTTATTTTAAGATTTTTTGTGCCTAAAAGTAGCAACCCAATTTAAAATTCAGTGAGAACCTTTTGCTTCCACCTTCTATTCTGTTAACATATATCAGGTGGTGCTCCGACATTTGCGCCTCTGACAATTGCGTTTCGACTAAGATTATCGAAAAGTAGTCTGCTTTTGTCTGAGTTAAATTGCCCTATGAAAATAAAATAAAAATTGTGTCCAGAATTAACCGCGAGGAGATAGTAGACTTTGAGTCCGCAAAAACCACAAGACAGTAACTAAAAAAAAAGAAAATATTTGAATTTAATTTCGAGTTCGTTTGAGACCGTATTACTCTCCCGCTGGCCCTTGGGAAAGGCGTTTTCTACAAAAAGAAATCAATATGTGGGGGGCGCAATTGTCGGCTAACCTATCAGGGATGTCAGCCGACGTAAAAAAATTTCGGAAATCGGAATTCCAGGGGTTCAAAAAATTTCCGAAATCGGAAATCGGATTTCAGACTCCAAAAAGGTGAGAAATCCGAAATTTAAAAAAAAAATGTTTTTTTGTCAAAAATTATGATAAATTTTGGTAATCAAAATCAACAATTCTAATTATTGGCTGTATGTGAAAATGATTCTAAAGAGTTCATTGTAACGAGGGTCGATAATATAGAGACTGAAACTTTTGAAATATTCCGGATAACTATGCGAGAATAGGACCCGGACATGAAATCCTGTTTTTCTAATCATGGTTTCCAAATGTTGACCCGGGCCAGGTTTTTTAAAAAAAAGAAAACAATAAAAGGTTTAAAATTTTAAAAATACATCCAAAGTTTAAAATTATAACTGCGATTATTTGAATAGCAGGCGAGAACTATTGAAAGATACTAAAAGATCTAAGTTTAGTTAGATCTGAGACTTATGCTTTGTCCCGGGGCGCAAATGTCGAGGCACCATAGCAGGCTGAAGAGTTGTCATCATTTTGAGGATTTCTGTGGTTTTATTGAAAAAAATCTTCTAAAATGGCCATTTTTAAGCAAACATCCATTAGCATATAGACCAAAACTTTTAAAATTTTTCCCGGTGGCGCCTATCGCACCGACGGCTGAAATCACCCAATTTTCGTTAGGTCCCATTTTAAGTTATTTGGCGCGGAGCGCCTGTTAGAATATGTGTTAAATAGCGAAGCTATTTCAACTTTTGTAAAGATTTATTTATGACTATCAGTGCCCATGAGGCACTGGTTCTTGAACAAGTAAATGAGCGGCTTATTCTTGCCGCAAAAATTATTAAGGCAATCACTGAATTAAAGCAGAGGAAGAAGACCAACAAAACAGAAAAAATGAACTTTATCTTTTTAAGTTACCAATACAATTAATTACAAATTTTTACGATCTTTGTTCGTTTCTTTGTACTTCTATCCCATTTCCATAGATTCTCATCCGCTGGTGAAGAAAATAGGCTTTTGGCAATTTTTTGTTTTTAAATTTTTTGTCCAAATTGTTTCGGATTGAAATTGAAATTGTTTTTGACCTTTTGTTCGGGTCCGGGGTTATAAATTGGCCGGAATAGATGCCAGATTCGGGATTTCGGCAACACCAAAAACCCCTTAAAATATGTTCTTATGAAATGAAAATTCTCTTTTTTAAAAGGAAGTCCAACAAAAGGTAATTCAAAAAGTTAATATGTGTATGAAGCGATTTCTGAATCTTCATTATTGTTTCGTTACACTTAACAACATTCTGTTTACATTTAAATGTATTGGCGTATTGATTTGTACGCCAACGATTTATTGCCGCTTTTTTGTCATTTTTTATACTCCATTCTTTGATAATTAAATTTTAAATAATCAAGGTGGACGCACACAATGACTGAACCGAATGTTTTCGGCTGTTGTTCAGTTTCAAAAAGCCAGCCTTATTATGAATAGTTTATTTAATCTTATCTAATCATTTATTAAAATATAAAATTTTGATTGTTTTCTTTTGTTAACTAGTTATACACATTTGTTTGACAGGTTCAGCTTTTATAATTCTCTGAATCTGTCATTAATTTTTTATGGCATTTAGATCTGAAAATGGCTTATAAAATAAAAAAGGCATATGGCCGCAAAATACATTGCCGCAAATTGCGGAAATTTGACAAAAAATTTAAAAGAGAATGTGCCATGATGTATTTGCGCGCATTCCAAAAATTTAACGAAATGTTAAAAAGAGCGCATGCCGGGGAGTTCAATACCGCGCTCGTCACAATGCAAGAAATCGGCCACCTTCTGATGCTTTTGCACCCGAATTCACAGGACACTCTCATTAACGTAAGAAAAGTATTTTTAAGGCAGCATTCTTTGATTATGAAATGCGATGAAGGCGTATCTCAAAGCATTCACCGGTATTATACGTAGAAAAGAGTTTTTAACTTTTTTATGTTACAAAATTTTCTAGTTTTAAAAAATAAAAACAAATGTCTTTAGTTTTGGCTTACGGAGCTTTAAGATGCCCGTCATCCCCTCGCTTCATTATGTCGGTGCGACCTTCTGGTTACCACCAGGTCTCTTTTATACTAAGGCAGGACTGTGTGTAAAAATGGTGCAATTCATGGCGGGAAAGGCGATGGAAATGCTTATTGCCGGGCAGCCCAGGGGCCACGTTAGTGACGTTGAGTCCGCGACACTTGTTGCACGAGAGGTGGTTGTTTTGGGCCACACACGTTTCGGCGCCCATGTTTCGGCGCCGGACACGTTTCGGCGCCCACGTTTCGGCGCCGGACACGTTTCGGCGCCCACGTTTCGGCGCCAAGCAAAAAAAGCAAAACAAATAAAGCAACCAAAAAAATTCTTCGTTTTCAAATAGGGCCCCCTAAACCCGGTTGGGGTCACTTTAATCGGGCCGTTTTAGTCGGGCCGTTTTAGTCGGAGGGGTCATTTCGTACAAAAAGTCGCGTAGACATGAAATTTTTTTGAAAACCCAACCCTAGTTTTTTATTGTTCAACTCAAATATTTTGTTGAAAAACCCCTAGTTTTTTAAAAACTAACCCCATAGCCTTTTGAAACATAACCCTAATTTTTTTGAAACGTAACCATAACCTTGAAAACCTAGCCCTAATTTTTAAAAATTTCTTATTTTTGCAAAAAAACTTTGGGTCATGTTTTAAAAAAAAACAGGGGGTTAGTTTTTCAAAAGACTAGGGGGTAAGTTTTCAAAAAAGTTGGATAGGCTTTTTCTATTTTTGGCTTGGCGCCAAAACGTGGGCGCCGAAACATGAGCGCCGAAACAACATGGAACCGGTTGCTTTTATATTAATAATAGTACTCGGCACGCCGCCTTTTTGATGGGACAGCAGCGAAACGACTGAATGAGCGATGACACGAAGAAAAAGCAAAAGATCGAACAAACAAACATCTCTCTGAGCAAAAGCTAATCATAAATCCGACTGATTCTCTCTCGCCCGATCGCCACTACATTCGCTACTAAATGGTACCATTCGATAAAAAATGCTACAAAAATGCCACAAACTTTTTGATAATTGACTATCATCAAAATTTGCCATTCAAAAATTTATTAAAAATTATGAGGCCCAAATTTTGGCATTAATTCCGAATAAATATTTTGGTGTCCTTTGTCGTTAAACAGCTAAAAATGGGAAATTTTTTTTGCATATTTTAGTTTTTTGTGCATATTACGCCATTTTTTGGTAAATTTTTTTTTTGGGGAAATTCGTCTAGAAATTTTGAGTATGCCTAAAATGATGCTAGTGCGTTTCGTAAAAAGGCCAATTTACTGAATTTCGACTAAATCAGTTATAACTAGGGTAGGACACGGTCGGTTAACCGAACCGAAACCGAAACCGAAAACCGGGGGTAGCAAAACCGGCCTAACCGAAAACCGGGGGGACCGGTTTTAAACCGATTTTGCCCCACCCTAGTTATAGCTTTGCTTAGAAGCAATAAAATTAAGCAAATTAGGTATAATACGCTAGCGCTTGAATACCTATATTCGGTCGACATTCAGATTTGTGATCAGCGACCCAAATAAGGCCAGAAAAGTTTTTGTTTTAAATTTTCAGGCAAAAAATTTTCATGAAATTTTTTTCATGAAAATTTCTTAGGTGGCCTACCTGGAAATATATTTTTTAATTCCAATTGGGTATAATAAGTTTTTTTTATATAGTGGAACAAGTCTCGAAAATCACGAGTACGAGTAAAACGAGTAACGAGTATTTTTAAAAATCACGAGAACGAGTAAAATGAGTAACGAGTATTGCCTAAAAATCACGAGTAACACGAGTAATACGAGTACGAGTAACGAGTAATTTTTATTTTCTAATTTTTTAGTGAAAAAAATTTTATTCAAACATTGTATAATTAATTTTGATGCTTGACTTCAAATGTTTCCACATTATTTTTTCATCATTTTGAAAAATTTAATTCAAGGCAAAAAATAAAATCAATACAATGATTGATAACAGATTTGGCATAAAAAAATGACAAAGCCGGGAAAATTTTGAAAATTTGGGTGTGCTTTACTTACAGATTTTGACCAAAAACTTGTCAATTTTGGAGATTCCTTTCAAGAAAAAAAGCTAAAACAAAAGTTTTGAATGGAAACCTTGCACTACATTGTTGGTTCTTCCAATATCTGCAAGTACTAAACTAATTCATGCATGTTCCAAGTCACCGGGACCAATAAAGGAGGTCTACGATGTCCAGGGTGGCCTTTTCCAAAGTCCAAATAGTTCGAGCGTAAAAAAAGTGGCAAAAAATTAAAAAAGGTGGCAAAATAGTGGCATAATTTTTTTTTGTCTCAAGTTGCTCAAAAAGCACAAAACTTTTATAAATGTTTATTTTGAGAAATTTTTTGTTAGAAAATAGTAAAAATGAAGGATACTCAGTAATACAAAACACAGATTTCTTATTAAATTTTAGAATTTTTCTTTTTTATGTTCATGGATTTCAAGTCGAATTATTATTTCAGCCAGCATTTTATTGCCTTCAATATGTTTACAAATTTTATTAACTTTTATTTAATTTTTAAAATTTGGTTTTTAAGGGATAAATTCTGAATTTAGCAAAAAATGCCAAATATGCAACCCAATATGCTGTATGCACAACATCACAAAATATGCAAAAAAATATGCATGAAAAAAATAAGCTTTAAACCAAGTTAAAAATACGTTTTTCGTGCTTTTTGATGCATTGCATATTAGCAAAAAAAAAGTATGCATTTGCATACAAATCCGGGCTCTAGTGATAAGTAACTAGAGGCCGGAATTTAAAGCACCAAAAATCCTTAATTATCACTTAAACTAAGCACCAAAAAAGTCAAAATAAGCAAGAAATAAGCACAAAACCCGAGAAATAAGCATAAAAATCTACCGCTAACTTTTGACAATTACAAAAAAAAATCTGTATTTATCTTCTCACAATAGTTGAAAAATATATTTTAATATTTTCTAGGACAAAATTCATTTTTTTTTGCCAGAGAAAAATTCTTTGATGAATTTTTTTTAACAAAAATTTTTAAAAAAATCATGAGAAAAATCCAATAAACAACAAAAAATGTCCCTCCGCCCTAAGAACCAATTCAAAAAAACTTTTATAAAAGACCCAATAAAATTGCAAAATTTCAATTTTTTTGCCATTTTTGAAAATTAAAAATAATCTTCAAAAGTCTACTTGAAAAACTTTTTATCAAGCTTGAATAAACCTGAAGAAATTTGTAAAATTATATCCTCAATTTGGAAAATTATGTCTGTATTTGCTATTTTATGTATATATTTCGCATTTTTGGTCAGTATTTTATGGCCATATTTTCCGATTATATCTATTTTTTTCTGAACCCTAATAAATAGTGTCCAAATTTTCAATGATGTGACAAATGAGATTTTATATAAGGCAGGGCTCGGATCATCTAAGCTCAATTTCAAAAGACCAAAATGAGATTTCAAAGGACATAAGGGGGGAGAATTTGTGAATTCAAAGGACATGACAAATTTATTTAAATGATTTGTATTTTTCATCAAAATGATTTTTTTCAAGAATTTTCTTGTTTCCCATAAGCATTTTCAGCATTTTGACTTATGTGACCCCCGTAACCGGTTCCAATACCTTCGACCTTTTAGACTTTAATAGAAACCGTCTTAGAGTTGGAGGTCCTGCGGTGCCGATAGGTGCCGACTGGGAAATTTCGGTTTGATTTTGTTAATAGATTTTTCTATAAAATAGTCAATTTTGAAGAATTTCTTGCAACAAAAATGAGAATTGTTTAGGACATAAGGCTAAAAATTTTAAATTTTCCCATGAAATGGACATTTTTTACATTTTTATGGGCAAAATGCCGTTTTCAAAGGACCTCTTTGAAATAAAGGACGCTTCAAATTTTCAAAAGACAAAGCCGAAAATAAAGGACGCCCTTTGAAATAAAGGACGAATCCGAGCCTTGGTATAAGGCATATCCTCACAAAAAAATATTAAGAAGCATGCCAAAAAAATTGGTAAGTGTAGGAGAAAACAAGTTATGCTAACAAGAATTTCCTGATTTTTGTGTTGTCTCTAAATGAAATAATAATTGTTTCGCATTTTAAATTTATAAAATTAGAAAAAAATGGGAGAACAGTTTAAAAAATCAAAGTTGGGTTTATGAATTTAGGTTCGTTTCTTTATGCTTCGATTCCATGCCCATAGATTCTCTTCTGCTGATGGTGAAGAAAACTGAGGGCGCTTTCTTGGATTTTTGGTATTTTGTCCAAATTGTTTTTTCCATCTTCGAATTGTATCGGGACTGACTCCTAACTTTTTCGTTATTTTCTGTTTAAATTGTTCCCATTCCTCTGCTGTGTGCTTTCTTTCTTGCTTATATTTTTGTTTTATTTCATCATAAATTCGGATGGTTTTCATGTGTGTGACCGTATCCTTAATTCTACTATTTTCTTTTGTGAGTCCAAATTTTCTAATCCATTTACTGATTGACTTATAACTAAAACCAACTTTTCTTGTTGTTGCGGCATTAAATTGACGCCATTCCTCATGTGAATGTTTTCCCTTTGATAAAAATTCTTTTCTTAATTTTAAATATTTTTGAATAAATTTTCTTTTCTGTTGTTCAGTTATTCTTGTTCTCTTCATTCCAAATTCCCTTTTCCATTTGTATATTTTTTGTCGACTAACCCCCAATTTCTTCAATATTTTTGCTTCAATTTTATAACGTTCTTTCGTTGAATATTCTCCTCTTTCTTTGTATTCTTTTTTCATTTGGTGATATTTCTCAACTATTTTCTTTTTTGTTCATTTGTCTCATTGCCAAATTGTTGACCATTTCTTTCTTCCATTTCTTCACTCTTTTGTGATGAATTGTCCCCTTCTCCCATTTCTTCACGGTCCCAATTTTCATCAAAAACTTCGTTAAATTGTTTCTCCATTATTTCTTTTGCTCTTTGAACATTTTGTCCGTCCCTCTGTTGATCATTTCTTTTTTGCCAATTGTCCCCAAATATTTCATCAAATGTTTTTTGCTGCTCTTTTATTTTGGTCGAATAAGTTTTTTGATGAAATAAATAAATTTTAATATAAATTATAAAAATTAATTTCCACATTTTTTGAAAAAAATTCTCAAATTAATGGAAATGACAAAAATATAATTTATCTTTTTTATTATTAAAATCATATAAACTTTCATTAATAATATTTTTCCTATACATTGTATTATTGATTTTAACAAATAATTTTATTAATAATACTTGTAGTAAATAACGCAAAATTATTAGTAAAATAAAATTAAGTGAAACTGATTGTAAATTGCAACTAATCCACTGCCCCTTGGCTATTCCCACAAATGACTGTTCTCAAAAGTCCGTCCGTAAATGAATATTGGCCCATTTAAGACAACTTCCAGACATACAATTTTTATATTCTTTCAATTTAAAGCATGTTTAGGTGGTTGGCCGGCGGTGCCGATCAGGGGCCGGGCGAAACTCCATGAAGGACCCAAAACTAAATTCGAAACGAAAGTAACATTTCTTCGAGTTCGAAACGCAAAAAACCCGAAATTTTTAAAAACTCGAAATGAAAAAAAAAAAAAATTTTTTTTAGCTATTTTTTTTGTCACTATATTAACGGATAAAGTTTTGTGAGTCAAAATTTTTCTGAAATAAAAACATGGTTGGTCAAAAAAGATTTTGGGGTCCAAAAGTCTTGATTGGATCGGAATGAATGTCTTAAGTAAATAGATGATTAATTCAAGAAAAATATATTTTATCATTATTAATTAATTAAAGCATAAAATAAGTTTGAACTTCTAATCTAAAAATTTCCCATAATAGCAGTATTTGAAGCAAATCAAATTCATAATTTTACGTTTTCAATTCGCTTTCTTTCGTTTTTGCTATTTTAAACCAGGGATTTGCTCATACAGTATAATTATAGAATTTTTTTCGTAATTAGTATCTCGGGGTTGGGAAATTTGTAAGAAAAAATCTTTGGACGGAAGAACAATTAAATGGTTTTTAAACTGAGAACTGTCCATAATTCTCGTCTCCGTCCTGGTCACGTCTACTTTATTTTAAAAAAATTCTGGTCATTAAACTGAATTCTTCTGCAGTTTCAGATTTTGGTGCTTGCTCAGCAAACGGTTGTGGCTCACAATTTTTTTTTAAGTAAAAATTTTTTGAAATTAACTTTCTTTCCTTTTTTGAATTTTCTTGGTTTACTGTGAAATTTTGTAAAAATTCATCGCCCTTTAAACCTCAAAATTGACAAATTTGAGGCATCTGCTAGCAAAACGTGCTGGGACTTTGTTAAATCCGCCATCTTTTACAGATTTTTCGAACATAATTTGTCATAACTTTGTTCAAAAGTAACCAAATTAAATATTCTTAGATTCATACGATAGCTCTTGATTGGCTCTATTAATATGCCAAATTTCAAAAAAATTTGATTAAGTTTTAAGAAAAATATGGTCAAAAAGATCAATTTTTTCACTTTGACGGCAATAACTTTCTTGAAACTTAATCAATATTTTCTAAAATAAGAATGGCTAAAGAGCTAATCAAAAGCTATCGGATGATACCAAGATTATTTAAATGCGCCCAAAAATTTTTTATTTTTCGATGGATGAGGTTCATTTTCACTGTTTGAAAAACAGTCCAACCACTGATTCATTGCGTGTCCTGGTTCAGTTTTAATCCAATTTGGGACTTGAGCATAGCACTTCGGGAATCCTGACCAGGAAGAAACATCGCCGGCCGAAACTTCGCCGGACGAGTCTTTTGTTCGTAACTTTTTCTCTTTCAACAGATGTTAAGCGATTAAAAACTTCTCAATGTAGTTAGAATTTCTATTATCCAAAAACGGAGAGTTCATGAGTTTTATTTTCTAACTTTTTTGAGAATTTTTGAATTGCGAAGTTTTTACTTAATCACAGTTTCTTAACACTTAGAGTTTTCGAATAATATAAAATTTATAGAAATTTATGAAGAAAGAAAAAAGTTATGAACAAAAGACTCGTCCAACGACGTTTCGTCCGGTGACGTTTTGGGGTGCACTCTTGGGAACTGCCTATTTTGGCGCCGACCGTTCTGGCGCCGTAAGATATATATTTTTGGATGAACCAATTTAAACAAATAAGTATGGTTCATAGTTTTTGATAAAATCTATTAGCATGCTATTTTCAAGCTGTTTTGGCGCCGAGCGCCATAACTTTTTTATTTTTGGATATTTCGATAAGCAGTCTATTGGAGTAACAACAATACTTTTGGGATAACTTAAATGAAAAATCTATAAAAAAAAATTGCATTGCTTTCTGGCGGCACCAACCCAATTTTTTTTATGTAAAACCCAAACCTATTGAAAGTGCATACAACTCACACCCTGGTATGCACAATGCTAACTATCCGCAGATAAATCGATATCTGCAGATAAATCCGTATGCACAATGCTAAGGATAGGGTAGCGACTACATAGCTGCAGATTAAAATCGCTAGCCTCATCGAGATGAAGATATTTGCGAAAAAATAATTGCTTTTTATAAATTTTTTATTAAAAAATTGTTTTAAAATTAGTATAAGCCGTCCATTTTCATTCTTTTTACATCCACTTGCCTGTTTTGAGCAATAAAGCGAAATTTTAAATTTTTTTAAATTTGCTTTTTATTTTAATTAGGCCCCTTTGTTCGAGCTGGTCGAATTGTATGTCAGATTCGTAATCAGCGACCTTGAAAACCCCAGAAAGTGTTTTGCCCGATCTTCAAAATTTTTTTCAAAAATCCGTCAAGCATCAGCTACTAGCTAGAGATAGGAAAAGAAAAAAAGACATGGTGAGAGAGCTATCCGGTGACGAATTTTGGCGAAAATCTGTTAACTAATGGGCTATTTTTAAGTTTCCGTCGTAATTCCGATTTCCGATATTTTAGGCAAAATTTAGGAAAAATTTCCTAAATTTTTCTTCATTTATCAAAAAATAATTTTAAATTTTCCGAAATCGAATTTCCGTAATTTTTTGGATCGGAATTCCAATTTTCTTAAGGTCATAAATCCGTTTTCAATTTCCGAAAGCTTTTTTTAGGGGTCGTTTCGGCCCCCACGTTTCAGCCCCAAGCCAAAAATAGAAAAATCGTGCCCATAAGTTAAAGTTTTGAAAAAAAAGAAACGAGAGGGTTAAGGTTTTCAAAAAAAAAAAGGGGGGGGGGTAAGTCTTCAAAAAAACGAGGGGGTTAGGTTTAGAGACCGGACAAAACAATTAATTGATCAAAAAAATCAATTAATTGGAGCAATAAATTCATCAATTAATTGATCAATTAACTGATTGATGAAAATTGTCAATAATCAAAAAATGGAAATTTCAATAAAAGGATCAATTAATTGATTGACCCGAGCTCTAATCAATATGCGTGGCAATTCAATACAAAACAATTAATTGATCAATAAAAATCAATTAATTGGACCAATACAATAGTCAATTTATTGATCAATTAATTGATTGATGAAAATTGTCAATAATCAAAAAAGGGGAATTTCAATAAAATGAGCAATTAATTGATCAATTAATTGGTTGATCCAGGTTTCCGATCTCTAGTTAGGTTTTCAAAAATCGTGTTAAGTTTTCAAAAAAGGTAGTTTTCAAAAAAACTAGGGGGTTAGGTTTGCAAAAAACTTATGGGGTCGAAACGTGCCCGGGGCCAAAACGTGGGGGTCGAAACGAGCAAGCCCTGTCGTTTGCATCCCTCTTTGGAATTCTTTTTAAAAAGTCTCATTTTTTACCCCAAAATCTTATTTTTAACCAGCGATCTTTTTATTTCGGAAAGATTTCGATAGTACCCTTTCTTAAATTGACTCTTTCAAACAGAATACGTCAAATTTCAATTATTTAACTATTGCAGTATAATTTAAGCTTTGGATAACATTTTTTTATGTTTTTTATCGTTTTTTTTTTTTGAAAAATCGGGTCGGGATCCTGGCTTAAAGTTTGGAAACCGGATCAGAAGTCCCGAAAAACCGGGATTTTTGATCCCGAAATCTTGTCCGGTCTAATTCCCAAATCCGGGTCCGGTCAGGATCCGGAATTCTTGAAAATTCCGGGCTCTAGCATTTTGTTAACAGATTTTGCATTAAAAAATGACCATTTTAAGATTTTTTTGAAAAAAATCTTTAAAATTTGGCACGGATACAAACTGACACGGATAGGAATCCTACGGATATGTCCGGACACGGAAGTCATGATCATAAATGTTATCCCATCCTGTCTTGAAATAAAATATAGCAAATAAATTGGCTTTTTACTTTATACTAAAATTTGCATATTATTTGATAGCCTTTTATTAGTCGATGTCCTTAGTCCTATGAAACTGTCTTTGTTTGAATTGTTTATAATATTTGAGTAGTCATAGTTCAGTAGCTTCAAGATACTATTTGCGTACATTCATGGTCATATATTTACGACCATTTGCCTTAAATAAAATTGATTGAATTCTTTCTAATTGGCCTACTCGTTTTTTCCCCATTTGAATTTTTTCCAAAATTTTACCAAATTTCAAGTCATTTTCGGGTTTTAAAATCAACAATAAGGAGTGGGGTTCAACAAAAAAAAAAAGATCAATCACTTCATAAGAAGACGACCATCTAAAATTTAGGTAAATCGAGGACCTTTTGAATGTTCTAAAATTGTTCTCTCTGTATTCGAGACTTTTTGAGTTTTCTGATAATTTTTTTGATGCGCTCCAATAGATTCATTGTCTCGTCATCATTCAATTTTCGGATGCCGTCCCAAATGACCCGTTAACAAGTTCTTCAAAATTGAGGCGCTGTGTCTTCCTATGATAAATGTAAAAATTACAAAATTTAACCAGAATTCTCCACAAAATTTAACCCTTTATTGGCTTGGCTGCCAAAACAACAAATTTTGGTTGACTCTCATGGTGGCCGTCAAATTGAAAATTTTTATTTTTTTTCTTAAAATTTAAAATTATTTTTTGAAAATTGGATGTTTTATAGAGCCAATCAAAAGCTATCGGACGATACTAAGATTGTTACATTTGGATACTTTTCAGCAAAATAAAATCAATAATGTTAATGTATAGAAAATATAAATTAATGAAAATTTATGATTATATTTATACAAAAGATAATGTAATTTCGGTATTACACCTTTATTTTTGTTATTCCCAATAAATTTAATTGATTATTTTTAAGGAATGTGGAAAGTAATTTTTCTAATTTATTAAATTGAATTATTTCGGAAAAAATATTTAACGAGCAAAAGTTTAACGAATTTTAAGATGAAAATTGGCCCTGAAAAAAATAAAAAGATAACGAAAGTGATAATTTTTAAAAGGATTAACCTAGTCAAATAGGGGTAAAAAACTTTTATTATCTAAGGGTCTAATCTAATTTTATTTTTAGATCAGGTCATTTTTTCAAATCTTTCAAAATTCTGGAAAGAGGCACTAAAAATGGTGAAATAAGCATGAAAACAGGATAATTTGGCTTAAAAGCCCGAAATAGGCAGCCGCTAGGCGCCAGCGGAAAAAATTTTAAAAATTATGGTCCTTTGTTAACAGATTTTCTCAAAAAGGGTCAGTTTTGGTCCTTTTTTGAAAATTTCCAAAGGATTGAGTGTCCGGCGGTGCCGACAGACGCCGTCGGGAAAATTTTAAAAATAATAACAAAATCGCTTCAAAAAATTGAAAAAATAGTCATTTTACTAAATCTTTTTACCTCAGAGTAGAAAATAAGGACAAAATAAGGATCCTAGGTGCTTTTTCCAATTATAAATTGTCATTTGACTTGCTCCTAATTGTTTTTTTCCAAATTCCTTCATCCATTTCAAATTTCCGGATGATTTCATTCCGTTTGGGAATGTTTTCCCTTTGACATAATTCCTTTTTTAACTTTAAAGATTTTCGTATAAATTTGGTTTTTTGTTCTTCAGTAATTTTTGCTTTATTTATCCCTAATTTTCTTTTCCATTTATATATTTTGTTACGAAGGACCCCCAATTTATTAAAGCAAGCAATCAAATTTAACAATCGTGTGGCATGGTCCGATAACTTTTGATTGACTCTATTAGCCATCCAATTTTCAAAAAATTTGATTAAGTTTTAAGAAAGCATTCATATTTATTTTTCTTTTGAACAAAAGTTATGCCATTTGGTCGGCAAATTCTCTTATAAATTGCGGATTTACGAAAAGTAGACTCCCTAAATTAGTGGGCACTCGCACGAAAACGACTTCCCGCACGAAACTGGCCGCACGAAAACGGCCGCACGAAACTGACCCAGTCCAAACGGCAGGGGGAAGTTTGGGCACCAGGAAGTTTGGGCACCAGAAGTTTGGGCACCAGGAAGTTTGGGCACCAGAAGTTTGGGCACCAGGAAGTTTGGGCACCAGAAGTTTGGGCACCAGAAGTTTGGGCACCAGGAAGTTTGGGCACCAGAAAATTCAAAATAGGACATATAAAGAATAGTACACTACTCGCGACTTAAAATTTTACGAGTCGAGACCGAGACTTAATTATAAAATTAAAAGCAAATATTATTTTAATTTTTTTCATTAATTAAAATTTTTGGCATATTTACAGTAATATATATTGTGGCATTTTTCGGATTGTTACGGCATATTTGAGCATGGAAATTATTTATTTTTAATTTTACTGGCTTTTTATATTTAAAATTGGCTTTGTGGTGCCCAAACTTCCTGGTGCCTAAACTTCTGGTGCCCAAACTTCCTGGTGCCCAAACTTCCCGGTGCCCAAACTTCATGTCGCCGTCCAAACGCGGTAGGGGTCATTTGAGTCTGGCCGTTTGAGTCGGGCCGTTTGAGTCGGGGCGTTTGAGTCGGGCCGTTTGTGTAGGAGGGCCATTTGAGTCGGGCCGTTTTAGTCGGAGAGCCACCCATACAACATTTAATTTTTTTATAAGATAAAACAAAAAAATATAGTTACATTACGAAACCCAATATGGGCTAAATATTCGTAATCTCGAGGAACATCAGCGAGAAAAACATCGGGACCAAAGGGGCTAGCATTGGTTAAATTTGTGCTTATTTATGTTATTTGTCATTTGGTTGTCGTTGTTCTTCCGAAAAAAAAAATCAGAAAAACAATGTTTTCTATTCAGAATATAAAAAGAAATTAATGTCTGAAAATGGATTCCCTATATATTAAGTATGGTTGTACGGGACGGGGGCGGGGGCATCTTGGGTTTTCAGGTCACGGTCCCCCAAAAACAAACCCCGAGTTTCCCTGATCCAGAAAGTCCCGGTCCTGGTATTTACCAAAAGCCCCGAAGCCCCGGGTTACGTGCTACCCTACATTAAGCATGGGTCAATTAAAATAATTTTCTTTATATTATTTTTTCTTTTATTTTAGCCTTACATGTTAGCTTAAAAAACACTGAGAAGAAACTCAAAATTGTTTTTTTTTTCTTAGATTTTCATATTTTTGACTCCGATATACTTTTATATGGTAGCCCGACTCAAATGGCTCCTACTCAAGCGGCCCGACTCAAACGACCCCTCCGACTCAAACGGCCCGACTCAAACGGCCCTACTCAAACGGCCCTACTCAAACGGCCCGACTCAAATGACCCTTTCCGGTCCAAACGGGAGAGACTATTCTTTTCTCTGTTCTATTATGTAAAAACACACTATCTCGCTCTATTCTGTTTCTATGTTTACTACATAATTGTACGAATCGGGTTTCGTCCCTAAGCCATTTTTCCTATTTGTATTTAACGTTGCCAAGAAAACGTATATATTAAAAGAAAATTTTGAATGGAAACCTTGCACTTCATTGTTGGTTCTTCCAATATCTGCAAGTACTACTGATTCATGCATGTTCCAAGACTCCGGGACCAATAAAGGAGGTCTACGATGTCCAGGGTGGCCTTTTCCAAAGTCCAAAATAGTTCGAGCGTAAAAAAAGTGGCAAAAAATTAAAAAAGGTGGCAAAATAGTGGCATAATTTTTTTTGGTTTCAAGTTGCTCAAAAAGCACAAAACTTTTATAAATGTTTATTTTGAGAAATTTTTTGTTAGAAAATATTAAAAATGAAGGATAAATCATAAAATTTGTCATTTTATATATGAAAATGAAACAAAATTCAAAACCCATAAAATAGTGGCAAATGCCATTAAAACCTGGTAAAAAGACCACCCTGATGTTGCTCTAAATCAAAAATTTGTTTAAAACAAGCAATCAAATTTAACAATCGTGGCATGGTCCGATAACTTTTGATTGACTCTATTAGCCATGCAAAAAATGAAAATTACTAAAATAATCTTTTATTCAGAGAACAGAAAAAAACAATATTGCGTGTTGATCTCATAAATACAAACCCAAAACTAAAAATGTACGACAATTCACCCATATATTCTCAATGCTGACGTAATTGTTTTTTCCAAGTATAAATTGTCACTGGACTAGCTCCTAACTTTTTCGTTACTTTTCTTTTAAATTGGCGCCATTCCTCTTTTGTGTGCTTTCTTTCTTGCTTATATTTTTGTTGTATTTCATCATATTTTCGGATGGTTTCCATTTTTGTGACAGTATCATTTCTACAATATTCTTGTGTGAGTCCAAGTTTTCTAATCCATCTACTGATTGACACCTGACTAAAACCAAATTTGCTTTTTGTTTCGGCTTTAAATTGGCCCCATTCTGCTTGTGAATGTTTTCCTTTGGCCATAAATTCCATTTTTAATTTGAAATATTTTTGTATAATTTTTCCTTTTTGTTCTTCAGTTATTTTTCTTTTCTTCATTCCAAGTTCCTTTTTCCATTTGTATATTTTTTGTCGACTAATCCCCAATTGTCTCGCTATTTCTTGTTCAATTTTACTCCGTTCTTTCGTTGAATATTCTCCTCTTTCTCTGTTTTCTTTTTTCATTTTGTGATATTTCTCAATAATTTTTATTTTTTGTTCATTTGTCTCATTTCCAAAATGTTGTCCATTTCTTTCTTCCATTTCGTCACTCTTTTGTGATGAATTGTCCTCCTTTCCCATTTCTTCACCGCCCCAATTTTCTTCAAAAACTTCGTTAAATTGTTCCTCCATTATTTCTTTGGCTCTTTGAATATTTTGTCCTTCCTTCTGTTGCGCATTTCCTTTTTGCCAATTGTCTCCAAATATTTCACCAAATGTTTTTTGCTGTTGTTTTACTTTGGTCGAATAAATATAATTAAAAAAATTAATTTTTATATAAATTATAAAAATTAATTTCCACATTCTTTAAAAATAATTTCACTTAAAATTATTGGAAATGACAATTTTTACTTTTTACTTTTTTTTTATTTTTTATTAATATTAATAATAATTCCACATTTACTTCCTCCCTAAAAAGTGGCTTGACAAATAAACGACGATAAAACAAACCAAAAAAAATTTATGGAATTGATTAAAATAACATCGTGATTCATTTTTTTTTTATCATAGATAGCTTAATTTTGATTATCAAAAAGGGAATTACCAATAATACAATGAATGACACAGATTCTTATTTTTGTATTTAAATTTTAGATTTTTTAATTGATTTTAACTTTAGAAAGTTTAAGTGAGAACACCAATCGCCGTCGTCGATAAAGGCGTAAAACTGCAAAAATCAATCATTTGACTTTTTGTATGATTTATTCATAGCTACTATTCTATTTTTACTCGGAATAAAAATTCGCCGATTATATCTGGTGCAAACGGTAGGGGTCAGCCAATTCGGTCTGGCCAACCCGTCTTAGTGTAAAAAGAACCAACTCAATATTGTAATAATTTTTAGCCCAAATAGAAGATTTAGAGATTTTTGGCATGAAATGTCGAAAAAATTAAGAAGATGTGTTGTCCCCCCCGCCCCGACAGTGCTCAAAGGCGCAGCTTAAATAGCCGAGCCAAATATTCATGGTTCCTGGATGAAAATTTTCAAAAGCCTCATTTGGCTGGCAAAAAAGCTTTATCTGGGACCAAAAAACCTCATTTTGAAAAATTTCATTCTAATAGTAAAAAAAAATCAGTAAAAGGGTGACGTACGGTGGTATCGACAGGCGCCACCGGAAAACACTTTGAAAAATTTAGTATGTTTTGTTAACGGATCGTAGTTTGAAATGGCCATCTTTGAGAATTTTTTCCTAAAACCACAAAAAGCCTAAGGAAATCGCAAAAAATCACAAAAAACCTCATTTTGAAAATTTAGCCTCATCGGCCTCTCAAAAACCACAAAATGCTAAAACCTCACATCTGGGAACCTGATTATATTCAAATTGGTGAACTCATTCACACAATTTTCAAATACTTCTTTGCTATGCAACAAAAATTGTTTGGTAAAACATTCTACGTAAATGTTATATAAAATAATGTAAAAAATGCAAAAGTATCATTCTAGGCAAACTTTTTGTCATGCCGGTCTTTGGATGGATCTAAATGATGGGTGCTAGGTCGAAGGACTAAAACGGCGCCCGGACATTTGGACAGTGGACATTTGGACAGTGGTCATTTGGACAGTGGTCATCTGGACAGTGGAAATCTGGACAGTTAACTCATTTGGACAGCAGTTGGACATTTGGACAGTGGACATTTGGACAGTGGTCATCTGGACAGTGGACATCTGGACAGTTAACTCATTTGGACAGAGGTTGGACATTTGGACAGTGGACGTTTGGACAGTGAATGAAACCCTAATGAGAAAAGCTCAAAGTGAAGTAATTTCCTGACAAAGGAGGGGCCCCCAAGTGAATGTGGAGTTTCGGGATGAAATTTGGTGGGTGGGTAGCTTGACCCCTATTTGTTATATAGATTTTTTACCATTTTTGCTAAATGGACGTGTGGGCCGAGTTATGAGGCTTTTCCTTTTTTATTTTCCATGTAATCCTTTTTTGATGTAAAGCATTGTGAGCACCGGTGGTGTAGTGGGTTATGCCCTTTGTTTATTTTTTTTGGTCGAGAGTTCAAATCCAACTATTTTTAATTGAATTATTTTTACTCCATTGGTGCCATCCTTCCCTACTAGAGTCTTCATCATCGAGTTATGCCCCTTCTCCCAAAAAATTCCGTTCTCCTCACATCGGATTCTCGGAAAAAGTCAGCGCTTTACGGCATTACCGTGATTCTAGTTTTTAACAGAACGTGGAAGGAGTTGGTGTGGAAATTTTTGCCTTCATGCACAAAATGAAGAGTTTGCCAATTTTCCCCATCCCGTCCGTTATCTTTTCCCAAAAATGTTTCCCGATAATTGCCAATAGACTTATTGTTCTGAATCTGTTATGATTAGATGTGCTTGGTGTGAAAAATTTCTTTGTTTTACTCATTTTTATCAGGAATATCATATCTGTCAAAACCCCTGACCCAAAACATTGTATTTTACTCGCCAAAAATATTCTCGGACGACTTAATGCTTTTTTAATTGATTTTTGATAAAAAATATTTTTTGGGTAATAATAATAATTCAATTAAAAAAAGTTGGATTTGAACTCTCGACCGAAAGAAATAAACAAAGGGCATAACCTACTACACCACCGGTGCTCACAATGCTTTACATCAAAAAAGAATTATAGTGGAAAATAAAAAAGGAAAAGCCTCATAACTTGGCCCACACGTCCATTTAGCAAAAATGGTGAAAAATCTATATAACAAATAGGGGTCAAGCTGGTGCCCCGACATTTGCGGTCTTGACTTTTGCGGCCCCGACATTTGCGGCCCGACTTTTGCGGTTATGTCCAAAATGTCTTCAAATTTATGTTGCTTTAATCCTAAAATACCTTGAATGGATTAATAATGGAACAAAAAACATTTTTGGCTCTTTACCTAATTCATTGGGGTGTTTTCATAATTAACGATTTTTTTTTCAAAAATTTCCAAAAACGCAATTCTCGAACAAAATTCATATATTAGCCTCTATCAAACCTTTTGAAAGCACTTGGGATTAAAGCAACATAAATTTGAAGACTTTTTGGACATAACCGCAAAAGTCGGGCCGCAAATGTCGGGGCCGCAAAAGTCAAAACCGCAAATGTCGGGACACGCTACCCACCCACCAAGTTTCATCCCGAAACTCCACATTCACTTGGGGGCCCCTCCTTTGTGAGGTCCAATATTTTGTAGACTTATTCATTGGCCTAAACTGCATTCTTCCTCATCCTCAGAAGAAGGGGAAATTCATGAACCCACCCGAATATCCAGGCCCCAATCCTGTTCCAATCCCCGGAAATGTAAAGTATTTTTTGTTGGCGAAACAATCCGACAGAAACGTGTCCTCATGATAGATGACTACGAATTTGGCAAATATTCGACCTCAGCAGGGAGTTATTTCTCTTTGAGCTTTTCTTATTAGGAGTTCATTCACTGTCCAAACGTCCACTGTCCAAATGTCCAACCTCTGTCCAAATGAGTTAACTGTCCAGATGTCCACTGTCCAGATGACCACTGTCCAAATGTCCACTGTCCAGATGTCCAGTCACCCAAAGACCCTGTCAAATTTGTAAAAAATGGGTTCCCGGTCTTTTTCACATTGTTTTTGTGTAACCGGAATTACGTGTTTTTTCAATATGTTTTGGATAAAAAATCGGTTAATTTCGACAAAACATTGTTGTTTTGATGTTAGGTGTATTTTCATCATGTTTTGCTTTAATAAACTGGAATTTCGCCAAACAAAAACTAGAGCCAGCCCTGTTTAATGCCACGCATGCCCAAACCAGGGGCCTAATGAGGCAATATAATTCAGTTAATGCATTAAAAAAGAATTTCATCATTTCAATATTTCTTTATTATTTTTTTATAAAGAATGTGGAAATTAATTTTTCTAATTTATATTAAAAATGAATTATTTCAAAAAATTTATTCGACAAAAATAAAACAACAGCAAAAAACTTTTGGTGCAATATTTGGACACAATTGGCAAAAAGAAAATGAGCAACAGAGGGATGGACAAAATAATCAAAGGGCAAAAGAAATAATGGAGAGACAATTTAACGAAGTTTTTGACAAAAATTGGGACGGTGAAGAAATGGGAGAAGAGGACAATTCATCACAAAAGAGTGAAGAAATGGAAGAAAGAAATGGTCAACATTTTGGCAATGAGACAAATGAACAAAAAATAAAAATTATTGAGAAATTTCATCAAACGAAAAATGAATACAAAGAAAGAGGAGAATATTCAACGAAAGAACGGAGTAAAATTGAAACAAAAATAGCGAGACAATTGGGGGTTAGTCAAAAGAAAATATACAAATGGAAAAAGGAATTTGGAATGAAGATTACTAAAGTAACTGAAGAACAAAAAAGGCAAATTATACAAAAATATTTAAAACGAAAAAAAGATTTTATGTCAAAAGGAAAACATTCCAAAATGAATGGAACAAATTTGATGCCGAAACAAAAAGAAAAATTGGTATAAATTATGTAACCATTTTTAAATGGATGAAAGAATTGAGAATCACTAAAGGATATTGTAGAATTAAGGATACGGTCACACAAATGAAAATCATCCGAAAATATGATGAAATAAAACAAAAATATTTAAAACAAAAAAAAAGAATTTGTGTCAAAAGGAAAACATTCACATGAGGAATGGCGCCAATTTAATGCCAAAACGACAAATGGAGTTTATAATAGATCAATTATTAGATGGATGAAAGAATTTGGATTTACCATAGGATATTACAATGTTAGAGAGACTGCGTTAAAGCAATTCGACTATGGAAAAAACAATTTAGACAGAAAACTGAAAAAAAACAAATTGCCAAAAGTCCATTTTCTTTAACACCAGCAGATGCGAATCTTGAGAACGTAATAGGAGCACAATGAAACAAAACATAAAAAGACATACCTTTTTTTATATTATAGGGGCTAGGCCTCAAAATAAGATTTTCAATTTTCATTTCTTTTTTACGATCGTTTGAAATAAGGAATTTGCTCATTTTTTTCATAAATAGTGTATTTTGTGCTTGGGAATTTTGAAAAAAAACCTTGAACGGAAGACCAATTAATAATACGAAAATCTGAGAAGTGTCCATTTATTTATTTATTGAGCAAACCAAAGGCACATTAGTGCTCTTATATGGTGCGAGAAAAAGAAACATTTGCTTAAAATAACTTAATTAATCAATTTTGCAATTATACCATATCTTGTGATGGTGATGCGACATTTGCGCCGCGACATTTGCGCTGCCCAGCCAAATGGACATTTGCGCCGCAGAAATTGCGCCACGTTATTTGCGCCACAGACATTTGCGCCGAATTTTTTGTGAGGCAGACACTTGCGCCGCCCAGCAAAATCGACAATTGCGCCGCCCAAGAAAATTTTTTTTTGTTCTTTTCGACAAAATTATTATTAAATTTACGCGTCCAACACAGTTTACGCGTCTAACGACTTTTACGCGTCCAATCAGAGTTTACGCGTTCAATCAAAATAATTAAAAATTAAGGTTGGTTATCAAAACTAGGGGGTTGGATTTAAAAAAAACTAGGGGGTTAGATTTAAAAAACCCCACCTTTAAAACGGTTTATTTGATTGGACGCGTAAATTTAATAATTTGTTAAAAAAAATACAATTTTCTTGGGCGGCGCAAATGTCGATGGGCGGCGCAAGTGTCTGCCTCACCAAAAATGAGGCGCAAAAAACGCGGCGCAAGTGTCTGCGGCGCAAATGTCACGGCGCAAGTGTCCGCGGCGCAAAAGTCCGCGGCGCAAATGTCGGCTAACCCTTGTGATTGGGTTTATGTATTATTAGTTCAGGGTTTGGAAATGTCCTTAGAATCAAAGGAAGTCCTTTAAAATTGGCCTCGCCGCTTAGAAATTTTTTTTTGTTGTTGTAAAGACTTGTGGTCATAAAAGTATATAAAAAAATTTGGTAACTATTTATTTTTCAAAACAAAGAACTTTTTTTGGGAATTAAACATGTTATTAGAGCCAATCAAGAGCCTATTTAAAATAACATTTTTGAAAAAATACTTTTCATTTTAGGTCCTTCGTTAAGTTTCGCCCAGCCCTGAAACCTATGTTTTACTCGACACGACACTTTAAGCTCTTTTATGTTTGAGCCCTGTGCAAAGGTTATCGAGTCTTCTGCAAAAAAAAAAAAAAAAAAAAAAACACTTAACCAGTTTTATTAATGAGCACTTAATTTAATTCCGTGCTGGCGCATTTCTTAAATTCATCATTTTTACATAGAGTTTTCAACTAAATCTAATAGTATTTTCTTAGTTTTGTTAAGTCAGTCAATTTAATCCTTGTCAATAGACTTTTATTTTACCAAGATTAAAAATAGGGATAAGATATCAAATGATAAAAACAAAGCAATACCGTGGTGATTTTTTTTTATTAGAGAGCGATATGTAGGGGCACCCGGATTTAGAGCGGTGGCCAATCATTTGGGCATTGATCATTTGAGCAGTGAAAGAAAATTTTAAAAAGCATTCATATACGATAAAAGAATGGAGCCAAAATATTCAAGAGTTCATTTTCTGAAAACTTAGCTAGGGTTATTTTTTCAAAAAATCAGAAAACTAGAGGGTTCGGCTTTCAGAAAACGAACTCTTGCTTGCTTTTGGCTCCATTGTTTTATGGTATATGAATTTTTTTTAATTTTCATTCACTGCCCAAATTATAGGGTACCATTTAGAGCATCATTCCCTTAGTTATGATTTTCTGAGCTTTTATAGTTCTAAAATCAAATTACGTTAACAAAGTATACGAAAAAACAAATTTTTTTTTTCAATTACCCCAATGGGGCGCGGCTTGGTGGGGGTCAACTGGGCGCGAACCAACTGGGCGCCGCGCGTTATAATTTTTTTCTAAATAAGTCTAATTTTTAATCAAGGTATATTTTAATAACACTATGTTTTACCTATTAATCTGCAAACTTCCAAAAAAATTATTTAAGTTACAAAAAAGTTATGATCTGTGAAGTGCAAAAAGTCCAATTTTTCATACTTTTTCGCTAATAACTTTTTATTACTTGGACGAAATTTTTTGAAACTATAGAACTTACCAAGAGCTATCGAATGATATTAAAAATTTTAAAATAAGGTTTCTTCTGAAAAAAGTTATAACGCGCAGCGCCCAGGGTGTTAGGTCGTTTCATAAAAACCGCCACTTTTCAATGTCATAAAAAAATCAAATTTTTTGAAAATTGATAGGCTAATATAGTTAATTAATAGCTATCGAACCTTACCAAGATTGTTTCATTTGATTGCGTTTGAGCAAAGTTATGGAGTTTTTGTCGAAAAATTTATAAAATTGACGGATTTATAAAACGATCATGAGGGCGGTTTTTATGAAACGACCCAGAACGGCGCCCAGTTGGTTGGCGCCTAGTTGACCCGGTCCGGCGCGGCCTATTGCTACCGTACCGCTAGTCATTCATTCACTTTTCAAAATCTAAAAAAACAATTTTTTCAAGCAAAAAGTGACCTATTGAAAACGAAGGAAAGCAATTCGCCAACAAATGCAAAAAAATGCGGTCGGGGTCAGTTTAGCGTGGCCAGTTTAGCGTGGCCGTTTTAGCGTGGCCGTTTTAGCGTGAGGGGTCGATTTAGAGTGGCCGTTTTAGCGTGGGGGTCGTTTCAGCGTGAGAGGCTTTTTTTTATGATTTCCAACAAAAAAAGCAAATTATTTTTTTTGTTTATCCTTGTTTGTGTGAATATAGTTTATTCCAACATTTTCTTTAAGTTAGTTTAATCTGAGCTGAGAATCACCTAACAAAATGGCACAACAACAGCCAATTATTGTGACAAAGCGCAACAAAATGAAACTTGAACACGACGGAGCTCTTTTATGTTTTTGACCAATTTAGCAATGATGGACTCCGTAAATATTGGTGATGCGATTTTTTCGGCAACAATAAAAACAGGTGAGTAGATGAATAGAGGCGACAATATAAGATTAAGTTTTTATAATTTTGGGGTTTGTAAAAATTTTTTAATATATTTTTCATTTTTATACCTAACGTGTGCGTCACAATGAAAGTGTCGCGCCAGCGTTTTCATTTAATTTGGAACAGCTTCAAATTCCGCCGACATAGAGAACATACAAACGACAATAGAAGAGGAGCAATTTCTGTTGGCATACTCAGGGGTTTTCAAAATTCCCGGCCAAAATGGAGCACCAAGGTCTTAGTGAATTTTTCAACAAATATGATCAAAACAGTTTTAGGATCCTTATTTTTGGTCGTGCTACAACAGAGGAAGGGATGGGCATTATCAAAAACATCTATGCTGACGGAACGTTTGCGCTCACTCTATCGCTTTCAATCAAATTTAAGTAATTTTGTTACCCGTCATTGACCTAGCAGCCGGCCTGACGCTTTACAGCCGCAATTTCATTTACAACTTCTAATGGCTGCTCGATTGGTTCGTCTAAATGACCAACTTACTCATACCAAAAAACTTTCGAATTTCTAGGTTCATGAAAGTCACACGGGCCGACCGTGGTTCAACGGTTCAATGACACAGCCTCTGTTTGCGCCTTCCGATTGGTTGTCTACCAACGAAAATTGGAGGGTGCGGACCGTACGAATAACTTTCCTAAAGCTTGGCCCGTTTTTTATTTCATATTGTTACACTCTTTTTTTGTGTTATGATAAATTATATGGAATTATAAGTAAATTAAAATAAGGTTAAATTTAATCAAATACTAATCTTAAAGCTTGCATGGATACTTCGAATAAATGGCTCAACTATAATGATCATTACCGAGAATTAAAGAATTAGGGTTTTCTAAGACAGTTTTGAACCAAAATAATGTAATTTTGGTAATGCTACTCACGCTAAAGCGGCCACGCTAAAACGACCCTCACGCTAAAACGGCCACGCTAAAACGACCCTCACGCTAAAACGGCCACGCTAAAACGGCCACGCTAAACCGACCACGCTAAACTGGCCCACGCTTAAATGACCCGCTTCGAAAAAATAACGCCTTTGTCCCTTTTTTCCCATTTGAATTGAGAAAAAATGAGATAAAAAGGAAGAGAAATAGCATTAGACAAAGGCTACGCTTAAACCATAATGCTTTGGGTCAAACAAAAATAGGCATTATGCAACTCTTTAACATATATAAAATTATTTAAAATCAGTATGCGCGACATATTTCTCTCTTCCAAAAATTTTTTTTTTTTTAAATGAAATTTTTATTTTTGAAAAGGGAAGGGCGGCGTTGCCGATAGGCGCGGCCGGGAAAATTTTTAGGAAAATTTTTAAAAAATATTCCTTTTATGCCTTGAAATTCATGCTCATAATCAGCGTGAAATTTACATTTGCGCAAAAATAATTTAAGCTAAAAAATGTGATACATAGAAATTTCTGCCGAAATTTTGAATATTTCGTGAATCTTGATAAGAAAAAATTCGCTTAAAATTAAAATTAGGGTCATTTCATTTGAGTTCGCTAAAATTTGTCCAGAATCGACTGTCCCGAGAAAAGATGCAAGCAACTTTGAATGAACATCCGCCACAGCTGGTGATAATGGTGGCAGCTCAGCTAAGGACGCAAACAAAAAAAGGGTCCGCAAAAATAAGTATATAAATGAATTAATTAATTAATTGGCTTTCGTCCCTCAAATTCAAATATTAATTGAGTAAATATTTTTGGCCAAGAACTCAATCTTTGGGGGTGCCTTTATTAGGTGTTCGGGCCATCATTAAGGGTGTATTTTCGTTCGGATAAACCGAAATTTTCAACCCGAAACCAAAATAGAAAGCTAAAAACCCAAAAAAAAACCGAAAACCGAAACCGAAATTTCGGCAACACCACTACGCACTAGCACCCAATTTAATATCGTTTTATTTTAAATTCTTTATTTTTTAGTCTATATTTCGGCTTTTTTGCACATTAATTCCCCTAATAATAAAATATTATTAATAATTGGGTTTCTTTTTTCTATTTTATTGCTGTATTCAATTCTATTCTCATCCCTCATAATTACATATTTTAAAATATTGCAATAAGGCTATTTATTCCTTAAATTTTTGTAGATTTTTAAGCTATATTTTACGAAAAGGGACCCGTGGTGCCAATAATTTTGATTGCCTTTTTACACTTGGAAATTAAAAAAAAAAATTTCAAAAATTTTTCGATTTTCGATAAATGATTATTTTTCAATTTTGATCTTTTTGAAATATAACGGATTATGTGATGTTGCTTGAATTTGTTGGTAAAATAAAGAAATAAATAAACCCCCCAAAAATATGAAAACAACTTTTTAATTAGTAATCATCATCCATGCTTGAGTAATCATAACTTTCGGCACTTAATTCATCTGAATGTTTCTCCTCAATGCGTTGTTTCAATTCGTCCAATGCTTCACAATCATTTTGGAGATATTCAATCAGAAACAGAATATCAGCCACTCTTAAGTTTCGTTGGCTCAAACCTAGTGCAATTAATGTTACAGGAATTGAGGGCCTTTGAATTTTCATTTTTATTTTTTTTTTCTCATAATTCTCTATTTCGATGATGCCAGCCAGGTCTGTCTTGAAAAATCACACTAAAAAGCCGTGGCCCAGAATTCAAAAAAAATCTCAAAACTCTTTTAAAAAATACACTCTATTCATAAAAAAATCTATTAACATTGTGAAATTACGGTCCACGGCTTAAATGATAAACGGAGGATTACGATGCGGTGCTTTTCTAGTTCAATAAAGAGTTAGGTAGGAGGATTTGACGCATTATTACCTCCACCATTTTGTCTGGTCAAATCATACAAAATTGCCTCCTGAAATAAAAAAAAATGTCTTAAATTTTTTTGACATATTTGTGACCTTTAAGCCAATGATTTTGTACTTATGTGCCAATATGAATGTTTTCATCTGAGACAAATTGTTTGCGTTTAAAAATTGGACACATCGATTCACAATGGAATCCAACAGAAAACGATCGGCCATATAAAGAATTCCCTCCACATTATCTTCTAAAATGTTAGATTGTTTGGTTTCATTTTGCTATTTACACTGTTTTAAGAATAATGCCTACACGAAATCGAAAATTATTTGGGCTCGAAAGCCGGTTTTCGGTAAATTTGGCCTCCGAGAATTACCTCAATTTTTGCAAATTTGTTGTATCCCTTGCAACTCATCGGTCCATGTCTCCCCCTGATACGATATACATCAGCAGCATATACTTGAAAATCATCCAAATTCCCTTTCTGTGTAATACAGTATTTTGAACTTTTATTAAGCCGTTGTTCAGCGATTTATGAAATCTTTCAAAAGTTCTCATTTGAAATTTTTAAAAACGTAATAATTTTAGTGCGTTATCATTTGTGTATAACTTTTTAGCGAAACTGCTCGAGCTCTCGAAGATCTTTCAAATTATGCCTAATTTGCTATTGACCCCCTCTATTGTTTTTTTTTTCAAAAACAGCGTTGATTATTTTTCTCAAAAAGATGATAAAGCGATACCATTCTGTTGTTTGCTATTATTTGGTTACATAACTCAATCATCATTGCAGGTACATATATCATTTTTCATAATAAATTAACTAAATTTATGAAAAAAATCGTTTTTTGGACTTAAATTGAAATTAATTTTAATAAGAGGGTCGGTCATGTTGTGCAAAGTCGAAATGGGTTTGCTGCAACAGTGCCAATATATCAATTGAAAGAAATATGAGTACCAACGCAGTGGCCAAATAATTTTCAAAATGGCCAAATTCGCATTTTGGGATGAATCTTCATGGCCTGTTAAAAGGCAAAATGCCAAAAAAGGCATTTAAGGTACGAAAATCCCAAAAAAGGCAAACAAAGGCATTATAAAAGTCATCGTAGAAGCTTCAAACCAAGTGGAAAATGTGTTATTTATGCTTAATATATCGAAACTAGTGCGCAAACAAAAAAAAGGCATATGCCTCAAAAGTCGAGCTCTATTTATTAACAAATAAAAAGGAGCTGAAACATTTGTGGCATGAAAATTACATTTTTTAAAACCTATAAAATTGCAAGAAAAATCAATAACAGCCACAAACCCGTCCGCGTTTCTTAAATCCGCTATTTTTACGTATTTTCTCAAAAATGTTATTTTAAATAAGCTCTTGATTGGCTCTAATAACATGTTTAATTCCCAAAAAAGTTCTTTGCTTTGAAAAATAAATAGTTACCAAATTTTTTTATATACTTTTATGACCACAAGTCTTTACAACAACAAAAAAAAATTTCTAAGCGGCGAGGCCAATTTTAAAGGACTTCCTTTGATTCTAAGGACATTTCCAAACCCTGAACTAATAATACATAAACCCAATCACAAGGGTTAGCCGACATTTGCGCCGCGGACACTTGCGCCGTGAAACATTGGTTAAAAAACTAACTCATTATTCCAAGCAAACAAATCTTAGAAACGTGCGTCGAAACACTATAGCTCAGTTCCAATGACCGAGCGGTAAAAGGCTGGCGAAGAAAAAATTAGTAAAAAATGGATAAAAAGGTAAAAATAAAATACAAAATATTCTATAAATTTAATTCATGTTGTTCCACCTGAGAAAATACTTAACTTTTTCCAAATTTCTAAACCGAAGTATTCAAAATTCATCTTTAGCAGCACGAATCTGAAAAAAATACGAAAATAACCCGGATAAATTCAGTAGGACAAAATTACAATCTTTTTAACAATTAATTTTAGACCGTCCAACAATGTGTGCGAATAGGGCGACGATTATGAGCCGATCAGAAATTTGTTATTAAATTTGAAGCATTGGCAAACTGTCGCAATGATGCTAACCCAAATAACGGCACAGTATGTCTAATCCATCTACTGATTGACTCATAGCGAAAATCAATTTTTCTTTTTATTTCGGCATTAAATTAGGCCCATTTCTTTGGCGATTTTCCTTTTGACATAAACTTTTTTTTTAACTTTAAATATTTTTCAATTATTCTTCTTTTTTGTTCATCTGTTTTATTTCCCGAATGTTGAATTAGCGCCTACCTAATCAGCAGAAAAAAGGCATTTGCTTTCCCCGACCCAATATCCCATCCCCGGCGTTTCCGTTCCCCGATATGGCATCCCCGACGTCCCCGACAAAAAAATAAGCACAGGTAAGAATAGGTGTCTGAGTAGGAAATTTTTGAAAATTTAGGAGGGAAATTTGTTAATAAATATCCTTTTTCAAATAATCTATTGCGATGAATTTGGTGTGTTGGAAATGTCAACTCAGCCCAAAACCCACGAAATATCGAATGAATCAAAATTTATTTTCAAAAAGCCATCCCCATTTTTTTCTGGCCGCAGAACCCATTTAGACATCTATTTCGAACATCGAACATTCGTGGTGACCTAATTATTCGAAAGTATTTTCTTTTTGGCTGAACGAAAAATGCAAAATATGCACAAAATATTCATCAAAATGTCAAAATATGCACTTAAAACAAGCCGAAATGCCCTAAATGTCAAAAAACATACAAAAATCAAAATAACGAGAAAACTTACAATTTAAAACTCAAAATGGCTATTTTAAAGGCAAACTGCAAAAAAAAATTATTTTTTTAATATATATTTAAAAAATTTTCGCGAAATATTTTGGTTGACTATTTTTTATTTTTCATGTTTTTTCAAAAACTTTCTCAAAAAATTGGACTTTTTCATTTTTGGGATATTTTTTTCAAAGTTTTTAAAAGATGATTCTTATAAAAAAGTTTGCATTTGCATACAAATCCGGGCCTTAGCAATTAATCATTCAAAAAAGATACAATACCTTTTTGTTGATATTCGGAAAAAACGAATTTAAAAATTTTTCTTATTCCCCGATCGGGGTCCCCGATCCCCGATAGATTTGAACGTCTCCGACCCGATCCCCGATATTGCATCCCCGTCGCTCCCCGTTCCCCGGCATTCCTGTCCCATAAGGTTTGGGGATTAACCCTAACATATATTGTCAGGGTTGTAATGAAATTAAGTTGAATTTTAATTAAAAAATTGAAAACAACATATTGAAAATTTTTCCAAAAAATATTTGATAATCAGAGGCACAAAAAAACAATATTGCATGATGATCTCATAAATACAAATGAAAACAAAACATTTAAGACATTTCACCTATTTATCTAATGATGACGCAATTGTTTTTTCCAATTATAAATTGTTTATGTACTAACTCCTAACTTTTTCGTTATTTTCTGTTTAAATTGTTCCCATTCCTCTGCTGTGTGCCTTCTTTCTTGCCTATATTTTTGTTTAATTTCATCATATTTTTGGATGAGTTTCATCTTTGTCACCGTATCCTTAATTCTACAGCGCAAGAGCCCGAATTCTTTCATCCATTTAAAAATGGTTATATAATTTACACCAATTTTTCTTTTTGTTTCTGCACGAAATTGGCCCCATTCATTTTGTGAATGTTTTCCTTTTGACATAAACTCTTTTCTTAATTTGAAATATTTTTGTATTATTTTTCTTTTTTGTCCTTCAGTTATTTTTGTTTCCTTCATTCCTAATTCTTTTTTCCATTTGTATATTTTGCCCCGACTAACCCCCAATTGTCTCGCTATTTTTAATTCAATTTTATTACGTTCTTTATCGGAATATTCTCCTCTTTCTTTGTATTCATTTTTCGTTTGATGAAATTTTTCAATAATTTTTATTTTTTGTTCATTTGTCTCATTGCCAAATTGTTGTCCATTTCTTTCTCCCATTTCTTCACTCTTTTGTGATGAATTGTCCTCTTCTCCCATTTCTTCACCGTCCCAATTTTCATCAAAAACTTCGTTAAATTGTCTTTCCATTATTTCTTTTGCTCTTTGAATTTTTTGTCCATCCCTCTGTTGCGCATTTCCTTTTTGCCAATTGTCTCCAAATATTTCATCAAATGTTTTTTGCTGCTCTTTTATTTTTGTCGAATAAATTATTTTAAAAAAATAATTTCAAAATAAATTATAAAAATTAATTTCCACATTCTTTAAAAATAATTTCTTAAAATTATTGGAATGTTAAATTTTATTATAATGCGGAAATAGGGAAAAAACTATGTTTTATTAATATAAACAGATATTGCATTGATTTTCTTCCTTTAAAATCGGCGTGGCAAATGAATGACGTTAAGAGTGAAATATCTTACATGTTTAGTTTTGATTTATGATATCATCAGGCATTATTGTTTTTTCTGTTTCAGATTATAAAAGATTTTTTAGGAATAGTTTCAATTTTTTTTTTTTTGTAATCATTAATCATTAAAGGTTAAAAAAGTTAAACTCGTTTTTCTCCAACTCGTTTTTGTATCGATTCGTTTTTGAGTCAACTCGATATTATTGTATCAACCCGTATTTTATATTGCTGGATTCATGGCGCCTGATTCATGGGCAAAAAAGGCAAAGAAGGGTAGGGCTCAACTTATGGCACTATGAATCCGGCGCCTTATTATCCGGCGCTATGAATACAGCAATATGAATTTTGTGCTTAATTTATTATCAAAATACACTCAAATTTGAAATTTTTCACCGGCGGCGTCTGTCATTACCGTCGGTCATCCCCTTCAAATTTGAATGACCTTGAATTTTTTTATATTTTGCCACAAAAAATGTTTATTTCATGAGAATAATAGCAGTATTTGAAGCAAATCAAATTCATAATTTTAGGTTTTCAATTCGCTTTCTTTCGTTTTTCGCTATTTTAAACCAGGGATTTGCTCATACAGTATAATTCATAGAATTTTTTTCGTAATTAGTATCTCGGGCTTGGGAAATTTGTAAAAAAAAAACCTTTGGACGCAAGAACAATTAAATGGTTTTAATAATGAGAACTGTCCATAATTCTTGTCTCCGTCCTGGGCACGTCTACTTTATTTTTGAAAATTATTTTTGGATTTTTGATATATTTCCTCACTTAATTCCTTACTGCTTGCTGGTGGTGCGTGCGTGGTCAGCAAATGGTTAATGGCAAAACAAAAACAATTTTTTTGTTTGTTTGTAATATTGTTGGATTTTTGGTCATTAAGCTGATTCCCTTGCAGTTTAGTTTAGATTTTGATTCATGGTTAGTTCTGGTTAATTGCTGAACAAAAATTTTTAGTTTTATGGTAATCAGTGTTCGGACTTGGACGTTTTTCTCATACTCATACCGACTATTTTTTTTTTTTTGGCATTCGTGCAGAATGGGGGTCCCTATTTAACTTTATTATTTTGAGCTAAAAATTGATATATGGGGGCTTTCCATGGCGCTGATCACGAATCTGACCTTGGATTTGTCATATGAATCTATGATTTGGTCAATTTTCGTGCACCGGGCAGCGCCATATTTTCATTGAAAACGAGTATGTACTTAATAAAAAATCATAGATTTGACCAAATCTAAGACCAGACGGTGTCAAACAAAAAATGTAAGGTCAGATTCTTGCTCATCACCCTTGAAACCCCCCAAAAAGCTATTTTTAACCAAAAATAACAAAATTAAATTTTACAAAGTTAAATAAATAATATTTCTATTAAAGATTAATATATTTTTTGTTGTATTTTATCAAAATTCTGTTTCTCAGTCTTTTTTTCTTCTGATCGCGCTTTATGACCAGAACTGTGAATAGTTAATTGGGAAAACATCCTTTCAACTGAACTTGTTGTTGCCGGAATTGCCAAAACAGACAAAGCAATTTGTGAAAGAAAAGGAAATCTCTTAAGAAAAAGGATTAAATTAATTAAGTATTAAATACTTCAGATTTTCACACGATTTCCAAAAGGCTAGCACATTCACAGTTGCAATTGGAGTTTCTTCGGCGAAATAAAAATATTTCAAATATAATTCAGTAGCAATATACAAGAGGAAAAGATTCAAAAATTTAAATGAAAATAGAAAGTATGAGGTTCGGACTTAAGCGTTTTTCTCATACTCATATCGACTTTTTTTTCTCTCATACTTCATACTCATACTCGTTGTATGTGTATGAGTATGAGTACGAGTATGAAGTATGAGTATGAGGTCGGAACACTGATGGTAATATATATATAGGGCTGTCACTAGTATTTTTTAAAATATTATTTTGGTTATATGCATTGAAGAAAGGAGCTCAAATGAAGCATTTCTGCATATAAATTTTTCTGATTTGGACGTAAACACTCGAAATAAAATTAAATATTTTTGGGGTTTTTTTTTAAAAAATATTTTACTCAAGATTTTTAAGTTTTGTCAATATTTTGGTAAATATTTTGGCATTTTTCGCCTTTTTTTTTTGTAAAAATGCAAAAATTTCGCGATAAATACACCCACTAAGAATCAACTTTTTAAAAAATTAAAAAAAGTACCCTTAAAAATGAAAAATTCGTAAAAATATTTTTCGAAAATTTTAGTTTTATTTTTGAAATAAAAAAAAAATTGTTGTCTGACAACCGCATGAGTTTTTTGCTTTTTGAAAAGTGCCTTATTTATTCTCTGACGCAAAATTAAGAAAATATACTATTTTTATAATCGATTGAAGCGATTTCTTTTATCTTAAAATTTTTAGCGGCGGCGCCTGTCGGCACTGCCGGACACTCAATTTTTTTGAAATTTTTTTAAAAAAGGACCAAAATTGGCCATTTTTGGCGAAAATCTATTAACAAATGGCTGAAATTTTCAAAATTTTCCCAGGTGGCGCCTATTTGCACCACCGGACTACCATTTGTATAAGTTTTGTCAAAATTTATTTCAAAATTAGTCATTTTTTTATCAAGATTTGCTACCAAAACACACTCAAATTTTTAAATTTCGTCCCCGCCGGCGCCTATCTTCATTCTGTATTTTTTATTTGATTAAATTTTTGTTTGTTTTCTTTTTTACCTCAAAGCCATCTTTAACAGTGTAAAAATTTCCCGAAATCAGGGAAACAAAATCCGGGAACCGAGATCGGGACGGGAGTGCGAAAAACCCGGGAATGCGGCTCGTCGGTTACGGATAATTTTTCTTTTAAGGTTAGCAATTGAATGGCGCAAACAAAAGCTATTGGGTAAAAGATTTTAATTTCATATAGTTAGCGAAATTAAAATAAATGAAAATGCACTTAATCATTCATTGTATGTATTTCATAAATGACCAGTTTAAGATTTTTATCAATATTTTCGAATTTTGGCATTTACCGCTTTTTCAAGTACAAAAAGTCGAAAAAGGGAAGTTAATTTTGCATAACCAAAATTGAATCTTTAATTTTGGCATTATCAAAATACCAAAAAAATGAAAAACTCGGCAAATTTTATGTTACAGCATAACACTGATTATTGATGACGGCAATAGATGTGGTGCCAGGTCGTTTCCTAAATTCCGCCATTTTACAGATTTTTCGACAAAACGCTTCATAACTTTGCTCAAAATCTGGGCATAGACTGTAGCCATTGGTTGGCTCTATAAGATAGCCAAATTTCAAAAATTTGATTGTTTTTATGACAATAAAAAAACAGATTTTTTCACTTTTTGTAACTCTAATTTTCTTAAATCTCTATCAAACTTTTTGAAATTGGTAGACTAATAGAGTGCTGGTGCGTTTTTTAAAAACTGCCATCTGTGCGCGTTTTTTAAAACTACCAATTTCACTGATTTTTCGACTAAATATTTTCATAACTTTTTTCAGAACCACCCAATTAGACAATCTTGGTATCATACGACAACTCTTAATTAGTATTATCATATAAACAAATTAAAAAAAATAATAATATGTTTTTCAGAAGTTATGGTAATTTTTTCAACTTATTTGGCCCCTGTTTTTTGAAAAATTAATGAAATTTTTTGAAATTTATCAAGCGAATAGAGCTCTTCAAGGGCTACCTTACAATATTAATATTGTTTAATTTGTTTTGTGTTTAAATGTTCTTTAATTATTTTGGTTGGTTCTGAGAAAAGGTATGACAAGATTTACTCGAAAAACCAGTGAAATTGGTAGTTTTTAAGAAACGCTCCAGCACCGACTTATAGAGCTAACAATAGCTATCGGACCATAACAAGAATGTACAATTTGGTTGAGTTTAAGCAAAGTTATAAAGTGTTTTTGTCGAAAAAGCTGTAAAATGGCGGTATTTAGGAAACGCCCATGGTGGCGGTTTTTAGAAAACGACTCAGCACCATAGGGGTTATAATTCAAAAAGCTATCAATGATTTAAAAATAAATCAAGTTGTTATTTTAATCAATTCCATCAATTATTTATTTATTTTTATAAGTGATTTATTTGCTAAGCCATAAGCCACTTTTTAGAGAGGAAATAAATGAGGCTCAGAAAATATTGCAAAAAAGTCATGGCCAACAATGTTTAAAAACTATGAGTTTGTGAATTCTAACTTTTGAAATTAAAAGAAAATTTCTTAAATTTTACAGGCTAATAGAAAACACTTAGGGCTAAAAAATGATACCAAAATTAAAAAATTTGGTAGCTTTGGAGCAAGGTTATGATTAGTTTTTTGTTTTATCAATTTATAAAACTTTCCTAATTTTTTAACGTCATTTGTTTGCCACGCCAATTTTAAAGGGAGAAAATCAATGCGAAAATCTGTTTAATATTTATTTCCTATTTCCGCATTATAATAAAATTACCAATAATTTTAAGACAAATTATTTTTAAAGAATGTGGAAATTAATTTTTACAATTTATGTTAATATTAATTTCTTTCAAAACATTTATTCGACCAAAATAAAACAGCAGCAAAAAACATTTGGTGAAATATTTGGAGACAATTGGCAAAAAGAAAATGCGCAACAGAGGGACGGACAAAATAATCAAAGGACAAAAGAAATAATGGAGAGACAATTTAACGAAGTTTTTGACGAAAATTGGGACGGTGAAGAAATGGGAGAAGAGGACAATTCATCACAAAAGAGTGAAGAAATGGGAGAAGAGGACAATTCATCACAAAAGAGTGAAGAAATGGGAGAAGAGGACAATTCATCACAAAAGAGTGAAGAAATGAACGAAAGAAATGGTCAACAATTTGGCATTGAGAAAAATGAACAAAAAAGAAAAATAATTGAGAAATTTCACGAAATGAAAGAGGAATATAAAGAGAGAGGAGAATTTTCCAAAAAAGAACAAAATAAAATTGAAGCAAAAATATTGAGAGAATTGGAAGTAAGTCGTCGTAAAATATACAAATGGAAAAGTGAACTTGGAATAAATAAACAACAAAGAAATGAACAACAAAAAAGAAAAATTATACAAAAATATTTTAAATTGAAAAACGAATTTATGTCAAAAGGAAAACATTCGCAAAAGGAATGGGACCAATTTGTTGCCGAAACAAAAAGAAAAATTGGTTTTAGTTATAAGTCAATCAATGGATGGATTAGACAACTTGGGCTCACGAAAAAATACAGTAGAACTAAGGATACGGTGACAAAGATGAAACTCATCCAAAAATATGGTGAAATAAAGCACAACTATATGCAAGAAAGAAGGCACACAAAAAAGGAATGGCACCAATTTAAACGAACAATAACGAAAAAGTTAGGAGTTAGTACATACACAATTTATAATTGGAAAAAAGAATTTGGAAAATAAATTAGAAAAAGATAAATTTGCCAAAAGCCCTGAGGAGCGTGCGTCATCACTATTCTTCACCAGCAGCGGAAGATAATCAATGAGAATAAAAGCAAAACAAACAAACATAGGACGAGACAAACTATTTTTTTTTAATTTTTAGACATTTCTGAGCTTCCAATTTCACTCAAAAATTCGAATCAGCTTTTAAATTTGACTCTATCTTATCATAAATTATTATAATTGGGATTAAATTGGTGAAAATGTTGCTATAAAGCAAAAAAAGGATTAAAAAAGTCTTGATGATATTTCTATTAGGATGAAATTCGCGCTCATAATCAGCGTTATACTTAAATTTGCGCTAAATAATTTAAGCTAAAAATTTATTATACCAAGAAATTTTTGCCGATATTTTGAATATTCAGTGAATCTTGTTAAGATTTTGTTTAAAAAATTCGATTCAAAAAAAATTTCTTTCAAATACCAATAAAAATCGGAAGTTTCCTTTGAGTCAAAAAAAAAATCAGTACAAAATAAGTACACTGAGCTCAAATAAGTACAATACTCACCAATAAAAGTACAAATGGGATCTCTGATATAAACATATTTTGCATTGGTTTTCGCCCTTTAAAATTGGCGTGGCAAATAAATGACGTTAAAAAATAGGAAAATTAATTTGTTAAAACAAAAAACATAATTTTTTGTAATCATTATTCATTAAATTTACTATCAAAAGAGGAAATTGTCAGTAATACAATAATAACACAGATCTCTTATAGTTGTTTCAAATTTTATATCTTTCTTTTTTATGTTCATGGATTTGCCCGGGAATTCCGACCAAAATTTATGATTAATAGACCTGGATTTTCCACATTCTTTAAAAATAATATTTTAAAATTATGTAATGGGAAATTTTATTATAATGCGGAAATAGGAAAGGTTTTATTAATATATAAACAGATTTTGCCAAAAAAAACATTTTTTCAAATAATTTTTTCGTAATAATGCCAAAATCTTGAAAAAAAAATCGAAAACTTAAGAGTTTGATAGTATGGTAAAAAGCTAAAGAAACTCAATCAATCCATATAAGCATACAAATTCTTGACGGACTTTTAGAAGAAAATTAACAACGCTGCACACGCCCATACTCGAGTAGCCCTAGAACAATGCTTCGGAATTTTTAAAAAATGGTTGGAGATGAATGACGCATAAATGCAGATTAGCGCCCGATATTTTTCATTTACGTTGGCTGGCTCTGCTAAAAGTTAGCTTTTAAAGAAAAGTTGACAAAATTGTCACAATTTTTAGCATTGTGCATAACATCGCAAATTGATTGTAAAGCACCATTAGCAAGAGATTTTGTGGCTGATGCTGAAAATGCTGATGGGGACCAAGGAAATCCCGATGGAAATGTTGCACAAAGCATTCCGAAATGGTTAGGTTTTAATAATACATTTTAATTAGGGATAATTTACGCAGCAGACTCATGCTATTTTGTTCATTGGTCAATAAAAAAGATTTTTGGTGTCAAAAACAATGATCTTTTTGTAAATTTTTTGCTATTTTGCCTTAAAATAGAAAAATAAGTTGTGCGGGAGGCCGGCGATGCCGCTCGGCGCCGCCAGGAAAATGTGTAAAATTTGGGTGTTTTTCGTAACGATTACGCACAAAAAATAAACGGATTTTTGTGGTTTATTTAGATAGGTTTTGAGAAACCCTAGCGAAAAGGGGTCCGGTGGTGCAAATAGGCACGACAGGTGAAAATTTGGTATGCTTTGTTGATGGAATATAGCTTAAAAAGCTTTAAAAGAATAAGTGATGACTAGAGATAGGTTTTTTTAGGTTTTTACCTATTATTTTACGGATAGCACTTGCGACTTTTTAGCGCCTAAAAACACTTAAACCGGGGGTTTAGCATCTATTTTGGCAATTTCGAACTTTTAGCAACTATTATGGCCTTTTTCCAAAAATTTCATAACAAGTGCAATAAAATTGAAAATACACCCCTGAAAATCAATTTTATTGCTATTTCTTACAGCATTTTCAAAATTTCTTTATCTGTTTCGATGACACCACCGAAAAAAGGGTGTCAGAAACCGAACTTTCTTTCTTCCCTAGAAGATTTACTTAATATATTTTCACGGCCACCGCCCTCTGACTTTTTTTTTTAAAACTTAGTGAGCAATAAAAAAAAGGCTGAAACCATCAAAAAGCCTGATACTAATATTTTACGACAAATCCCAAATATTAAAATAAATCTACAAAAAATTAAAATATTGACGAAATAATTTCATAAGAGAACTTTTATTTCAAAATTTTCTTGCATGAATTTGCTCAAATTGCATTATGCCATCAAAAACAATGTGTTTTTTTCCACACATTCATTTTGCGAAAAATTCAAAAGTTGGCCGCTGCCCTGTTCTGCATTTGAAACATAAATGGCGTATGATGGTGGAATTCCTGCGATTGGTCCAGCAACATTTGGCCAAGTCCGGCTGTGCTACCGCCACTCCCACTTTTGTGCTGATGCGCAATGTATTTCAAGTTGCTGTTGAATTCCTGCCCAAGCACAATCATTATGACAAATCAAAATTGGAGTGAATTAATTGCGTAAAAATGCGAATTGAAAAAAAGGGTAAAAACCCGACTCGTAAAGAGCGAACTCGTACAACCCCGACTCGTACTGGTGATGTGTTATAAGTATAGGGGGCTGTCTAACCTCTGCTCTCCCACGCAAAATAGGTTTAAGTACGAGTCGGGGTTGTACGAGTTCGCCCTGTACCAGGGATGGGACGTAATTCCGATTTCCGAATTCCGACGTTTTTGGGGTCGGAATTCCGATTTCCGAAAAAAATGCCCAAAACAGGCCTTATTTTAATTATTTTCACTTAACAAACATTGCACCTACTTTTATGCAGGGTAATTTACAAATTGAGATTGATTATCAAAATTTTTCAAATTTTATTGTCAAAAATTTTTTAAAAAATTTCCGATTAACGATTTCCGACCTTTTTTGGGCTCGGAATTCCGATTTCCGAAAATTTTTTTGGGTGTCGGCTCCCATCCCTGCCCTGTACGAGTCGGGTACGCTCCGAAAAAAGTCTGGGCATGATAAAAAATTGAGAAAGGTAAAGCATTATAGCCGAAAATTTAGAGCACTAATAAACTGCATCGGTCAATAATGTGGAAATTTATCGTAAACGGCCAGCATTGACAGAAAAAATTGGTAACTAAGGGAACTTTTTCAAATTTAACTAAAAAATAGGCCCAAAATTTTCAAAAATTGTATCAAAAATTGGGGGCACTTCTATAAAGAAGGCACTGCAGAAATTACGCACCAAAGATTTTCATGTTAAATATTGTTTTTTTACACCTATATTTGTTAAACATTTAAAAATAACCACTTTCTTTGACTATGGACGGTCCCATAAATTGAACAAGAATAATACCATGTACCGTCAAATTTACGGCACCGATAATGGATTTTTTAGTGACCGACCGACCATTCATTGGAATAATAAATAAATTTTATGCACTAAAGTTTTGTTAATCGAATAATAGAAGTACTCCCTCTAGTTTAAGCACCCCCTCTAATTGAAGCATCCCCTCTAATTGAAACACCCCCCTTTAGAGTGATTGAAAAATAGAAGCACCGGTGCTTCTATTAGAGAAAATACGGTAATCGCATCTAGTTTTTAAGAATTTTTTAAATTTTCAATTGTTTGTATTCAAAATCTTTTTGTTTCATTTCTGAATTCAAAATAGAAAATTTTTCTTTCCTTATAATGTCCTTAATGAAAAAAGTTTTCTAATTTTTTACTGTTTGTGCATAGCCATTTTCTGCGGCTCCCCCAGCACTGGTAGCACAGTGCGGCACATTAGCACTGCCACTCCCGTTGCCATCCAACAATTTGCTCTTTACATTAGCATCATTCGCAATGGCCGAGAGCGATAAAAATTGGTGTAGACGAACTCCCAACAGAATCAGATGGGCCATCTGAATATATTGCAGCAAATTCTATTGAATATGACATTTTATTTAGAAAAAAATAAGTTATGGCCAAAAGAACTCAAAAATCCCAGAATTTTCAAACATTTTTGGCCAGAATTTTTTTTGAAATAAAAGAAATTTTCTGAAATTTCATAGGCTCATAGGCAAAACCTAGTGCTATTAAATGATATCAAGAATAAAATTTGGTAGCTTTGGATGAATAATTTTTTGATAAAATTTTTCATAATGATCGTTTTAAATGACGCCATTTATGCTGGTTTTTAAATAACGACATAATATTCTTTCATTTTGGTTGTTTTCCGATTCGCTGGCTTAATTTTTGTTGTTTTGGTTCTCTTTCTGCCAATTTTTCAGTAATATTTTTAGGGTTAGGTTTTTGTTTTTACGCATTTATTTCCTGCCCATTGATTTCGTTCACATTTTTCATTGCGAAGCTCTACTTTTCACTATATCAACTTGTAATTTGGTAAATTATTTTGTATTAAAATTTTCAGATTTAAGCCAATAAATATGAATTCGAACCCTTAAAATATTAATTTTCTTTTGGAAACATTAAATTAAAAATAAATAAATAAACTTTCAAATCATTTTTCTTCTTTTTTAACTACCAGAACGAGAAAAATCAAGTAAAGTGCGACCACACCAAGAAGAGGCATAAGTTGTTCATGATGGCCAACAAAATTTTTATTCCTTTTAAAATGAAAAAAAAATTCCTTTTTTTACAATTTTATTCATTTATTTACCCCAATTTCAATGCCTCCACAACATTGTGTACGAAATCGGCATGCACACAATGCATAGGGCTCATTGAAACGGCAGGGCGCATACAATAAGTGCCGGCTGGACAAATCTGGATAAATAAAAAATTAAAACAAAATAAAAGAATTAATTTTACTACATATTAAATCCCAACCATAAATAATAAATAAATATATAGTTTAATTTTCATAATATAATTATAATATTTATATATCATATATGTCTATATATATATTTTTTCAATATTTCTTAACAATTGGGAATATCTGTGGTTAAACTAATCCCTTATTTTTGTTTATTAGATTCAATATCGACTGTTAATTCACTTAAAAATTACGTTTACAGCTTTAGAAAAAGCAAATTTAGGTAATATTTGTAACGAAGGTGTAAATTTTTTTTTTGTACTTCACTACTTATTGGCCAATAGAGCTGAATTCTTTACCAATTTTCCTTCACCATAATATTAAAAAAAAACAGTAGTCTCGAATTGTGTGTCATAAAAGCTACTGTATACCAAGGGAATAGTCTGACCATTTTTGGCCATAATAACTAGTGAAATGCAAAAAAACGGGGGATTACGTTCGTCCGGACGACGATTCGTCCGGCAACGATTTGTCCGGACTACGATTCGTCCGCCCATCCAAAAAAATAAGATTCGTCCGGAAGACGATTCGTCCGCCCAGATAAAAAGTGCCAAAAACATAAACCTATTTAATTTTTTTAACATTCAACATAGCTAAAAATGATAACTAATAAAAAGGCCAAATGAAAACCACAAAAATATAAAATATTTTATGTTTTTGGCACTTTTTTGGATGGGCGGACTAGTCGTCTTCCGGACGAATCGTAGTTATTTTGCTGGGCGGACGAATCATCGCTTTTTGGCTGGGCGGACGAATCGTCGTCCGGACGAATTGTCATGGCGCCCAAAAAAAATGTACGTTTATTTTTGTTAGGATTATATTAAAGAAATATTTTATAATTTAAATTTATTATATAAACCGAACACCTGGCCATCACAATTTTGTTCATTGGCGGTGAACACCCACATGTTCTTCCACTGATTGCTCCATCCACTGTAGTCATAACTGCTTGCCACATAGGTAATGGCAGATGAATTTGTTGTATTCATTATTACGAGTTTATAGGAAAAAAATACACTTAAATAAAAAAAACATTAAAAAAAGCATATGGTGAAAAATTTCGTGATGGTTCATTTCGTAAATCCTTTTTGAAAATAATTTGTTATAACATTGTCCGGTCGCTTTGAGTTGGTTCTATAAATCTATATATAAATTTGACAGTTTCTGTGTGTCGGTGTGTCCGTGACGCGCTTATAAACGTTATCCCAATTTTGTTTTTGGGAAAAACGAAAATAAAGAGACTATGATAAAAAGCGAAAAACGAGAGAGTGAGAGGGAAAGGAGACAAAGAGAGAGAAACATAGAAAGGTAAATCTGTTCTATAGCTGACGTTATGATGAACTATGTAGTTGTTTTTATTTATCTTTTTACATACCCAATACGACAAATGTATCCTTACATTTTAATGTTTAAAATTTGTTATTTTAAACCAACGATTTAGCGACAATTAATCCATACTTTTTTAGTCTTTTTTGTTCAAAAACCCAAAGCAATTTAAAATTGAAATTACACAAACAAAAAAGACAAAAAGAGTGGAAGAGAGTAAGCCCGAAAATAAAATTAAGCTAAGCTTGAACAAGAACCCAGAATTTCTATTGTAAAACCGGTTTTAAATTTTGAGGATCTTGATTTCAAATTTATTTTGTTTTAAAAGATTTTAAACCATGACTTTTTTTTGAACAAAAATCAAAATCAAGAAAATTTTTTAATGCCTTTTTTGTAATAGATTTATTGGGACAATTTCATTTTTATAACTGGCCCGATTGCGCGCCGAAGGCGCGCTTTCGGGCTAGTAATAAAAAATTCTAAAAATTTTGAATAAGTTTAAAAAAAAATGGGCAACACAAATATTTTTCACTTTAAACAGCCATAATTTTTAGCGACGAAAACTTTTAAATTTCAAATTTTAAAAAAGTTGAAAAAGCCAAGAAATGAAATATATATATATTTAAAGAAAAAACAAAAAATAAAAATGAGTAGTTTAAAGATTATTTAAACAATTTTTCATAAAAAATAAAATAAAATTACGTTAATTATTTAATTGAGAAATAATATTTTTGAATTTATAAATATTAATTCTTCTAGGCCAATAAGAATATTTCCGCAAAAATGAAATTCATTATAAACAAAATGTGCAGCCCGACAGTGGTGCTTATTTTGTGCATTTCGTGAATATAAACAAAAATGCGAAAGCAATATGTTTAAATATGATAAATAATTAGAAAATTTTTCTTTAAATAATGTAGATATGACCACAAATGTTATTATTGTTGCCTTTAATATGAAGTAACGGTAAAACGCAAAAATTAAATTAATTTTTGAGAATTTTTAAAAAAAATTTCGCTGTGTTTATAAAACTTGCAAACGCCGCCTTTAGGCTAGAAAGAAGCCAAATATTTAAAATTGTGAATTTTCTTAATCTATAATTTGAAATTGTTGATTTATGCATTCAATCATTATTTGCGTGCACAATCAAAAAATTTTTTTTATTAACAGTTGTCCAAAAGTTCAACAGTCATATTATGGTACTTGAAAAGCCAACAATAAATTAAATTCAACACAGATTTCATACCAGGGATGTCATGGAATTCCGATTTCCGAATTCCGACGTTTTTGCCGAAATTTTTTGTAGCCTCGGTTCCGATTTTCGAAATTTTTTTTGGGTGTCGTTTGACATCCCTGTTTCATACCCAAGATAATAAGGGAACTTGGCGAAAAACGGTCTTCGTCACCTTCACGGAACTAACCCAGAAATATTGCTGTCCTATTTGTTTCAGTATATGTTCAGAAGATATCTCAGTAATGAAAAAAGTTTTCAACACCTTGAAGAAATGCACATTCAATACCCCATTGAATAATTTTATTCTGAAATTGTACAAGTTGCCTGTGTACGAGTTGCCTTGACACCATCAAAATCATAGATAAAAACATTCTTTTCCCTATCACCGAAGACAAGCGAAATAAATGTAAAATTTTGTGAAAATCAAAATTTTGGATAAAACTAGGATTTTTAGGGGCAATTATTTGAAATTTTTTTCCATTCCTAGGTTCGTCTTTTTATGTTCGTTTCTTTGTGTTTCGATTCCATGCCCATAGATTCTCTTCTGTTAGCGATGAAAAATGTTGTTGCAATTCTAAGTTTGTCGGTAAAATTTTGTGCCTCAGTTTTCTGTCCTAAGTGTTTTTTCCATTTATAAATTGTGTCTCGACTAACTCCTAATTTTTTCGTTATTTTTCGTCGAAATTGGTTCCATTCCTCTGTAGTGTGCCCTCTTTCTTGCATATATCTTTGTTTTATTTCATTAAATTTTCGGATGATTTCCATTTTTGTGGACATATTATTTCTACAATTTTCTTGTGTGAGTCCAAATTCTCTAATCCATCTACAAATTGACTCATAACTAAAACCAATTTTTATTTTTATTTCAGCATTAAATTGGCCCCATTCCGCTTGTGAATGTTTTCCTTTTGACATAAATTCTTTTTTCAATTTTAAAAATTTTTGTATAATTTCTCGTTTTTGTTTTTCAGTTCTTTTTGCTTTCTTAATTCCAAATTCTTTTTTCCATTTGTATATTTTCTTCTGACTAACCCCCAATTTCTTCAATATTTTTGCTTCAATTTTATAACGTTCTTTGTATGAATATTCTCCTTTTTCTTTGTATTTATTTTTCATTTGGTGGAATTTTTCAATTATTTTTATTTTTTGTTCATTTGTCTCAATCCCAAAATGTTGTCCATTTCTTTCTTCCATTTCTTCACTCTTTTGTGATGAATTGTCCTTTTCTCCCATTTCTTCACTCTTTTGTGATGAATTGTCCTCTTCTCCCATTTCTTCACCGTCCCAATTCTCATCAAAAACTTCGTTAAATTGTTCCTCCATTATTTCTTTTGCTCTTTGAATATTTTGTCCTTCCCTCTGTTGCGCATTTCCTTTTTGCCAATTGTCTCCAAATATCGCATCAAATGTTTTTTGCTGCTCTTTTATTTTTGTCGAATAAATTATTTTAAAAAAAATAATTTCAAAGTAAATTATAAAAATTAATTTCCACATTCTTTAAAAATAATTTCTTAAAATTATTGGAATGGCAAATTTTATTATAATGCGGAAAATAGGAAAAAAATATGTTTTATTAATATAAACAGATTTCTCATTGATTTTCTCCCTTTAAAATTGGCGTGGCAAATGAATGACGTTAAGAGTGAAATATCTTACATGTTTAGTTTTGATTTGTATTTATGAGATTAGAACACATTATTGTTTTTTCTGTCTCAGATTATAAAAGAATTTTTAGGAATAGTTTCATTTTGTTTTTTTGTAATCATTAATGCTAAAAAAATGTTCAATGTCCAATATTCATCAATTTTTTTTTGCTGCTGTTTAATTTTTGTCGAATAAATTTTTTGAAATAAACTTCTTATAATATAAAACATAAAAATTAATTTCCACATTCTTTAAAATAATTTCTCTTAAAAATAAAAAGTCAAATTTTATAACTATTCGGAAATGCTTCATATAAAAAATAAAACATTAAATATTTATTTTACAAATATTTAGTTTTTCCAACGGTCTGTTCAGTTTTCCACATTGATTTTCTCACTAAAAATTAGCTTGGCAAATTTATTACGTTAAAAACCAAGGAAAGATTTATGTAAATGATTTCAACTAACGACATAAATTTATTTATAATGATTGTTAAGTTCGGCTATCAAAAGAGAAAATATTAGTAATACAATGATACATTTTTCTTGTACTTGGTATAAAATTTGAAGACTTTTTTATGTTCCTGAAGAATTTTAAGTCATTTGATTTTTTTGCTTTTACAGTAAGGGACCCAATGGTTTCGATAGGCGCCGCCAATACGACAAAAAAAAAGTCGATCTGTTAAAGAAAAATTTAACGAATCCAAATTATATGAAAAAAGCAAATTTCAACCCCCCCCCCTAGGAATTTTTTTCCCGAATCTTTTCGCAAATTACTGTTCACAAAAGTCCGTGCGAGCCAGGGCTGGACGTAATTACGGATTACGGAAATTACGGCCTTTTTGTAGTTACGGATTACGGGTTACGCATTTTTGGGATAATTTTGATCCGTAATTTTTTACTGGTTTTCCGATAAATCATGTCATAATTTTTTTAAACCATTAAAGAAATTTATTGTATCTTCCAGTACCTTTTGGTTGACTTTATTAGCTAGAAAAGTTTAAAAATTCATAATGAAAAATCTTACATTTTTTGAACTCCAAGAAACTCCAAATATGACCAAAAATGTGCCCTAAAAACCCGAAAAATGCCAAAATATGACCTAAAATATGCATTAAAAATACCTAAATACAACCTAAAAAGGGCAACAAAAAAAAATGCACCAAAAACCAAATTAACGAGAAATTCACATGATTGGCCATTTTAAGCAAAGGCAAAAAAAAAATCAAAAGAAAAAACTATATTAAAAAATACATACATAAACAAAAAAAAATGTTAAAAAAGAAATTCTAGATTTTATAAAGTCGGCGCCGAAAGATGCGTTTTAATGTGCGCCGAACCGAGCGCGCCGAAAAAGTACGCGCCGTAACAAATGTCAAAAAACGTGGCACAGATCCATGTGAAGAAATATTAGCTCAAATTGTGTCATTTATGCTTCAGATTCGTGTCAGCGACCAAAATAAGCCCAGAACCAATTTTTGAAAATTTTTTATAATCTTCCATGAAAATTTCTTAAGGGACGGGCCGGGCCGCCTAGCTGAAAATATTATTTTTTATTTTAAATTATTTATAATAAGTTTTTTTATAAATAGCTAATAGGAATGGGCACTCGCACGAAAACGCCCCCCGCACGAAAACGGCCGCACGAAAACGGCCCGGGCCGGTAAACATTCACTTTTTTGAGTGAAATAAACTTTATTCACTTTTTCAAAATGTCGCTCGGTTTCGGTTAAAGCCAAAAAGATCCAAGTCGAAATAAGTAGAGAGACCCCTTAAATTTCGGTCGGTCGGTTTCGGTTAAAAATGGGAAAAAAGTCAGAAAAAAACGAAAAAAAAGCAACCGGTCCGATCTATAATTGCTAAGCACAAAACCAATACTGTGAACATTCTTTTGTTAATAGAACTAAAACTCTAGAAGAATAAAAAGAATCTAAAACCAGAAAAACAAAAAAAAACTAAAGCATGGAATGAAATAATTTTAAAATTACCTCTTCTTTCACTATACAAAACTTAAAAAAGAAAACCTTTGAATGGGCTCAAACCCCAAAAAAGAATACGAAATTAATTTGGCATGAGAGAAATTTTAAATCTTTTGGAATTGGAATACTAAAGATTTAATGAAATGTAGCCTAAAATGGCCATTTTTAATGCTTAAAATGCCAATTTCCAAGGACATCTGCAGAGGAACTTTAAAAAACGCCACTTAAAATTCAATTTGCGGTCACAGGTACAAAGAAAGAATGTTTCTTATTTTTTGGTTGGAAAATTTTGATTTTTTACGCTTTAAAAGGGAAGGAAAAAGGATGATTCTTGTTGTTGTAGCCCATCCACATAAATAACTTTCGAATTCGGACTGAATTTAATTATTAATTTTTAAAACGATTTTTCAAAATTTCGTCGTACTGTCGAAATCAACCACTGTCGAATTCACACACAGACAGCAAAAGAAAGATCAAATAGTTCACTGTCCAAATCAGCTACTGTGTTGCAAAAGCTGTTTGAGTTGACCAAAAAGGAAGGGAAACCTGAGCAGGGCCGAAGGCACAAAACGGAGAGACGAATTTATCCAGAAGAAAATTTGAAAGTGTAAAAATGAGCGAAAATGTGCTAGTTAAATATGGAAAAATAGGGAAGTGAGTGGAGCACATTTTGCAAGACTTTTGCGGGGGAGGAGCACTTTGAAAGGGGGACAATTAAGCAAAAAAAATGCGTAAGCACAGGAAGAAATTGACTATAATTAATAACGAATTTTCCACTTGGTTTGAAGCTTCTACGTTGACTTTTATAATGCCTTTGTTTGCCTTTTCGGGAGTTTCGTGCATTAAATGCCTTTTTTGACATTTCATGTTTTCATGCCTTTTTTAGCGTTTTTGTGTGTATTTTTTCTTAATTTTGAGAAATTTCTTAAGAAAAAAAGCAAAAAAATGAAAAATAAACTCTAAAAATAACTATTAAATTTTGTAAAAATAAACCCCCTAAGAATGCCACTAAAAATTATATTTTTTATTCAAAATTTTGATTCTCGAAAAATTTTTTGCTTAATTTTTAAAAAATTAAATTTATTTCGCTTGTCTTCGGTGATAGGGAAAAGAATGTTTTTATCTATGATTTTGACTAAAAAATTGTTTTAAATTTTTCTTTAGCTTTAAAACGGCAGGAAAAAATGTGCGTTCAAAAATTTTAATGTTTCAAAATTATATGTTATCACAAATTAATCAAAAGGACGAAAGTTGGTCCATTTTCTTTTATTTCTTTGACGTCGGCACCTTTGCCGACACACTGTCCGAATTACCTGACACGGCAATTCTATGCACATGCATATTTTTTTCCTAACTGGAATGGGCTTGAAACGCACGAAAAACGGTCGACTTTTTTACGGTTTTCGACCTTATGACTTTTAACCTAACCGGCAGACTGAAATTTATGTGTGTGGGGCTTCAACCAAAACAGAAGAATCATCCTGAATACATGATCCATTGATCCCATTAATCTTCTCTTAGTGAAGCTTCTCTTCACTATATCAATCCTTTTTCCCTCCCTTTTAAAGCGTAAAAAATCAAATTTTCCGACCAAAAAATCAGAAAGATTATTTACACCTGTGGCCGCAAATTGAATTTTAATTGGGGGTTATTTTCAACTTTTGGATTGCAGATTGTACAATACATTTGTTTCGATAATTTAATAATAAGTAAATAAATAGAATTCGTGTTGATGAATTTATTTTTTCCGTTTTGATTGAAAGTTATATTTTTAGCTAACAAGGGAACATCAAACTGTCACCACTCAGATCACTTTAAAACCACTTTTATCGTGTAGAGCATAGTCGATTTACTATTGTGAATTTTCGGCTTTTTTGGCTACGGCGCCAAAAGTGATCAGAAAAAAGTGATCAAAGTTCCGAAAATCGATAAAATTTAAGGGGCGTAACTCGAAAATTCTTGAAATTTCTTTGATATAAAATATCATTAGATAGCGCTTGAAATGCTCTACAAAAATGCCCAGAGAAAATTTTTTATTTGTGCAACCCCCGGCAAATTATGGCCCTGGGACTGAACTGTCCCGCTTAACTCAATTTTTCCGTTCTTAAAAAAAGGAAATTAAAAAAAAAAATATTTAATTGATAGCCCTTCAAAAACTGAGTAAAGCAAATGAAAGATTTCTCATTTATAAGCCTAAAAAGGCAACTCTGATATAACAAAATAGTAATATTTTGTTCGTATTTTTATATTTGTTTTTTTGTGCTTTGATTCCATTCTCATCGATATTCATCTTCTGGTGTTGTAGAAAACGGGCTTTTGGCAATTTGTTCTTTTTCAGTTTTTTGTTCAAATTGTTTTTTCCAATTATAAATTGTCACTGTACTAATTCCTAATTTTTTTGTTATTTTTCTTTCAAATTGGTCCCATTCCTTTGTTGTGTGCTTTCTTTCTTGCATATATTTTTGTTTTATTTCATCATATTTTCTGATGATTTTTATTTTTAAAGCAGTATCCCTAACATTGTAATATCCTATCGTAAATTCAAATTCTGTCATCCAATTCATAATGGTGGCATGACTAATCCCATTTGTTTTTTCGACTTTAAATTGGTGCCATTCATTTTGTGAATGTTTTCCTTTTGACATAAATTCCTTTTTCAATTTTAGAAATTTTTGTATAATTTTCATTTTTTGTTCTTTATTCATTTTTCTTTTATTCATTCCAAATTCCCTTTTCCATTTGTATATTTTCCTCCGACTAACCCTCAATTCTTTCAATATTTTTCTTTCAATTTTATATTGTTCTTTTGAAGAATATTCACCTCTTTCTTTGCATTCCTTTTTCATTTGGTGGAATTGATCAATTGTTTTTATTTTTTGTTCATTTGTCTCAATGTCAAATTGTTGAACATTTCTTTCTTCCATTTCTTCACTCTTTTGTGATGAATTGTCCTCTTCTCCCATTTCTTCACCGTCCCAATTTTCATCAAAAACTTCGTTAAATTGTCTTTCCATTATTTCTTTTGCTCTTTGAATATTTTGTCCGTCCCTCTGTTGCGCATTTTCTTTTTGCCAATTGTCTCCAAATATTTCATCAAATGTTTTTTGTTGCTGTTTTATTTTGGTCAAATAAATTTTTTGAAATAAATTAATATTAACACAAATTGTAAAAAATAATTTCCACATTCTTTACGCAAAAAAATAAAAAATAATGAAATGATTAAATTATTTTTTAAAGCATTAAAAGAATTTATATTGGCCTCATTGATATTATTAATAATTTGAATTAGCCTGGTGTGGGCATGCGTGGCATTAAACCAGGCTGGCTCTAATGTGTGCACATCATAGGGAGGGGGGGGGGGATCCTAATGATGAAAATACACGTAACACCAAAACAACAATGTTTGGCGTAATTCCGATTTTTTATCCAAAACATTTTGAAAAAACACGTTTTTCCGGTTAAAACAACACAAAACAATGTGAAAAAATAGTGATGCTCGAGACTGAAAATTTACCGAGAGTCAAGACCGAGACAGAGAATTGACCCCGAGACTCGAGACCGAGACCGAGACTTAGCACCGAGAATCGAGACCGAGATCGAGACCCCTAAAACCCAAGAAAATGCTCGACTCGAGAACCGAGACCGAGACTTTTTTCAAAATTTTTTTTTCTTATGTACTTAAAAATTTTAAAAATAATAATAAATTCTTATATTATTCTAGGGCTACCCTTTTGTCTTATTTGTAAGATTTTGTCTTATTTTGGGGGTCCAAATCCTACAAATTTAAAATTGTCTTATTTGTAAGATTCTGCCTTATTTCACCTCTTTTGTTTTACTTTGATTTATTTCTTACTCTGAGGTAAAAAATATTATTTTATTTTTACATTTTTTGAAACGATTTCGTTACTATTTTTCCCTGTGATGCCTATTGGTACCAGTACCCCCGTACCCCCATTAGTCATGTGGATTTTCTCAAAATTTATCTTCAAAATTTTATGTCTTTCTTTGAGCCCGAAAAGATGGCTGTGATTTTTATAACGCGGGTCAATTAGTGTGGATGTTGTCAACCCTAAAATTAAAGTTTTGTAAGAATTTTTCCTTGTTTTTAGTCAGGGTTTCAGATGAAAAATTTCAAAAACATCATTTAGGGTCCATAAGCCTCATGCTGTAAGAATTGCCGCCATTTTTGCCTGAATTAAATGAAACTATTTTCATAGAGGGCGGCGGAGGGGGGGGGGGGGTGGGTTGCAAAATGTATTATATTTAATCCCAATCTTTTGGCCCGGATCTGTTCAATGTTTTATTGTTTTTTAACTTTTAAAAGGCCAATTATCTACAATTATTGGGGATGGTAAGTGCTTTACTTGTTCATCCTTTAGCAAGACTTTATTAAACTTTTTGATTAATGCCCGTTTTGATGAGGGTTTTAGTGCCTATTTCATGCCTATTTTCAGATTTTTTTTTTGCCTATTTATTATTTAGTACATCTATTGTAAATTGTCATTCATGAATGATAATTGAGGATTTATCGCAATATGAAGAAAGATTTAACTATCAAAATATATTTATTTAATAACAATTTAGTTATTTCAAAGTTTTGTTTATTTATCTAAATGTTTATATAACAATAAAAATGTAAAAAATATCGTGGCGCGACACTTGGGGATTTGACATTTGGGGACCCGACACTTGGGGACCCGACATTTGGGGATCCGACACTTAGGGAACCCGACATTTGGGGACCCGACACTTAGGGAACCCGACATTTGGGGACCCGACATTTGGGGATAACCCCGACATTTGGGGACCCGACACTTGGGGACCCGACATTTAGGGATTTGCAAAAAAAAACAAAAAAAAAAAACATAAAAAATGATAAATTAAACACAATAAATGAAAAAATGAACATAATGTGATTTTTATTCATTTTGGTGCCTTTCCCAAGGGCCAACGGGATTAATTGCAGTACTAATCAATATTTGGGTCATCCCAGTTTTCAAAATCGTTTCGCATCAGACGGTATTGCAATGATCTAAGATGTGTAAGAGCTTCATCATCGTTTGGATTTTCAATCACATCAAATCCCTCAACTAAATTTCGAATTGCCAAGTCATTGTCTCTATAAGTTTTTTTTCGTTCACGAATTCTTATTCCTTGTGTTGGGTCCAATTCAAACTGAACTGACGTAACTTATCGGCCGCAATTCGCTCTTCTTTCTTTAAAACAGTGATAACTATGTAAAAATAAAATGCATATTTTATTACACATTTTATTTACTTTGAAAGTGGGAGGTGAACACTGTGAAATTGCATTCTTAACGCTAAATGAAATCCTTCCTGGGCGTTGTTAGTTCGCCCCATGTCCTGTAATGTAAACGGTAATTCTGGCGCAAACTAAGCCTGGCTTAGTGGCGCCAAAACAACATGGACTCGCCTGTAAAACGCTGTCATGGTGGTTCCATGTGGGAATTGGAAACAATGGAGCTCTTCCAGCATGCCCATTAACGTATATTCTTTATTAATAATTATTTAATAAATATTATTTAAATTCAACCTTCCAAAATAATCAAAAATTGCTAGCGGATCTCCACCATTTTCTAGAGGTACAATTGCTAACTCTGCAGCATTTTGTCGAAGCAAATTAAATGCCGGTTGAACTTGTATTTCTTGAAGAAACGAAATGGCTGCAAGACTTCTAACCAATATTTTATATTCATTGTTTGTTGTGTAGTAGTGTGTTAGCTTGTCTCTTTGTAGTCTTCTATTTATCGATTGTCCAAGGTGGAAAAGGCAAAATCTTATTTGAATATTGTCTCCATAAACTGCAACGTATGCGTTTTTTGCAGCTAAATTTTGCTAATTATAAAAGATAAATATTATACTAAAGCTATAATTTTGCTGGTCTATGTTTGGTATTTAATTCAGCATTGCGTTAGTTCCATAGAATTTCTGTATAAACCTTTTTCGAAATCCAACATAATTGAAATTGGTCCAATACCAAGAGCCTCATCCAAAGCCTAAAATGTATTTTTTGATGTAAAATTTATAAAAAAAACACCCGAAGGACTCGAGTATATGTTGCTTCTGCTTTATTTGTTTTTACTTTTCCTTTTAACAATTCGATTTGATTCAACTTTCGAACATCCAACACGAAAGCCAAGAGCAATAGCAGCTTTAGCAAAGCTTGGCGCTTCTTTAGCTGCTTTGAAAAGTAATATGCAATTATTTAAAAATTATACCAATCAATCATATTTAAAGCCTTTTTTGCGACGCATGCAGCATTAACCGCTTCTGCTTTGGTTTTGCTTGTTGCACTTGGTACGGATGTCTACTTGGCAATTGAGCTAATTCGCTGTCAGTTACGGAATTAAAATTCAAAATTAAAAAGAATGATTTTCAGTGGAAGAACGATATGACGAGCTCCTTAAAGATTTTTTTCCTTTACGCTTTTTGCTTGATGATTATGCTTTTTCAGTATCTGCAAAGGACTACACTGCCGGGTCCCCAAGTGTCGGGTCCCCAAATGTCGGGGTTATCCCCAAATGTCGGGTTCCCAAATGTCGGGTTCCCTAAGTGTCGGGTCCCCAAATGTCGGGTTCCCTAAGTGTCGGATCCCCAAATGTCGGGTCCCCAAGTGTCGGGTCCCCAAATGTCAAATCCCCAAATGTCGGGTAGCCAAAAAATATATATATATTGCATGGCCTACTTTGAGGGATGTGATCTGAAAGTTTCTAAATCCATTTCAGGGTTTTTAAAAATCCTTATTTGGCACTAAAAAACCTCAAAAAAAACTTTAATTTCTTTTATTCATGATGTAAAAAAAAAGTTCAAAATCATTTAGGGTCAAAAAGCCTCATTTTGAAAAAATTATTCAAGTGAAAAAGAGAGTAAAATTAAATACTTTTTTTTAATCTCCATAATAATTTAAGCTAATTTAGGTTAGCGATGACTAGGGCTGGGATTTTCTAGGTGCAAAAATCGCAAATAGGTACCTGAATAGTTGCCAAAAAGTGCAAAATAGCTGTTAAAAACCCGAAAAACCCCCAAAATAGATGATAAAGCTAAAAGAAAAATGCCCAAAAGTTGTTCAAAAAAGGTTATTTTTACCCCAAAAACTATTAAAAACAACTTCAAAGTAACACTATTGCCTTAAATAATTAATAAAAGGATTTTTTAAAAATTAAGAAATTTTTGTAAAAATTTTGAAATAAATTATTAAAATAATTTTGGATTTTTCCCTATCTTGTTAAGAAAAATTTGAAAATTTTAGTATCGACAAAATTTTTTGTCATTTAAAAAAAAAAGTCGGTTTTAAGGGGTGTATTTTGTGGTTTTTGCATTTTCCTTCACAAATTTTTTGGTCACAAGCAAAAATACCGTATTTCCTAAAATAGAACCCCCGGGGCTTCTGTTTTCAACCCCCCTCAAAAGGGGGGTTATATATTAGGGGGGGGGGGGTCTAAATTAGGGGGGGGGGGGTTCTATTGTTCAACCCCCCTCAAAAGGGGGGTTATATTTTAGGGGGGGGGGGGTTCTAAATTAGGGGGGGGGGGGTTCTATCTTAGGAAATACGGTAGTTGTGAAATAGTTGCAAAATGCCAAAATAGGTGCTAAAAAGTCGCTCTAATTCGAAAATTATTCGGAGAAATAGTATTTTCGTGCTTTCTCATCAAGAACTATGCGCAAAAAAAATAGTTTAAAAACCTAAAAATCCCAGCCCTAGCGATGACAAATCAAACTTAAATTTTCAAAAATTTCTCTGGCGGCGCCTATCGGCACCACCGGAACTTTCTATCCGCGTTGGTCATCTCAAAATTTATCCCAAAAATTTACAAAAGTTGGGCATTTATGTACAAAATCTGTTAGTAAGAAACACTCTTCTTAAAATATTCCCCGGCGGCGTTTCTCTGTCGGCTCCTTCAAATTTTTTAAAAATTAAAAAAACATATATTTTCTAAAAAAACAGTATTTATTGGTCTTTTTTATAAAATTTTCATCTGGGTGCCTTGGTTTATTTACACCCCTCCTCCGAACAACTAATTAATTTGTGTTTTACTCAAAAATTGACACTGACACCCAAAAATGCAGAGATGCTTCTATAAAAATATATAAATTTTTGAAAAAACTTTTGCCTTTCACATTTCGTAACTTTCGCCTTTTTTGGGACTTTCACCTCTCGCTTTTTATCTTCAACTTAAAACTTTCGCTTTTTAACTTTTTTCTAACGATCAAATTCTGCAATTTTGGCACCATTCGAATTAAAGTTTACATTAAGTCATTGTTAAGCGATTTAATAACTGGCCAAAAAGTTTTGAGTTGGAAACTGAAAAAAAATCAGAATTTTTGTGAGTTTTATTTATACCTTTTTTTTTATAGAACAGCAAATTTTTTTTTTTTTTTGATTTTTGAAGAACAAATAGAGCTCTTGAAGATCTTTCGAATAGTTCCAGAGTTAGAAAAAAAACTGAATCATTGTATGTATTTCATAAATTGGCCGGTTTAAGTCAGGAATGTGATCTCAAAAAATCAAAGCCTTAAAAAAGCTTCAGTTGGCATGAAAAATCCTCATTTTTTAAAACACGAAAAATTGCTAATGAAATCAATTATAAATCAGTTTTTTGTTTAAAACCATCAAATTCAGCAATTTTTTGCCATTTATAAGCAGGATTGGTAGATAAAACTTCAAAAGCAAAAGCCTATTGGAGAGAATATCTTAATAGATTGCAATAATTTTTTTGGCGGTTTTTAGGAAACGCACTGGCCGATTTAGGAAACGCCCATGGTGGCGTTTTTTAGGAAACGACTCAGCACCATTTTTTTTTTCTGTGATTGATTGATCAAGAAAATATTCAGGGCCTATAATACACTTTTTATTTTCTATTGAAACAAAATCATAAGGTTTAAGAGTAATATCTTCAGTTTGTCGTTTTTTCGTCCCTGTTGTGTTCAGTGAAAATTTTTTGGCTTAAAATGAAAATCTTCCATTCTTTGTGGGTATACTTTTTTGAAAATATTAAGTCTTAAAAGGGCCTATTTTCTTTTTTATGGAGCATAAAAAGGTATCTTTCTCAAAAACGGTCAATTTTGTGTCTTTTTTAAAAATTTTCAAAAGGTTTGAGTGTCCGGCGGTGCCGACAGGTTCCGCCGGGAGATTTTTTTAAAAATAATAACGAGATCGCTTCTAAAATTGTAAGAAATAGCCATTTTTTCAAAATTTATTGGTGTCCCGACATTTGCGGCCCGACTTTTGCGGCTATGTCCAAAATTGGTTCCAAATTTAGGTTGCATTAATTCCAAATGTCCTAAAAGGATTAATAATAGAGAAAACAGCATTTTTGGCTCTTTAGGTAATTCATTGGGGTGTTTTTATAATTTAGGATTTTTTTTTTTGAAACATCTCTAAGAACGCAATTCTCGGACAGAATTCATGTATTAGCCTCTATAAAAGCTTTTTAAGGACTTTGGGATTAATGTAACATAAATTTGAAACCAATTTTGGACATAGCCGCAAATGTCGGACCGCAAATGTCGGACCGCAAATGTCGGGGCACCAATTTATTTACCTCAAAAGTTGAAAATAATTTTATTAAATAATTTTTAAAAAATTGATAAAAAGCGGAATTTACCAAATAAGAAATTTCGAAAAAAAGTTATCTAAATGGCTGTAAATATTACGACAAAATTACGTGTTCGGTCCCATGTGTTAAAGTCGAATGAAAGTTATTCAATAAATTTTCATATTTTTTTAAAGTTATTTGATATATGATTTTTAATTGAAAAAAGAAAGTTTACGATTTATTATTGGATCGTCCAATAAAAATATTTAATAAAAAAAAATCAATTGCCACGAGTATTTTCAAGCTAAAATTAAATGGGTTTTCTTATTATATTTCATTATGTTTTAATTTTTCTTTTCAGTTAAAATAAAATTAAAATAATTAAGAAATGAATGGACTCCCAAAATCATATTATATTTTTTTTTTTACTTTCTTTAAGCAATTCTGAACAAACTTTGACAAAAAATTTTAAAGAAGGTACAAATAAATTTTAGTAAAAAGCCAGCCACTAATTTATTAATTAAGTTACATTTTTAGATGGCCCTTTCAAGCGGGTAAATGAATTTTTGGATTCAACGATAAATTTACACATAAAAATGAAATCAAGTGGAAAAATTGAGTTATTTTTCAAATGGCTCAAAGAAAAAATATCTCCTTTAATCTGTAACGAATATTTGGAATTTCAAAAAGATGAAAATTATCAAAATTTGCAAAAATTCCGCGAAAATTTCTGCCGAATGAAAGAAGCCCAAAGCTTGGAAGAAATGTCAACAAAAATGAAGGAATCTGTCACCAACACTGAATGGGTTATCAAAGCAGATATTTTTGACCAAATTAGTCAAAAAATCCAAGACTTGGCATATCTTAATGCCAAAAACCCTTCTATCACGAAGGGAATGAAAACATGCATTGCATTAATTGAGGGTAAATAAATTCACCATTAAAAATAATCACTCGAAAAGCATTTTGGTCTTTTATTCCCCATTTTTTTAATTTTTGGTCCATATTCTGAGCCAATCGACATGATCACCATCACCATCATCATCAGCAAAGCGATCCCGTTCAACCCACAGGCACGCAAATGCCAAACTCTAACTATGGCAATAGCAGCAGCAGTGCCAATGTTTCTTGTTCCGTTGGTTGTACTTGTTTAATGTTTCTTTTCACATTACTTTTTGTTATGATTACCTTGATTTTTGGTATAGATGCTCGTCATGATAGAGATTCGATAACAGCTTTCATTGTTTGTGCCTGCTTTACCGGTTTATTTGTTTTTGGCATGATTGTTAGCTGTTGTTGTTGTTGTAAAAAATAATTAAACAGGGAAACATAAGTGCGTCCGTATTGGTGCTTGCGAGTTTTATAAAAACCGCCACCCAGTCGCGTTTTTATAAATCCGCCATTTTTACTGATTTTTCGTATAAATCATGTCATAACTTTTGACAGAAGCAACCAAATTAAACAATCTTGGTATTATAAGAGAGCCCTTCGATTACTCTATCAGCTTGATAAAATTTAAAAATTTCATTCACTTTCCTAAAAAATATAGGTAAAAAAAAAGAAAAATTACCTTAACTCTTGACTAAATTTTTTGAAATTTAGTAAGCTAATAAAGCAATACAAATGCTATCTTACAATACCAAGATTGTTTGATTTGGTTGCTTCTGAGAAAAGTTATGACATGATTTATACGAAAAATCAGTAAAAATGACGGATTTAAGAAACGCGACTGGGTGGCGGTTTTTATAAAACGCGACAGCACGTCCGTATTCGCAACGCGCTCAAAGGACACATATAACAGAGAGGGGAGGTCATTGAAACAAAAAAATCCGTGCTAAGGCATTAGTTAAAAATTGCGCCATTTTTACTAATTTTCATAAAATAAGTCCAAAAGCAACCAATTTTTCTCTATAATTTAATGAATTTTTTTGAAATTTGAAAGGCTAATAGAGCCAATCAACAGCTACTGAATGATACCAAGATTGTTTAATTAGTTTGTTGCTTTTGGGTAAAGTTATTGACGACTTATTGTGTGAAAATCAGCAAAAATGGCGCATTTCAAATTTTTTTTTGATGTTTTCGGAATTTTAACGTTTTCGCAAACCTTGTTCACTTAGCCCGCATTTGTGTTTAGGTTATTATTAGGGGCCGGATTAATAGTTGAGAAAAGTTGCACAAATCGCCACACGTGGTTTTCTAACTAATCTCATTGTATTCAGAATGATTTGAAATTTTGCACCAAAATTATAAGGCCTACCAATTCATCTGCGTTAAACTTTTTTACAAAAACCCGTCTGTTTTGAAAACTTGGCCACCAAGTTGGCATTCAGGCTGGAAAAAGCGGATTTTTTTTTAATTCAGGGACCATAAAAACCTGAAATTTGGCAGGGTGGTAGGACTTCCACAAAATTTCAAATTATTCTGAATACAATGAGCTGAGTTAGAAAAATACGCAGGCGATTTGTGCTACCTTTTTTTTATTTTATCTGCATTTGTCTATCTCTGATTTTATTTTGCTGGGGTTCGTTTTTTTCTTGTATTTTAACTTTGTCACGAAATTTTCCATTGCCCAATCCTACATGTTTCCACCTACATGTTTCCATTATAATTTATTCATTTTTTCTGATAAAAAAGCCAAAAATAAATTTTAGAAAAATACCAATTTTAAAAAAAAAATACATGATTTTTTGAGTTTGCTACACCGACCTTACCATTCCGTAAGAGATCTTTTTATCAAAAATTGGCCAAAAACTATCGGAATCACCGGCACTAAAATAAGCATTGGTTTTCAGGTAAATATACATAATTTTTTGTCTGGGTTTTTTTCTTTTATTTTCACAATAAAAATATTCTTTTCCCTATCATAGAAGACAAGCGAAATAATTTGAAGATTTTGAAAATTATACAAAAAAATTTTTTTAGAGAATAAAATTTCTATTTATAGGGGCAATTTTTTTAATTTTCTTAAAGGGTGAACTTTTCAAAATTTTAAAACCCGATTCTTAGTAGCACCCAAAAATGCCAAAAAGGCACCAAAATGGCAAAAAAAGTATATCGTTAAAATGCCAAATTCAAAGTACATTCTTTGAAAAAAAGCACGCTTCATATTTTCGAAGCATAAAGGTCTAAAAAAGTACTGTACTTTGAAACAAAATACGAATCCCTACCCATGATTAATTCATTTATTTTTTTTTATCTCCGCCGATTTTTTATGTGGTGTTGCCTTTACAGATGGAAATGAAAAAATAAAATGGTAACAACAATTAATGTAAAAATCAAAATTTTTAGGGAAATGAATGACTTTGAAAGCAAATTCAGTTAATCTAAAAACATAATTTTACTTTATCTCTTTTGGAGAATTGCACGGGTCCGGGTGCCCGATTAGATCCGGCCCGATTATTTGGCATTTATAGAATCGGCAATAAACGGACCTGATTTTAGCCAAAATACCCGGACCTGCTAAGAAAGGAAACATTAACTGTATAATGCAAAAATCTAATTTTCTGAGTTTTTATCACTTCTTCGATCATAAGGGCTGTGACACATTGTGTTAACAAATGGCTAACAAAGGAGGGTTTTCAGGTGTACATAAGCTCAAGTGAGGAGGGGAAAAATCCGAAAAAAATCGGAATTAATTTTCTCAAAAATAAATAAAAATTTTCGAAAAATGAGAAGTTTTTGGTCAAAAAAAAAAATTAATAAAAAAAAATTAGTAATTTTGTAGAAAAAAAATTTCCGATTTCCGATGATTTTTGGACCGGAATTCCGATTTCCGAAAAAAATTTGGGGCATCGGAATTCCGATTTCCGACAAAAAATTTGGGCATCGGAATTCCGGTTTTCCGATTTTTCAAATTTGAAGTCGTCGCCATCCCTGGTACGAACCCATGTTAAGTTTTTGTCTATTTTCCCCCTTCAAATTTTCCCCGGCGGCGCCTATCGGCACCACCGGCCCCGCCCTTTTGAATTTATTTTATTTTAAAAACAAACTAAAAAATAAAAACTCATTTAATAAAGTGATGATTGAAAAATATTTTTCAAAAAAAGACAGCCCCTGCTCAGAAAAGATAAGAAAGTGTTTGCAGCTTATTTCTGCCTACGGCAGTTTTTTCGCTAAAGGCCTTTGAGACACATTTTTTAATTTTGAGAAATTTTGAATTTGACACTATCAGTAGGCGCCGCCGCAGAATTTAGCTTGTTCCGGAGTAGACGATGGCACCTTTGGAATGTGTCTACAACGCCTCGGGTGCGTCAATAATTTTGAGTGAGCTGGGCCCGACAAAATTTTTACTGCGTCTGAATGAATAAATTTGTTATTTGCAAATTCATAAGAATTTAAAAGAATTTACTATTTACTACATCTGATAGAGATTTGACTTTGAAGTGGTCTAAAATATTTTGCAATTTTTCACTTCTTAATGCAAATTCATTTAATCGGTCATTTAAAATTTCAGTAATTTTTATTCGCTTTTTTGTGTTATCATTCAATTTGTTGAACCAGTTGCTCAATTCAGTCACAACGCTTTGCACCGCTTCTTCATTCATTTTTCCTGCTTCATGTTTTTTGCAAAAATTTTCTTGGATTTCTATGCCTTTTTTCATAAAGGCATTGATTTCCCTTTCGCTCGTTGCATATTTTAATTTGTCAGTGTTTACTACTTTGTTTTCTTCCATTCCATTCATTTTCCCTATAACTTGTGCTTTTTCACAAAACCAAATTGTCGAACATTCCTTCAAAGCTTTCTCAAAATTAGTGAAATTAACGGCAGTAGACAACCAATTTTTGTTTTCAAATGAAACGAGAAAATCCTGTTCATATTCTTTGCATTGTTCATGTGAAAAACTTTGTTGGCTCACTTGAATCAAAAGTAAAAATAAAAATTGAAAACCCCAAATTCAAATAAAAGCATTATGCAATTTGATATAATGAAAAAAAAAATTCTTCTAAAATGGAAATTTTTCTTTGTATTGCTTTCGAAATTATATTTCTCATTATAGCTCAATAGATCATTATTTGGTGTTATCCGATTATACATTAAATGAATAAGAAGGTATAAATTTGGCCCTAATTTTTATAAAGGCATATAAATGTGAAAACACTTGGTGCGTGAATAAAATGATGATTTATAAAAAAATTTTTTTGTTCATTTTGTGAATATATTTATCGATTTCTTTATTCATTATGTGAATATGTTCATAAGAATGTAATACCTTTTATGAATGATAAAATTATTTATAAAAAATTAGGGCTAGGAAAATTTTCCTTCCCGGATCCGTAACCGGATTTTCAAACTGCAAAAATTTTTCGCCGGATCCGGATTTTCATTTTTAAAAATTTACCGGTGGGATTTTACCGGATTACGCTTTTTTGAAAAATTTTCCGGAGTCCGGTTTTCAAAAAGCCGGATCCGGATCCGGTTCCGGATTTTTAAAAAATTTCACTTAATTCATAAAAAAAAATTATTTGAAGAGCAAAAAACCAGCAAAAATGACCAATTTGATAGAAAATTTGCGCAAAAAATGCCTAATTTTTTGTGATCGATTTTAAGAAAAATTTAATAAATAAAGCAAATGGGTTACGGCGGTGCCGATAGGCGCCGCCGGGAAATTTTTCTTAAATCTGGGTGTGCTTTAGTAACAGATTTTGACCAAAAGCTGGTCAATTTAGGAGATTTTTAATGTTGATAGACGTCGCCTGAAAAAATTTCGTAAATCTTAGTGTTATTTCGTGAAAACCTTTGCACTTAAAATAACCAATTTTAAGGGAACTTTAAGATAAAAAATCTACGCGAATGGGAGGCGGGTGGTGCCGATAGGCGCCACAGGGGGAAATTTTTGAAAATTAATAGCCCATTAGTTAACAGATTTTCGCCAAAATTGGTCAAGGTTTAAGTTATTTGGAATACAAAATTTCGAGTAAATAATTTTTCCCAGATCAACCCATTTGTTTAAATTTTGTTTAGAAAATAGAAAAAGGCTTATTGACAAGATCTTTCGAATAATACAAAGAGTATGTGATTTGGTTCGCAAACAAAAATTATTAAAGTTTTGAATTGAATTTGCTTTCTGGTGGTATCGAACCAAATCAAATTTTTTTGTTTTGGAACAGTAGTCAACCAACTAAAGAACTAAGCCACGAATAATCCATAAATAATTCAAAAAATTAATTTATTTTGGTGCATTTTCCCACTAAAATTCTTATCTCAGTTCTTTCTTCAAATTACCATCGTTAGCCGGATCAGGAAAAATCCGGAAATCCGGTTTTGAAAACGCCGGATCCGGAACCGGATTTTGATTTTCAAAAAATTGCCGGTGGGATTTTTCCGGATAATCCGGAAAAATCCGGAATCCGGAAAAATCCGGTGAGGCCCAAAAAACCCGGATTCCGGACCCGGATCCGGAAAAATCCGGCCGAAGTCCGGTCCGGTTCCTAGCACTAATAAAAATCCTTAACTAAATCGTTTCGTAAATCCGTCATTTTTCATAGATTTCTCGAACATAATTCGTCATAACTTTACTCCAACCAACCAAATTTAAAAAATTTGGTACCCTTCGATAGCTTTTGATTAGCTCTATTAGAAACATCCCAAAATTTGATTAAGATATCGGACGAAAGATTGATGAATTTGGTTGGTTTGAGCCAAATTATGACTAGGGATGTTCATTTTAACAACGGGGACTAACAAAAATTTTCCGAAATAAAATACACACTTTTAGGCGGGACCACTCAGTTCGGCGCCAGCCAACTTTCGGACGCCATAACTTTTTTCAAAGCTAACCAAATTCTTTATACTTACAAAGGAAGGTTCTCAGGTGCCCGTGGCATTTCCGAATGAAACTTGGTGGGTGGGTAGAGTACCCCTAGGTTCTTAAGAAAAATGTTATTTTTTTTTGCCGAATGAATCTGAGTGCCGAGATATGCCGTGCCAAAGATTTTAATAAGTGAATAAAATAAAGAAATGAAACAGAAGGATATTGGCGTTTGTTGTGCAGAGGTTGTGCTCTGGGCTCTTCTTTTTTCCTCCCAGGTTCAACCCCCGATTGCGAAAGTCGTTTTTTTCTTCCTTTTTTTTTTGCCTTTTTATGCTAATTAGCTGCCCAACCAATCAATTCCTTCGCTTCCCAAATTTTACTGCTACATTTTATTCATTCTCACACCGATTCCTTCGTACCAAAATATGTCCATCAATCCTTTAAATATTATTTCCCTTCTTCAAAAATATTTACACAAATATAAAGAAGAAACCCCCATCTCTGGCCACGAAATACTTATGGCCAAAAATTTTGCCCAAGAAATTGAAAAATTCAATCAAAATGGCGAAGAAGACGAGATTATTCATGATCTCGCCCTTGACGAAAATGCAGAATATGTGGAATTATGGATAGTGTTCCTTATAAAAAGGAGAGTAATCTTTAAGAATGTGGAAGGAATTTGCACGAAAAATTACGCAGTTTGTGCTTGTTTACGACGTAAAAATCAATTTGCACGACAGAGATAATATTATTAAATTACAATCTTTAATCCACAACCAATTTCAATCGCAACGTTTCAATGACTGGCTTAATTTTGCTTGGAGAAAAGCGGGATATTACGGAAATGAACCGCTACCAAATTTTTGTCACCCAGTTAAATTTTGCTTCGAATTGCAAAAAGACAATTTTATTTGCCAAAAATTAAATTGTGAAAATATAATCCTACTTCGATGCGCTTATTGTGAACTTTTTTTATGTTTCAACCATTTTTTTGAGAATTATCATATGTGCCCCAAACCTATTCACATAAATAATTAAAGTTTTTTTTTTCTGAAACATCTTTTGACCATTTATATATTTATTTTGGCAAAAATGCAATTATTATTGAAAGTAAGAATAGAATAATTTACCAATTTAAAACAGAAAGAAGAGAAATATGAAAAAATGTTGTTTTTAAAAAGATGGGATTAGAATTATTGATTGAACTCATAAACTCTGATTGGACTCATAAAATGAAATTGAACCGGGCGGATGAGAGCGCGAGGGAAGCAAAGGAGGAACGAGAAGGCAGGGGCGGCAGGGAAAAGGGGTATTAAACTCCAAAATTTATGCATTTAATTGGCCTTATACTACTTATGCCATTGAGTATATCAAATTTTTTTCTTCCAATTTTCAATTGACCTTTAACCAAAACCAAGTTGACCCAGTAATAACCCATTGCCCCATTCTTCTACAAATTGTTCCTCAAAATTTTTTGCCAAATTTTTCTAGTGAACTGACCAAACGGAATCTGCCGAAAATTTCAAAATACAAACTGGCCGCGCCAAAACGATCGGCGCAAAAACAGCCTGCGCCAAAACGGCAGCGCCAAATATTACGTTTTAAGCCTCCAAAAGCCATGTAAAGGAGAACAGTCTCTCTCCTTTTGCACCTTTTTTTATCCTTAATTGACATTTTTTAATTATTTTGAACGAGAAAAAATTCTTCATTTCACTTACTTCCGATGAACCAAGCGAGCTGAAATTTTTATCACAAATATCTTCCCCAATAATATTAAGAACAACACAAAAAAATCAAAAAATGTAGAAGGAAAAAAAATTTATGAATTTTTTCCCAAAAAGGTGTAATTATTTTTTTGATCAGCATCAAAAGTTATGCTAACTTGAATTTTTTCAGATTTTTTTGTTGTCTATAAAAAAAAGTTATTCACATTTCAAGTTTTGAGTTTATAATTATGGAACAGCAAATTGGGACAATTTTTGGGAAAAAATTCATAAAAATTTTTTTCCTTCTACATTTTTTGATTTTTTTGTGTTCTTCTTAATATTATTGGGGAAGATATTTGTGATAAAAATTTCAGCTCGTTTGGTTCATCGGAAGTAGGTGAAATGAAGAAAAATTTCTTGATTTGGACAGACTGTACAGGGTGACAAATAAGTCCTGTCCCACTTTTCGATTTTGAATATCTTTTGAACCAATGAGCCTTTTTTCTTATTTAAATATTCATTTTATAGCTTATTCAGTTCTCTATCATGCACATTAAATCGGATTCTGTAATTCCTTTGTTAGAACTGTGAAAAAAAATTTTGAAAATTTTCACTCTATTTTGGGTTCAAATTTTGATACTTTTTTTGGCTTGGAAAAAACGCGACTGTTTTCTTAAACAACAACCAATCTTAAAAAATAATATACCATTCTAATGATCAAAATGTGTAGAACAATATATTATAACAGATAAATGATACGTAAATTCCTAAAAAAGATATGACCTGAAAAGTGCAGTCAGGATGTGCGTGCCGCTGGATTTAAAATTAATTTTATCATAACATTTCTAAAACAACTATTCTTAATGATTTTTGGAATAATAGAGGACCATGAGAGCTCTAGATTGATACCACAAATGCTTATAGCCCGATAATCTGAAATGTCCTCATTATGTAATGGGCACAATCTTTCTTCATTATTTTGTCATTTTATGTTTTCTCATTATTTTTGCATTTTTCATCACTATTAAGTTAACTCATAGTTTTTGTCACGAAAATCCCATCCCTAAAATATAAAGAAAAAAAGGGACATTTTTAAAAAATTGTTAAACATAACTTGCAAAAAATGACTCCATAAATTTGTCATTATCGCAGATGATAAGCAGTGCACAGTTGTTATCATTTGCTTAAAGTCAAAAAAAAATGCCACAATTTTTGTATATTTTTCGACCACAAAAATTCACCCATTTTAATTACTTTATTTAGGAATTTATTGTTGAAAAAAAGAAGTTTTTGCGCGGAAATGAAATATTTGCGTCAATTCAATTTGTATTTGCGATTATAATGCACATTTTTTTTTTGTCATATCGATTTAGTTACCTTTTTTAAAATCCTCACTTCCTGATTTTTATCTTTTTTTTTGATTCATATCTTTTAAGTTCAGATTTTTTTAATTTAGGTGATTTCCGACTTTTGGTATTCTTTTAAAGTTTGGAGTTCACGGGTTTAGTCGGTTTTTTAATTCACTTTTTATTGATTCTTTTTGTTGATTATCCTTTTATAAATGGTCTTTGTGAAGAATTTAGCATGCATTTTTAAGTTTATAAAATAGAAAATTTTTAATTTATTTTACTCGCTTTGCAATAGCAAAGCGAATAGCTTTTAACACAAAAACAAAAAAATACAAGAATTTTGTTCTATCTTCTAACCCTTTTTAGCAAACATTGAAAATAGACATACAAAAATCCTTTGCTAAAGATGAAAAACTTTTTTTTCTATTTTATAACCTTTATTTTTTATGCAAACAATGGAATTAATTATATAAAAAAATTTAAAAAATGGATCCTTTCTAAATAAATTTTACTTTTCCATTTCAAACAATGTTTTTTTTTTTAAATTTCAAGTCAATTAAATTCAAAATTACATTAGATTTTCTTGTTTAGAAATGATGCTAATGATGAAATATTTTATTGTATTTATTTTCTTCACCTTTTTGCTGCCGCTTAATTTCGCCAATCAATGTTAGTAGGAGGAGGAATTCAATAGTCACCAATTATCCCTTAATTTGTTGGGGAATAAAACATATAAAACCAAAAAGGGTTACCTGACAAAAAAATTCCAACAGCATGCTGATGGCTGGCAGCAAAAAAAGGCATTTAAATAATAATTCAAAAAAAAAAATCTGTAAAACGATCAATGATTATGTTTTTTTCACTCTCCTCGATAATTTTAGGCTCTCAATTTTTTCGGCTTCCCTTTTTTATAGTTATTAAGAGATTTAAATGGGCGGGAGCCGGTGGTCTAGGGAAAATAAAAATTTGTGTATTTATGTGTCAATTCGACAAATTAAACCTAAATTTGATGGCATAATTCGACAAATCACCCTAAACCTTAAGGGACAATTGAACCAATTAACCCTTAATTTTACGAGATAATTGCCTGACTAATGAAGATTAAAAATTTATAATTATTTTCATTTTTTCGTCCAACCAAAATCGGAAATCCACGTTTAAACTCCTCTCCAAAATGCATTAAAAAATTTCATCGATGTAAAATTGTATTAATAAATATTGAAATAGAATATGTAAAAAAAAAAAAATTCACTTAACAATTTTCGTCTTAAAAATTTTATTAGTTTTACAGGGCAAGATTTATCTCATCGAAGCAATAGAATTTATGGTGTTCATAACAACAATTTGATGCTTAATACTCAACAACTGTATAATAAAAAGTAAGTATTATGCTGCATATAGGGTCAAATAAAAGCATATATATATTTCGAGTAAGCCACTGATTGCTTGATCAAGCGATGGTCATCTATTTTTTAATTAAAAAATTAATAGACTAAATAATTTTGTTTAATAAAACAGCGAATGAAAATACTTTTAAATTTTTGTTTCCAAAAACATAATAAAAATACAAGATTTTTCTCTTTTTTAAGAAATAATCCATTCTAATTTGACTATAAAATTTTGCAAAATTTATTTTTGCGTTATTTTTTTCTTTTTCTAAATTTAACTTTTTGAAATAAACTTTTTTCGTTTGTAACATTTGCAAACATTGAAAAGAGGAAGAATACCGACCTCTACAAAAAGAACCAAAAAAAAAAAATCAGCTTAGGATACTCACCAATCAGCAAGAATAAATGGGTAAACAAAAATTTAGCCAGGCCCATTAGTTGAAGCTTTGGCACTTGAGGGACGGTTGAGGGCGGATTAATCCGCTTAATCTGTTGCATAATCAATCCAACCCAAGGACAAAATGAATTTTCACCAGTTTTTCCAATATATAAAAATTTTCTTTTTTGAATGAATTTATATGCAATTTAGAAAATTTGTTCTTTACTTTTTTTTTAACCAAAAAATATATTGAGATTTTAATGCTCAATTTTTTGAGCGTGAGTAGATTAGTTCGTCCATTTCATCTGTTATATAATCAATTTTGGTCCCTATCTATAACTGATTTCATCAGTTTTTGCAACATTTTATTTAATACCTGAATAACTCTCAATTATATGAAGTGATCAAAAACATATCACCATGATTCTATTGGCATAATGTGATTCCGACATTAGTTGATTTCGATTTCGACAATAAGTGATTTGACAGTGATTGGTTTCGACAGCGCGAGTGATTTCGACAAATGAACTATTTCTTTCATTCGCGCTCCTGTTGTAATTTAGTCTAAATACAACTATCGCCAATTCGAACTGAATTTAGTTCGAAAACCGTAATTTTAAATGCTTTTTCAAAATTTCGTTGTACTGTCGAAATCAATCATTGTCGAATTCACACACACAGACAGCAAAAGACCGACGAAATAGTTCACTGTCCAAATCATCTATGTTGTCGGAACCCTTCGGTTCCGAAATGATCAAAGTGATCTTTTGATGGGGTGATTGATTTTTGCCGCGTACAATGCGCTCCCCTTCCCTCACTTCCCCCATCAACTGTTACTTGGACCACTGCAACAAATTGTGGTTAATTTATTGTATAAGTAAAAAATTGTTCTTCATCTCCCCAATTTTCCCCTAATAATGCTCAATTTTTTGAGCGGGAGGAGATTAGTTCGTCCGATTCATTTGTTATATAATCAAGTTTCATCCCTATCATAACTAAATTTGTTTTTCACTAGTTTTAAAATGGAAATTTTTAATTGTTTTTTCCTATAATTTATCATATTAAAAATGAAAAATTTCAATTTTTTTTGATTCAAATTTTTTTTAATAATTTAAGGGTCTTTTTGGTAACTTTTCCCTTTCGGTTCCGCCAAAGCGGATTTGTTTTTGGGTTTAATTTATAATTTTTGTGCGGGAGTGGTGAATATTAATCCAATTTATCTGCTGGGTTATCTATCAGAGAATAAATTTTCACAAAAAAAACTCACAAAGAATTAAAGTTTTTTATTTCAATAACTAAATTTTAATTTTTTCCTATTTTGCATATTGTTTTTTGTTGTTGCAAGAATGGTACCATTCGTTCTCTTATGACCTCCAATCATCATATAAAAATGCTCCCAATACGCGGAAACGATTTTTTATTCGTTTTTTATCTGCCAAAGGAAGGTCATATCCGTCCTTGAGCAAAGAGGGCCAACTCCGTCTTGTAAGCCTAAATTTGAAGTGTTTAAGACTGGATTTTTTTTTGTTGTAATTTTAACCCTAGGAGTTGGCCACACGAAAGTTGACCCATTTCGCACTCGACTGCAGCGGCTCAATAGGTTGGGCGCCGCTCGCTCGCTCCGGGTTGCTCACGCCCACTTCCGCTGCGAGTGTCAAATAGTCTAAAGCAGATTTTTGCGTCAAATTTTTGCATTTAAACTTGTCCACAACCCCGTTATTTGGCGTTAACATATCTGGGAAGTATTACAAGACCAATGGAGCCATTTTAAGCAGTTTATTTCTAAAGTGCAATCTTTATCGAAAAAAAAATTTTTTTTTAACCAACGTAAATATTATGGTGCTAGGTAGTTTCTTAAAAACAGCCAATTTAACTGAATTTTCAAGTAAATCTTGTCATAACTTTTCTCAGACCAACCAAATTAAGCAATATTGGTATTGTAAGATAGCTCTTATTGCTCTATTCGCTTGTTAAATTTCAAAAAAAAAAAAAAAAATTCATCGTTTTAAAAAGAGCCAAACAAGATGTAAAAATTGCCATAATTTTTGAAAAACTTAATGGTTTTTTTTTGTAAATTTAACAAGCGAATAGAGCAATTTAAGAGCTATCATACAATATTAAGATTGCTTAATTTGGTTGGTTCTGAGAAAAGTTATGATAAGATTTAGTTGAAAATTCAGTTAAATTGGCACTTTTTAAGAAACGACCTAGCACGAGAATAATACCATTACTTTTTGCCATTTTTAAAGATCAGTTTTACAAAATTTAAAATCCCCGGAAAAATTAAATAAATTTCTTATTTTATTTTTTGACAGTATTGTAAAATTATTTACTTCATCTTTTTGAATGACCAAAAAGCACACGATTTTGGTCACAGTAATCGGCGTCTTAATCGTAGCGGCAGTGATTGCCTGGGGCATTATTCGGTTAAGACTGCCGTTGACAAAAAACACACTCAAATGTTCTTTTACAGTAGTCAATTGGTCGATTCAAATGGGAATGGTTTTGTGACAGTACCGGTGGAACTTCACCCGTCTTCCATCCTGCACATATGGCTTAAAACTGGTTCAGCTTCTCAGGTCTGTCAAGATGAATTAATTAATGAAGGTTGACATAACGCCAATTTTGGGGATCCTGGACAACTGGAGCCGGAAAATCCGACACTGGAAAATCCGACTCAAGCGGAATATCCGACACTGGAAAATCCGACACTACTTTAAATTTTTTAAATATTTTGAATTTTAGATTAATATTTAATTAATTTGATATCCTTAAAATTGGAAAACTAAATCAATTTACTTTATAATTTCAAAATAATTTACTTTGAGTGTAAAAAAATGTTTGTATTCGTTTCATCACTTAGTAAAAAAAATGCTAAAAATCAAGACATGCATCTCACCGAGATTTATGCAACTAGGAACAATCGGCACCCTCTTAAATATTGCGGGCAATATCCTACCGGATGGCAGAACCAATATAAAAAAACTTATTTAAATTAAGTTTGGATTAAATTGATTTATTTTTAGATCAATATTATTTTAAAATTCTTAGTTTATTTTCAAAAATTTTAATTAGTGTCGGATTTTCCTGTGTCGGATATTCCGCTTGTGTCAGATTTACCGGCGGTGTCGGATTTTCCGCTTGAGTCGGATTTTCCAGTGTCGGATTTTCCGGTGTCGGATTTTCCAGTGTCGGATTTTCATAGGGCCCTGGACAACTGGGTCCCGGGAAATGAGCCCCAGCTCCATTACTGCGGTTGTTCAAATCTTTTTAGTTTTTCGACAAAATTGTTGCGTCTTTTTGGGTGCCTTAAATGTGTCATTTCCCTTGCGGGACAGGAATTGCCGGCTCGAGTCCGACTTCGGCATCCAGCGATGGACAATGTGACACTAGCCAAAACGGACCAATTTGTCGAGTACGAGTTCCATGAGGTGTCCCTTCAGCAGGAAGGGACAGCAAATTTGGAATGGAACGATGAAGGTGGGCTTGCTACATATACAAGGAAAATTATCAATTTTTTCATTTTTTGTTAGTTCGCATTTTTCATTTGAATTTTGCACTCATTTTTTTTCTACGACTTTAAATTATGTCCCTATTTAAATTCAAAATAGACACACGTGTCTCCTACATTTACGTGTTCGAGCCGGACACCGTGTTGGAGCGTGGCATCCGTCCGGCATTTGGCTCAAATGTGGCACGCTTTCCGAACGTAAGCGAGGGGTACCATTTTCGACCGCCGTTGGGATGGATGAACGACCCGAATGGGTTCAGCAAATATGGTAATTCATTTTAAATATATTTTTATTTAATAATTTTTTTTTTAAAACAAAAAAAATGCTATTTTAAATTTAATACCTTGTCAAAGTTAATTCAAGAATTTCTTTTGTTGAAAATTGTTATTTTTCCGTTAGTGGGGAGTGGGGAGGGAGGAAGGGAAAGATGTCATTAAAAGAGAAACAGAGTGATAGCGAGAGATTGCGGGAAGAACAAGAGAGCAGACTGTTGGTGAAAGACACGAGAATTATTGCCACTACCCGATGTTAATGACTTGCCCCTGGCCGCCGCTAATGACTAGGGTTGTCGGGTTGAAACCGATCCTAACCAACAAACCGAGAAAATTCGGTTTTCGGTCCGGTTAACCGAACCAAAACGGCCGGTTTCGGTTCTGTCGGTTCGGTTTCAAAAAATTTCCAGACACCCGACAACCCTACTAATGACCTCGCCCCTACTAATGTGATTTGCCCCCTAACAACAGGCGACCACTTTCACCTGTTCTACCAACACTACCCGCACGCATTGCACTGGAGTGCCATGCATTGGGGCCACGCTGTCAGCCGAGACTTGGTAAGCATTCACCTTTTGGAGTGGGTCGATTCAGTCTTTCATGTTTTTGTGTCTTAAAAAAAACAAGTTTATTGGTAAGCTCTTCCCTCAACAAAAAGCAAAACTAATAATGAAATTCTTTCGATGACGAATTATCTCATAAAAAAATCAAAAAAAAAAACAAAAAAAAGATTTATGAAGAAATATGACTGACAAATATGAAAACTTTTTAAGATTTATGATGATGGGTTGGGGTTTTTAATTGAATAATGTTTAGTTTTATAAATATTATTAAAAAAAAGTAAAGCATGTAATTTATCAGAGATATGATCTAATTTAAGGAAGAATACCAAAATTACGAAATTATGCCTATTTCCGGGAAATTAATTTTGTTTTTATCCAAGCTTAATTGGGTGCATCAGCCCATCTTTTTATTGCCCGACCCTGCAGTGTCACTGGAGCATGAAGGCATGGGCGGTATTTATTCCGGTTCCGCAGTGGTGGTGATTGATGGTGCTGCGGGGCGACCCAAATTAAATGTTTACTACACCGACTCCATGATCGGTATATTTAATGGCTTAATAAGTAAACATTAGTGCCGTTCTAAACCAAAAATTTTCCGAGACTCGAGACCCAGAATTGCGAGGTGTCCGGACAATCGGTCAGTGGAAAATCCGTCAGTGGCCAATCCGTCAGTAGACAATCCGTCAGTGAAGGACAATCCGTCAGAGGAAAATCCGTCAGTGGACAATCCGTCAGTAAAGGACAATCCGTCAGAAAATAATGATTTTTAAAAAATGAAATATGAAAGTAACACCTAATTAAAAAATTAAATTTAAAAAACATCCGGAGAATATTTTAAACTCTAAAAGAGTAATTTTCATTTTTTGACTGATTATTTTAGGAATAAAGTTGCTTTCTTTTTACCCCCACCTACTTTCCTTTATCATACTGTTTTTATACGTCTGGCAAAATATTTAATAAATTAAAAAATCCACTTTTCTTTAAAAAAAATTTGCGTTTTCTGTTTTTGGATTTTTCTGACGGATTGTCCTTCACTGACGGATTTTCCACTGACGAATTGTTCGGGAGCCGAATTGCGAGGCTCAAGACCGAGATTTTTCAAAAAGTTTTTTTATACCCATGAAAAATTATTTAAAAAATAATAGTAAAACTTTATTTATTGTATTTCTTCAAAATTAATGATGGGCGTCAGCCCTGATATATAAATACTGGAATGTAAATTCAGAAATTCCTTTTCCAAATATTTTCAATAGTTTATTCCAATTAGTCCCAATCACCTATAAGGTCGCGTGCCATGGCAATTCCAACGGGCGGTCACCACAACGAATGGTATCATGCCTGAACATGCGGCGTCCACCATAATCTCTGATGTACCACCCGGGCTTGGCCTAACATCCGATTTTCGGGACCCAAGTGGTCAGAATTCGTGTTTTTTTTTTTTACAAAAAATTCAAATATTTTTTTTTTTGTAAGTTTTCATGGGTCCAGACGGACGATGGAAAATGGTGTTGAGCAGCAAGGACAAGCAAGGCGGAGTAGTGCTGCTCTATGAAACGATGGACAAGCAGGTAAATTTACATGTATATAAAAGTGGTTCTTTTTTGGTCCAATTTAAAAAAATATCTTCTATTACAACATCTATCGATTTCTAATTTTTATCATTTTAATTGATCAATTTTATTCTTTTAATTGTGTCATTTTTGATTTTCTTAACAGAGCTTTTAGCCGCCGATCTCTGATTTCAAAAACCAGAATTCCGATGTTCAAAAATTTTTACGGAAATCAGAAAATCGGAATTCCGGTTCAAAAAGCACCGGAATTCCGATAGAAAATCATCGGAAATCGGAATTGATTTTTGGGTCCAATTATAAAAAAAAAAAAGTTTTCCGACTTTTCTTAAAAAATATTGGAAATCTGAATTTCGGTCCCAAAACACCGGAAATCGGCGTTTATAACATAACTTCATCAATGGTCTCTCTCCCATTTAGTGCACCTTTTCTCTTATTTTTATTATCTTTTTGAGAGTCCCAAAAAATTGATAACTATGAAAAAAATGGTAATAATTCAACCCGGAAATATTATACAAATCCAGTACAATAAAAGAATAAACTAATTTTAGCTAATTTTTTTGGTACTTTTAAAGTTTTGCATTCATTTTTCTCGAAAATACTCAAAAATTTATTTATATATATCGCGTCCAGACATTTGCGGATGGACATTTGCGGACGGACAAACGCGAATTTTTTTTTAAAAGGCAAAAAACCAAGAAAAAAATAATGGCAACTGAGCATGGCCTCATCAGCTCATAACTATTAAGCACAAACTGGGGTCAAACTGATAAGTGCGAATGGGGTACCGCCTTTAAAAGGCAAAAACCCAAGAAAAAAATTATTTAAAACAAACCGTGGCCTAATGAGTACTGGTCTACAAATGCGTGTCTCTGTCTAACCGTGTAGACATTAAGTTAAAAAAGCGCAGGGAACAAAACAATAAACACATATTGGGGTTCTGTTCCAATAATATTTTAGACTGATAATACGGCGGTACGACAATTGCGGATCGGCACTTGCGACGCGACAATTGCGGACGACGATTGCGGACGACAATTGCGGACGACAATTGCGGACGACAATTGCGGACGACGATTGCGGACGACAATTGCGGACGACGATTGGAGGCGCGATTTTTAAAAATTTATTCACTAATTTCATTTAAATCCCAAAAATTAACTACATATTTATATTTTATTCTATTTTTAACTAAAATAAGTTAAGCCGTGCCGGTTCGGGCTCTAAGATGACTAAAATATTGCTTTCGTCGTTTCATAAATTTAAACGATCAGGTCCTTTCCCCCCTTTACGGGTCCCCATATAAGCGATGGCTTAACTAAGCACCGGCGTCAGTTAGTCAATCAGTCACCACTAAGAAAACTCAAATCAGTTGATGGTTGTGGGATATCGATCTTTGGGGCCAGGAGAGAGCAGGACCCACCCCGAACCCTACACGGCTTAACTTATTTCAGTTAAAAATAGAATAAATATAAATATGTAGTTAATTTTTGGGGATTTAAATGAAATTAGTGAATAAATTCTTAAAAATCGCGCCTCCAATCGTCGTCCGCAATTGTCGTCCGCAATCGTCGTCCGCAATTGTCGCGTCCGCAAGTGCCGATCCGCAATTGTCGTAACACCCTTTTAAAAGAATTTCGCGTTTCGTCCGCAAATGTCTGGTAGCCATATATATGTATTTATCAATTCTTAAAAATAAAACAAAAAAAAAATCTGAAGTGACAGCATCGGTTTGTCGGAACTCTTTTTTACAAATTAGAAATTAAAAAGACTTATTATAAAAATCGAAATTCATTTAAATTTTACACTAACAATCTTTGTAAAAAACCCATTTTATCAAGTAATTGCCCTTTTACCTAAGAATTTTTGAGCATCTACTCACGCAGTAATCAATGATTTTCCAAATAGGCAATGGCCAATTGGCGCTTCGTGAATGTGTTGCACCGGGATTCACGCGTGAACACCAGCGTTATCGAATGCGCGGCACTGATACCGTTACCGGGTCGACAACAACCGGTTCCGCTATGGGTGTTACTGTACGGACAGTTGGACGCGTTTGACCCGCGCACCAGAAGGCACAACATGTCGCCCGCGTTGGTCGGCACCTTTGACGGCAGACAATTCCGCACAATGTTTGAACAGGTGCACAAGACAGTGTCCGTTTACCAAAGTTAAGCCTACAATGAGCACTCAGAATAACATATTACAGTAGTACAACTAAAACTATCTCAATACTGTATTGAACCGTTTATTATGTTCTAAAAGAATGAATTTATATTTTGCCAAAATTCCAATCCCAATACTAAATTTCACAGATATGCCGCGAACTGGAAACCTTTTTTAAATTTATTATTTTATTGGAAAATTTATTTTTTCTCACAGGAATTGGACTTTGGCACTGGATCTTACGCCTTCCAGGTAGAAAATTTTTGGAACCTGAATTGGATTTAAATTTTTTCAGTAATTAAATGATGAATAAGCCTTCCCTCCCTTACCCCCCTCTCTCCCCAAGGCTTTCTATGAGCGAACGTTGGACCAAACGCTAATGATCGGCTGGTTGGCCAATTGGCGCGATTATGACGGCGAAACAAAGGCCGATTTTCCAACAGCAATGACAGTGCCAAGGCAAATGCTGCTCAACAGAGACGGAACGGTAGGAAGGCAAAAACCATTGTTCATTTATGAGTAGATGAGACTATAGTATTAATACTGTATTTAAAGGTACAGTAATTTTTTCTGAATTTTAAATCTTGATCCAAAGAATGGGATTTGCAATATTATTTATATAAACTTTTTTTTTGGTTTGGGAACTGTCTTAGATTTGGAAATAATACAATATAAAAAGGAATTATTTCGAATATTGAACCCTTTTTTTACATTTAATACCCTGATGATTTAATTGATTAGAATTCTATTTGGTCTCTATTGCGATCCGCATTCCTTGATCGTGTTTAGCATTTTCGCCTCGGACATTTGCGCCTATGTCCAAAATCCTGTTAAAATTTAATTTTAACGAACCCAAAAACAATTAAGGCTTGATAAATTATACCAAACAGCATTTTGTAGTGCTTTGAATAAAAGAATTCGAATGTTTGTACTAGGGTTCAGCCCCGACCTTTTTCGGGGAATTATGAAAGTCGTCAATTGCACTTCAAATAATATGGAAGTGTCTTTAAATGAGTTTTTAAGACTTTTTTGTTCTGGAAGTTTTTCTTTTATCTTTTTTTCGGCTTTTTATGAAAATTTTGTCCCCGACAGAGGAGTCTGTCCCCGACATTTTTTAAATTTCTCCAGCCATCCCCGACAAATTTTGTCGGGGAATTTTGTCACTGTTCCCCGACATTCTGTCCCCGAAGGGTCGGGGCTGAACCCTAGTTTGTACAAATGGTCATTATTTCTAAAACTCTTGAAGAACGAAATTTTTTGCCACAATCAATTCGTAACATCCATTTACATATTATCAAACTTTTTTGGATTCTTAAAAGTTAAATCTAGACTGAATTTAGGACATAGGCGTAAATGTCTCGGGCGCAAATATGTCCGGGGCGCAAATTTGGGGTAATTTCTTAGGTACCCTTTTTTGCGCATTGTAGCATTTTGCGCATTGTAGCATTTTGCGTCCGCACTTTGATACTGTGGTTCCCGTAATCCACCCAATGGTTACCGGTCAAATTTTAATTTTACAAATTTTAAGGCCCTGCTTACTCCACCAGTGGATATGAGTTCACTGAGAATGCGTCGGCTTGACGACGGCCGTCTCCTGCAGAGTGGCCAAACTGTACAGTTACCAACCGGGACAGCTGAAATTCGGCTCGTTCTTCGCCCGGAACTGCTCCAGCTACACGCTGCTACCGTTCAGTTGGAGGCTGACCACCCAAAGGTGGATGGACAGCACACAGCGACTTTATCCCTTGAATGGATATGCTTTGCATATTTAACAAAATTGAATACTATTGGAATTAGAAAATCTTTGTGTTTTGGACCAAGACACTAGTCTTGGAAAAAAAGTTAAGCCATTATAAACGTGAGAGAAGCCCAATTTTATGTTAATAACTTGTGGCTACAACTTCATTAAAACTTAACCAAGTTAATATAGCAAACCTAAAACCGTGCTGGGACGTTTGTTAAATAGCGCCACTATGGGCGTTTGTTAAATCCGCCATCTTTTACAGATTTTCGAACATAATTAGTCATAACTTTGTTCAAAAGTAACCAAATTAAACAATCCTGGTATCATCCGATAGCTATTGGATTGCTCTATTTATCTACTAAAGTTCAAAAAAATTGAATAAGTTTTAAAAAAAATATATCCAAAAATTTTTTATTATTCAATCTCACGGTCCTAATTTTTGTAAAACTTAATCAAATTTTTTGAAATTTGGAAGACTAATAGAGCTAATCAAAAGCAATCGGATGATACCAAGATTATTTAATTTAGTTGCGTTTGAACAAAGTTATGACGGATTATGTTCGGAAAATTTGTAAAAAGTGGCGGATTAACAAACGCCCATAGTGGCGGTATTTAACAAACGACCTAGCACCACCTAAAACTAATCAACAACACCAAGAATGTTAATTTGATTTTGGTAAAAATTATGACTAATTAATTATATTCGAAAAATGTGTAAAAAATGGCGGATTTACGAAATGCCCATAGTGGTGGAATTTGCGAAACGGTCTTGCTCCATTCTCGGCCATTAGTTTATCGATTCTCTGCCATTGACGAATAAGACAATTCTAGAGATGCATGGAATAATTTATTAAATACATTTAATCATCATTAAGAGAGGATAATGTAAGCATTCCATTAGTCTCTAATTGCAATTATTTCCCAGACTGATTCACCGCCGGGTGTTCTCATTTCACCCGAGGGACTCGAAATTCTTCCGGGCACACCGCGAACCATGCCGGAACAGCTGATCGCACTTGGAGCACGTCCTAATGAGGTGCACATTTTGTTGGACACTGGCTCAATTGAAGTATTCGCAGACGGTGGACGATGGACCGGTGAGAATGGAGCGAAAAAAATGGGGAATGTTAAATTTTATAAAATTTTTCAAAAAAAAAAAAAAACAAGCTTCGAACAACTTTGTTGAAAATTTTTTCTGAATTTTTCGAGGCGTGATTTCGGCGACGTGATTATGTCCCGGCCCAAATTTTAATTATTTTTTTTTGGAAACTTTTAAGTTTTTCTTTAATTTCCTGTCTAAAAACCTTCAATTTTACTAAAAAATCTCGATATAGTCTCGGAATTTTTTTATGCTCTTGTAAACTGCAATAGAGCCAAAATCCTACACATTGGAAAAATTTATCAAAATATTTTATAAGTAACAAAAACACACTACTGTTTTTAAGGCACCCATCGGATAGACGGGTTTGATCGCTTCACCGCCATTCGTCTCCGGGGCGAACTGAGCGCTGTGGTGCATTCAGAGGTGTGGGCACTGAAAGGTGCCGAGTTTCGAGGCCGACTTGGACCGCAATAATTTTTTTTGTGTCTTTATTATTTTTTGTTATATCATAAATTTTGTGCCTTATAATAAATGATCAAAATTGTGGATAGAGGTGTAAGAAATTAGTAAAAACCATACATTTTCCTAACAACACCAAAAAAAAAAGTTATAATGATAAAGCAGGGGTCCCATATGTACTTTGTTTCAAAGTACGTACTTTATTTTCGGCTTTCATTCTTTGAAAATTTGAAGCGAACTTTTTTCCAAAGATGTACTTTGAAAACCGCTTTTTGCCCAAAAAATCTTCATTTAAAAGCCAAAATCCATTTGCAGAGCCGACCTAAATTTTCAAAAATTTCCCCGGCGGCGCCTATCGGCACCACCGGACCACTTTTACCTTAGATTTTCTTTAATTTTACTCTAATCCAGCTATTTTTTGTGCAAAATCTGTTATAAAAATATCCAAATTTTCAAAAATTTCCCCGGCGGCGCCTAGCGGCACCGCATCCGCACCCCCCCCCCCCCGGCTTGGTGAAAAATTCAATAAAATTAACGAGTTTTTAGTGCAAAGGATACATTTTTGAAGTGTACTTTGAATTCACAAATTATTCGACTTATGTACTTTGAATCGCCTTGTATGTACTTTGAATTATAGCTTAGGAGATGGGAGCCCTGTGATATAGGCTATTGTGTTAGTACAGGATTTGTATCTGTCAAGCTTGATTTCAAAGGACGATATAAGGTGATTTCAACGTGTACGGACATTTCGCCACCCGGATATTTCGCCACCGGACGTTTCGCCACCCAAGCCAAATTCGGACGTTTCGCCACCTAAGCAGAAATCGGACGTTTCGCCACCTAAGCAAAAATAGGACGTCTCGCCACCAGTTTTACCACCTCTAAGAAAAGCCACCCATTTGCTTCAAAAAACTCAAATGTGTTATCACTAATACATTCAATGCTAAACTTTAATTTTGGGTGGTGAAATGTCCCTTTTTGGCTTGGGTGGCGAAATGTCTGGGTGGCGAAACGCCGGGTGGCGAAACGTCCTATTTATGCTTAGGTGGCGAAACGTCCGATTTTGGCTTAGGTGGCGAAATGTCCGGGTGGCGAAATGTCCTATAGCCGATTTCAAAGGACTTAGAGCATAATTTGGTGAATTCAAAGGACACACTAAAATTTTTATCAGATGCAATAAAAAGGGTTAATTTATTCAAATGTTTAGATTTTTTCACCAAGGAAGGGGCGGCGACGGTGCCGAAAGACGCCGCCAGAGGAAATTTAAAAATTGGAGTTTATTTTGGTAATTCGAATTTCGTTTTCAAAAGACATCTTTGAAATAAAGGACGCTTCAAATTTTGAAAGAATGAAAGCCAAAAATAAAGGTCTGTCCTTTGAAATAAAGGACAGGGTTAACTAAAATTATTGGTTGGTTAAAAGGATGCGATCAGAATGACTGATCATTGATCGCTCGGTGCATTGATCATTTTTGCCTCTCCTTGGTGTGCTGTCGTACGGATCAATGAAATGGTTTTCGGCATTATTACATTTCACTGTTGTCACCAATTTTTCTGCCTGAAATTTTTTCGTTTTTTTTCTCTCTCTCTCAAATTTTGATGTTTTTATTCCTTACTCTGTCGCCAACGGAACTCGGATACTGTGAGATCGGGGCATGTCGATTCGGCGCCACACGATTCGGCGCCACACGATTCGGCGCCAGAATTTTTAGCGCTTTGTAACTTTTTTATTTGTGAACCAAATTTTTTATTCTTAGTGTCTTTCGAATGCTGTTTATGTTCTCTATTAGCCCTCCAAAAATTGAAAAAATTTACCCCCTAATAAGAAAGTTATGATGAAAAATTTACAAAAATTCCGACTTTTCCCAATTTTTCCTGACCTTTTGCGTTCTTCAAGTTGTAACTTTTTAAAGAGTTTGTCGATCGCTTAGAAATAGCTTATTAATACCTTCTAAACACTTACAGCTTTCGAATGGTACTAATTGTGTAAAATTTGGTTCACAAATAAAAAAGTTACAAATCCTTCAAAAGTCTGGCGCCGAATCGTGTGGCGCCGAATCGACATAGACCCTGTGAGATAACTCCACTGTACTCGGCAAAATACGGCAAAAGCAGCGCCTGCTGCTGTTGAGGAGACAATTTTTGGTCAGAAAATTCTTCATAAGCTGACGCTGAAATTGGGCACCTTTCGTTCGCTCGGGCGCTTAACCGTCATCGCATGCTCCTTCGTAAAGGCTTTTGAGCACTTTTTAGGTGCTAGATCGTTTCTTAAAAACCGCCACTAGGGGCGTTTCTTAAATCCGCCATTTTTACTGAATTTTCGACTTAATCTAGTCATAACTTTTCTCACAACCAACCAAATTAAATAATCTTGGTATCCTAAAATAGCCCTTGAATTGCTCTATAAGTTAGATAAATTTCAAAAAATTTCTTTAACTTAAAAAAAATTGGAGCAAAAAAAAGTAGAAAAAATTGCCATAACTTTTGAAAAGCTTAATGAAATTTTTTGAAATTTTGCAAGCTTATAAAGCAATATAAGGGGTATTATATGATACCAAGATTGCTTAATTTGGTTAGGTCTGAGAAAAGTTATGACTTGATTTAGTTGAAAATTCAGTAAAAGTGGCGGATTTAAGAAACGCCCATAGTGGCGGTTTTTAAGAAATGTCCCAGCACGCACTTTTTATAGCGTGGTCGGCCGAACCCGGCTGGACTTGGACACTTCAATCGCGGCACTTTTTCAGCCTGAAAAAGGGCAAGTGCGCCACTAATTCTATTTTGCTATCAGTTTCGAATTTCCGATTCAGATTGTTTTTAAACAATTTTTAGTTTGGGAAATCAGATTAATATACTTTTCATATTAGTCAACCAACGAAAACATTGAAACAAAAAAAGGGAAAGAAATTTATGCCAAGTAAAGAAGTCCCGAAAAAAGCAATAAAAATGGAAAAGTCAACAAATAAATGATCCATCATTTTCGTCTCTTTGTGGATTACTTTCTTCCATCGATTTATCAATCACTTCTCCTTCATTGGCCTTCTTTGTCCTTTTGGCTTTTGCTGATCATTTCCTCGACACCCATTTCTTCTAAATGTTTGTTCTTGCCCATTTTGCCCTCTTGACCATGAATATCCGTGTTTGGCTGATCATCATTGTTCTTCTCCTTTTTCACCGTTTTCACTCGGAATTTTGCCTCCTCACATGGGTTTATCAATTTCTTAACAATGATCTGTTCCCCCTCCTTTTGATGCTTCTTATTCACCTCTAGATAGACCCATTTTTGGCACATTTTAGCAGTAAATGCAAACAATTTTGCATAGAATTTGATTTGTCGTTTGTCACTAATTCCCGAGAACATTTTCAAATCCTCGTTTAGAAATAAACTAAAATCTTTAAGACTATTTGGATGCACCCGCATCTTCTTTGTCTCCTGATCAAAAATTGTTTGCTCTGCCGCACATAAGTCATTTAAATCTGCAAAAATTATAATTCCTGATGAGTTTCGTTTAGAAGCTTTGCAAATGAGCGCTTTGGTGGTCAACTATTTTTGATTATTGGTTCAATAAACACTTTTCACTAATGAATTACCAGGCAAAATACCCTTCCCAATTTCGAATTTCTTATTTAAAACTAGCACATGAAGATAAATTTGAATTTTTTCGAATTCTAAGATGAGAGTCAGGCATTAGGAAGTGTAGGAAATCTGGGCACGATTCGTGATAATGGAATCAATTTTTTTTTTTCAAAAAATTATATCATGTCAGTAGCTTGACGCACCGATTCCAATCTCAGGCACAAGGGGCAACAGCTTTTCATATTCGGTTTGTACGTTTTTGAAAATTTCTAATAGGTTTTCTCTTTCAGTAAGAATTTTGTCACCCATTAAAGTTAGTATTCCCTTAATGGCATTTTTAGATTCTTCCAAATAATTTCGTTTTACTCCCTCTTCATTCGTTTCCTCATATGTTAGTTTGTTTAAGTCTGTAAGTAAAGTGATAAAAATGATATTTGTAAGTAATTAAAAAAGAAAAGACATACTAGCTTCTTTAAAATCAATTATCTTTTGTTCTGTACAAACACATGCGTCATTGTTTTCAAGTTTGATCTAAAAATAATATTGATATTATTATTAGGGATTGAATTATATGGAAACCCCATATTTTTCCTTAACTCGGAACAGCTTGAAAACGCATAAAAAATGTTTTTAGCTTGGTTTGAAGCTTATAGGATGGTTTTTATAAAATTCATATTTTCCCATTCCTATTTATTATACATTTACTAAAACTTTTTTTTTTCAAATTTGCCTCTATATTTCGAAAATATTCGTCGCCTTTGCTCCCTTTGAGTAACATCTCTTGACATATTAGTACAATTGCGGCCATTGCTGAGCTTATTTGAAGCTCAAGGTTCTGATCTGGTCTTTGTTCCTTCTTCCACTGTTTTAATAGAAAACGCGGTTTCTCTGCCGAAATTTCTAAAAAAAAAATTCTATATTTTTCATAAAAAATTGATGTTGAAAGGTCGTGGTGCACTCCCTTTTAAAAAAAATTATGTCACTGCATTTGCCAACATCTCAATTACCTTTTTTAGGCATTGGCATATTTCCCTTACTTTGTTTGAAATTATGCCACTGATTTTGCCAACATTTTTTTGCCCTTTTTTCAGGCATTGGCATATTGATACTCCTTTGTTTGAAATTCTGCCACTGATTTTGCCCTCTTTTTCAGGCATTGGCATATTGCCACTCCCTTTGTCTGAAATTATGCCACTGATTTTTCCCTTTTTCAGGCATTGGCATATTGCCACTCCCTTTGTCTGAAATTATGCCACTGATTTTTCCCTTTTTCAGGCATTGGCATATTGCCCTCCCTTTGTTTGAAATAATGCCACTGATTTGGGTGCACGCTGCACGACGATTGAGTGACGGCGATTGAGTGCTGGCGATTGAGTGCGGTGTTAATTGAGTGCGGCCGAGAGTGCCAGTTGAAAAAATGTCAATTGAGTGCCAAAATAATTAACTGTTTTGTGCTTATAAAATTTCATTTGAGTAGCCTTTTCCTGTTATTTTCTGAACAAAACAATTAATCTTTTTTATTATTTAAGCAACAAAATGAAGAATCTTAAATCCGAAAAGTGTCGACCAAAAATACTTCATGATGGTTATTTGAACGTCTACAAAAAGATGAATGCGGGTGGTGATATCAAATTTTGGCGCTGTGAGAAGTTCAACACCAAAGATGTGAAATGCCTAGCTCGGCTCACTCCAGTCTAAACGACAATTTTCTGACGACGAGTAATCAGCATACGTGTGACCAAAGCGCAGCTCGAAGCTGCGCGACTTAAGCCGGCCGTAAAACGAAGGGCAGAAGAAATCATGGAATCGCCTGCCGTCATCAGGGAGCGCACAATTCAAAATGTGCCGACGCCGGTGTTGGCGGAATTGCCAAACAAGTCGGGAATGGCAGGGTAATTTTTCAATTTTTTACGTCAAAGAAAAATATAATGGCAGTATTCAGATAGTTGATCAGGGTGTTACGTTGAACAAGGACATCAGCACCGGTAAAAGGAAACCGCTTTATTTCAACAACAAAAAAACACGCAGGATATTGATATTTGGGCGCATGACGTTTTGAAATCGGGCCGAACAAATCATATTTACGTCGACTGCAACTCTAGCATTTCTCCTGCTATATTTAGCCAAATGTTCTTAGTGCTAGCACGGTATTTTTATTGGCCTTATTTTTAATAATTTTTCCGGTTTTCAAAGCGGCAAAACTGGGTCTTCCCAATCCTTTAGAGGCTCTTGCCTGCCAAGTTGATGGACATTTACACGCGCTTTTTCGAGATGGCCAAACAATTTTGGCCACATTTTAACCCCCGTTCTGCATCGATAGACTACGAAGCAGCAATTCTTGGTGCAATTAAAGGCGTATTCCCTGCGTGTATTGAATTTTTAAAGGAATTTCATACAATTATAATATTTTGTTTTTTTCATCATTTCCCGTTTTGTTGTTATGGATAATCACAATATTGTTAGTTAAAAAATGATTCGTTAGGTCAATTTGTTTTGTACCCTATTTGTTTTTTTACGTTCCATCCCAAACTTAATTTATTTTGGCACTCAATTGACACTTTTTCAACTGGCACTCAATCGCCCGCACTCAATTAACACCGCACTCAATCGCCAAAACTCAATCGCCGTCACTCAATCGTTCTGCTTCCCACTGATTTTGCCCTTTTTCAGGCATTGGCATATTGCCGCTCCCTTTGTCTGAAATTATGCCACTGATTTTTCCCTTTTTCAGGCATGGCATATTGCCCTCCCTTTGTTTGAAATTATGCCACTGATTTTGCCCTTTTTCAGGCATTGGCATATTTCCCTCCCTTTGTCTGAAATAATGCCACTTATTTTGTCAACTTTCATTTGCCTTTTTTCAAGCATTGGCACATTATTGCCCTTCCTTTGTTTAAAATTATGCCACTGATTTTGCCCTCTTTTTCAGGCATTGGCATATTGCCACTCCCTTTGTCTGAAATTATGCCACTGATTTTTCCCTTTTTCAGGCATTGGCATATTGCCCTCCCTTTGTTTGAAATAATGCCACTTATTTTGTCAACTTCTCATTTGCCTTTTTTCAAGCATTGGCACATTATTGCCCTCCCTTTGTTTAAAATTATGCCACTGATTTTGCCCTCTTTTTCAGGCATTAAAATATTGCCCATCCCTTTGTGTGAAATAATGCCACTGATTTGGGTGCACGCTGCACGACGATTGAGTGACGGCGATTGAGTGCTGGCGATTGAGTGCGGTGTTAATTGAGTGCGGCCGAGAGTGCCAGTTGAAAAAATGTCAATTGAGTGCCAAAATAATTAACTGTTTTGTGCTTATAAAATTTCATTTGAGTAGCCTTTTCCTGTTATTTTCTGAACAAAACAATTAATCTTTTTTATTATTTAAGCAACAAAATGAAGAATCTTAAATCCGAAAAGTGTCGACCAAAAATACTTCATGATGGTTATTTGAACGTCTACAAAAAGATGAATGCGGGTGGTGATATCAAATTTTGGCGCTGTGAGAAGTTCAACACCAAAGATGTGAAATGCCTAGCTCGGCTCACTCCAGTCTAAACGACAATTTTCTGACGACGAGTAATCAGCATACGTGTGACCAAAGCGCAGCTCGAAGCTGCGCGACTTAAGCCGGCCGTAAAACGAAGGGCAGAAGAAATCATGGAATCGCCTGCCGTCATCAGGGAGCGCACAATTCAAAATGTGCCGACGCCGGTGTTGGCGGAATTGCCAAACAAGTCGGGCATGGCAGGGTAATTTTTCAATTTTTTACGTCAAAGAAAAATATAATGGCAGTATTCAGATAGTTGATCAGGGTGTTACGTTGAACAAGGGCATCAGCACCGGTAAAAGGAAATCGCTTTATTTCAACAACAAAAAAAACACGCAGGATATTGATATTTGGGCGCATGACGTTTTGAAATCAGGCCGAACAAATCATATTTACGTCGACTGCATCTCAAGCATTTCTCCTGCTATATTTAGCCAAATGTTCGTAGTGCTAGCACGGTATTTTTATTGTCCTTATTTTTAATAATTTTCACGGTTTTCAAAGCGGCAAAACTGGGTCTTCCCAATCTTTTACAGGCTCTTGCCTGCCAAGTTGATGGACATTTACACGCGCTTTTTCGAGATGGCCAAACAATTTTGGCCACATTTTAACCCCCGTTCTGCATCGATAGACTACGAAGCAGCAATTCTTGGTGCAATTAAAGGCGTATTCCCTGCGTGTATTGAATTTTTAAAAGGAATTTCATACAATTATAATATTTTGTTTTTTTCATCATTTCCCTTTTTGTTGTTATGGATAAATCACAATATTGTTAGTTAAAAAATGATTCGTTAGGTCAATCTGTTTTGTACCCTATTTGTTTTTTTACGTTCTATCCCAAACTTAAATTATTTTGGCACTCAATTGGCACTTTTTCAACTGGCACTCAATCGCTCGCACTCAATTAACACCGCACTCAATCGCCAAAACTCAATCGCCGTCACTCAATCGTTCTGCTTCCCACTGATTTTGCCCTTTTTCAGGCATTGGCATATTGCCGCTCCCTTTGTCTGAAATTATGCCACTGATTTTTCCCTTTTTCAGGCATGGCATATTGCCCTCCCTTTGTTTGAAATTATGCCACTGATTTTGCCCTCTTTTCAGGCATGGCATATTACCCTTTCTTGTCTGAAATTATGCACTGATTTTGCCCTCTTTTTCAGGCATTAAAATATTGCCCATCCCTTTGTGTGAAATAATGCCACTGATTTTGCCCTCTTTTTCAGGCATTGGCATATTGGCCTCCCTTTGTTTGAAATAATGCCACTTATTTTGGCAACTTCTCATAGTTTCATACGATAGCTCTTGATTAGCTCTATAAATTCTCCAAATTTCAAAAAATTTAAGGCGTATTCCCTGCGTGTATTGAATTTTTAAAGGAATTTCATACAATTATAATATTTTGTTTTTTCATCATTTCCCGTTTTGTTGTTATGGATAATCACAATATTGTTAGTTAAAAAATGATTCGTTAGGTCAATTTGTTTTGTACCCTATTTGTTTTTTTACGTTCCATCCCAAACTTAATTTATTTTGGCACTCAATTGACACTTTTTCAACTGGCACTCAATCGCCCGCACTCAATTAACAGCGCACTCAATCGCCGTCACTCAAACGCCATCACTCAATCGCCGTCACTCAATCGTTCTGCTTCCCACTGATTTTGCCCTTTTTTCAGGCATTGGCATATTACCCTTTCTTGTCTGAAATTATGCCACTGCTTTTTCCCTTTTTCAGGCATTGGCATATTGCCCTCCCTTTGTTTGAAATAATGCCACTTATTTTGGCAACTTCTCATTAGTTTCATACGATAGCTCTTGATTGGCTCTATAAATCCTCCAAATTTCAAAAAATTGATTAAGTTTTAAGAAAAATATAGGCAAAAAAAAATTAATTTTTTTCACTTTGACGGCCACAAATTTTTGGGTAGTGAAACGAAATTTACAAATACAACAGGGATGTTGCTCGTCTCGCTTCTCGCTTTCTTGCATTCTCACCTTTTTTGGAGTTCTCGTTCTCGCATTTTAGCGCAAGATGCGAAAATTGGCAACAGATATGGCACCAAAATGGTCAATTTCAAGAATTTTTAACTAAATTTCGAAAATAATCTAAGCTAAAAAGGTGCCCGACAACTTTTTAAAAATTTTCAAAGGATTTGTTAACTGATTTAGAGCAAAATGCTAAGTTCAAAAAATTCTTATCCTTGGTTCAAATTGCCAATTGAAAGTACATTTTTGAAAAAGTACTGATGGCAACACTGATAATAATTCGTTTTCTTCGGTTCGAGTCCATCGCATGTAACAGATTTTTTTTTTTTATTTGCTAGAAATTTTTTAAAAATCATAAGCATATAGAAATTGCTTGGATATTTTAGTTCACAAAACGATTTCCCTTTCTTCTTTTCTATTTTATCTTGTTAATTAGAAAAAAATTTCAAAATGTTTTCCGGTCGCGACTATTGGTAGTGCCAGATTCTTTTATGCTTAAATTTCCCAAAATTTATCACAAAATCTCTCAAAAAGACCAAATTTTTGGACAAACTCAGTTAACAAATCTTAACAAAATTTCCAAAAATTGCCCCCCGGCGGTGCCTGTCGGCACCACCGAACCTTCCTCTACCCGCTCCAATAGAAAAATAGATATTATTTTCTAAAACAAGAGAAACTTTGTAAAAAAACATTTAAAAAATTGGAAAAATTTTTTTTATCTTTAGAAAGAAAGAAAAATTTTCGAAAAAAAAAAATTGTATTTTGGGAAAATTCTCGGTTTCAAGCTTAATCGCTTTTTATTTTTGCTTTCGCAACATCTCTGAAATACAACGAAGCGGAATTTGAATAATTTTTTCCCAATAAATTTTAAAAAAAATAATAATAAAATCAATTAACAACAATTTCATTAATATTTTACTAATAAATTTTATGTCATTCATTTTCTACAACAATTCTTAATAAAATTATCATTAAAATCAATAATTCAATGTTTAGGAAAGATATTATTAATGAAAATCTATCTGATTTTAATAATAAAAAAGATAAATTATATTTTTGTCATTTTCGAAATTTTCTTCAAAAAATGTGGACACTAATTTTTATTATTCATATTAAATTTCAATTATTAAAAAATATTTATTCAACCAAAATAAAACAGCAGCAAAAAACATTTGATGATATATTTGGACACAATTGGGGATTGGACGGAACAAAATATATAAATGGAAAAAGGAATTTGGAATGAATAAAAGAAAAATGAATAAAGAACAAAAAAGAAAACATATACAAAAATTTTTAAAATTGAAAAAAGAATTTTTGTCAAAAGGAAAACATTCAGAAGAGGAATGGCGCAAATTTAATGCTGAAATAAAAAGAAAAATTGGTTTTTATTATGAGACAATCTATAGATGGATTAGACAATTTGGACTCACACAAGAATATTGCAGAAATAAGGATACTGTCACAAAAATGGAAATCATCCGAAAATATGATGAAATAAAACAAAAATATAAGCAAGAAAGAGGGCACACAAAAGAGGAATGGAACCAATTTGAAAGGAAAATAACGAAACAATTAGGAACTAGTCCCGAAACAATTCGAAGATGGAAAAAACAATTTGAACAAAAAATAGAAAAAGAACTATTTCCTATTTCCGCATTAAAAAATTGCTATTCCAATAATTTAAGAAAAATCACTTTTAAAGAATGCGGAAATTAATTTTTATAATTATTTTTGAAATTTATTTTTTTTAAATAATTTATTCAACCAAAATAACAGCAAAAGACATTTGATGAAATATATGGAATCAATTGGGAAAAAGGAAATGCACAACAGAGGGACGGACAAAATATTCAAAGAGAAAAAGAAATAATGGGAAGACAATTTAACGAAGTTTTTGATGAAAATTGGGACGGTGAAGAAATGGGAGAAGAGGACAATTCATCACAAAAGAATGAAGAAATGGGAGAAGAGGACAATTCATCACAAAAGAGTGAAGAAATGGGAGAAGAGGACAATTCATCACAAAAGAGTGAAGAAATGGAAGAAAAAAATGGTCAACATTCATATTAGCAGAATTTTTTTTTCTTACACTTTCCAATTTTTTTGACAGGATTTACCTTATAAATTCGACCCTTTTGTCACAAAACTAAAAACCTTCCGAAAATAGAATTGAGGGGTCGAATCCTTATAAATTAGAAAGTGTCCTTATTTGAGCCTAGGATTCTTATTTTGTCCTTATTTCCTACTCTGAGGTAAAAAAATTTAGTAAAACTTTTACAATTTTTTAAGGCGATTTAGTAATTATTTTTGAAAATTTTCCCAACGGCGCCTATTGGCACCGACGCCGACCCTTCCTTTTTCGAAGTTTAAAATGAAAAGTCGGATTTCAAAGTCTAACAGCTAAAAAATTGCCACAAGGTACAAATATGCTGAAAACAGTTGATTTTTTCGGAAAATTTTATCTATGAGCCCTGGTTATACATCAATTCTTTCACAAAAAAAGCAAATCGAATGTATCAACAAAACCGGATTACACCTTACGTATTGCGGTGGGAGGTCGGCTTGGCGCCGCTAACTCGGCGCCAACTCAACTCGGCGCGAAGCCCGAAAATATATAATATATTTTTTTTGGCTACAGAAATAAACATTTTATATGAGATTCTGAAGAAATCAGTTACTTTGTAACTGATTTCGACCCCACCTCAAAAGTGAATACGGAAATAATGTTGCCGCTCATTACAATTTTCAGTTTATTAAACTTGTCCGACATGAGGTCGGTGAAAATCCGGTTCATCTGAATGACTTGTTTTTCTCAAAATTTATCGTCAAAAATTTCCAAGAATTTCATTAATAATTTCCCGAGACACGAGAACCGAGACCAAGACTTGACACCGAGACTCGAAACCGAGACTTGACACAGACTGGAGACCGAGACCCCAAAAATCCCGTGAAAATTCTCGACTCGAGAACCGAGAATTTTGATTAAAAATAAGGTAAATTTTTTTTTAAAACCTAAAAACGCATTGTTTGTATGAAAAATTACGCATTCATTTGCCAAAATTGAATCTAGGACTGGATTTAAGTTGTCATCTGCGACTGATCAAGTCTCATACAGCTACACAGCAATGTTTCACTTTAAATTTTTTGTCTCTATCTCTGTTTTTAAAATCCATCCACAACCTCCCCATTTCTTTGTTTCTCTCTTCCTTTCTCTACTTCTTTCTCTCCTTATCCCTCTTTATCCATTTCGCTCTATCCCACCCTATCCTTTTAATCTTTCTCAGCTTATCTTATTTCTCTCTGTCTTTGTCTTTTTCTCTTCCACTCCTATCCTTTTCTCTCCTTTGTCTCTTGCTCTATTTTTTATCTCCTGTTTCACCCTCGCCCCTCTCGCTCTTTCTCTTTTAAAAACAATTTGAATTTTCCGGCATTGAAAGGAGAAAATATAAAATTTAAATCTAAGCGAACTGCTTCAAACACACAACATCAAACAAATTACGTTTTTCCAATCTAAATAAACCGTTCTCTAAATAATACATTAAAAAATGACCCAAATTGCGTCGTTTTCTTTTTCACTCTGAACTTTGACTCCTCACAAGGATCTCTTAATTTGATGGTCATTATCTCATCCATTTCCTTTTGGTGCTTTTTCCTCATCGGTTCATAAACCATAAATTGGTACGTTTTGAAAACAAATCCCAATATTTTTCCATATTCCAATTGCATTTGTCCATCGTCGCTACTTACTGAGAATGTGTCCAAATCCTCTTTTACATGTTGATAAACTTTAGCAAAATCTTTCTGTATTTTCTTAATAAATCGCATTTTGTGGTTTTCAGACATTCCATCAATTGATGTATTTAAAAGCTTTTCAAAATTCTGATCCTTCAACAATTCACATGTTTCATTTAAATCTGTTAAATATATAAAAAAAAAAATTCTCTTTTGGTTTTAATGATTTTAAATTTGCAGAGATGGCTAAAAATTAAAGCTTAACGTGTTGATCAATTGCCAGATTAGCTGATAGTGCACTTTCTTAATCCGTGATTTTTACCAATTTTCTAAGAAAAACTGTTAATAAGTTTGCTGAAACGCGACCAAATTAAAAAATCCTCGTATCATCAGATAGTTCTATAGTTTTTGGTTATGTCTAGACAAATTTCTTTCACTTTGTTTTTAAAAAATATGCCAAAAAGATTTAAAATTGTCATAGGTTTACGTCTGAGAAAAGTTATGACATTTTTTCTTCAAAAATCTGTAAAAATGACGGATTTATAAAACGCGCCAGCATTTGTCAGGTTTTTTGCTAGATAAATGAAGAAATTTTATTCATATTAAATAACATGAAACCCAAAATTAAATACTTTTTAATCACTTTCCCATAACTGAAAAATGAGTTGGCATCCCCACTATTAAAATACAATATTTAAGCAGTTCATTGGCGCACCAATTCCAATCTCCGGCACAAGGCGCCACAGCTTCTCATATTCGGCATTTGCTTTGATTGCAATTTTAAATTGTTTTTCTTCATTACCCTCATTTACTACAGTGTTTTCAGTTTGTCTTAACAATTCAAGAATTGATGTCCCAAATTCTTCCAGGTACTTTCGTTTTACCCCCTGTTCATTTGTTTCCTCATACGTTAATTGGTTTAGGGCTATAAATTTCACCAAAATTATATCACAATTTAAGGCCTAAGGATTTATTACTAGCTCCTTCATGATGACTCATTTTTTGTTCACTCCTTTTACATATTTCCTTGTTTTCAAATTTGACCTTAACAAATATGAAAAATATTTTTTTACCTATAAAATTTCGGTGCTGGCGCGTTTCTTAAAACTGTCAATTCAACTGAATTTTCAAGTAAATCTTGTCATAAATTTTCTCAAAACCAACCAAATTAAACAATCTTGGTATTGTAAGAGAGCTCTTGAATTGCTTTATGAGCTTGTTAAATTTCAAAAAATTTCACTGAGTTTTTCAAGAGTTATGGCAATTTTTAAATCTTGTTTGGCTCCAATTTTTATGAGTTAATGAATTTTTTGAAATTTAACAAGTCACAAAGCAATTCAAGAGTACAATACCAAGATTGTGTAATTTGGTTGCTTCTTAGAGAAGTTATGACAAGACTTAGTCACAAAATCAGTAAAATTGGCAGTTTTTAAGAAACGCGCCAGCACCAAAATTTTTTTACATTTGCCTCAATGTTTCGAAAATATTCGTCACCGTCGCTCCCTTTGATCAGCATTTCGCGGCCCATTAACACAATCGCTGCCATGGCTGAGCTCATTTGAAGTTCTCTCTTCGCTAGTAAAAAAGATGGCTTCACATCAGTCAATGTTTTGGAAGATTCTTCTAAAAAATAATGTCTTTTTAATAATTTTGGCAAAAAAAGAAAAATTCACTTTCTGTTTTTGGGAAATTTGTTGAAATTTGACTCGCTTTGTTGACCTGCTCGTTTCTTCCTTTTTGCAATCCACCAAAACTTTTCACATATGCATCGGCTGCCAAAGCCATCATTTTCCACTTTTCGCAAATTCCTATTAATTCTTTCATAGATCCAACTCTGTCTTTGCCATATGATAATCTTTTGTTTACTGTATCCTCGCTACAGTACCATCTTTCCACCATTTTCCGCCAAAAGTACGTTTTGCTCAGTGCCAATGCCTTGGCCATGTCCTCCTCCTCCGTTATTGTATCTTCGATCACCTCAATTTCCTTGACCATGTTCTCCTCCTCCTCCTCCTCCGATGTTTCCTGCTGATCTTCGACCAACTTAATCTCCGCAACCGTGCTGTAGCACAATAACAGAATACTCAAACGGTGAATAAGGAAGAAATAAAGGAAATTCATGTTCACTTTAGAACATATTTTTAATAATAAAAGTATTTGCATATATATATTTTTGCGAATATATCTGTTAATAATTAAGACTATAATTCTTTGATTTGAGACCTCATTGAATGTCGAAAGCGTATATGGGCCTAAATTACGCCATTAGGCAAACCGAAGTAGGAAAAAAGACAAAATTTTTAATGTATAACCAACCCACTTTAAAGATGTATGTAAAAAATACGACTTACTGGTTAAATTAATGCACATGAGTTTTTTGGCATGGACTTATCGGCATAGGACATCTTTTTCTTCAAATATTGTGCCTTATATTTTGAAATATTTAATGCCCTTTTTGGGGGCATGGATATATTGGCACAAGCCATCCCTTTGTTTAAATATTATGCCAATTATTATGCCAACCTTTTTAATGCACTTTAGAAGGCATGAATATATTGGCATATGCCTTTCCTTTGTTTGAAAATAATGCCATTGATCTTGGCAATAATTTAATGCCCTTTTTAGGTCATGAATATATTGGCATATGCCATGCCTTTGTTTGAAAATAATGCCATTGATCTTGGCAATAATTTAATGCCCAATTAGGGCATGAATATATTGGCATATGCCATGCCTTTGTTTGAAAATAATGCCATTGATCTTGGAAATTATTTAATGCACTTTAGAAGGCATGAATATATTGGCATATGCCATGCCTTTGTTTGAAAATAATGCCATTGATCTTGGCAATAATTTAATGCCCAATTAGGGCATGAATATATTGGCATATGCCATGCCTTTGTTTGAAAATAATGCCATTGATCTTGGCAATAATTTAATGCCCTTTTTAGGCCATGAATATATTGGCATATGCCATGCCTTTGTTTGAAAATAATGCCATTGATCTTGGAAATTATTTAATGCACTTTAGAAGGCATGAATATATTGGCATATGCCATGCCTTTGTTTGAAAATAATGCCATTGATCTTGGAAATTATTTAATGCCCAATTAGGGCATGAATATATTGGCATATGCCATGCCTTTGTTTGAAAATAATGCCATTGATCTTGGCAATAATTTAATGCCCTTTTTAGGGCATGAATATATTGGCATATGTCTTTCCTTTGTTTGAAAATAATGCCATTGATCTTGGAAATTATTTAATGCCCTTTTTAGGGCATGAATATATTGGCATATGCCTTTCCTTTGTTTGAAAATAATGCCATTGATCTTGGAAATTATTTAATGCCCAATTAGGGCATGAATATATTGGCATATGCCATGCCTTTGTTTGAAAATAATGCCATTGATCTTGGCAATAATTTAATGCCCTTTTTAGGCCATGAATATATTGGCATATGCCATGCCTTTGTTTGAAAATAATGCCATTGATCTTGGCAATAATTTAATGCCCTTTTTAGGGCATGAATATATTGGCATATGCCATGCCTTTGTTTGAAAATAATGTCATTGATCTTGGCAATAATTTAATGCCCTTTTTAGGGCATGAATATATTGGCATATGCCATGCCTTTGTTTGAAAATAATGCCATTGATCTTGGAAATTATTTAATGCCCAATTAGGGCATGAATATATTGGCATATGCCATGCCTTTGTTTGAAAATAATGCCATTGATCTTGGCAATAATTTAATGCCCTTTTTAGGGCATGAATATATTGGCATATGCCTTTCCTTTGTTTGAAAATAATGCCATTGATCTTGGCAATAATTTAATGCCCAATTAGGGCATGAATATATTGGCATATGCCATGCCTTTGTTTGAAAATAATGCCATTGATCTTGGAAATTATTTAATGCCCAATTAGGGCATGAATATATTGGCATATGCCATGCCTTTGTTTGAAAATAATGCCATTGATCTTGGCAATAATTTAATGCCCAATTAGGGCATGAATATATTGGCATATGCCTTTCCTTTGTTTGAAAATAATGCCATTGATCTTGGCAATAATTTAATGCCCTTTATAGGCCATGAATATATTGGCATATGCCATGCCTTTGTTTGAAAATAATGCCATTGATCTTGGCAATAATTTAATGCCCTTTTTAGGCCATGAATATATTGGCATATGCCATGCCTTTGTTTGAAAATAATGCCATTGATCTTGGCAATAATTTAATGCCCTTTTTAGGGCATGAATATATTGGCATATGCCATGCCTTTGTTTGAAAATAATGTCATTGATCTTGGCAATAATTTAATGCCCTTTTTAGGGCATGAATATATTGGCATATGCCATGCCTTTGTTTGAAAATAATGCCATTGATCTTGGCAATAATTTAATGCCCTTTATAGGCCATGAATATATTGGCATATGCCATGCCTTTGTTTGAAAATAATGTCATTGATCTTGGCAATAATTTAATGCCCTTTTTAGGGCATGAATATATTGGCATATGCCATGCCTTTGTTTGAAAATAATGCCATTGATCTTGGCAATAATTTAATGCCCTTTATAGGCCATGAATATATTGGCATATGCCATGCCTTTGTTTGAAAATAAGTCATTGATCTTGGCAATAATTTAATGCCCTTTTTAGGGCATGAATATATTGGCATATGCCATGCCTTTGTTTGAAAATAATGTCATTGATCTTGGCAATAATTTAATGCCCTTTTTAGGCTATGAATATATTGGCATATGCCATGCCTTTGTTTGAAAATAATGTCATTGATCTTGGCAATAATTTAATGCCCTTTTTAGGGCATGAATATATTGGCATATGCCATGCCTTTGTTTGAAAATAATGTCATTGATCTTGGCAATAATTTAATGCCCTTTTTAGGCTATGAATATATTGGCATATGCCATGCCTTTGTTTGAAAATAATGTCATTGATCTTGGCAATAATTTAATGCCCTTTTTAGGGCATGAATATATTGGCATATGCCATGCCTTTGTTTGAAAATAATGCCATTGACTTGGCAATAATTTAATGCCATATTGGCATATGCCATGCCTTTGTTTGAAAATAATGCCATTGACTTGGCAATAATTTAATGCCCTTTTTAGGGCATGAATATATTGGCATATGCCATGCCTTTGTTTGAAAATAATGCCATTGATCTTGGCAATAATTTAATGCCCTTTTTAGGGCATGAATATATTGGCATATGCCATGCCTTTGTTTGAAAATAATGCCATTGATCTTGGCAATAATTTAATGCCCTTTTTAGGGCATGAATATATTGGCATATGCCATGCCTTTGTTTGAAAATAATGCCATTGATCTTGGCAATAATTTAATGCCCAATTAGGGCATGAATATATTGGCATATGCCATGCCTTTGTTTGAAAATAATGCCATTGATCTTGGCAATAATTTAATGCCCTTTTTAGGGCATGAATATATTGGCATATGCCATGCCTTTGTTTGAAAATAATGCCATTGATCTTGGAAATTATTTAATGCCCAATTAGGGCATGAATATATTGGCATATGCCATGCCTTTGTTTGAAAATAATGTCATTGATCTTGGCAATAATTTAATGCCCTTTATAGGCCATGAATATATTGGCATATGCCATGCCTTTGTTTGAAAATAATGCCATTGATCTTGGCAATAATTTAATGCCCTTTTTAGGGCATGAATATATTGGCATATGCCATGCCTTTGTTTGAAAATAATGCCATTGACTTGGCAATAATTTAATGCCCTTTTTAGGGCATGAATATATTGGCATATGCCTTTCCTTTGTTTGAAAATAATGCCATTGATCTTGGCAATAATTTAATGCCCTTTTTAGGGCATGAATATATTGGCATATGCCATGCCTTTGTTCAAAAAGGTTTACCAATATTTTTTTTTTTTTGAATAAAGTGCATTAAAATGATTTTGTCCTGCAATATTTTCGAACAAATGGAGGGGCGGCATATGCCAAAAGGTATTTGGCTTAAAAAGTGCATTATCCTTGCCAGCTTTTGCTTAAATATGAAGGGCTCGTGTGATGAAATGGCAATATAAAATGGCGCTGTTAATCATTTGGATCCTCATTTTTTTTTTTTACTTTAATCTTATTCTTAGAAATGGCCAACTTATGCCTTCTTGTATATATTTTATGCGCTTTATTAAATGGTAAATATTTAAAAAAATAAAAATAAAAATAAAATATATTATTTTATTATTTTTTCCAAGTCTTAGTTGATGTAATGGGAGGGCGCATTCCAATGGGTCCACCAGCTCCAGCAGCTAACTGGCATCGACCAGCAGGAGGACTAGTAGCTAACCAGCATATGGCGATGCATCATCAACCTTATCTGGACAATGCCATCATCAATCCTTTGGCAGGTAAAGTGGCAAAAAGAATAGAAAAAACAAATTATGAAATATTATTGAAATTTTGTTGGATTTAGGGAAGATGCCACAAGCGCCAGAATATGGAAAAAGGTGGGATTCGAAATTATTAAATTCGTTTATTTTATATAAATTTCAAAAAATAATTTAGACCCAACCCACAGGAGCACAAAATTGATGCACATCGTGCAGAGTAAAAGATAATTATTTTTGTTATTTATTTATTTATTTGATATTCAGACACGGCAAAAATGGGCACCCAACAAATGAACAAAAGTAAACTGAAAAAAGAAAATTTAATTACCATATTTTCAAAATATAAGACACGGTTTTCTGTTTTTCAACCCCTCTCAAAAGTTTTTGTATTTTGTGCTGGTCGTTTCGTAAATCCGCCATTTTTTATTGGTTTTCCGAACATAACTCATCATAACTTTGCTCAAAGGCAACCAAATTTAATTAACTTGGTATCATCGATAGCTTTTGATTGGCTTTGTTAGCCCTCCAAATTTCACAAAATTTGATATGAAAAATAAAAATTTAGGCCATATTTTTCTTAAAATTTGTAATCCGTAAAACATGGCGGAATTTACGAAACAACATAGCACCTTGCATTTGAGGGGGGGGGGGGCCTTTTATTAAATTTTATTTTAGGAAATACTCTTTTATTTATTTGATTTATTTAGATACGAAAAACATGCAAAAAATTTAAAGAGCGGACAAGTGAAAGAAGGGCAAAATGAGTTGCATAAAGTAAAAAAGATGGAAAATGCAAAAAGTAAGCAACATATGCACTCACTCGGCGCACCCACGAAATGTCGACTAAGCCAAAAATCCACGAAATGTCGACTCCACGAAATGTCGATTCCACGAAATGTCGACTCGGCCAAAAACCGAATACTTTCGATTAATTTAGTCCCCGCAAGGTTCGATGTTCGAAATAGATGTCTAATTGAGTTCGAAAAAAATGGGAATGACTTTTTGAACATAAGTCTTGGGTGAGTCGACAAAAAGTCGAGTCGACATTTCGTGGAATTTTGACTGAGTCGACATTTCGTGGATTTTTAGCTTAGTCGACATTTCGTGGATTTTTAGCTTAGTCGACATTTCGTGGAGTCGACATTTCGTGGGGAGGCGACTCACTCATTTAAGAAGACGTAGTTTTTCCCCAAAATTTCAGTTGACATAACCGGTAGTCGTTTTGCGCCACTGCTTTCGCAATCGAATGAAGGGCCACAAAAAGAAGGACAACGAAAGCATAAAAAGTGAGGATAAAAATAAAAAAATAATTTAAATTATAATTTAAATTATTTTATTTAATAAATGCAGGCGCAACCAAAAGCAACACGGTACAGATGATGAACAACACAAACAGTGAATTATTAAAAGAACATATATTAATAATTATAAATAAATTTAGACACGACCAAAATAAACATGGCACAGATGATGAACAACAAAATCAGTGAATTTATTAAAAGAATAATTTTGCAATAATTTTAATGTTTTTTTAATTTAGACACGGTAACGATGGCCTTAAAACCCCTAAAAAGTGAGTTTAAAAAAAGCTTTATTATATAAACGATTTAATAAATTTAGAAGCAGCCTAACAGAAAAGAAATTGAAAACAAAAAGCAAAAATGGAGGGGAAAAAGAGAAGGATGAGCAGGAATTAGTGAAGAAAAAAAAAAATAGTCAAAAGACGAATCCAGTGAGGAGAACATTGCAACAAGTCTTGTAAGTTGGGCATAGATAAAATGGTCATCAACAATTTTTTTTTTTTTTTGGCGGGGATGGAATGGAAATTGTTCGACAGAATAATAGGGAATTATGATCAGAAAATTCTGATCAAAAAATTCGGGTCGGTACAACTGGGCGCCACAAATTGGGCGCCATGTGAAACGATTTTCCCCAATTATTATTTGGAAAACATATAGGAATCGGTTGGGGTCATTTTGGTGAGGCCATTTTGGTGCGGCCATTTTGGTGCCGCCGTTTTGGTGCGGCGGACATTTCGGTGCGGGCGCATAAAATTATTAAAAACCGTTGGACCCCAACCATTCGACAAACAGAATGTTCGACACTCGGAGCAGAAGCATGGGGACCCAACCAGGGGTGGTCACGGACACCATTTGCCAAATCCGTGTCCGGACATATCCGTAGGGTTCATATCCGTGTTCGTTTGTATTCGTCCCAGTTTTTAGTCATACCCGTCCGCGGATATATCCGCATTTTTGTGAAAAAAAAATTTTGACAAAAAAAATTAATCTTAATTAATAAAGAAAAAGCCTAAATGCAAAAAGTAACTTAAAGTATTATTCTTTTTAAGAAATATGAGCATCTTTCAAGCTTTTAAAAAGGGTTACCAGATAAAAATTTTCAAAATCATAATTTTGGGCATAAATAATTTTTGAGAAAATATTCTAAAAGCAAGAAAATCAAATTTTGAAAATTTGGCTGTATCTTGTTAACAGATTGCAGCACCAGAAACCAAATTAAGATAAATTTTGAGAAGAAATAACAAAGGATTCGGTGGAGCCGTTAGGCGCCATCGAGGAAAATTTTAAAAAATATCTGCTTTATAATGGCTTTAGGGTGCTAAATTGCTACCAAAATGGTGCTCAAACATTTGCGCCCACCCACTTGCGCCCCCGACATTTGGAGTCTGGAAACAGAGTTAATTTCTTTTATTTGGGTGGGCGGCAGTATTTTAACTCTGGCAAAAGCAGACAAAATTTTCGATAAGCTTGATCGGGGCGCAAATGTCGGAGCGCAAGTGTCGGGGCGCAAATGTCGGGGGGCGCAAATTCATGGGCGCAAATGTCGGCTAACCACCAAAATTTCAAAATTTTCCCCAGTGGCGTCTATCGGCACCACCGGTTCCTGCCCCTTTGAATTCAAAAAAATTAACGATTTTTCTTGCTCCTATAATAATTTTTTCAAAATGATGAGTTTGACCCCAAAAGCTGTTTCTCTCCCATTACATATCGCAAAGGCACAAAAATCTAAACAGTCACTTAAAATGAAAAAAAGGCAGAAAAATTATCATTTTTTGAGCATTTTTTAGCCAAAATTACATTTTTAGAATTTCGAGCGCAAATTTTGGAGAAATTTCCTTTTCATAGGGGTATACTATTTCAAAATTTGAAAGGCCAATTTTTGGGGTACAAGGCAGGGATGCCGCCGATCTCAGATTTGAAAAATCGGAAATCGGAAAACCGGAATTCCGATGTCGAAAATTTTCTCGGAAATCGGAAAATCGGAATTCCGGTCCAAAAACCATCGGAAATCGGAAGATCGGAAATCGGAAATTTTTTTTCTAAAAAATTACTAATTTTTTTTTTTGACCAAAAACTTCTTATTTTTCGAAAATTTTTATTTATTTTTGAGAAAATTAATTCCGATTTTTTTCCGATTTTTCCCCAAAAATATCGGAAATCGGAATTCCGATGCCCCAAATTTTTCTCGGAAATCGGAAAATCGGAATTCCGACCCCAAAAACATCGGAAATCGGAAAACCGGAAATCGGAAATCGGCGGCATCCCTGGTACAAGGTTGTTGACTTCGATTTTAAAAAAACTAGGGGCTTCGGTTTTCAAAATAACTAAGGGGTTGAGTTTTGAAAAACTAGGGTTTGTTTTCAAAAAAATTTTGGGTACGTTTTTTTTACCATTTTTGGCTTGGGGGCGAACGACCCTGGGGGCTAAAACGGGGGGTCGAAACGACGCTATTTTTCATTTTGATGGTTTTTTTCTTATGAGTTTCTCAAAAATTCCTAATACAAGCACCCATAAATGCAAAAAAGACACAAAATTACCAAATCTTTAATGGACTATCCCACGTTTGAATGGCTGGCGGATATTACGGATATGCGATGCGCGGATATGGCCTTAATATCCGTGTCCGTCTGTATCCGTCCGATTTTTCAAAAATCGTTATCCGTATCCGGACAATCCGACCCGCGGATTGTCCGTGTCCGTGACCACCCCTGATCCAAACCTAACACCCCCCCTCGCCACCCAGAATCCTGCCGCTTATTTCAGAATCCGCAGATATGTAGGGAATCTGGAAATTTAACAGGGTCTTACACTTAGCGAAAAACTGAGTTCAGATTCTCAGCGACCCAAATACGCACAGAAAAAAGATTTTTTGACAATTTTTTATGAATTAAAATGATTTTTATTTAATTATTTGTTTTAGAAAGCATGTATGTAAATGATTTCGGATGTGAAAATATATTTTTGTCGGCCGAAAATTTTTTTTAGTTCTTTGTAAAAATTCGTTTTCTTAAAATATTAAACCGAATAACCAATTAAGGTACATTAAATTTGGATAATTTTTTCGGTCACTTTTTTTCGAAACTTTGAACAATGAAAAAACATCAACAGCGCAAAGCATAATTAATTTTATATGGTGCTAGGCAAACTAAGTATTCTTCGTATCATATTCTTTTTATTAGCTTGCTAAATTTTAAAAAATATTGTTTTTTTTCAAAAATTGTGGCCAAAAAAGTGGAAAAAAATTGCCATAACTTTTGAAAACCTTTAATTTTTTTTTGTAAATTTAGCAAGTAATAGAAACAATAAATAACTATCGGATGATAACAAGAATAATTAATTTGATTGCGTCTGAGAAAAGTTACTACAGTAAATTTTGCACTTTTTGCCCTTTGCCAAAAATTTTTTTTTGGGAGGGCGGGGGTTGGCCATAGCAGTTTAAATGATTCAAAATATTAGAGGATTGCAATTAGAACAGTGAGAGAGGGAAAAAAATAGTTCAACTCGTGATCATAAATTTGAGTAGGCCGAGGGCTGAAGTTTTTAAATATATATAGCTGGGAGGATTGTGATCAGAAAAATAAGAAGGATGACTATAAATGATCAGAAAAATCAAGTTGAAAATTGGTATTTTCGGTTTTCTTTACCAGTACTGTTGGATCGCTTATACTCAATGTTGTGTTGAAAAATGCTGCTCCAAATCTTCAACCAAGCCATGTGATGTTACGTAAGCATCAGGGAATGTTGTACCTCTATGTATTTTTGGCCTTCACGTTTTTTTTTCTTATTTGAGGAAGGGAATTTTGCTATTTTCAATATAATCAGGAATTTTCAGTTGGATACTAGGGCTGTGCGGGAAATGATTTTTACCGGGAAACGGGAACCGGGAGAGGAAATGCACCCGGGAACTGTGACAAGGAGACCGGGACACGAAAAAACCGGGAACCGAGACGGGAATTCCCGAGTCGCGACTGGGATTTTTTCAATTCGGGAACCGGGACGGGAATACGAAAAACCAGTGAAATTTACCGGGTCGGGAACCGGGAATCCCGCACAGCACTAGTGTATACGAACAGCAAATAAAGTATTTTTTTTAATGAAAAGGACCAAATAAAATTTTCATTGAATCTAAATTTGGAAAAGTAAATCCTTTAATTTTCTCGGGTTTTTTGTTTATAAAATCTGGAAAATTCCTTAAGAAAAAAGTTAAAAAGAGGCAAACTCTTAAAGACCCACTTAAACAAGCATAAAAAAGGAGATTTCTAAAAGAATTGACTTTTTTCTTCACTAAATTAGCATCTTCGATATATTGGTTATCAAATTTCTCAATTTTTTATACCTATTTTAATAAAAAATTATTTCATTTCGTTTCAGTGACTATTTTATTTATTTTTTATTGCTCTGCCCATAAGGGGTGCTAGGTCGTTTCTTAAATCGGACATTTTACTGAATTTTCGAATAAATCAAGTCATAACTTTTCTTAGAAGCAACCAAATTAAATAATCTTAGTGTTTTACGATAGCCCTAGTATTACTCTATTAGCTTGCTAAATTTCAAAAAATCTCATAAATTTTTATGGCCAAAAAAAATGGGAAAAATGGTCATAACTTTTGAAAAACTTAAATGGATTTTTTTTAAAAATTTACCAAGCTAATAGAGTAATTCACGGGCTATCGTACAATGTCAAGATTGTTTAACTGCGTCTGAGAAAAGTTCTGACTTGATTTATTCGAAAATTCATTAAAAATGGCGGTTTTTCCCAGCACGCCTATAAGGCACACAACACTAATTAGTCACAATTTACAGATAACGACCTTCAATTGAAGACAACTGCGCCCAGTTTTCATGGGTGCATTCCCATTATCAATGGCATGGCTGCTGAGCCTAATTACAAATGCAATTTGAATTGGGGCCATAGAATGGACGTTGAACAGGAACACAATGATGATGGCCAACAACAGGAGATGCCCTTTTCAATTTGGGCCAATGTGGATAATGATGATGGCACGCTTGAAAAACTGGGCGAAATTGTGAGAAAATCAATTCTAATCTTTTTTTTGTTTGTTTGAATATATCTTTTATTTTGCTTTTCGGTCCTTCCAAAAGTTGTGGGGGGGGGGGGGGAGGAGGGTTCAAATAAAGGGGAGCAGTTTCAAAATGACCTTAGGCCCTATGAGATATTACGAATGTGTAGTACTTTCCAAAATATACATAACAGGGGTGCAGTCGATCTCGGATTTCAAAAATTGGAATTCCGATGCCCTAAATTAGTTGGCGTTGAATATATGATCGAGCTGAGGGAGCTTTTGAGGGAAAAATTTGGGGGCAGGCCGGCTTTGAACCTGCGTCTCTGGCTTTCCGGACCAGTGTTCTACCAGCTGAACTACCGACCCTGCCCTCTACCGCTCCCCACTTTGTCCGACCATAAGGGGTCACTCTTCTCATCCATTGATCCCATTAATCTTCTCTTAGTGAAGCTTCTCTTCACTATATTCAGCGTTTTTCAAATTAGAGGTGTAGTTTCTAATCGAGGAGTGGGGGGCGGGAGGTATTTTAATGGGGTGGTGGGTCGCTGCTAATAGAGGGTAATTGCTATGGAAGAATATCATTGATTCGAATTTTTAATTTTATTAGGACATTAACAAGGATTGTAAAATTGGCGACAGTGGTGAAGCTCATTGTAGCAAAACAATTGATTTTGAGTCCACGCCGATTGATCAGTTAAAAAGAATTAGTCTGGTAAAGACTGGTGACACAAAAGGTGATCAAAATCCAGTTCAAAAGAGCGACCCAAAAGGGCAACAGGGTAATGCTAAAGCTAAAGAAAAAGGAGGCGCCCGCAGCCGAAGATTGCTTCAGGGTAAAGCAATAATTTTATTGAAAATTTTAATTAATCTTGATTAGCTGGCATTGAACTACTGTCGAAATCTATAAAAAGGAATTAATTTTTGGATTTTAATATGCAATGCCAAAAAACCTTTTGAAAAAAATCTGCATATTATAAGAACCGGGACCAGGCCATTTGAGTAGGGCTGGGCTGTTTGAGCCGGAGGGCCATTTGAGTCGGAAATTAAAAGTTTTTTTTTAACTTAAAAAACTTTTTTCCGGTAAAAAATTTCAAAAAAATTTTGAGGAAATTATTCTCAGGCTGTAAATTTCAAAGAAAACCCTCGGTTTCTTGGATAATAACTTTATTTTTGGCCGGTAAATGAGTGCATTCTTGGTATCATTCGAATGCTTTGAGTCTTAGGAATATATAAACACAAGAAATTCGCGAAAAATTTGCGCCAAAAAGGTTAGAAAAAGAGGAAAAACTAAAATTAAGGAAAATTTTATGTAGTCTGCAAATGTTATGCCTCGTGTTATAAAAAAAACGCCTGAAAGTATAAGGTTGACCTTAGCCCTGGTACCGTACCCTATTTTTTTTGTATGGAATTCTTCGTTTTAAAACATTAATTACTAATAAAAATTTATTGTCCCTCATTTTTGGTACTTTAAAGAAGTCAAAAAATTAATTATTAGTGAAATAAAGAATGCTGGCCTTTTTCTTAAAACTGCCATTTTTACTGAATTCACGTTTAAATTTAGTCATAACTTTTCTCATAATCAGCTTATTTAAACAAATCGTGATGTTGTAAGATAATAGCATTAGAATTTTGTCCGAATAGCTTTCGAATTTTCAAAAAATTATGTTAACTTTTGAAAAAATTATGGCCAAAAATCTTGAGAAATTGCTGAATTTTGTTCCTTCTAAGGAAAGTTATGACGTATTTTTTTTCGGAAAAGGACTTTTATATGGCACTTATAAAAAAGCGCCAGCACCAAAAAAGAAGGTAAACCCTTTACTGAATCATTCATATCAAACTTATCTCATAGAAGCCGTGGTATCTGCTTTTCCTCAAATGAATTTCAAAGTGGTCAACAAGTGCCCGTATGACATCACTGTGACCAGTTCCCAAAAAGATACAACCAATCTTTATCCGCCAACACTGATACCGCAAGGTGGTGCTCCATTGACATTCAGTGTGCCGGGCGGACTTGAGTCATGCCGATTGTGGGCCTCGACAGACTGTGGCGCGGTAAGGAAACCGGCGTTTTGGCAATAACAAGCTTTGATCACTCTGATCAGTCTTTGAATTTAGATGCCAAGGCTTTGATCACTCTGATAAGTCTTTGAATTTTGGTGCCAAGGCTTTGACCACTCTGATCTGTCTTTGAATTTGGATTCCAAGGCTTTGATCACTCTGATCAGTCTTTGAATTTAGATGCCAAGGCTTTGATCACTCTGATAAGTCTTTGAACTTGGATTCCAAGGCTTTGACCACTCTGATCTGTCTTTGAATTTAGATGCCAAGGCTTTGATCACTCTGATCAGTCTTTGAATTTAGATGCCAAGGCTTTGATCACTCTGATAAGTCTTTGAATTTTGGTGCCAAGGCTTTGACCACTCTGATCTGTCTTTGAATTTGGATTCCAAGCCTTTGATCACTCTGATCAGTCTTTGAATTTAGATGCCAAGGCTTTGATCACTCTGATAAGTCTTTGAACTTGGATTCCAAGGCTTTGACCACTCTGATCTGTCTTTGAATTTAGATGCCAAGGCTTTGATCACTCTGATAAGTCTTTGAATTTTGGTGCCAAGGCTTTGACCACTCTGATCTGTCTTTGAATTTGGATTCCAAGGCTTTGATCACTCTGATCAGTCTTTGAATTTAGATGCCAAGGCTTTGATCACTCTGATAAGTCTTTGAACTTGGATTCCAAGGCTTTGACCACTCTGATCTGTCTTTGAATTTGGATTCCAAGGCTTTGATCACTCTGATCAGTCTTTGAATTTAGATGCCAAGGCTTTGATCACTCTGATAAGTCTTTGAACTTGGATTCCAAGGCTTTGACCACTCTGATCTGTCTTTGAATTTGGATTCCAAGGCTTTGATCACTCTGATCAGTCTTTGAATTTAGATGCCAAGGCTTTGATCACTCTGATAAGTCTTTGAACTTGGATTCCAAGGCTTTGACCACTCTGATCTGTCTTTGAATTTGGATTCCAAGGCTTTGATCACTCTGATCAGTCTTTGAATTTGGGTGCCAAAACTTTTATCTTTTCTTAGCTTAATCCTATAGATAATTTTTCACATTACAAATGATGCCTTTTAATTACTCAGAAGCGGGTGTTTGGGATTGTTTTTTGATTGACTACCAGTGTGTTGTTATCCATCACTTCATCAACATTCAAAACAAAATGCTCTATTTTTTTTTATTTGACATAATCAAATTCCGGCCATACATGTATGGAAAGGGATTTCAGTCCGAGAAAATAGAATAACCCCAAATTCTTTTTTGAGTTCCCTGTGTTCAAACTGAACCAAATTGCATGAAATTCTTTTATTACACTTAAAATGATCATTAAATTTTATAAAAATATTTTGAACTAATTAAACAAAATTTAAATTTTGGGGGGCCTAGCTCGAAATTTTTTGAGCTTAATTTATCATATACCATGAGATAATTGTCGTTATTTTTTCACATAAGATTGATCCGTCCGATGGTACGACAGTGAAAACGTGCGACCCAAATAAGTCATTGCTACCCGTTTCACTGTTTGAATGGACCACCAATGCAGAAAAAAAAACATTTTATGACGTCAGTTATGTTGATGCAGTCACTGTGCCAATCAGTGTTTTCACGTCAGCACCAGATGGCACAATTTCGTTTAATTCCGATTATGCCCTTTGGGATAATGTGCCAGCGAAAATGCAAGCTGTGGATCATTTTGGGGTAACTGATTATATATTTGTTGTTGTTGTTGTAAATCCTTCTGTTTAAACGAGGGTAGGGAATAGTCGGTTTAAAATCGCCCCCCCCCGGTTTTCGATTTCGGTTTTTGGCCCAGACCCGGTTAACCGAAATCTGATTTTAGCCATATTCCAGTCCCAACTTTAGTACATTTAATTTAAACTCCCTTTTTAACACTTTTTAAATAGTTTGATCATTGGAGTTTTTTCTTGGTTATTTTTTTCTTTCCCACATGTATAAGCGAGGCTCCCTGTTGAAAAAAATTATTCATGACATTTTTTAGTTTTTATTATGTGTAGGGGCCGGTGGTGCCGATCAGGGTTGCCGCGGGGCGAGAAAAATGCCGGGTCGGCGGGTTCCAAGCCTTGGGGCGAGAAAAAAAAACGGCTGAAAATTTTCCTCAAACGTCACCTTGAAAGTCCAATTCTTAGGGTGTACTTTTTTTTTTTTTGGTTTTCAAACCGAACCCGGGAAACCGGTATCCACGGTTTTCGGATTGGCCGATTTTCCGTCCCCAGCTTTTTGGTTTCGGTTTTTGGCCCAAAAAGGCCGGTTTTTGGCCCAAAAAGATCCGCTTTTTAGTTTTGGGTTTTGCCCCAAGCAGGGACGTATCCAGGGGGGGGGGGCGGTACACGGGGTACGTACCAGGGATGGCGACGATTTCCGATTTCCGGTTTCCGATGTTTTTGGGGCCGGAATTCCGATTTCCGAAAAAAATTTGGGGCATCGGAATTCCGATTTCCGAAAAAATTTTGGGCATCGGAATTCCGGTTTTCCGATTTCCGATTTTTCAAATTTGAAGTCGTCGCCATCCCTGGTACGTACCCCCCCCCCCCCCCCTAGACCCAAATCCTGGATACGTCCCTGGCCCCAAGGCCGGTTTTCGGTTCGGGTAATCGTTTACTACCTACCCTAGTTTAAACAATTGCGAAGGGGGGAAATCTTATTTGCTAGGTGGTGATTAAGGTTGGCGTTTTCTGGAAATTCTTTGAAACCGAACCGAAACTGAAACCGGTCGTTTCGGTTAACCGAACCGAAAGCGAGCGTTTTCGGTTAACCGAAACCGAACCGAAAAATTCCCACTACTTTAAATATTTTTTTCTTTAATTTCGCTTAACCGAACACATCGAAACCGACCGTTTCGGTTAACCGAAAACGAAAACCGAATTTTCTCGGGTTTTCGGTTCGATTCGGTTTCAAACCGCCAACCCTGCTGGTGATGTGCAAGACAACCCCGAGACTCAAGGCTCGAGACCGAGACTTGACCCTGAGACTCGAGGCCAAGACCGAGATTTGACCCGGAGACTCGATGCCGAGATCGAGACCATAAAAAAACTTTCTCGAGTCGAGACCGAGACTCTCGCACATCATTAAAATGAACTAAAATAAAGAATCGAAAGGAATCATGGGTAGGGCCGATTTTTCTCAAAGAAAAACTTTTGAAATGATTTTATTATTATTATTTACTTTTTTAACATTTTACAGAGAAAAATTGTGGATGGCCTTTGTACCGCATACCATACGGATTTAGCATGTTGCGCGGGTGCGTACAGCACACCCGAAACTTGTAAACCTGCTCAGTTAGCAGACGCCGAACTAATGCAAGGTCGAACTGCTTTGAGCACTGCTGCAGGAACATCGTACAGCTATGCATATGATGACATTGCTGCCACCAAAACTGGAAATATAGAAGAATTTGTGGTCGGGTTTTGCACTAATTGCCAGGATGAAGCTTGCGGGATGCCTGCACCCGCCACTTCACCATAACAAAATGATATCCATCCACACCAGAGATAGGAGCCGACGCCCAAAAAAAAATTTTGGAAAACTGAATTTCGAGCTCTCACGAAATTTCGTAATTCCGACGACAAAAATGTCGGAAATCGGAATTTTTTAAAATTTTTCTTGTCAAAAATTCTTGGGTTTACTTATTCAAAAATTTGTAGGGACTTTTTAATTATTTTATATTGTCCATTTTTGGTGACTTTTTCCGCAAAAAAAAAAAAATTTTGATTATTTTTTTATAATTTGAATGGCATTATTATTTTGTTTTCTTTTTAAATTCTGATGAATTTTAGCATTTTGTGATTTCGAGTTATTTATTTTCTTTTTTCTACATTATCCTTACCATTTTTTCATTTGACATAAAAATTTTTTCTAGGTTCATATTTTTTGGCTTAATTATTCTTAAATTTAATAAAACAGTGGAAAAAGGACCAAAAAGCAGACCAGAACCTTGAGCTTCAAATAAGCTCAGCAATGGCCGCAATTGTGTTAATATGTCAAGAGATGTTGCTCAAAGGGAGCAAAGGCGATTAATATTTCGGAAATATTGAGGCAAATTTAAAAAAAAAAAGTTTTAGTAATATATAAAAATAGGAATGAGAAAATATGAATTTTATAAACCCATCCTAGAAGCTTCAAACCAAGCTAAAAACATTTTTTTACGTCTACCGTTATTTCGCCACCCGACGTTTCGCCACCTAAGCAAAAATCCGACGTTAAAAGAGACAATCTTGGTATTGTACGATAGCTTTTGCTTGGCTCTATGTGCCAGCCTATTTTCAAAATTTGTGATTAAATTTTTATAAAAATATGATCAAAAATAATTTTATTTTTCGCTTTCACAGTTCCAGTTTTTTGTAAAAAAAAAAATCACATTTTTGGAAAATTGGAAGGCAAATAAACTATTCAAAAGCTATCGGACGATATCAAGATCATCAAATTTGGTTGCCTTTGAGTGTAGTTGTGACGATTTATGTTTGGAAAACCAGTAAAAAATGGCGGATTTACGATTGGAGTGGCAGAATTTACGAAACGACCCAGCACGTCTGTGTCATATAGACCAGGGATGGAACGGAATTCCAATTTCCGCATTTGGAGCCGGAATCCCGATTTCCGAATCCGATTCCCGATTGACGAAATTTTTTGTGGGCACGGAATTCCATTTTCCGAAAAAATTTTTGGGCGTCGGCTCCCATCCCTGTCATATACTGATGTAGTTCCCTTTTTCCTATGTGAGCCCGTTTTAAAAAAAAATAGTTTCCCGTTTTTGGAATAAAAAAGTAATAATCATATAACATATGTAGTTGCATAACTATTGTAATGCAGATTTAGGTTTCGGGCTGAGAAAATGCCGAGTCAGGGTTCGGGTCGGACGGCCAAAAAAGTTCGGTCGGGTATCGGGGCTTACCGGCTTGAGCAAAAGACCGGTTTTCGAGTTTCGGGTTACCCGAAAAATCCATGCTGCTGGTGTTGAGCAATAAATAGCAAACTCAAAATTCCTGTCAAAACAACCGTAATCACCGACTTGTCTTAATTTGTTTATTATATACATAAAATTCTGTTTTTCTACCTCCGTGCCCCTCACAGTTAACCCAAATGCTTAATCATTCCTCCTTCCCTACCCCCCTTTCCCGGGGGTCCAATCAGAAGCCAAACGCGCTTCCTAAAACAGTGTGTGCTTCAGATCCAGTTACTATGTAGTGCTTTTTCCCCTCCATCTGCCCATTCACCTTAACCCCACCATGTCCCACATATCCCAATTTGGCCCCCAGCGGCTTTGAATGCTTTTTCCTGTTCCTCTTCCCCTGCCCTTCCACACTTCTTCTCCCCCTCCCTTATCTGCTTTTGTTGTTGTGAATGTGCACCAGCCCCATCTTCCCCCAACCATGTCCCACCTTTTTTTTGTTTTGTTGTTGTTGTCCTAATTTGGGAAGTGGAAAAGGTGAAGCGGAAGAAGTGGGTCGTCTCCTACCCCTGTCCCGCGCCGCCCCCTCGGGGTCTCCTCCTGATCCAGCAGCTGCTTCACCTTTATCTCCCTGGCCAAAAGAGGGGCCGCTTTTCCATCATGTCCTCTCCGCCCTCCCCCCGGGCTGAGAGAGATGATTTGGAAAACGAATAATGGAGTCCCCAAAAGAGGCCAACGACGACGACGAGGGAGAACGATGACGAAGGACAATTTGTGCAAAAAAAAAAAGAGCACTGTGTTGATCCACTCCACAGATCCACTGCCCTTCCGCTCCCATCACCCACCACCCACCCCCATTCATTCATGCATCGCCTTTTCTGGGTTACGCGCACATTGACGAAAGGAAAAGCCTTCCTCTTCCATCGCTCGCTTGCCCATCACCATTTACGTCCGGGGGCTTGCGGCTGGGCCTGATTTTCTTTCCTCTAATGCCGACCCACATATCTCATCCACTTAATCCATGTCCCAATGATGTGATGAGGAAGAGGGTCGGGGGGATGGGATGATGTTGGGTCCGCCTCTCTGGCGCATCCCTCCTCCCAAATTCCGGGCGTGATGGACCCATTATTCTCTTCTCCCACACCTCTTCCCATAAAAACATTGGGTCCAATTGTGTTTTGCAACCCATCGCGTCACCGGCTGTTTGCTGGGACCTTTGCTTTGTGCATTTGTTGAAGCAAATGCCTTCACTTGTTGCAAAGCACGAAATTAGGGCAGAAAATCCGATTAGCCTTACAAAAACCAAACGGACAAAAAAAAAATGGCATTTCCTGGTCACGATCTGACTGATCAGAGTAATTGCTTCACCGTCTGGCTTTATGTCCGTATCAATCCTTATTAATGAGAAAAACAATGATTTTGGCAAACTGATCAAAGGGTTGGTTTGCATGGTTTTGTCTTAATTTACACGTTTTGCATGAAGATTGCTTTGGTTATGAATCTTTTTGTTCATACATTATTTTCATAAATCAGAATTTTTTATTTGCTCAAAAACTAAGCTCTTGATCAGTGATCACAGAAGACCACCTTTAAACTCCCTATTGGCGTAATTAGTGTCATTCTACCCCATATTCCTCTGGCTGATCAGGGACTACTTGAATACTCCACGAGCACAAAGCCTAACTAATTTTTGCCCCGTCCCCTTCAGTCGTGCCAATCAAGCCCATTCTGCCATTTCAACAATTGATAAGCAACTTTTCGCTCATTCCTATTGCCATGCCATTTACCACCAGCGGTGTTGCTTCAGCTTCTGCTCTTTCTTCTCAGAGTTCAACCAGTACCAGCAACTTCAGTCATCACCATCACCAGCATCATCATCCTGATCATGCTGCTCATTTGTCTGCTGCTGATCCGTTTTTCAACCTGTCCTCGCTGATGAGAGACCACCACCAACAACAGCAACAACAACAACAACAACAACAATTGTTGCTCCGTTCCGCAACTTCTTCGTCTGACGCATCGGCGTCTTTCAACAACATTAATTGTTGTGCTAAAAATCCATTGTTGATGATTGATCCGGCATTTGCCACCGACGGAGGCGGTGGCCCCTTTTATCCTGTGCCAATGCATGTGCCACTGATCACCGCAACAAATTGTGGGAAAAGTGTGGCAGAACAACTGCAACATCAGCTCAACAGCATGATGATGGCAGCGATGATGGTCAATGGAGTTAAGCACGTACAGCAACAACCCGTCAGTGAACAGCAACAACTGGGCAAAATTTTGCCGACAAATAATCATTCGTCACAAGTTGTGGCGACACAACCAGCACAACAACAAAGCTTGGAGCAAATCGTGTGGAAGCTGCTGTTGGCGCAGGTATGCAATTGAAAAGTAATGCCATAAAATATTAAAAATTGTTTTTTTTTATCTTGAATTTTCTATCAAAGAAATTATTTTTTTGCTAATTACGAGATTTAGACTTTCCGACAAATAAGTCTTAAGTTTTCTAATCTACTAATAATTAAAAATTTTCCTTTTTTTGAATCACTTGAAAATTCGATTTATTGTTTTTTTGAATTGCACAAAAAGATGTATCAACAATAGTTCAATGTGTTTAAAAAATATAAAAATTATGGTTCTTATCCTTTTTGCCACCCCCCTCGAAACTTTCAAATAAAAAGTCGTTTCTAGGGTAATTTGGGGCGCTGATCACGAATATGACCTTAGTTTTCCAAAATTCCGACTCCCGAACCCGAACTCGAACAAAAAACCGACACTCATAATTCGAGTATAAAACATATTTCTAGGGATTGTTGGGGTCGCTGTTCACGATTCCGGCATCCATTGCGACCAATTTTGAATCCCGGACCCTGCACGCGGAGAATAAATCGATAAATAAAATTTTGCCGCTATATGAAAAGTCACCATTTTTGAAACCAAAGGGGGGACCCTTTTGATTTTTTTTTGACAATTATTTTTTTGTTTTGTTTTTTTTTGCACAAAAAGTGCTTCCAAATGGTTTTGAGGTTGCTGATCACGAAAGTGACATTATTTTTGGCTAATTTTAAAAAACAAAATAATTGTCAAAAAAATCAAAAGGGTCCCCCCTTTGGTTTCAAAAATGGTGACTTTTCATATAGCGGCAAAATTTTATTTATCGACTTATTCTTCGAGTGCGGGATCCGGGGTTCGAAATTGGTCGAAATGGATGCCGGAATCGTGAGCAGCGACCCCCAAAACCTCTAGAAATATGTTTTGTACGCCAACTGAAACTTGGTTTTTTGTTCGAATTCGGGTCCGGGAGTCTGAAATTTGGAAAACTTAGGTCATATTCGTGATCAGCGCCCCAAATTACACTAGAAACGACTTTTTATTTGAAAGTTTCGAGGGGGGTGGCAAAAAGGATAAGAACCAAAATTATTGCTTTACGATGCCAAAAAGCCAATTTTCCAATTTTTTTGGATTTTTTTTAAGTTGAAATACTATTTCGATATCTTGAATGATTGCAAATGGTTTATTGCTTCGGAGAATTCCATAATTTTAATTTCAATGATGGCGAATTTATTTACGAAATCTCCCGGCATGTTTTTATTTTATTTATTTTTTATTCACTTAATTTATCACTTATGCCCATGGCCATATAGAGGCTTTATCCCATTCCCCCCTTCCCCCCCCCCGGACACATCTTCGTCCCACTTTCCATGTCTCCGTTCCTCCAAAATTGTTTGGTCTGTGCGCGACATTTCTTTTATGGCTCGAAGTGGAACTTTTCCACCTTCCTTCGCCTCCACCCCCATGCAGGATGGTGAAAACCGGATTTAGCCGACCCAAATGTGCACAATTCCCCAGATCCTCAACACCAAATCACTAAAGAACAAATTATAATATTTATAAGAAAAAAGAACAAATTGCCAACAAAAAAAAATTAGAAATTTTTTGAAATTTATATCTGATAGAGCCAATCAGGGGGCTTTCGTACGATGCCAACATTGTTTAATTTGGTTGATTCTGACAACCGTAGTTGATTTATTCAAAAATTTATCGTGAGAATTTATTTAAGAAAACTAAAAGATAAATCGAAATTAGTTTAAAAAAATCATATTAAAAAGAAGGGCATGCAAATTGACTTATGCAATTGTTTTAAAATTTTGGATTTGCCAAATTTATTTGCTCTGATAAAAATGCCAATCCCAAAAATTTAAATGACAAAAAACAATTGTTTTTTAAAAAGACATTCTCATAACCTATATTCCTGCCCTTTCAGCAGCACATGGCTAATACAGTAGTCAGCCGAAGCACAAACGACAGCAACAACAACAGTACCAATGCCAGCTACAGTACTCTGCCAAACCAATTGTTGCAACAACAATTGGCCTACCTTCGCCATGGCCAAGCCTCTCGACAACAGCAACATTTGATTTCCAATTCTTGTGCTGCTGTAGTTGATGGTTGTGTTGCTGCTACCTCTTCTGCACCCGTCTTGGAGGACAGCAACTGTTGGCCAACTACAGTACTAGCACCAGTAGCAGTGGAAATGGTACAGAAACAAGAAACGGTGGTGGGCTGCAACAACAATAACAACAACAACAATGCCATCGGCACAACACTTCACAAAATGGCAGCCTCAGCTACTGATCAGTTGGAGTCCATTTGTAAGAAAGGATGCGAGTACGATACATTTTTTGACCAATTCTGTCTCGGAGATTCTGTGCTTGAATTTAATTATTTTTTTTGTAACATTTACAAGCTAGCTATCCGATTAGCAACCACAAATTTTGTTGGCAATTTACCACTGATGAGATTAGCCATTAAATGATAGTTGGGAAATCAATGATGTTTAGTCGGGTGGCGCTCAATTCTTCACGCCAGAATTTTACATAATTTTTGAACGTGCTGGGTCGTTTCGTAAAAAGTGCCACTTTGGGCGTTTCGTAAAAGTGCCAAATTGGGCATTTTGTAAAAAGTGCCAAAATGTGCGTTTCGTAAAAGTGCCAGGGCGTTTCGTAAAAGTGCCACTATGGGCGTTTCGTAAAAGTGACAAATCGCCGATGGTCAGTTCATATTTTTGGTGAAAATTTCAAAGAAAAGTGAGATGGATTATATTGGATTCTTACAAAGTTGTATTTAACGATAAAAATTCTATTATATGTATATGTTATGAAATACATAATTTCCTTAGCATTTACTCTAGAACATATTTCTTATAATGGCCTTTTTACGAAACGCCCTGGCACTTTTACGAAACTACAAAAATGGCCCTTTTACGAAACGCCCAAAGTGGCACTTTTTACGAAACGACCTAGCACCATTTTTGAAGTTAACTATATTTAATCCCAAAAAAAACCTGGAATTTTTTTAGGCAAATGCCGAAAACTTTTTGTAAAATTATAAAGGAATAAGAAACTATTTTGAAAATTTTATTTTTTTTCAGGCTTTTAACGAGTTGAAAAATTAGTTATTAAATTTTCAGCACGGAACAAGCTAGGCCGTTCCTATAACCCTGGACGACCACTGGTAATTCAAAGCAAATTTTTGGCAATTATCATTTTCAATTATTGTTTAATTTAAGGGAATGTTGGACAGACAGAAAATATTAAGCCTGTACCAGAAGGGGCTGAAGATCAGTCATATCGCCAAAGTGATTGGTGTCACACATTGTAAGACAAACATTTAAACTTATTATCCCTCGAGTATAAAGGGCCATTATGCCGATGACTCATAGTAATGAGATTTTTAAATTCTAAATTAAATTAAAAAAAGAAAGATTAATTCTGACAGATAATATTTTTTGAGTTTCACGAATTTTCTAGACAGGCTGTTGGAGAACAATGTATTTTCAAAGAATCATTTTTTTTTTGAGAATTAGGCTACGACTACCGTATTATTCTTATAATAGCCCCATCACTTCTTTATCCCTATACTGTATTCATACATTTTTTTTACAAATTCTCTATTTTTTTTCCCCTCCTCAGCTTGTGTGTCCAAAATCATGACACGCTATCGACGGACCGGCTCCATTTATCCCCGTTCCGCTCAACTCATACACCGACGACCACACCAGTACCAACAGCATCAAAACCTTCCTGCTGGTGGTGCTCCGATCACTTTCCTTAACGACATGGACATTGTTGATCACGAAAAATTGCATGGAAACAATTTGTTTGATGAGAATGCCGTTTACCCGTCGGCATTTCGGCCTCCAATTTCGACACACTTTTCGGCCGCCGATCAGCGGTCATCGTTTTCGGCATTTGATCAGCTCGGCTTCTCCACTGATAATCAGCAGATGCACGCGAACAAAACTGGTGCGGCACAAGCTGAGCAACACTTTGGGACGGAGCTAAAGCATCAGTATCTTGTCAAGAGGTCAGTCAAGAAAAATTGTATTAGCGAAATGAGTTGATTATATATATTTTTTGGCGGTTTGGGAGCGTAATTTTTTTTTTTGATTTATGAGAATTATTTTTAATTTTTTATGAGTTCCCGCAAATTTATAACTTTTTTTAAACTGGTAACGTTTACCAATCTTTTTTTTTAATTTTATGCACAAAAAACAATATAAAATTTAATAAGACTGAATTTTCGGAATCGTTTGATTAAGAAAAAATAAGAATTTCTGCATGTTCGGCCTTTATCGGCCGCCTATAGTCCGGGCTCCCTGATATGCTGATTTTGAAAGATTTGCTAATTTTGAAGAGTCAAAAGCTGGGTTTTCTTTTGAAATGCCTTATTTGTTGGTTCTTGCTATTTTTAGAAATCATAAGAGATTTTTAATCGGTGGCCTACGTTTCGTCACTGAACTTTTCGTCATTGAACCTTTCGTCACTGAATTTTTTTTTTTTCTTAAAAAGGTGTTTTAGGGGGTTTTCGAGGTCGCTAATCACAAATCTAACATCCATTTCGATCAATTCCGAACCCCGGACCCGGATTCGAACAAAAAATAAAAATCTAAAATTTGATTTTTAGAGTTTATTATGACTTTTTGGCAAAACCAGCATTACAATTATGAATGGCTATTTTATTCCCTTTTAGCTTAAAAATCGAAATTTGAACTTTTTATTTTTTATTCGAATCCGGGTTCGGGGTTCGGGTTTGGTCGAAATGGATGGTAGATTAGTGATCAGCGGCCCCGAAAACCTCCTTAAACACGTTTTTAAGATAAAAAAAAAAAAGTTCAATGACGAAACATCAGGGAGCCTTTTTGATTAAGCATTTCAGAATTTTCAAGAGAAAATTTAAATATATTTGATTATATAAACAATTTCTTCTCGTGTCTATTTATGTAAATATTTCATTTTAGACTTTTGGATTGCTGATTGGACAACACAACACATAATTACTATCCCATTTTATAAACTGTGATAAATCGGTGCATTGAATATGAACAATGCCTAACTCGCAAATTTAATCATATGGCAAAAGATACTATTTAATTTGTAGTGCTGCTCGAGACCGAACAAAAATCTCCAGAGACTCGAGACCTAAAAAAAAGTCACGACATTTTTCTCGAGATATGTCTCGAGACCGAGACTCTCGAGCAGCACCAGTGATTAGCCAGCCATATTAATGAACCCAATTTGATTTGTAATTGTAATAAAAACATGTAAAAAAGAGTAAATCAAAAGGATGGCGCGTCATGGCATGGCCGGAATAATCGTCTATTTCTAAGGAATTATTTTAAATCTAAAAAGCAAAAATTATTTTTTTCTTTCGTTTTTAATTTGTGTTTTTTTTAACTTTGGGTCAATTAATTTAATAAATTAAGTTGAAAAATGATTTCTTATTAACTTTGAGCCTAAATAACTATCGCGATCGAGATGTTAAAACAGTTGCTCTTATTTCATATTTGTTTAGAGAGCATTTGAGATTTAATTAAAATAAAAGCCCAATAAAAATAAGTCTATCGAATGGATTTTAAATTCAAGAAAACCCAAATTAAAGGATAATAAAAATAATTTAAAGAGAGCATTTCAAAAACTTTTTTTTTTGGCTTTCTTTAAAAAGTGAAATTTACATAAAATAGTGACAATCGTCATTTTTTAACAAATAAATACCAAAAACTAAATTTGCAAAATAAGTCAAGCAATTACATGAACGAAATAAATGTTCAAAAAGGTGCTAGGTCCTTTCTTAAATCCGCCATTTTTACCGATTTTCAGGTCAAAATTGGTCATAATTTTCCGTAGAAGCAACCAAATGAAGCAATCTTGGTATCCTACGATAACTTTTGATTGGAGCTTGCTAAATTTCCAAAAAAAAAAATCATTATGGTTAAATAAACTTGTGGCCAAAAAAGTTGAAAAAATTGTCATACCCCTTGAAAAACTCAAGTTACTATAGCTGATAGAGCCAATGTAGAGTTATCGATGATACCAATATTGCACAAATTTGGGTTGCTTCTGAGAAAAGTTATGACGAATTTTGGCCGGAAAATAGGTAAAAATGACGGATTCAAGTAACGACCCAACACAGTTAAAATTAATACAAATCAGCTGCTACCAATCCGTTAACATAGTTTGACTCCAAATCTACAAAATCTCCTTGAAAATTCATTGTGGCGAAATGTTTTTGAATTTTTTGTTCTGCCAAATTCAAAGGTGCTCGGTCACTTCTCCGTCCTTTGCCCAACACTCGGTTTGTGTAAGTGTTCACAAACCAATTGTCCAAATTAACCTTCAAATTGGCGTCATTCAACTGTAGTTGACCCTCATCATAATAGTATTGTTGATTTTTTGGGTTCCTAGTTCTGACACCAACAAGCCAAGCTTTGCACCAAATATTTGGTAAACTTAAATGATTTTCATTAAAAAAAATAAATAATTTTTGAGGTGAAAAGACAGGCAATTATTTCGGTAATTTATAAAACAAAAAAATTTTTAGCGCCGAGATTATGCAGAAAATTTTTAAAATTATAAATAATGTAAGAAAAATTTTCAAAAGATGTCACAGGTCGCTCCAACGACAGTACTTTTGCATATTTTTCCATTTTGTGTTCGGTGGACAACTTTTTAATAAAAGCAAATGGCACACATCGACACCGTCATTTGTACAATTGATCAATCGAGTAAGCTTGCCACGTATTTTGCTACCAACATAGCTGCAAAATTCGTCAAACATATTCAAATCAGATGAAGCGCAGACAATCATAAAATATTGCGGATACTGTAATGGATGAAAGGGAACTGTATTTACTCCTAGTTATTTGGAATTAAAAATTCGGTAGCTTTGGCGCAAAATTTTGAATAATTTTTTGTTAAAAATTTTTATTTTGATGGTTTTTTGAGTAACGTTATAGCACCGGTTCAAGTCTCACTGGGCGCGTAACACCGTTTACATTCTACAGAAGACTTTACAAATACCGTATTTGCATAGTTAAAACGGCTCTAATGCAGTTATGAGTTCAATGTATTTTTGTGAGTCCAATCGCATTTTAAATTAAAAAAATCTAATTAATAATAGCAAAAAAACTTAAAGGTAGGTAAAATCCTTATATTTTCTTCCATAATAAAGCCTGTATTCTTCAACTTGAAATTGAATAATGCACAAAAATTGGGACTCTAAGGCGAATGATACCAAGAATGTAGACTATGACTGACAAAAGGCAAAAGAAAAAGAAGAAAAAGCAAAACAAATTTTAATTTCAATTTTCATGTTTTTTTATTGGAATGGACTTACATAAAATGCGAGTTGACTCATAAAATTCAGTATAATGAAAAAATTTTAGATTAAATTTCATAAAAAATTAGCAAGCAAATTCGCAAGAAGACCTACAATTTCATGGAATTTGATTCGCTGCTCTAAAAGAAAAGACCATTTTTCTCTTTGATTTGCAGATAAATGAAATAATTGCGCTGCTAAATAATTAATGGATTGCATCAATTAATTAATTAAGTGACATTTAATTACCTTCATTAAGTGCGTTTTTCATTATTGTTGCGGTTTGCCAATTGACCCGACTTGAACAATTGTCTTCGGGAAAGCCGGGAGTGATCACTGGCATTGTCATTTTACTGTACAGACCGGTACTGTATTGTGCCTGCATTTGTTTCTGCGCTTCCAATGCATTCCAATTCAATGTTGAAGATGGACAAATTTTGGCAATTTGCACAGGCAAAGGCCATTCCCTATGACAATTCTTTTTTTCATATTGTTTTAAAAAATTATTCAAAATATTGCACTATTAATTTATTATTTATAAAAAATGGATATCTAAATGTAAATAATGAATTAGAAAAAAATTATTAAAGTAATTTTATTGAATATTCAAAGGCCACAAAATGCGGTCCATAAAACAACACAGTTTGGCTGACATCAGTTAAATAAATTTATGCTAATTTTCACCATGTTGAATAAGTGTAGAAAAAACGTTCAAACAAAAATGGTACTGTAGCATTAGGATACAGTAGGACAATTTTTGCCGAAAGAATGGCCAATGATGTGCCATTGAAGAAGCCCAACACACTGCTATAAACATAGTGAGCTAAACAAAAAATTTTAAATGTACTCATGAGAATGTTTCAGTGGACAACACTCACATTTTGCCCACAATTTGAGTGTCAAAAGTAATCGTTGGAAGTTATCGTTGTCTGAGAACATTTGAAGCAACAAAAGGTTACTGTGGATTCCTGTATTGATTAGTTGGTAAAATCAATTCAAATCAGAATTAATTATTTAATCGACACAGTAAAAAGACTTTTATTTTTATTTTTTACATTTACTTTTTTCTTTGCCCTTTTATTTTCTATCCTTTTATATTAATAACGTTAATTATAATTGGCCCTTTAATTAAGCAAACAAGCGACCAGCAAAAGATGATTTAAAGCCATGGTTGGTTAAAGTTAATTTTATCTAACCAAAAAAGAATTCATTAATTCACCAGCGAGTGCTCGGAGCGACTGACGCAATTGTCTTAACGCATTATCTGACTGGCCAATTTGGCTTTGTTGTTGTATTATTTCGCTTTTGTCCACCAATTTTTGAATCATTTCCTCAATTTTTAGCAAAATATTCTTCTGCTTTTGATCATCATCAAATTCAATTTTCGTTTCGCCAGGAATTGAAGCGAATAAAATATCAAATTCATGATCAAAATTGTTAATTTTAAACCTGATCAATGGAACCCAAATGGATGGGATCCGTTCCAAAGAATGGATTTCGGGGTGCTAAAGAAATAATACTTTTATTCTTTATCATTAATAATTTTATATAATATTTTCATATTTTATTTTTTGAATGTGACAAATTCATAGCCCAAAAATACGGGAAATAATACTTTCATTCTTTATCAATAATAATTTTATATAATATTTTCATTTTTTATTTTTATTTTTTTGAATGTGACAAATTCATAGCCCAAAAATACGGTTAAAATTTTAGAAAATACTTACAAAGCAAAATCGGCAAAACAGTGAGTCATCGTTTTGACATTCATCGTCAAATTTATGTTGGCATGACCCTTTGCCGAAGAAACGTTCCGCTTTGATATGCTCTGGTGACACACAAATGGTGTCAACATCGGAATCAGCCGTGAAAACGCCCAATTGCATTGATCCACCAAGCAGCAGATCACTTTGACCCTTGGACTTAATAAATTTCTCAATTTAATTAGGCTTATGCCCAGGACAACATAGCTTAGGCTGAGACTAAGTCAACGACTTTTAACAAAAAAGGTACCATTTAAAGAAGCCGTACCCCTCCCGCCCCTCCCCCCCCCCCTAGTTATAAATTAATTTTTTTACCCATTTTTTCACAATTGATCGGATTTTGTTAAACTTTGCATTAATTTGTGCCATCTTGCTTGTTCCAACTGCACCATGGCCATTTGTGTTCAAAATTTGTTGCAACTACAAAAAAAAAATTTTTTTTATACATTTCAAAAAGAGATAAAAAAAAAATTAAAAAAAATTGCTTCGTCAGGAAAGTTTAATTCTGTATCATAATTGATTTGTTGAATATGGTCAATTTGTGTACGCCATTCAGCTCGCTTTTGCCCAGGCAACAATAAATCATTTTGAAGAAAATTTTCTATTTGATTTTCGTCTAAAATTCAATTAAAAGTTTTTATTTAAAAAGAATAAGTAAAATTAAAGATATTTTTAAAAATTATTTTTACCAATTTGCAATTGTTCAAGCGTTTTGCTCCATTTTTTCATGTATTTGAGAACATTTTGGCGCTTGACTTCTTTGCTTTTCCGATTCTCATTTTCTACCGCAAAAACTACCGTAATCGCTTTAGTCTGAGCATCTTTATTCAATTTGTCCCAAGCAATTGCCAAGTCAGCATTTGACAACAGAGTCCTGGCCAACCAATTCCTATACAATATTTCGCCAATTAGTCTCCATGACATTAGCTCATATTTCAAATTTTCATCAAAATTTGTTGACAAAACACTCAACATTTGATACAATTCCATTTTAATGTTTTCTTCTTTAACATTTGCCACAATTTTCTTTCCAATTTCATCCCATTTATTTTCTAAAAATTTTGAATGCCATGATTGGTCGTTAAGCTCGGCAAAATGGCTTTCAATCAAAATTCGATGCCAATTTTCGTTTGAATATATGCCATACTCAAGCAAATTTTGTTGGTATTCAATGTTGAACTCATTTTGATTGGAAAGAAGCATTCGGTAATGGCCAAGAAGAAAATCATCCTCTTTTATATCTGAAAAAAAGTATTGACTGAAATTCAATTTTATTCGGTGCATATAAAATCACTATTAAATACCATCAATTTTGTAAGCCTTGGCATTTGTAACTGCATCATTTTTTGCTTCTTCCGTACCATCGTTTTTATCAGAATTTGTACTCTTTGTCTTTAAAGTCTTTAGTGTTTTTGTCGGGACTTTGTCGTTTTGTTTAGGTATATTGTCACCTTTTACATTTATTGACATTTTGGCATTTTCATTAATTAAAGTGGCCATGTCTTCTCCATACATTTTTTTTTCTGTTCCCTTACTTGGCATTTTGTTGATGTTTTTAGGTCGGACTTTTTCCGGCACTTTGTCCTTTTTAGCTTTTTCGTCATCATCAACCATTATGCCAAGCATTTTGAAAACATTGTTCGCTTGATTCACTCCCACCAAATCGGCAAGCCGAAGGCGTGCTTCGATATTTGAGCTTAAGCCTAAAAAACAATTTTGCATTTAAATTAGTTAAATTAAAAAAGAAATGCACTAAATTTTTTGGCTTACAATCAACTAGGTAAAGAAATTAATTAGGACCCAAATCAGAATGCAATGTATCAACAGCATGGTATCCACCCGAATTTCGGATTTTTCCACCTATTTTTGACTACTTTCTAATTAACGGGCCTGATTTTATTTGCTCCGCAAAAGGTTGTTCGTTCGGCTCATCTGTTCCCCCATTTTGTTGCTCCAGTTGGTCATTAGCAGCACGGATTACCGGGCTCGTCATCATCGGTTGGTCCATTAGCAACCGTTTAAGCTGATCGGCATGCAGTTGCTTTAACCATTCACCAATCGTTCCCTGTCCCATTGAATTGCTTTGCTGTTCTTGTTGTAGTTGTAGTTGTTGCTGCTTCTCAGCGTTTTTGTTAGTTTGTTGATACTCAATCGCCACTCGTCTGACCATCTTTTCCCATGCATTATTGATCACTTGTCGGTGTTGATCACTATGCCGATGGGTGATCAGAAACTGTTTCGTTGCACTAATGAATTGCTCAAAGGCCCCAGTTATTTGGCGTATGCTATCATCACTTTCATTGACCGAATTCAAATCAAAAATTTGATCACATTCCTTGTGCAGTTCTTCACGCTTTTTGTGCCAAAATTCCGTCATCTTTTGGCTCTTTGGCTCGGCATCAACCCAACGCATAAACACAACTGTATCAAAGCTCAATTTGGCACTTAATCCGTCAATGTCAGCAAAATGTTTGCCATATATGATGGTGTACTTATAAAAATGCATCAAATTATTGTCGTCATCAAAAACTATAAGCAAAAAAAAAAAAAAATGAATTAGCAAGAAAAATTTGATTATTTTCAGTTGGCTTGAAATAATTAAATTGTCCTAACAGGGAGTGGTGTTGCAACTTTTGCGGCCCAGACATTTGCGGTCCAGACATTTGCGGCCCGACTTTTGCGGTTATGTTCAAAATTGTTTTCAAATTTTATGTTGCATTAGTCCCAAATTCCTTAAAAAGCTTTTGTTTTCTCCATTATTAGTCTTTTTAGGGCAATTAGAAGTAAGGCAATGCAATTTGAAAACGATTATAGACATAGGCGCAAATGTCTTGGCCGCAAATGTCTGGGACGAAAATGTTTTGGCCGCAAAAGTCGTATAACCCAGGGAGTCCTATTTTTCAGGCCTTCTCAAAAGGGCACTACTTTTTTAAGGAGGGGGGGGGGACTCAAAAGCCCAGCCCCAATAGGTATTTAGTTTTTTAATTTAATTTACTTATTATACATCTATATTTCTTTTCATTTTAAATAAGTTAAGCGCAAAAAACTCACCCTTCTCTTCCAAGAACCCTTGTTTTGAACAAACAAATGACAAAAAAAGAATAAAAAAATAAAATTTCATCTGTATGAGTATTGAAACCTACTTTTTTATAATAAAATTGGTAAAATATATTCAAAATTTATAAAAATATATTTTATGAAAATAATCATGTATTGTCTTTTTCAACAAACCATTTTTATTATTAAACAAAAAATGAATCGATTCTTCCCACGCTTACTAGTGCCAATTCTGTTTTACTAGCCCAATGCTATAGTATTGTAAATATAATTAAAATGAACAAAAAATTATTTAAGTTATTAATGGAAATAATAGAATGAAATTATTAGGGCCCGGATTTTGAGGCAAATACCTTTTAATGACTTTTTTGGCATTTTCGTGTTTTCATGCCTTTTTGGCGTTTTTGGGTGCCTTTTTTTTTTGAATTTTAAGAAATCGCGATTTTTGGTGCTTTTTTTCCGAGCCCTAGAAATTATATTAAAAATATTTGATATTGTTTTTTTAAAAACATAAATCGGTGGATAATTTATAAAATTTATATAAATGATTTATTTTTTAATGATTTAATTTAAAAAATTGTAATAAATTAACACAGACATTAGACTACCATGGAAACAAATTTGCTTGTAGATTTGGCATCATATAATTCGGGATATTTGATCAAATATATATATATATATATTCATATTTAAATTCCAATTTGATCGAAATGATTTTTCTCCAAGTTTAAGCACAAGAGGAAAGAAGAAGCGCACAAGACATGTGTCAAAATAGACTAATATTTGGCGCGGACCAAATTTCCCCATTCTTAACAGTGCTTATTTTTACCACGGTAAATTGAGTAATTCGGTAGTAAAAATCGGTAAATTTACCGACTTTAGCTAAATAACCGGTTTTTACTAATTTCGATGGAAAATTGGAAATCAGTGGACCGTAAAAATTTTATCGGTAAAATATACCAACAAATTTTTTTTTACCGTGCCTAAGTCTAGTTATAACTAATTATTATTCAGCCAATGATATCAATAGAAAAGCACACAAACATAATTAATTATCCAAAATAAAGTGACAAAATCAAATAATATTAAATTTCAAAAAAAAATAAATATTGATTGCCTGTTGCACTCATTTCATCAGAGCGGGGCTGGGGGTTCTAAATTGTGTAAAAATTGCGTAAAAATCCCTATTTTACGCAACCGCAACAATACGAAATCCGTTAACCGCCAAAAAAGCATGCAATTTCACGCAATCCGTCCGCGACACGCAAACACTAATGCGTGCATCTCTGGTCCTTACTCATTTTTATTGCCTTTTTAAATCAGGAATACAAATTTTATATAAAATTGTTTAAAAAAATTTCCATTTTCCGATTTTGATATTTTTGACCGGAATTTCGCTTTCCGAAAAAAAATTGGGCACCAGAATGCTGATTTTTTAAAAAAATCACGGCTGCGTCTCTGTTTTATATATATATATATATTCGAAGTCTGTCTGTTTTCACATAATTCTCAATTTTCAGGGAGTCAGGAAAATTGCTTGAAAATAGTGTTAAAAAATAATTACATAAAAAATTCTTCTCAATTATATGACAAACAAACATTTGGCCAATGTTGTTACATCGCTTGTTGGCCCAGCCCGTGGGCACTGTCCCATCCGTCCGTCCGTCGTCCATTTCGGCATGGGTTTGGCCAAGCCAAGCATTTGTTCAAACAAACAAACAGCATCATTCTTCTGCAGCAGTCGTCTGGATTTTTTGCGCAAATTGATCATTTAATAGAAGCTTTATATTCTGTAGGCCAATGTTGTGGCCGGCCATTGATGGATTTTAGAAAAAGTAAAAATTTTATTTTATTATTTTAAGATCCAGGGAAAAATACCCATTATTTTTTTGCGCATTATACAAATATATGTTCCATTTTTGGATGAGATTTATTTAGATATTTAAGTCAAATTCGTTTTATTAGTAATCATTTAAAAAAGTTATTTAATCCTTTTAATTTTATTAAAATATTACTTTTTATTGCGCTAAAAGTAAATGAGATTTTACAAAATTTGCTCTTTTTTCTAAATAGAAAACGACAATTCCAATGTTTCATCGTTGTTTTTGAATCAAAAAAGTGTTTTAATTGTTCTATGGAATTTCCTTTTTTCTTCAAGAATGTGGCCAAAAGATTCTGTTCCAAAATTTTTGTTAATGCTTACGCTACAAAACTTGCGATGGCCGATTCTCTGCTCCATTCATTTAGCCATTGCATCGCCACTTTCGCCATATAAATTCAATGAGAAATTTAGTGGCAAACGGCTCGTCTACGGAGATATTTGTTTGTCTTTAGGCTATTATAGTGATGCTAAATACTCAAAAAAAATATAAATACTCGTTAGCGCCAAAAAAACGCCAACAAAATTAATGTCGGCACTTAAATAACTGAGACAAAATCTTTAATTATTGATTCAAATCATAAATTTTTAAATAAAATTTTATTGATTTTTTGGCATCACTATTAGGAGTGCTAGTTGATCTTTTAAATTTGCGCCTTTTGGCGTGCCAAATTTCAGTGCTGTCACCGCGCCAAGTTAAATTGAGTCGTCTTCTAAAGACGGGGCAAATGGCCAAGCATATTGCGCTAAAGGCAAAACAGAACAACAGGTGGCCCGACAACGAAATTCCATTCATTTTCTCCGTCAAATTCAATGAAAGGCAGTGAGAAATTTTGCATGTTTTTAAGAATTTCAATTTATAAATAAATGAATTAATTTTAAATTATTAAAAATAATTTTTTGGAGTAAAAAATTTTTATTTTTTAATTATAAATAATAAATTGCGGTGCATAAGAAAGCACGCCATCCGTGAAGCGCTCGCAGTGCTTGAAGACAACAGCTGTTTCCGCTTTATTCGGCGCACCAACCAACGCGATTTCCTTTTCATCGACATGCAAGAAGGGTAAATAAAAAAAAAATTGCTTTCATACACTTCAAAATGTTACCGTAATCGTAACAGGTACAAAAAAAAAAATCATTTGACATTGCCAGAATTTGACAGTATTCAAATTTAAACTTATACGCACCGGTAGTACAATTTGGCGAAAGCCTAGTCTCTAGTCTCTAGTAGGGTTGAGCGGTACCGGTACATTTGGGAAAAACCGGTACCGGTACTGACCGGTACCGTGATGACCGATAAGGCACCGGTACTCAACTTTTCGAGAGGTACCGGTACCGGTACTTTTGGGAAAAACCGGTACCGGTACTGACCGGTAACCGATAAGGCACCGCTACTGAACGGTGTTTTTTTCAAGAAAAATTTTTATAAAATACAATAAAAAAATCAAAAAAATTTATTTTTGGCCACGTATTAAAAAAAGCTTGCATCAAAATCCTTTCAAAATAAAAATAACTGGCAAAAAAAAAAAATTATTTTAAGGCAGTGAAATAAGAAAATCGCTAGTCAAAAATATGAATTTTTTTAAACACATTACCAAAGATTTAAAAACATTTTATACAACAAAAAAATTTGCAGCACCTACGGCAGTTTTTTAAGCTGTTGAGCTTTGAAATTAGACATTAAATTTTTAATTTTAAAAAAGTGAGGGTCGGCGGTGCCGATAGGCGCCACCGGGAAAATTTTTAAAAATTTTCTTTAGAGAAATTGTCAAAAAATGTGGTTATTTTGTAAAAAATCACATATTGGGATCACTTTCTTTCATAATTTTTAAAATTTAGGGAATCTCTTTTTGTTTTTATAGTATTTTTGTTGTGAATTTTTCAAAATATCCGGACAACCCTCGCTTCGTGTCGAAAAATTTTCCTTCATCTTAATTCAAAACCCAATCTTTAGGCGTGCATTTTTGGTACCGGGTGGTACCGTTTTCTAAAACCGGTACCGGTACTACCCGGTTTTTAAAAACCGATACCGGTACCGGTACTTTGGTACCGGGGTCACCGGGCGTACCGGCACCGGGACCGGTTCGGTACCGGTACCGCTCAACCCTAGTCTCTAGTAAATCTTAGTCGAAAATTCGTGCTATATTTTAGTTTTAATCTTCGCAAATGTGATTTTGGTATTTCTGTATAATACCGATACCGAAAGCTAATCAAAATCTCCAATATATTTCGGTACGGTATAGCATCAAAATGTTGGTATAATACCAATACCGAAAATTTTATCGAAATCCCATTCTTCTGAGGTGCTTCTCATTTGTTGGCAAAGTTGGTGGACGACAATTGCTGTCACTGGCTGCAGGATGTTTGCATGACTATATTATCTGGTAGAAATGAATTTCTAAGCTAAAAATTTTAATTTATATAAATAATTAATTATAAAACAAATTTTTTAAATTTTATTTAAAACAAAATTGCTAATTGTAATATATTTTGAAGGCACGAAGTTATGCACGCATTGGGTTCGGTCGTTTATTTTTTTTAATATTTCATTGAAAAATAAGAAATAAATGTTCAAAATATAATTATTTGATTAAAAATGTTAAAATATTTTGAAATGATCAATTAAAGGCTTAGAACATGAGCATCAGAGACCAGACCGGGACAAATTCATTCGAATTCATTGGAAAAATGTTGAACCAGATAAACATTGTACAATTATTGAACATAACAATTTATTTAAAAAAATAAATTAATAAGCCTTAATAGAAAACTGATTTTTAAATTTATATAAATAATTTAAATTTAATATTTTTTTAATCACATTTTTCTACAGTAAATTTTGAAAAAATCCCACACAATGACGTGGATCTTTACCACACCTATGATTACCATTCGCTGATGCACTATGATGGCACAGCGTTTGGCAGGACGGACCCGGACACGGGCGAACCCATGACAACAATGGAGCCGTTAAAGGTACAAAAAATAATAAACAAATAATTTCGATTTAAATAATTAAACTAGATTTTTAAAAATCAATCAAATAATTAATATCTTTAAATTCATAAATGATTTTTATTTTTATTATCAACCACATATAAAACCTAAAAATTAATTTCCATTCTATTAATTTTTTTTAAGAAATTATATTTGATATTATTTAGGATGGGGTCGAATTAACGGACAATTTTGAACTAACCAAATTCGATGTGGAAAAGCTGCAAATTTTGAGTAAATGCGACCAAAAAAGTAATGTTTATCCGTTTTTATATATTAACAGACAAAACCGATAGATTAAAAAGAATTCGAATAATATTGTCAAAAATTAACATATTTGACTAACATTTTATAGAGTCCTTTATGACTTATTTTAATAATTAATTTTCGGGACGAAAAAAACTTCATCCTGGCATGGAGCCAAAGCTGATCACTGATCCGGGCTCTGTCGAACAGAAAGCCGACTGCTCTGACCGATCACCAAATTGTGCAACACTGAAGAAGAACGGATTTTGTTGGGAAATCCGCTATGTACGCTTGATCAGAATACAATGTCAACACACATGTGGTCTTTGCGAAAATGAGCATGAAAATGCCGCCATAAAACCTGCTGGCCAAACTGGACTTGGCAACAGAAATCGAGGGCAAATCATTGTCAAGGACGCCGGCCAAGATGAAAGGGAAAATGCCGTAATCGGCTTAGACAACACTGATGGCCAAGACAACCAAGATTATGAACAAAATGGTGGCGAGGATCGGCACTATGGCAACGGCATGACAAAGGCTGATAGTGAAGAAATTTTGAGAAATGGTAACGGAGGACAACACATCGACAGGCTTCGCTTGGAAAAGACGGGGGGACAAGATGAGGAGGTTTATGGCAAACAGACTGGCCAAGATTGGGACTACAACTATGAGAATGGCATTGATGAACGTCAAAACAATGTCAACAATATTGGTGACGGCACTGAACATGGAAGCGATGGTATTGGCACTAAACTTGGCCAACATGGGAATGCCAACATGATTAAGCCGAATGGCCAAGACAAGCAAAAACAGTCGAAGAGTGACTTAATGGATAAAAAGAAGCCGAAGAAGAAGCTTTTGCTAATAAAAACAAGCGACGAAGAATTAAGCAACAACCGGAAGCGACTAAATAAAGTGGACGAACATTACACAAAATGGAAATTCCCAAAGCGGGAAAGGAGGCCAAACGGAGAAGGTGAACAAGAAGAAGAAGATGCCAATAAAAGTGGTGAAAAAGAATAGTATTTTTTTTTGGCATAATTATATTAGGTTAATAAAGACGAGCAGACCTATTTTTATATGGAATTCGTAACTTAAGAAAGCTTCTCCAAAGCCCCCAAAAAATTGGGTAAATTTGATCGTTTGTTGTGCTTATATTTGTGGATAAGGGCTTTAAAAGTTCTTAAACAGTTTATCAAAGCCTGATTGTAATGTAAATTAGAGAATTTCCGCATTTTGTAAAAATTTTGTTACTTTATTTAACTGTTCCTTGTCCATTTCCCTGGTAAAAAAACAATAAAAATGTTCAATTAATTTAATGATTATTTAAACCCTTTTTTTTGGCTGGGACCAGATATTAGTTGGATAAATCTTGACATTTGTAAACCGTTAATTGTGGCCCTAAACTTTTTGTGGACCCAATATTAGGGATAACACATTTTTAGTATCCGTTATTGGGCAATTTCTTAATCATTTTTTTCAAATGTAATAAAAAACGCCGTAAATTTGCCCCAGACGGCACATAAATTGCAGTGCTGAAAAAAATATGTTTAAATCAATACAATAAAATATTACAAAGAAATTGCTCTATCATATATTTGTGCACCCTCCTTCAATAAGAAAGACAAAAATGATTTTTATGAATTAATATGCTTTGCGTCATATAATACATATACATATTACATGGATTATGATGCTTAAATAATTTGATGATGAGTAAAATCATTCATTCTTTAAAAAATTAACAATACTTATGCCATTAAAATAGTAATATCACATAAACTTCAAAATATAATATAAACATGTAAATTTTACAAACAAAAAAATTTGTTGGAGTCTTTATTAAAAGGATTAAATACCGTATTCCTTCGAATAGACCCCCCGGGGCTCTATTGTTTAACCCCATGCAAAAGGGGGACTATACACGAGAGGGGGGGGGGGGCTCTACTCGAGGGGGGAGTCTAAATTTTTTTACTAATTTTTCTAAAAATTTGAATTAGGAAACTAAATGTTACCAATTTCGCCCATTATTATTTGCATTTTTCTGTTCATTTGTGCCATTGTCGGGATGGCTGAAAATGGCACGGAGGAGGAGAAAGACATGGCCAAAGCAGTGGCACAAAGCAAAACCCACTTTTGGAAATATATGGCTCAAGGACGGTATTGTAATGAGAAGGAATTCAACAAGGGCCTAATGGACAACCTTCCCTTTGTTAAATCCATGGACAAATTAATGGAAATTTGTAAAAATTTGAACCTAATGGCACTGGCTGCCAATGCGTATGTGAAAAGTTGGGAGGAATGCACAAAGGAAGGGTCTAACCTCGCGAATGAAGTTGGTACAAGTTCAACCATTTTATCCGAAGAACTCAGTGAGAAAAGTGAGAATTTTTTTTTTTTTTTGAAAATTTTTAATCAAAAATTTAGTATTTTATATGTCCGTAAAACCACAGTTCCGTGTGAAGCAAGGCATTCTTCAACTGAGTTCAGCAATGAAAGTGATTGAAGCGATGTACCGCGACTTGTTCAAGTGGGGCAAAGGAAAAGGCTTAAAATACGAGGTATAATGGGCTGACAAAAAAAAAATTCAATCCTTTAGAGTCTCGACTATGAAAAAAAAGAAGAAAATTTTGAAAAATTATATTCGAAAGCCAAGTCCAAAAATTTTTTTTCAAAAATGACAAAATTTAGATGCAAATTGTGAATCAGCAACCATGGCATCAAATTATGACAAACAACGGAATGTGTATGTTAATTTTAAATTTTAGTTTTACGCCTTTTAAAAATGCATGTTTAAAGTGCAATTGGTTGGCATTATGTACAATGAAAAACAAGAAGAAAATGAGACAAAATTTATTATTGAAGAATTTATGAAAGAATTTTATTCATTGCAATGGGCATTGTTCCAATTATATCCAAGCAAACGTAATAAACCGGAAGGCAACCCGGAAAGTGTGGCGGCGTTGAAAGCCCAACAAAGCATTGAACAAATATGGACAAATGCGGCGCAGTTGGGATTAGGCAAGTAATTTATTATGCATTTTCTCGAGTCGAGACCGAGACTTTTTTTCAAAAACTTTTTCTTATACACCTCAAAATTAAAAGGGTTTTCTTTATAGATTTGGTTAGTTTTTTAAATAAAAAAACACCCTTAGAAGCGATTAAGAATTTAATATTATTATCATTTTTTAGGTTATAATGAGAAAAAAGACTTTTCATTTTACACTTTAAAAGATTGAAATTGTTCTAACCTGTCAAAACCACTAAATTAAAATTTGTCTTTCCTTATTTTTAGTCAGGGATCTCAGATGTAAATTTTCAAACCCTCTTTTGGGGTTCGAGACCGGGATCGAGACTAGAAAAAACCCGAAACCTTTCTGGAGTCGCGAATCGAGAATCGAGACTGAGACTCTGGAACAGCACTAAGGATACTTGGCCCCCAGTACTAAAAAAACCCGGTATTTTTACCGACTCGGTACTCGGTATTCTCAGTAAAACGTCAGAAAAACGCTATAGCTGATTACTTTCTAATAAACAAATACAGCTTTCGAATGATTCTAAGATCGCTTAATTTGGTTGGCTTTATTTCAAAAAATTTGATAAAACTCAAACTATCTTGCATAAAAAGGGATAAATGCAAATTTAGACATGGAGTCAATGTGTGATGCATGGATAGAAGAAAAAGGTCAACAATCTGTGGAAAACCCTGAAATCTGTGAGACAATCAATCAAAAGATTTTAAATTCGAAAAAAAGTTTATCCAAAATTGGAAAAGACGGCTGTTCAATGTGTTATTTGGAGCTTGAACAAAGCATAGGCTCTTTACTGTGGTTGTATAAGCATAAAATTCAAGGGCCAATGATGGTGGAAATTGCCAAATATCCGAAACAGCAGGTTTCCATGGATCCGTGTGAAGAGGCAGTGTTAAAAGTGATCAAAAATACGGGCACAATTGTTCAGTTGGGAAAAACGGGCACAACAGATCAGTTGGGAATGATCAAAGAGGCGGAAAATTGTAACGGCCAGTCAAAAGTGTGCCAAATGGATACCCAATTCATCAAAGAGAAGGACATTGAAGAAACAGTGTAGAACGGATTGAATGAAATGGGGAGGAAAAGAAAGGGTGGTCAACAGGGATGGGAAGCGGATCACGAATTACACTGAGATAGATTCATAAAAAAAAGTATTCTCCAATCCTAGATGTTAAAATTGTGCAGTACGCTAGATCATTTAGCAACAAGATGATCTGCCCTATGACATATCGTACTGTAAAATTTAGGATCGGATGATACATTTTTTTACAAAACCCCTCCTGGCCAGATTTTGTAATTCGCGATTCCTGTGCATCTCTGGTGGTGAACCGACCAGTTACAGTGATTGATTTGACCGTATTTATGGCGTTGTTTTTGTTTTTTTGTTACATATTGTATTATGTGCACCCTTTTTGTTAACCCCGGTCAACCAAATTCAAACATTCACGTGGCTTTAGTTTTCTTTATAAGAAAAAGTATTCCAAAAAACGTGGAATTATGCTTAAATGCAGCTGCTCGAGAGTCTCGGTCTCGGTTCTCGAGTCGAGAAATTTCTCGAGTTTTTTGGGGTCTCGGTCTCGGTCGCGGTTTCCGAGACTTTTTTAACACCCCCAAAGATTGGGTTTTTGGGTCAGAACAATTAATTTGGTCAGTGAAATATACAGTTTTAGGGCAAAATCTGTTAATAAATCGGCCATAAATTTTCAAAATTTCCCCAAGTGGTACCTATCGGCACCACCAAACATTTACTATTTGGTAAGTTCTCTCAAAATTAAGTTCAAAGTCTTCAAAAATTGGTCTTTTTTATGCGCTTACTTGTTACCAAAAACGCTCAAATTTTAAAAAGTTTCCCCGACGGCGCCCATCGGCACCAACGGCTTCCGTCTCTAAAAAGATGCTTTTTACAGGGTTTCCTTGCTCTTCAAACTAATTTTAAAAATACTCATTGATAATTAATTTGTAAAATTTTTATCTGGACCACTGAATATAATGTCTATTTATTCTATTTTTCATTCGTCACGATAATTTAAATTCTTTTGCGAAGGGCAGGGGTCGGCTGGTCCCGATAGGTGCCATTGTTCGAACCTTAATTAATTCTCAGGAACTTCCTAAAGACTAAGAAATGTACAAATAAATTATATAATTAAAAAATGCAATACCGACTTTCCTTGTTGCCGTGCTTATAAGTTGTTCCTTTTCGACTCCGATTTGCTTCAACTTGTAAAACGGAGTGAAAAATACAATATTTGATAAAATTTTGTGCTTTTTGAGCAACTTAAGACAAAAAAATGCCACTATTTTTAAAATTGTTGCCATTATTTTGCCACTTTTTTTGACGCCACTTTTTGGACTTCCGAAACGGTCACTTTGCTTTACTATTACAAGAAGCTGGTGCTGCAAATTCCACCATCAACTTATTTAAATTTATGTTTTTAGAGTAAATTTAGTTAGTTTTTTTTCTGTCCTAAATACGTTATGAATAATGAGTAATTTATCCTAATTTAAAGTAAATTTGTTTTCATTTTTTTCAAACAATATTTTTCAAAATAATTTAAGACCGGATTAAAACTTTTTTTACATAATCCGCCTGGCCAGAATTTGCATTCGCGATAACATTGCATCTCTGGTCATTGATTTGACAATATAATATGGCGTTGTTGTTGTTTTTTAATAATACTAGCCCGAAAGCGCGCCTTCGGCGCGCAATCGGGCTAGTTATAAAAATAAAATTGTCTCAATAAAACTATTTCGAAAAAAAATATTCAAAATTTTATTTGATTTTGATTTTTGTTCAAAAGTCATGGTTTAAAATCTTCTAAAATAAAATAAATTTCAAATCACGATCCACAAAACTTAAAAACTGTTTTACAATAGAAATTCTGGGCTCTAGTTCAAGCTTAGTTTAATTTTCGGGCTCACTCTCTTCCTCTCTCTTTTTTTCTTTTTTGTTTGTATTTCAATTTTAAATTGCTTTAGTTTTAGCTTCGTCATTAAGCTTACTAACGATACCCGCGTCTATCAAAGGGGGCTTCCGTGATTGTTAAAAGGCACAATTGCCTGCCCCACCACACGCTACACCACTCCCAATAATGTAGCGATTAACTTACTTGATATATGATATAAATAGGATCTTAGAACAATACAAAAAACAAATTGATCAAATATTAAAAAAATGTTTACCAAAAATTCAAGCTTAATTCACTAAAAAGGGATTTTTTGTGATCTAAGTATTTGCTAAGATTTCAGACATTGACTTCAATAATTTCACATTTTATAGATTATTAACGTATAATTCTATTTTTCTTTTTGTTTAGCTTTTCAAATAATTTAGTTGGTTAAAATTTCTTTAAAACAAATATTTTTTACTTTATGATCTCTCTTTTTTTGGATGCAATCTAACTTTTAACCTATCCCATGATCTCGTTCTTGAAAAACCAAAGTATAACTATCCATGTTGAAATACATTATTTCGCAAATCTATGCCAATCTTATTAAATATTTGTCCGTGTGACTTGTTCATAGTTAAAGAAAACGCTAATTTTAACGGAAATTCGTGGCGTGATATTGAAAAAGGAAAAGTTTCATCATCTGTTAAAGTAATCCTTGGTAAAAGCACCTAAGTGCCAGCTTTGTCTCATGTTAAGATCTCGTAGTGAAGAACTTTATCTAACATTTTTAAAATTCTGAGCCTAGTACCATTACAAAGACCTTTTTTAATATTTAAATTTCTAACTAACATAACAAAGACATGGTTCTTCAATCTCAATTCATGCCTTGGCAAGCTGGTCGTATATTGTATTAAGATATTCTGGTACACAATAAAAGAGCTGTCATTTCCTGCAGTCATCAACATTCAAAGGAGACAAAATTGCTTTATCAGCCATTGCTTTAAATTCTTGCCAAGCATATCATTTTCGCCATTTAATTTTCCATCATCCATTTTTAGCAAAAAGCAAGAATTTTTTTTTTCGCTTTCTAAAGCGCGTAAATTTTTTGATAAAATAAACTTTTGAAGATGTCTCCAAAAATGTGATTTTTTGATTGAAAGATTGATGAATTGAGATTTTGTTACAAATTTTTGAATCGGTAAGGTTTGACGAGAATCACCACCAAGTATTATAATTTTATTTGCAAAAAATTCATTTATACCTGTCGTTTCTTTTAATTTTCCATTAATTTAATTTCAAATGATAAAAAACAACAAATTTAGTTAAAAAGTATGGATTAATTGTCGCTAAATCGTTGGTTTAAAATAAATTTTAAACATTAAAATGTAAGGATACATTTGTCGTGTTGGGATGTAAAAAGATAAATAAAAACAACTACATATTTCATCAAAGTTAGCTTTTCTATGTTTCTCTCTCTTTGCCTCCTTTCCCTCTCACTCTCTCTCATTTTTCTCTTTTTATCATCAGTCTCTTTATTTTCGTTTTTCCCAAAAACAAAATTGGCATACCGTCTATAAGCGCACATTCAAATGGTGTAAACATCGCGGACACACAGACACACAGAAATTGTCAAATTTATATATACGAGCGCTTGGGAACCGCTTCGCGGTTCCCAACCGCTCTAATTTTATTCTGACATTTAATTAACCGGGTTTGCGAGTTTTCTTTAAAAAATATGGGCGATTTTGGTTCCCTTTCTACATCTTTTTATCTTTGTCTTTTCGAAATTATTCGGCGAAAATTACAAAACTATTTGGGTAAGTTTTGTAATTTTGAAAAAAACCCGTTCCCGGCCGGGGCCCCGGTTAAAATTTTGGACCGGGAACGGGGGCCCCGGGGGGTATTTTTGCCCCGGTTTCCCCATTTCCGATTCATCGACGGTCCCCATTCCCTTTCCCGGGGTTTTCAAAATTCCGGTCTAATTCTCCCTTTCTTATTCTCTCTTTCTCTTCCCCCCCCCTGCACTTACTCTTTTTTCTATTACTTTTCTCCCTGTACTCTCTTTCTTTCTTTTCTCCCACTCTATTTTTCTCTCTTCCTTCCTCCTCTCTCTTTCTCTTTCTTCTCTCACTCCACTTTTTCTCTCTCGCTCTCTCTTATCTTTCTCTCTCTCTTCTCATTTTCCTCATTTCTGTATCTTACTCCCGCTCGCTCTTGTTTCTTCTTTCTTACTCTACCTTTCTCTCTCCTTCTCTCGCCCTCTTTCTTATCCCTTAATGCTGTTTCTCGTTCTCAGTCTCTCTTTTTCTCTCTCTCTCTCTTTTTTTTCTCTCTCCCTTTCCCTTTTTTTCTCTCTCCTTTCTCTATCATTTTATGTCTCTCACTCTACCTATCTCTCCTTTTTTCCTTTTCCCTCTTAACTCTTTCTCTCTCTCTCTCTCAATCATGTCAAAAATAATTCAAAAAACCCAATACAAAAGTGTGACATGTGGAAGTAACATCGATTAGTATGTTTTTTTTTCAAAAAAAGGACCTAAAATTTGCCTTTTTGGAGAAAATCTTTTACAGATCGGTTACAAATTTTCAAATTATCCCACGGTGACGCCTATCGGCACCGCTGATCTTCCTGATTCTAATTGTATTTGTGTCTCATTTCAAAGCTGGACAGTTTTAAAAAAAATTGCCACAAAAACAGCTGTTTTTTGACTGGGTGTACTTTTTTTGAAAATTTTCTGGCCCTTGGTGTACTTTGAATTTGAGATGGGAGACCTGCCTTAAAATCTTTTTTTAGACCAATGAAATTCTTATTTCTAAAGTATTTTGTTACGATCTATCATCAACTTCATCCAAACATAAGAGATTATTAAAAATATTCTTGGGTATTTTTTAAACCGCTTTTTTTAACGGGAGCTTTGAACCCGGCATTTAACATCAAACACGTTGAATGATTGAAAATTGAGTCTGAAATCGAATAGAATTAAGTTAATAGCCATGCAACCTAAGACTTTTAAAAAAATTTACTTTGACTCAAAATATAAAAAATGGTTCTCTCATTATTTTTGTATTATTTCAAAAAATATTAATAACCATATAAAGGAAAAAACTGTTAAAAAAGGATTACATTTAAGTTTAAAACAATAAATAAAAAGGAACCTTCAAAATTTTATATTTAATGTTTGGGGCTTTGAAAAAGTAGCCTTTTTTTAATTTTCTAATGATTTTTTTTTTTTTAATAGAATGATACTAATAAATAAACTTCTTACTAAAAAAATTATTGTGAAAAGAGAAATTTATAACGAAATTCATTTTGACTGCCCGTCGATTGACCAACCTGCTTTAATTTTTCACAATTTTTCCTATTTATTTTTAATAAGATAATAACAAAAAACGGATGGAAAGGCCATTTTTTTTTTTGCAGACGCTTTCTTAATGATTGTTTACTTATTTTTCTTTTCTTGGTCGTTATGAAACCAAAGAGTAGAAATAAAATACTATGTATACTCTAGTTTATATTTGTCTTCCTTAACATGCGGATGAGAGCAAAACTTAGAGAAAAAAATCCTTTACTCTTTCCTTTCTTGTTTTCTGCAGTTCTATACTCTTTCCTTTAATTCTTTTTCTCTGTAAATAAAATCATTCGCGTCGAAAAATAATTCAAAACACGCGATGGGGTACGTACAGCACTAAATTAGTATATAGGATAATAGATTATGAACCCTTTTTTGTTACCTTGCGCGAGTAGCACATTGGCGGTGAGATTGCTGGCCTTCGAAAACTTTTTTGTTGATTTATGGGAGCGGGGAAAATTATTATTTGTTTGATTGGCCATATTTAATTGGTTTTCCAAAATAATAAATGAAGAAATGACATAAATGGCAATCCTTAGTTAATATTAAAGCTAAGAAATATGTTGGAGTTTTTAAATGCCAACTGATGAAAAAGTTTTTTTATTTATTTATTTTTTGATATTATCACAATTTTATTCAAAATCTACGTAACCATTTTTAATAGCATTATTAAACTTTTAAACCAATTGCATAGTTTCAAACAAAGGATGTCAAATGCCAATATTTCAATGCCTAAAACAGTACGAACCGGAATAGACTAGTAGACTGTATCGATAGTTGCAAGGTCGTCCAAAATGGTCATAACTTTTCTTAGAAGCAACCAAATAAAGCAATCTTCGTATCGTACGAAGTTCTCGATTTACTCGATTAGCTTGCTAATTAATAAAAAATCTCATTAAGTTTAAATAAAATTGTGGCCAAAAATTTGAAAATTATCATCACTCTTGAAAAATACAAGATAATATTTTGAAATTTGTCTCGCTGATAGAGCCAATGAAGAGCTATTGTATGATACGAAGAATGCTTTATATGGTTGCTTCTGAAAGTTATGCCGAATATTGTCCGGAAATTTTGGCGGATTTAAGAAACGACCTAACACCGTAGCGAACAGCAGAAAGAACAGGAATTTTGATTGATTTTTTCCCAAAAAAAAAAAAAATAATAAAATCGACTTGGCAAAAAATTCAATTATATTATTTAACAAATTTTTACGTCATTCAATCACTACGATAGTTCTTAATAAAATTATAAATAAAATCAATGATGCAGTGTAGAAATTTTATCATAAAAAATATAATTTTTGCATTATATATTAATTTTGTCATTTCAAAAGTTTTCAAAAAAATTATTTTTAAAGAATGTGGAAACTAATTTTTATAATTTATATAAAAATTTATTTATTTCAAAAAATTTATTCAACTAAAACAAAACTGCAGCAAAAAACATTTGATGCGATATTTGGAGACAATTGGCAAAAAGGAAATGCGCAACAGAGGGAAGGACAAAACATTCAAAGAGCAAAAGAAATAATGGAAAGACAATTTAACGAAGTTTTTGATGAAAATTGGGACGGTGAAGAAATGGGAGAGGAGGACAATTCATCACAGAAGAGTGAAGAAATGGGAGAAGGGGACAATTCATCACAAAAGAGTGAAGAAATGGGAGAAAGAAATGGACAACAATTTGGCAATGAGACAAATGAACAAAAAAGACAAATAATTGAAAAATTTCACCAAATGAAAAACGAATACAAAGAAATAAGAGAATATTCAAGAAAAGAATGGAATAAAATTGAATTAAAAATAGCGAGACAATTGGGGATTGGACGGAACAAAATTTACAAATGGAAAAAGGAATGTGGAATGAAGAAAAGAAATTTACCTAAAGAACAAAAAAGAAAATTTATACAAAAATATTTAAAATTAAAAAAGGAATTTTTTTCAAAAGGAAAACATTCACAAGCGGAATGGTGCCAATTTAATGCTGAAATAAAAATAAAAATTGGTTTTAGTTATGAATCAATTAGTAGATGGATGAAGGAATTTGGACTCTTGCGCGGTAGAATTAAGGATACGGTCACAAAAATGAAAATCATCCAAATTTTTGATGAAAGACAACGAAAATATATGCAAGAAAGAAGACACACAAGAGAGGAATGGGATAAATTTGAACAAAAAATGACGAAACAATTAGGAGCTAATCCAATCACAATTCGTAGATGGAAAAAACAATTTGGACAAAAAATTGAGAAAGAAAAATGAACCAACCCCCTAATATTTGAACAACATTTATCATCCCGAGCAGATGAGAATCTATGGGCATGGAACCGAAACACACAGAGAACAACATAAGAAAAAGAACCAATTTATAAAATCGAATTTATTTTTTTTTTTTTTTTCTATCATAAAATTATTAGGGTTGGGATTATATTTCAACTAGAGTTAGGCGGAAACGGGATTCCCGCGGGAAAAGACGGGAATCCCGCCCCGCTTTTTTTTTGAATTCCCGTTCCCGTAAATTTGTTTTTACCCAACTAATTGCAACACTAAAATTGAATAATGTAACTTTTTTGAATTTGACTTGAAAATAAAAATTCAATATACAAAACACGCATAACTTCATTTAGACACAAAACAAAACCCCAAAAATTGCATGTTATTTTTTCTCTTACATTTCCCATTTCTTTTGCATTCTTCCTTTTATTTATTGTGAGGGTATATGCCTAATAAAAATTCTGCTCGTTGGCCTTAGGAAAGTAGGCGAAGTTCGGGCATTGCTTTTGTAGGGGATAGGCCATTTTTGGGGCTCCGAAAACGGCGCCATAGAAGAAAAGTGTACGATGCTGTTGAAAGACGAGGGCATTTGGTCAATGCCTAAAATTTTAATAAATTTAAAATTAGTAAAATTTTTAGCATTTTAAATTTACAAATCATATTTATTTTTTATATGTTATCTAATCTTGTCGAAATTTAAAAAGTTTAGATTTTCTTCATGATAACAAAATGAGTAAAGAAATTGAGAGAAAAAGAAAATTTGAAAATTATTTACTCCATCAAAAAAATAAAAAATAAAAACACTTCAAAAATTTTAGCATAAAAAAATGATTTTTTTATTTTTTATTTATTTTTTTCATAGTTTTTTTGAAGAATTGCTCCAAACTTTATTGCTTGATAGCTGATTTTTTTTGCATATTTATTCAAAAATTTAAAGTATTCATCATATGTTTAACAGTTTTCATCCTTTTCATCTCAATTATTGAACTAATTGGACAACATTTTCCATCATTTTTTGAATGGTGATAAAAGGCAATAATGTTACAGGGTCAATAAACGGTACAAAAAAACGCTCAACTCCTTGATCAGGAACTTCTTCTTCCTCTTCGATCACTCCATTTTGATCAAAATGGCCAGGATCTTGTTGATCAAAATAAGCCTTCCATGTGCGCGAAGCGTCCGCACTGCCCTAAAATTTATGTTCGCATTTATAAGAAATTCCAAGAAATTTAATAAGTTCCCCGGTTAAACGGGGTGATCTAACCGAGCAACGGATTTGGATACCGTCAGAAAACAGGGATGGAAACTGGAAACTTAAAATTTTATGTCAGATTTTTGTTTGACTTTTTCGTGAATATGATTTTTCGTGGCTTTTCGCCAGAGGCCGGCATAACGTTGCCCAAAATAAGTGGGCCAGAAATTTGTTAGACAATTAATTATGTGTTTAACACTTACAGTCTATCTTTATAATTTAGTTAACTTTCATTTTCAACTTTTAGCCTAATGAAGCCTGTCGAAAATTTGTAACACCTTGTTGGTCGACAAATAAAAAACAAGGAATTATATTCGGTTTCGGTTCGGTTAACTGAAACGGTCCGGTTCGGTTCGGTTTCAAAGAATTTCCAAAAACCAGGCGTTTTGTAACCGAACCGAAAAAACGAGAGAATTCGGTTATCAGTTTCGGTTCGGTTAACAGAATTACTCGGTTTCGGTTCGGTTAACCGAAACGGTCGGTTTCGGTTCGGTTTCAAACAATTTCCAGAAACCACCAACCCTCATTATCTGCAATACTTCTACGGCGACGCCCAAGCAGACCCCTCCATGATTGACGTAGGAATCATGTTTTGATTTAGACATTAATAATAGGCCCAATTCCCATGGTCCCCGCATTTGTGACATGCACAATAACACTGAGGAGGAAACCCGCCCAGTTTTGTTGCTGGCCTTTTGGCAAAAAATTACATAATCTTTTTCAAGATTTATGGTCATTTTTAACTTGTTTGGCTCCAATTTTTCAAAAAAAAATATCTTTTTTTAATTTAGCAAGCTAATAGAGAGAGCTACTCAAAAGCTCTCTTACAAAACAAAGATTAAAAAGTTATGAGTAAATTTTGCCAAAAATTCGATAAAATTGGCAATTTTAAGAAACGCACCATTTGTTACCCGGTTAGGTCACCCTCCTTTACCGGAGAAATTTTGCAATTTCTTATAAATGCCATTAATTTTAGGGAAGTGCTGACGCTTTGAGCACATTGAAGGCTTATCTTGATCAACAAAATCCTGGCCAATTTGATCAAAATGGAATGATCGAAGAGGAAGAAGAAGTTCCTGATCGCTTCAAAATACCTGGTACTTTTTTTAATTTTTTTTATTTAAAAACACATTTAATGACACGGTTTCTACAGTATCAAGAGTATTTTCATTTTGAAAACTCCCAAAATGATAAAATTTTATGTCATGCTGACGTACTTTAAGGGGGGTGGGGAGGAAGTCCTTTTTATAGAGAAGGCGGACAGAAAAAAAATCATACTTTATCACTATGGTTACAAATGAAATAAATAGCAAATCAAATTCATTTATATTTAATTTATTACGTATTATCATATTATTATTACATATTTGTACCAATTTTTACTCAATTTAGGTGCCGGATTTATTGGCAAACTAGTGCCAGGTATTTTGCCTAACATTGCACCGACTATCTGCGCGATTAAAGGAGGTTGTCCGCCAGGAATGATAGGTCGTTTCGTAAATCCAGGTACGGTAGTTTCGCTTACTTTTATGCCTTTTTTAACGAAGCATCGCTAATTTCCATTTGGCGGTTAAACAATTTTCTTGGAGATTTATAATTTATGACAAACATCCACTTAGTTCAAATTGTATGCCTGTCCCTTAAGCCTATCCCATTATTTGTACAGGTATGATGGGTCCGGGGTATGTACGGTGGTGGTGGAATGTACGGTGGCGGTGGAATGTACGGTGGCGGTGGAATGTACGGTGGCGATGGAATGTACGGTGGTGGTGGGTACGGCGGTGGTGCATACGGTGGCGGTGGTATGTACCAGGGATGCCGCCGATTTCCGATTTCCGGTTTTCCGATTTCCGATGTTTTTGGGGTCGGAATTCCGATTTTCCGATTTCCGAGAAAAATTTGGGGCATCGGACGATTTCCGATATTTTTGGGGAAAAATCGGAAAAAAATCGGAATTAATTTTCTCAAAAATAAATAAAAATTTTCGAAAAATGAGAAGTTTTTGGTTAAAAAAAAATTTAAAAAAAAAAATTAGTAATTTTGTAGAAAAAAAATTTCCGATTTCGGATTTTCCGATTTCCGATTTTCGATGATTTTTGGACCGGAATTCCGATTTTCCGATTTACGAGAAAATTTTGGGCATCGGAATTCCGGTTTTCCGATTTTTCAAATCTGAGATCGGCGGCATCCCTGGTATGTACGGTTGATACGGTAGTGGCGGATATGGTGGTACTGGATACGCTCGATAATACAAAATAATTGGTTTGCTTTTTCCAATTTTATTATATACTTTCAGTCTATCAGTGTATTTGGCTTATTATGATAAAGTTCTAATATTTTTTTTAATATTGTTAATTTTTTAGAACTTTTATTAAATGTGATTTTCAGTTTTTTGTCCATATTTTATCCATATTTGGTTACTTTTTATCCATATAAATGCGCTACTTAATCGTAATTAACAATTCCGATTAATGTTAACAAAATAAATAACCAATTCTTAATTATCTTTTTTATATGAACCCCAAATATTTAATTTTCATCATAAATTCTTAAAAGAAATTAATAGAATATGGTTTTTGTTTTAACAATTTATAAATTTCCTTATTTTTAACGTCATTCATTTGCCACGCCAATTTTAAAGGGAGAAAATCAATGCAAAATATGTTTATATTAAAAAAACATTTATTTCCTATTTCCGCATTATATTAAAGTTACCAATAATTTTATGAGATATCTTTCTTAAAGAATGTGGAATTTCATTTTTGTATTTTCTATTCAAATTAATTTATTACAAAAAATTTATTCGACCAAAATTAAACATCAGCAAAAAACATTGGATGAAATATTTGGAGACAAAAAATATTCAAAGAGCAAAAGAAATAATGGAGGAACAATTTAACGAAGTTTTCTCGTTCTGCAATATATTTTTTGATATTTCGGTGTTTTTCATTGATGCATTAAAAAAAGAGCACATTGTTAAAACGACACTTTTTCACAATTTTCCTTAAAATTCATTTTGAATTTTTAAATTTTCACCCGACGGCGCTTATCAGCACCGCCTCTGACCTTTTTACACTGATAAAAATTCTATAACGATACTTAAAAAATCGAGAAATTGTAGTAAAATAAGTTAAAAAATCCCTCCACCCAATAACTCACTCCCGAGGAACGCAGTTAAATATACAGCTAGTATTTTATCTTGTCAATTAAATGCTCATTTTTTTTTTCTTGACAATAGTATTTTTAAATAAAACTATCCTTTTTAAAATTTACAGATTTTTACCGGTTTTTTCGGGTCGGTAAAAATCAGTAAATTTACCGACCGATTTGGGGGAAAATCGATAAAAATCGGTAATCGGTAATTACCAATATTTACCGTTACCGAAAAATCGCATTTGCCTAACACTAATATCCAATAGTCTTATAATATAGTTGGCACATAGTAAAAAAAAACAGTCCCCGGCGTGTACAAAATCAAAACTTTGAAAGAATATATAACCTCGCTGGAGAGATGTTTGATAATGCAACAGTTGACACATTTTTTGAATACGCACAAGAACAGGCACCGAAACAAGAAGTTCAGAACTGGGCTCCACCACGGTGCTAGGTCGTTTCATAAATTCCGCCATTTCGCAGGTTTTTTGTCAAAAACTGGTTATAGCTTTGCTCAAACGCAACCAAATGAAAAGATCTTGCTTGGTATGGTCCGATAGCTATTGGTTAGCTCTATTAGCCTATCAAATTTCAAAAAATTTGATTAAGTTTTGAGAAAAATATTGAGTTTTTTGCACTTTTTAAGGCTATAACTTTCTTAAATCCCTATCAATTTTTTGAAATTTGTTAGGCTGATAAAGCTAACCAAGAGCTATCGGATGATATTAAGATCATGCAATTTAGCTGCGTTGGAGCAAAGTTATGACATGTTTTTGACGAAAAATCTGCAAAATGGCGGTTTTTATGAAACGCCCAAAGTGGCGGTTTTTATGAAACGACCCAGCACGCTCCACCACTTGGCTGTGTGTTAAACCATCAGATTCTACCGTCACCGTGCGGTTTTGGTGTACCAATACCTGGTATTACAGATTTTTATGTATACCTTCGGAGAAACGCTTCATTTTTTCCTGCCTTTGCTCAAACGCAACCAATTTAAACAATCCTGCTATCTTCCGTTAATTCTTATTGGCTACTCATATAAATAGACAAATTTCAAAAAATACCCTTGAACTTTTAAAAATTGCAAAAATAAATTGCACAAAATTGGCCCTTTTAGGAAAAAATATATCCCAAAATCAAAAAAATGGCATTTTCTGTGCCAAATTCTGTTACTAAAATACATCCAAATTTTCAAAAATTTCCCCGGTGGCGTCTGTCGGCACCACCGGCCCCTTGCATTTAAAGTTTTTAAATTAAAAAAAAAAGCTGGACAAAATATAAATAAGAGCTTAGAGTTATCGTGGAGAGTGAATTAACACCCATCGTACCTACCCTACCGATTGTTGATTTTGATTATTAAAATTTTTCTTAATTTATTGTAAAAAAACGATTTCCGGCCATTTTGGGTGTCGGAATTCCGATTTCCTGAATTTTTTGGAGCCCGGAATTCCGATTTCCGGAATTTTTTTTTGGGCGTCGTTTGACATCCTTGATGTGTAGGATGGTGAATTATATTGATATAAAATCGCAAAATATGGCCATAAAATATTGAGCAAAAATCCCGAAATATTGGTATAAATTTTAAAAAATATTGACATGATTTTTCCAAATTCAAGGAAATTTTGCAAAAAAAATGTATTTATTGATAAAAATTGCAAATGAGACACATTTCCAAGTTTTTGGGGGTAAAAACGCATTCGATTATTTAACATTTTTAATTAGGTATTTAAAAAAAATTTGCCAAAAATTTTCTCAAAAAATTCGAAATTTTTTATTTTTGTGCGATGTTTTTTGAAAATTTTCAAAAACTGATTCTTAGATGTGGATTTTTCGTTTTTATTGCATTTTTCTTATAAATTTTTTCAAAAATGCCAAAATATTGACATAAATCGCAAAATATTGAAAATATTGATATCGAAGTCCATCCTAGAAGCTTCAAACCAAGCTAAAAACTGTTTTTTGTAAACTGCCCACCATTATTTACGTCGGGTCGGTGTTGTTTCGGCGCCCACAATTCGGCGCCGGAGTCGTTTCGGCTCTCACGTTTCGGCGCCAAATCAAAATAGATGAAAAAATTCTTCTAAAATAAAAAAAACAAAGAAAACATATTTGGATAACATTTGCAATTTAATTTGTTCTTCCTTCTTTTTTAATTTTTTTTAGATTTTTGGTATGGAATATATATAAAAAACAAAACAAAAAGTTAAACTACCACACGAAGGGCATATTTGCGGACCAGCCTCCGATTTTTTGAAATCTTAACCCTAAATTTTTTTTGAATCTTAACCCTTAGTTTTTTTGAAAACCTTACCTCTTAGTTTTTCAAAAAAAATAGAAAAATTTGAAAAACAAAATTAAGGGTAGATTTAAAAAAACGGAGTTTTCTTCTATTTTTTCGTTTGGCGCCGAAGCATGCCCGGCGCCGAAAACGTGAGCGCCGAAACGTGGTGTTCCCATTTATGTGACATAATGCACGAATAAATATGGAATGGCTTGAAATTTTAGGAGAAAATATTACGGAATGTATGGGTCTAAAATGCAGTAATATTATATTTGAATAATATAATTAGATGTATTTATTTTATTGAAGCTGAGATCATATATTTAAGTTTTCATTAATTAAAATAATGAATAATAATTTATTCGTTGAAAAATGGGTATATTTGATTTTTTCACTATTTTTGCCAAATTTTCTTGCCTTTTTTTGCCGTTTTCGTACTTTTTTAAATTTTTTAGTCGACTTTATGGGATTTTTTTTTGACTAAAAAAGCTAGCCCAAAAAATGACCAAAAGAATTTTGAGATACTTTTTGAGAAACCCTACACGATTAGAGGTCTGGTGATGCCGATAGTCGTCACCGGGGGAAATTTTGAAAACTTATGGCCCGTTTGTTAATATGACAAATTGTACTCTTCTCCCATTTCTTCACCGTCCCAATTTTGATCAAAAACTTCGTTAAATTGTCCGTCCATTATTTCTTTTGCTCTTTGAATATTTTGTCCGTCCCTCTGTTGCGCATTTCCGTTTTTCCAAATGTGTCCATATATTTGGTCGAAATAATGAATTAATGTTTGCTTCATTCACTTCCTACGACCATTCTTAAGGGTAAATTTATATCAAAAAAAATCAATGGGGCAATGAAATAATATTCAGAAATAAATTATTTATAAATCTATCTGAATATTTAGAAAACAAATTTATACATATTTCTGCATTTTATAATAATTTTGCCATTTGCAGTAAAATTAGAGAATTATTTTTATAAAATGTGGAAATTAATTCTTATAATTTCTTTTAAAATTAATTTACTAATAAATATTTATTCAACCAAAATTAAACAGCAGCAAAAAACTTTTGGTGAAATATTTGGAAACAATTGGCAAAAAAGAAATGCGCAACAGAGGGAAGGACAAAATATTCAAAGAGCAAAAGAAATAATGGAGAGACAATTTAACGAAGTTTTTGATGAAAATTGGGAAGAAATGGGAGAAGAGGACAATTCATCACAAAAAAGTGAAGAAATGGAACAAAGAAATGATCAACAATTTGGCACTGAGACAAATGAACAAAAAATAAAAATAGTTGAGAAATTTCACCAAATGCGAAATGAATACAAAAAGAGAGGAGAATATTCATGGAATGAACATAGTAAAATTGAAACAAAAATAGCGAGACAATTGGGGGTTATAAGGAGCGAAATATACAAATGGAAAAAAGAACTTGGAATGAAGATAATAAAAATGACAAAAGAACAAAAAAGAAAAGTTATACAAAAATATTTAAAACGGAAAAAGGAATTTATGTCAAAAGGAAAACATTCCCTCAAGGAATGGGGCCAATTTAATGCCGAAACAAAAAGAAAAATTGGTTTTAGTCATTCGTCAATTAAGAAATGGATGAAAGAATTTGGACTTATGCGCTCTAAAATTAAGGATCCGAGCACAAAAATGAAAATCATCAGAAAATATGATGAAATTGAACAAAAATATAAGCAAGAAAGAGAGCACACAAAAGAGGAATGGGAACACTTTAAAGGGAAAATAACTAAACAATTAGGAGTCAATCCAAGGACAATTTATAATTGGAAAAAAACAATTAAGGCAAATTATTGAAGAAGAAAAATTGCCCAAAAACTAATTGACCAACAAATGAGAATCTATGGACATGGAATAGGAGCAAACGAAACGAACATAAAAATTAAGCGTACTCTGATAATTAAAATGTCAAAGCTTTGCTTCAAAGCAACCAAACTAATGATTCTTTGTATAATCCCTATAACCCTCAATTGTTTCGATTTAATTGCTATTTTTTTTAAATTTATTAATGAAAAGAAAATTTGATTTTTTAGTTTGATAAAAATTGCCTTAAATTTTTCATAAATTTCTGTGCACTTACAAATTAGAACGTTGCTTTAGGGGTGCCTCGACATTTGCGCCCCGGGACAAAGAAGAAGTCTCAGAACCAACTAAACTTAGATTTTTTAGTATCTTCAAAGTTCTCGAGTACTCGATTGGTATACCAAAAATGCAAAAAATTGATTTTATTTTGAAAAAGTTATGAAAAAAGATTATAAAAATCTCGATTTTGCAGATTTTCGTGTTTTTCAGGTCATAATTTTTTTGTAACTTTACTATTTTTTTTTATTTTTGGTATACTAATAGAATAGATTAAGGGCATTTGAATGATACTAAAAATCTTAAGTTTAGTTGGTTCTGAGATTTCCTCTGGGCATTGGGGCGCAAATGTCGGTTAACCGATTTAAGCATGATTAATAATAAATGAAACTTATGTAAGGTTTTATTTTTTTATTTTAATTTTCACTGACGGTTGACACAAGGATTATTCAAGTTGAACTGGGATGATGCTTTTCAATAATCTTTTAACGTGTTTTCGGTTAACAAGCCTGTGGCTACCGTCTAGACATTAAAAAGTCTATGTGCCTAATTTCCGCTTTAAAGCTTAACTTTATTTTAATTACTCAAAATTGCGTTTTGCTAATCATAGGTGGAAAACATAATCAAATTCATTGTACTAGAAAATTACGAAATTACCCAAAATATTAGTTATTTCTTTATTTGGACAATTAATTTAAATGTCCGGACCTCGACGAGTCAACTTGAGTTTGGACAACAGCAATTTACAACGTGATCGGGTTAATTTTCTGTGTTCAATGCATTTTTTTTAATATATTTTAAATTTTCACTATCTTGTCAAGAAAAGTTTGAAAAATTTTTGCATCGACAAAATTTTTTCTTAATTTAAAAAAAAATCGGGCTTTAGGGCGTGTATTTTTAGTTTTTGCATTTTTCTTCACAAATTTTTGATCACAAGCAAAAATAGTTGTGAAATAGTTGCAAAATGCCAAAATAGGTAAAAATTGGTGCTCAAAAGTCGCTCTAATTCGAAAATTGTTCGGAGAAAATGTGTTTTTCGTGCTTCTCTCATCAAGAACTATGCGCAAAAAAATAGGTAAAAACCTAAAAATCCGGGCCCTATATCTAATACACAATCCTTTTTTACAAGTTTTCCGAGATTCAAATATAATTGCAGGGAAAAAGGGTTCACCCATTGTGCCACAAAATATTTTGGTGAAAATTTTAGATCATTCTGAAAAATGAGCTGAGTCAGAAAAATACGCATCGCGATTTGTGAAAGTTTTTAGCACATAAAAATTAGTGTTAGGCACGGTATAGGTATTCGGTATATTTAATACCAAAATTTCGGTATATAGCGCGAAACATTGAAATTTGACCCTTTTGAAATATTTTGCATTGCCAATAGTCAGTAATTTTTTTTTAATAAATTAATTTGAATTGTCGACTTTCAACGAGCTTTTTGTTATATATCAATTTGAGTTTTGGACATCAGCGAGCATTATCGGTTCCTTTTTCTTCTCCGTCTTATGCATTTTACATTATTCTTGTCTCCCTTCAATAATATCATCCCCATTGCCAACAGATGATGGCTTCTTCTTCACTTTAAGCATTGCCTCGGCACATGGGTCGGGCATCAATTCCAACTGCTCTTCCGCGGGATGCTTTTCCACGAATGGGCCATGGATTTGATGTTTGTATAAACATAAAAAAATGCCAAGTTTTTTTTCCATCACCCCAAGTGGTGGATTGTCCTTTTTGTTCATCTTCTTCCACATGTCGGTGGCCAATTGTTGCGTTTTCCAAACCATTTTTTGCATATTTTTTCGTTCTACCTTATCTTGTTCAAATTTTGTCGATGCTTTACATATTACTGCCATATCTGAACAGTTATTTTGTTTAGCACAAAAAAATGAAGTATAATTTAAAGATTTACAAAAAAGGTGCGAAAAGGCTATAAAAAATGGTGCTAGGTCGTTTCATAAAAAAAGCCACTTTTGGCGTTTCATAAATTCCACCAATTTGCAGATTTTTAGCCAAAAACTCGTTATAACTTTGCTCAAACGTAACCAAATGAAACAATCATGGTATTGCCAAATAGCTATTGGTGAGCTCTATTAGCCAACCAAATTACAAAAAAATTCATGAAGTTTTAAGAAAAATATAGAGTTTTTTGCAATTTTTAGGGCTACAACTTTCTTAAAAGTTCATTCAATTTATTCAAATTTGGTATGCTAATAGAGCTAACCAATAGCTATCGGGCAATACCATGATTGTTTCATTTGGTTACGTTTGAGCAAAGTTATAACGAGTTTTTGACCAAAAATCTGCAAAATGGCGGAATTTATGAACACCCAAAGTGGCGGTTTTTATGAAACGACACAGTAGGGATGTGCGAGAAATGATTTTTACCGGGAATCGAGAACCGAGACCGGGAAATGACCCCGAGAAACGAGACCGAGACCGGGAAATTACCCCGGGAACCGAGACCGAGACCCCAAAAAACCCGGGAAATTTCCCGAGTCGGTAACCGGGAAATTTTTAACATAATGCAAAATTTTGTCTAAATTTGTATTATTTTTTTGAACAAAAGCAATTATATGATTCTCTAAAATTAACAGCAAGATGCATGGTCTTCTAAATATATATTGCTTGCGAATTATGCACATATTTCCGTCAGATCGAGGGTCAGGCATCCTTAAAATTTTGAAAATCATTACTAACAACAAATTTTGCTTCACCAGAAAAAAATCAATTTTTCTGAATCAAAATGAAATCCCGATCGTGCCTTCAATTCTTTTTTTGCCATTTTGGAGCCGTTTTTTAAACGAATCTTTATAAGGTAAAATATAAGATCTTTAAAATAAAAAACAATTTCAATCATCAAAATTGAAACGAAAAATTAAAATTTTGGTAGGGAATTACTCTAATTTGCCAGATTTGTTAGCAGATATAGACGAAAAAAAGGTCAATTTTTGGGAATTTTTAAGATTATTTCGAAGAAATCCAGAAATAATTTGGCATATCATACTTGCAAAGTAAAAATACTCAGGAAATTTGGAAAAAAAAATCTTTACATCATGTGTCTGTCTGTCTGTCTTTGACCCCAAAGCCATCTTTAACAGTGCAAAAATTTCCCGGTTTCCGAGAAACAAAACCCGAGACCGAGAACCGAGACCGAGACACGAAAAACCCGGGAAATTTCCCGAGTCGGGAACCGAGAGTCTCGCACATCCCTACGACACAGCACGTAAAAATTAAAGTTAAATGAATAATTCACGAATAAAAATAAAATAATACAGTGGATAAGCGAATAGCGTAAAGAACGCTACTAAAGTGACCATTTTGGCAAATTTTTATTCAAATATAAAATTTAGCTCGTTTTTGCAAATAATATTAATTTTCAAATCGTAAGGGAAAAAAATAATATTTTAGCACCTTCCGTTACAATAAACATACCCAATCCTATCTCTTGTACATTGTTCCACCATTTCTTAATGTAGTCATTGAGCAGCTTCATGTCGGAATAGGACAGTTCGTCGACTCTATCGTCCATTAATTTGTCCTTTATTTCGCCGACCAAATGTTGTAAAAATTCATTTTGGTGTTCATTTAGCTCTGCCACAAAATCATGCACATCACCATTGTGCAATGTCTCTTTGAATGTTCTTTCGGTTAACAGCGGCGCTACCGTGTCTTAGAAATGGTTATACTTTCCATTACATGGCGGGCGAAAAATATACGAGGCTACCGTACTTACTCGAATAGATCCCCCCTCTCGAGTAGAACCCCCCTCTCGGTTATAGCCCCCCTTTTGAGGGGGGTTGAACAATAGAGCCCCCGGGGGATCTATTCGAATAAGTACGGTATTTCCATTTTGAATTTCGTGATTAAAGGCTCGAATGATGTAAAGCCGAAATCGTCTCGTTTTTTTCCGAATCGTATATAATCACTTAGCCATCTATTTTGATGCTTTTTATGAAATTTGTTCTTTAATTTATACGGTTTATTCTCAATTTAGTTAGTACAGATTAGACACATGACATTTTTCATGTCAGTGACTATCCATGTTTGCCTTTTTAAGAAATTCATTACTAACTAGATATACAGAGGATTTATTGATTAGTTGTATGTATTCACTTTTCCCATGACATTTTCTATATCCTCTACTTTTGCATACTTAAGCTTCGGTCATTATGTGTTAAAAAGCATTGTTGCACGTATTTCCGACTCCGTGGGTCTGGTCGAAGTTCTTCATGGTCAAAAAGGTAAGGGTCGCGCACCAATGCTTTATTTACATCCAGCAACAATTTTTCCAAAATTTTCTTTTCGTCGGAGTTTGTCCCATTTTTGTACTTCACTTTCCAATTCTCTACAGTAACCCAGGTGCATAAATTTATAAAATTAACCTAAATTAAAAAAAAAAAGAATTTTAGCCAACACAATTTAACTGCCTCAATCTTTAAATATTTTCCTTTGCCCCATCCGAACAAGTCCCTGTGAACCGCTTTGATCACTTCCATTGCTGAGCTCATTAGGAGTTCGCCCTGCTCCAGGCCAAGCCATGGCTTCACACATAGACACTCAATTGGGTTTTCTTAGGAATTTGAAAAAAGAATTCAAATAAAAAAATCCAATTAACCCCTTTTTCTGGTTGCATTGCTTGATTCTGCCTGATGCTGCGCAACCATTTTTAGCTGATTACATTCCCAACTTTTCACATAAGCATCGACAGCAAGTGCAAACATTTGCCAATTTAGGCAAATTTTCTTCAATTCCTTCACTTTTTTGCCAAGTACTCGGTGCCGATGTTTTTGAATGTTGGCACAATGCCATTTTGCCACAAAATTATGCCAAACGAATCGTTTAGTTTGTGCCAATGCCTTGGCCATGTCTTGCTCCTCCGTCGTTGAGCTATCATCTTCAATCACTTTGATCGAAGCAGTAGGGATCATCATAGTGATTAGCCAGAAAAAAACAATATTGTACAACATTTTAAATAATCTTATTATAATGTAAATTATGCTTCATATTTATTATAGAGGTTTTGATTACTTACAAGACTGGCATTTACATATAAATTAGCGAGTGAATTCTTGTTGGCATAGAAATATGCATAAATTTAGGCATTTATGAAGAGATAATTGACATTACATTTAATAATGTTTATAAAATGAAATTGATTAAGAAAAAAATGGATATGTATTAGCTTTTGGATTATTATTTAAAAATATAAATATTTAAATCAATTTGGGTCCTATTTTGAAAATTTTAAAAGGATCGAGTGCATCTATCATTGCCAAAATTTTTCCCATCATATGACGCAAATTATTACTATAAAAAAAGAAAAGAATAAATATAAGGCTTAATCCAATCCAAACAGTTGAAAAGGCTCCTAAATAATAGCATCCTCATCAATCACAGATGGTGGCTCTTCTTCACTTAAAGCATTGCCTCGGCACATGGGTCGGCGCTCAACTCCATTGTCCAGTGGTCTCTTTGTATAAAAAAGTTCAAATGCGATCTTTGCTGTAAAATAATATTTTGAACAATTCTAACGCTAGATCATTAAATGTTTACGCTCGCAATTCAAGTTATTTTATTTTTTGTCATCGGTCTAACTTGACCTTCCTTCTTATTTCTTTTACCATCTAAAATTCCCCGATGATTAATCCAATTTCGGATATAACGATCGACAATACCATATGCACCGTACTCTGCTTGCTGATCAAATTCATCAATCAAAGTCAAGTCTAGTACATCACGACAGCCGATCCATGTAAGCAAAAAATAACGCACTAATTCTAAACTATTTATTTGTACCGATAATTCTGAACACAGTACGTTCGACTTCCTCATTGTGCGGAAATTGGTGTATAAGCAAACAAAAATAGTTGTATAGAGGTTCACCGGCTGGGACAAAGGCGAGTGAAAAAAAAACATTTATGCTGCTGGTAATTTTCCAAAAATTGAGAATGACGACCCGGCAAACGTTGCAACTTTCAATACATAGATTGGAAAAAATGAAACAATCAACCTACCTGGTGGCATTCGGAAAAACCTTAAATTTAATCACCATAAAAATGGGGGAGCGGAAAGTCCGACACCGGTAAATCCGACACAAGCGAAAAATCCGACACTTATTAAATTTAAAAAAAAACGAACTAATATTTAAATACAAACATTAATTTACACTCAAAGTAAATTTTATATATTTGTTTTTTAAAAATAACCATTGGCTTTGAATTTTTAAGAATTCAACTCCATTTTCACTGCCCAAACTAATAAGGTAACCTTTTAAAAAGGTGCATTTTCCCAATTTATAAATTGGAGTTAAAAACTAGGCCTAGGTTTTTACTAGGGTTGCACGGTTCCGGTACTTTTGGGAAGCACCGGTACCGGTACTGACCGGCACCATGATGACCGGTACTGGTACCCAACCTTTCGACCGGTACCGTTACCGGTACCGGTACTAACCAGTACTTTTTTCAAAAAATCAAACATGTGGCTATTTATAAAAATTGACATGTTGGGACCACTTACTTCATAATATTTAAATTTCCTGCGACGTGTGGGATGTGAAACCAAGCAAAAGATATCGAGAAAGAACTTCCTACCACCACACCGAATTATCAATGGGATGATTACTTAAAAAAAATTAATTTATAATGAATTTTCCTCCAAAGTTTCCCTTTTCTTTCAATTTTCCTCAACAATTTCTTACTCCGGAGTACCGGTACCGGTACCTGAAAAAACCGAAAGTACGCCGGTACCAGTACCGGTACCGTGCAACCCATTTTTACAATTTTTTTGGTCTGCGGCGAATGATAACGTGGAGGCCGAAACGCCGGTGGCCCCAAAAAAGTATGAATAAATAGGAGTTTGGCAATGCTTTTTTGGTTGTGAATTCAAACGTTTGGTGGGGGCGGCAATTGTGTGGGGTCTATTTTTCCATCCACTTCTAGGGGGGGCAGGGGGGGGGGGTTGGAGTGCTTAATTGGAGGGCGGGGCGTCAAAATTTTTTCATAAGCTTTCTCTTTGAATTGCTTTTTAATTGAGGTAATTTCAAATTTAAACTTTTTTTAAAAGATTATTGTATAGGTTTGTTAACCCCAACCATGGGCTGCCTACCTATAACAGAAATTTTAACTTAGTATAAATAATATTACAATTCAAAGATTAAATTTAAATGTAAATTAATGAAAAATTAACAAAATGAAAATAATCCATTTCTGAATTCAGATTGTAGAGAAAAATGCGCGATCGCATGCATGATACTCTTCTATCAAAGAATGTAAGGGATTATAATCAAGAAATCATTAACTACAGCACAGTATCGATGTCACTGTAGAGCAGTGTTGCCACCCGAAACCCGATACCCGAAACCCGAGCTTTTTCTCGACCCGAAACCCGAACCCGAAAATTATCGAGTGCCCGACCCGAAACCCGGACCCGAATTTTTTCCCAACCTGAGGAATAGATGATAAAAATATGCACTGGTAAGAACAGGGTGACTCCCAGTTTTGCAACAAATTCTTGGAATTTACCATTTTATAGCATAATCTGTTAACAAATCACACCAAAATTTTCAAATTTCCCAGGCGGCGCCTATCGGCATCGCCGGACCCCCCAATTCGCTTATGTTTTCTCAAAATCTATCAAAAAATAGATAAAAAATTGTCTTTTTGGTACAAAATCTGTTACCAAAATACACTCCAATTTTCAAATTTGTTTCCCGGCGGCGCCTACCGGCACCGCCTCCTCCCCCCCCTTGGTGAAAATTTTCATAGGGAACCAAATTTTTTAAAATTTCTTTCTGAGGCTGCTTATGGGCTCTATTACAGGGTTACCCGAAAACCGAAACCCGATACCCGAAACCCGGTCTTTTTCCTGACCCGAAACCCGACCCGAGCTTTTTTCGAAAACCCGACCCGAAAATTGGCTGGGCTTCTGGTGGTGCCGATAGGCGCCACCGGGAGAAATTTTGAAAATTCTGGCCGATTCATAACAGATTTTTACCCAAAAATTTGAATTTTGAGTCATATTTTGAAAATTTTCTAAGCGATTGAGTGTCCGGCGGCGCCGACATGCCCAGCCGGAAAATTTTTTTAAAACAATTAAAGAAACTAATTGAAAAAATGTAAAAATATAACATATTTGAATATTTCGGGATTTTTGTACTTAAAAATTCTTGGCACCTATTGGCATTTTCTACTATTTCCAATTATTTTTGCCTGAGACTAATTTTTGAAATAATTTCTCAAAAATTTGTTTATTTTTCCAAAAAAATTTTCCGGCGGCGCCTAACGCACCGCCGGACACCTCTATATTTCTTCAAAATTATCTCAAAAATCTTCCAAATTTTATCATTTTTTGGTCATAATCTGCTAACAAAATACACCCAAATTTTCAAAAATTTCCCCGGCGGCGCCTATCGGCACCGCTTCCACAGCCCCTCCCCCGCTTGGTGAAATTCTCCTTCTTATGTCCTTTGAAATCAGTTTATCAGTCCTTTGAAATTGAGTTCACCCGATACGAACCCTGAGTTTACCTATTAATTTTTTTTATTTTTTTTTTCAATTAAACTTTTTTTGACCCGAAACCCAAAACCCGAAACCCGGTCTTTTTCCCGGCCCGAAACCCGACCCGAACTTTTTTGGCCGACCCGACCCGAAACCCGACCCGAAACCCGACCCGAGTTTTTTCTTGACCCGCGGCAACCTAGCTCTATTAGTGCTCTAAAATTAAAAAATTTACCCACCTATAAGAAAGTTATGAACCAAAACATACAAAATGGTAAAATTGAAGAATATGTGTACCTCGCCAATTTCGACAAATGAAATATCATTCGACTCCTCTCGGTCTGTAATGTTCGAATCCGAATGAATTTTTTTGCGGAAAGCATTCTGAACAGAGTTACAGACAAGGGACTGAAGTGTCCAACCCCGCTTGGGACTCAGTTATCCAAAGTCTAATATGCATTAAAATGCATTTTATCCAACAAAATTTATTTTCGAATCATCAAACAATTCAATATCTTCTGTATCAATTTCATCCTTTTCTGCTGGGTCATATGCTCTGCCCGCCAACACAAGAAATTCTTCAGTTGGATCAGAATTTTTTGCACGAACACTTTTCAAAAAAAATATATCGGGCAAGATTTCCCGCAATATGATATTTTCTGCGGCCATGTGAAGAGAAACTTTCTTTGGCATGCCGCCAAGAAGATTCAATTCTGTTAGTGTGTGCTCCAGTTTCCGGATCTTTAAATGTGACTGAATGATTCACCTGTCAGTTTAAAAATACTTGAAGAGACCCTTTTCAAACAGCCCACCTCCCCTCTTTACTTTTAAATGGATATAACCCTGCATTTGGTCATAAGCTTTCCAGCAATCTGAAATGACTGTTGTTCCTTTTTCTACCCATTTTTCCAAAATTGGTAATAATGTATGAGCATCCCTAAATACATTTTTAAATATGTACCAAAATTATTTCCCGAAACCTTTTTTCTACTATTTCTATGAAAATTCTTCCGCTTTCACGTTCAATCCCGCCGAAACCCAACAACCTTCGACTTTGTGGCCTTTCCAATATTTTCCTTTGCCAAATTTACTCTCGTCAATTTCCACGGTTTTGCCAATTCCGCCCAACTTCACCGGATTGCCAATTAAGGTCTTCAAAACAACTTCCCAGCAAAATAAAGTTCAATCAACTGCTGTTTTTTTCAGAAATATCCAATGCATGGCTTCTATTTTTGAGTGAGATTCCACGTTCCCACGGATGAGCAAAACCAAGTATCTATGAGGAAATTTAATTTACTCAGAAGGCCGCGGAGCGGCCCGCCAATGGCGAGCATGCGGGTACGGAGCAAGTAGTTGGGCGCCCGAGTGAGCGGAGGGGTTGCGAGCGCCTGGTTAATGTCGGGCCGAAGGCCCTGACATCAGGCGCGAGCAACCCGGAGCGAGCGAGCGGCGCCCCAACTACTGGCCGCCGTAGTCGTGTGTGCGGTGTCTTGGCAAAAAATGCCACCCAAATTCTTCTACCCCTAGCCAGCCCCTAGTATCCACCAGTTACCTGAAACATGCTCAATTTTGAATGCTCAAAAAAAGTTGCTCTTCTGAATTCCTTCACATGGAACCAAGCCGAAATTCTGCAGTTTTCCCAATAACAATTTCTTGTCTTTGCAAATATCGTGAATTTCAATAAGGTTGACCATTTGGAAGGGAAAATTGGCAATGATTTATAAACGAACGGAATGGATGAGAATGATGGCAGCCGGAGATGGTGACAATCGCTGAGTCGGAGAGCCACACCAACCCCCCCCCCCCTCTTCCGTCCACAAAAATAGCTCATTTGCATTTTCTCAAATTACTGGCCGTTTTAATTCAAGTCTCTGTTTTTTTGAAGCATTACAGTTGAGTCCCAACGGGGTTGGACACTTCAGTCCCGTGTCTGTAACTCTGTTCAGAATGCTTTCCGCAAAAAAATTCTTTCGGATTCGAACATTACAGACCGAGAGGAGTCGAATGATATATCTTTGTCGAAATTGGCGAGGTACACATATTCTTCAATTTTTCCCAAAAATATATACAAATTCTGACTTTTTTGGGTTCTTAAAATTGTAACTTTTTTAAGTTTTGGTCAAGCGCTTAGGAATAGTTTATTCATACCTTCGAAACACTTAAAGCTTTCAATTGTTATAGAACTTGTAAAATTTAGTCAACAAAGGAAAAAGTTATAAAGCTCTAAAGAGGTCTGGCGCCGAATTGATGGTATCCGGTGTGTGCATATGATAAAAATTTTGGTGTGTCCTTTGAATTCACAAAAAATTCCCCCTATGTCCTTTGGAATCACCTTATCGGTCCTTTTAAATAGAGTACAGCCGAAGGCAACACCGTTTTAGCATTATAATTTTTTTTTTCTCAAAAACCCGAAACCCGAGGTTTTTCTCGACCCGAAACCCGAAAATTTCCGAGTGCCCGACCCGAAACCCGAAAACCCGAATTTTTCCCGATCCGCGGCAACACTGCTGTAGAGTGGCGATTTTTGTGGATGCAAATTTAGAAACCGACAAAAATGTGTTTATTGTGAATCATCCCCAAATGAAATAATAGTATACTAATTTTCTGTTGGTGGATGCACTACAGTACCAGTTTACCTCAATGGCCATTGATTAGATGTGCCTTACATTTAGTTTAGGGTTCAGCCCCGACCCTTCGGGGACAAGAATGTCGGGGAACGGAGAACACCGGGGATGGGATGTCGGGGATTGGGTCGGGGATGAGGCCCAAAAATGGCTTCGCGTCGGGTCGGGGACGTCGGGTCGGGGCTGAACCCTAATTTAGTTATTTAATTTTGTTGTTACAATCAAGAAAAAGTTTTTGGTATTGGCGATATTAATCAAATAAATAAATAACAGAAAAACTAAACGCCAAAAATTATTGGGAGAAGAAATGGGAAATAGAGTAACGTGCGAATTTACCCATGCGTGTTTATGGACAGAGGTGCTAGTGCGTTAGTTAAATGCGCCATTTTTACAAAATTTTAGACTAATAAAGTCATAACTTTTCCTCAAAAACAATTAAATCAAACAATCTTGGTATTCATTCGATTTATATTTGTAAAATTTTTTTTGGATCATTAAGTTTATTTATAATTTTTTTAAACAATTGAATAACGCAAAATTTAATAATAAAATAATCTGACTTCTTATAATTAATTATTTTCTTTTAGGGAAAAAACGTTAAGCGTAAGGTTCAACCTGTTGGGTGCCTCGACATTTGCGCCCCGGGACAAAGCATAAGTCTCAGAATCAACTAAACTTTGACTTTTTAGTATATTTCAATAGTTCTCGATGTACTCTATTTGTCTAGCAAAAATCAAAAAAATTGGTTTTATTTTGAAAAAGTTATGATAAAAAGATTACAAAAATCTCGATTTTGCAGATTTTCGTGTTTTTCAGGTCATAATTTTTTTGTAAGTTTACTAATTTTTTTTTATTTTTGGTATACTAATTGATCATATTAAGGGCATTCGAATGATACTAAAAATCTTAAGTTTAGTTGGTTCTGAGATTTCCTCTGGGCATTGGGGCCCAAATGTCGGGAGCAAATATCGGCTAATATTTTTTATTATATGAAAAAGAAGAAATTAATACATTATGGAGATGGAAGGAACTATATAGCAACAATACAATTTTGTGAGTAAAATTCTGACAATACCAAAAAAATAATAATATTTTTATTTTTATTCCAATTGTTTGTAAAATAAAATAAATTTCTTAATTTAATTAAATTTAAAAATTTCTTATTAAATTGTTTCACTCTTCTTGGAGGATCGTCGTTACGGATTCGTGTATTTGTTTTTCTTTTGAGAGTTCGTAAGTTCGGGTTAAGAATTTCCGTAAATGAATACATAAAGCGAAAAACGCGCCAAAAAGGCAGCATTAAATTTTTTTAATTTAACATTTTGTTTATAGTGTTCAATTTCTTAAAAACCAATCAATAAATATGGATAGCTCAGACTTTTATATATATTTTTAAAATCTTGAAAGCGCTTTCATCTTGGTATAAAATTAATGTTACCTGTTGGATTTCCAATTTTTGATTAACTTAAGAATAAAGGAAATTTTTTGAAATCCGAAGGCCTTTGAAATTTTTCTGGAAAAGAAACGCGAGAGCTGCTGCTCTAGAAATTTGCAATGTGAAAGGTGAGGGCTCTTTCTCGAGTGTGAAGACATTACGATGCTGGTGATACAAGCCTCAAAATTTTCTTCTGCAAACTGCTTAAGTGGTGATTTTTATGCTAAAGTTTTTTTCAAAAGTGTATAAATAGGCAAAAATTGTTAAAATGACTTTATTCAGCATATTTTTCTCTAGTTTTCACTTTGTTGAGCAATTCGGGATCGGAGATAAAGAGTAGAGATGCTCGAGACCCAAAATTTCCCGAGACTCGAGAACCGAGACCGAGACCGAGAAATGACACCGAGACTCGAGACCGAGACCGAGACTTGACACCGAGACTCGAGACCGAGACCGAGACCCCCAAAAACCCGAGAAATTTCTCGACTCGAGAACCGAGACCGAGAAATTTCTTTAAAAAATAGGGTGAAATTTTTTTTAAACCAAAAAAAGCATTTTTATATAAAAAAAATTACGCATTCATTTAACAAATTGAAATAAAAAAGCTAGTAAAAAACCTAAAAAATTGACCTTTTGGGGGCAAAATCTGTTAACAAAACTTACTAATATTTGTAAATTTTTCCTTACGGCGCTTATCGGCACCGCGGTCACTCAACCCATTTAAAATTTTTCATTTTTTAGCAAGTTTGTTACCAAAATATTTCTTAATTTTGAAAAAATTTTCCGCGGCGCCTATCGGCACCGGCGACCCTTAGTTTGACACCCCCCTGTGTTATTCCTGTTAATAGATTTTTCCCTTTACTTCGGCAATTTTTTGTAGTTTTTTGTACATTCTTCGTTTTTAGGAATTTTCCTAAAAAATAAGGTTCGAACAAATGGATTTTTTATTGAATGACTCATGCTTGGGAAAGTAAATTCAAAAAACATTTCAAAAAGTTTATGATTATGTTTATGATTTGCAATAAAACAAAAAATTATTTTTTGTAAGTATGTGTTTTTCATCAAGGGCGAGGCAGCAGTGCCGATAGGCGCTGACGAGAAAAATTTTGAAAATTTTAGTGTTTTTGGTAACAAATCTTGCATAAAAAGACGAGTTTTTAAATTGAAATTACTCTTGAGAGAATATACCGAATGAGGTCCGATGGTGCCGATAGGCGCCATCGGGAGAAATTTTTGAAAAATTTATGGCCGCTTTGTTAACAGATTTTACCCTAAAACTTTATGATTTCGCTGATCAAATAAATTGTTCTGGTCCAAAAACTCAATCTTTAGGGGTGTAAAAAAAGTCTCGGAAACCGAGATCAAAAGACCGAGACCGAGATCGAGACCGAGACCCAAAAAAACCCGAGAAATTTCTCGACTCGAGAACCGAGACCGAGACTCTCTAGCATCTCTAATAAAGAGCTCAAAAATCTCATTTTGAAAAAATTCTTCTAAAAGCAAGAAAACCCAGTAAAAACACCAATTTTTAAAACTCACAGGGGCGTAAGCAGGTGGTGCCGATAGGCGCCAGCGGGTAAAATTTTGGAAATTATGGTCTGATTTTCTAATGGATTTAAGCCTAAAAATGGCCATTTTTGAAAATTTTTATCGATTTTCTTATAAAATTCTGAAAAACTCAAAAAGGAGGCAAAAAGGAGGCGGCCAGGTCAAAAAGGAAGAAAATGCCTCCTAAAGGAGGTATTATCGGCACCCTGTTACTTATCGATCACCCAGTATTCAACTCTCCATACAATGTGCGTGCTATAAGTATGCAGGACGTGTAAATTTAGTTATAACCTCCTAATCGTACTCTACCGTACCCGTGAGTGACCGCTGCTTGCCATAACCCCGCGCACATTCCTGCTCTATGTATTAGAGATGATTTTGGAGAAACCTTATAAAGGAATGGTTGGCAGAGCCGTTGGGAAGGTGCCTAGACATTTGCGCCTCCGACATTTGCGCCCCGGGACAAAGCATAAGTCTCAGAATCAACTAAACTTTGACTTTTTAGTATATTTCAATAGTTCTCGATGTACTCTATTTGTCTAGCAAAAATCAAAAAAATTGGTTTTATTTTGAAAAAGTTATGATAAAAAGATTACAAAAATCTCGATTTTGCAGATTTTCGTGTTTTTCAGGTCATAATTTTTTTGTAAGTTTACTAATTTTTTTTTATTTTTGGTATACTAATTGATCATATTAAGGGCATTCGAATGATACTAAAAATCTTAAGTTTAGTTGGTTCTCAGATTTCCTCTGGGCATTGGGGCGCAAATGTCGGGGGCGCAAATGTCTGTTAACCGTTGGGAAAGAACAATTAGAATAACGACAAAGTAACAACCCCTAATTTTAATAATTTATTCAAATTCAAAAAATAATAATAAAATTGATTTGTACGCTATTTAAATAAATATGAATTTTACTAATAATTATTTCGTAGCATCATTCAATTGACACGAATTTCTTAAAATAAAATAAAAATCAATGAGGAAAAAATAATTTAATATGATTATATAAATTGAAAAAATAAATTATTTTGCATTACATATGATTATATTATTTTCCAATAATTTTTAAAAAATGTGGAAATTAATTTTTATCTTTTATATTGAAATTATTTTAATAATAAATATTTATTCAACCAAAATAAAACAACAGCAAAAAAAATTTGATGAAATATTTGGGGACAATTGGGAAAAAGGAAATGCGCAACAGAGGGACGGACAAAATATTCAGAGAGCAAAAGAAATAATGGAGAAACAATTTAACGAAGTTTTTGATGAAAATTGGGGCGGTGAAGAAATGGGAGAAGCGGTCAATTCATCACAAAAAAGTGAAGAAATGGGAGAAAGAAATCGACAACAATTTGGCATTGAGACAAATGAACAAAAAAGACAAATAATTGAGAAATTCCACCAACTGAAAAACGAATACAAAGAAAGGGGAAAATATTCAAGAAAAGAATGGAATAAAATTGAAGAAAAAATAGTGAGACAATTGAGGGTTGTGCGGGACGAAATATACAAATGGAAAAGGGAATTTGGAATGAATAAACCAAAAATAAATGAAAAACAAAAAAGAAAAAGTATTCAAAAATATTTAAAACTAAAAAAACAATTTGTATCAAAAGGAAAACATTCCAAAAAAGAATGGAACCAATTTTTTGCCGCGACAACAAAAACAATTGGTTCAAATTATACAACAATTATTAGATGGATGAAGGGATTTGGGCTCACGAAAGGAAGTTGTAGAATTAAGGATACGGTCATGAAAATTAAAATAATGCGTAAATTTGATGAAATTGAACAAAAATATAGGCAAAAACGAGGGCATACAAAAGAAGAATGGAAACAATTTCAACGGACAATAACCAAAAAATTAGGAGTTAGTCCACGCTCAATTCGTAGATGGAAAAAACAATTAAAGCAAAAAAATTAAGAAGAAGAATTTACCATAAGCCCAATGGAGCGTCAACATTTTTCTTCACCACTAACAAATAAAAATCAATGAGAAAATTTAAGAAAGAAGAGCACAAAGAAACGACCATTTACGAAAAATATAAAATCAACTTTTGTTTGTTAACCAATTTCATTCCCACATTTATTCTTTATGACCCTTTTATATGATAATTATTATTTGAATTAGGATTGAATAGTTGAAATGTTGCAAAAAGGTGTAAAAAAAGGATTAAACATAGTCCAATAGGTTAAACAAAAAAAACTTATAATATCATAAAATAGCGATTCAATTTTTCGGTCGAGTTTTTTCGGAAAAAAAGTAGACCTCGCCTATTCTTATTCTACCTAATGTGCCTGCAAGTTTTTTTTATAGTTTTAAATGAATAATTTTTTTCATGATTTTCTGGTGAATAAATTGCATTCAATTTAACCCGGGTACCTTTAATAATGAGATGAAAACCCCAATCTTCAAGGGCTGGAAATTTTTCTTTAAATTCAAAATAATAATAAAAAGGCGACAGATTTTTTTCCTTAAAATAACGAACAAGAAACTGTTTATAATAAAATAAAAGAAAACAAAAATTTGTCCATGGATAATCCAATTATAAAATATAAGGTATTGTCCTCAAAATTAGATTGGTACTGAGCCGTTATATAAAAGCTAGAGATGCTCGAGAGTCTCGGTCTCGGGTCTCGAGTCGAGACTTTTCTCGGTTTTTTTTTTGGGTCTCGGTCTTGGTGTCAAGTCTCGGTCTCGAATCTCGGGAAATTTTGAGTCTCGAGCATCTCTAATAAAAGCCATCAAAAAGGACAAAATTTAAAAACCTGACCAATTGTCGTCTGTACTTGCTAGTAGTGCATTTTATTTTCTTTTTGTCCGATCCGATCCCGACTCTGTTCCCTTCCCATTACGTTTCGTGGAATTACATTTACATATCGCATGTTTGTCCTTTCCCATTTAGAATAAAGACATTATCCAACTGAAGACCATTTTTGGAAATCAGACGAACACCATATTCAACGAAAAGGGTAATTTTAGTCGGGCCGTTTTAGTCGAAGGGTCATTTTAGTCGGAGGGTCATTTTAATCGGAGAGTCTTTTCATTACGACGACGATTAAAATTATTTTTAAATTTTCTTTAATCAATTTTTATAATGCTCTTGTGTCTGTCTACCTTTAGAAAAACGGGCTTCATTGACAAGAAAAATGGGTGACCACTAGGGTAAGAGGACACAACCGGTTTAAAACCGGTCCCCCCGTTTTCGGCTAGGCCGGTTTTGCTGTCCCCGGTTTTCGGTTTCGGTTTTTGGTCCAGCACCGGTTAACCGAAAACCGAAATCGGTTTTTAGCCTTATTTCCTGTCCCAACTTTTGTATACTTAATTTAAATTCTTTTTTAACAATTTTCTTATTAATTGGTTCATTTTGGAGGTTTTTTTGATTATTCTTTTCTTTCCTATATGTATAAGCAAGGCTCGCTGACTATCAAAACCTTGAAAATTTCCCCTGTGAAGCGAATGCTTCGACTCCCGTTAGTATGCGCAGTCGAAGAGGGAGACAAACTAAAAATATTCGCTTTGCTGGGCGCAACAAACTTAATGATTCCATGAGCGAATACTCTGAAAAGGATCAAAGCTTTGAGGATGACCCAAAGGAGGCAACTGCGCATAATACATCTGAAGACATAAATTTCAGCACTGTGCAAATTAACTTCGCTACTACGCGAAATCCTAACTGCCAAATTTAGCGTTGGGTAGAAAATGCCCTTTTTCAAGACGACTCTACTTCGTCGGGCCCAAGATTCATTGAGACATGCTGGAACAACCCACGTGGCACCTTTTTTGCAGATCCACTGCCTGGTGACAGAATGGATTTCCAAAAGACGGAAATAATAAAAAAGATTATTTCTGAAATTTTACCATTTGAGCATCTGTTGTCAATTAAATTGGTTCAAGAATTGACGGTGCAAAACGATGGTGACAGCTGCGGGTACTTTGTGTGCCTGTATGCTGAGTCCTGGCTTATGAACAATCGTTCATTTGTTCTGCCGGACTTGAACATAAATTATGAAAAAAAGCGCATTTTATGGCACATCAATGAGCTTTACGGCTCTGACAGGGTGCCATATCATCCGAGGGAAGGGGTGCCTGCACCCTACCCAATAGTGTTTCATCACAATGCGGATGAAGCGCAAACATCGTCCAAGGCTATGGAGCCGATGGACATAGATGAATCGGATGACATAATATGTCTTGAAGATTCTCCTCAAGCTAAAGTGGCCGATGATATGCTCGTTGACCCTTCGGCTCCAGCAGTAACAGCTGTTCTTGCTCAAGCACCGGTGATAGGCGAAAACCAAGCTGACACCCACGGTGTTGTATCAGACTCTTGCATACCGCAGGAGCCGATCGCACAGGCTGATGATGTTATTTTCGTCAGACCAAAGACGCCGCCAAGGCGATCAGTGCGTGTTCAAAAAAGGCTTTCAGCATCTGTTAGCCGTTCGCCTTCACCGGCACCAAAGCGCCCCCCACCAGCGAATACGTTGGGACCGGCAAATCTGTTAACTAAACGTTGCCATACGGTTCACAAGGGGTGGTGCTGCGCTGCAGCGGCAGCCAAACATTACCCGGAATACTGTAACTCCGGAAAACTTGGGGAGAAAAAATGTCCCGACTGTGTAGCACATCTCTTCAATCATGAAAACTGTAGCCTTTGCTGCCGTAACGGAAGAGTTGTGTTGCCAAAACTCAACCCACACCCTGATGAGCTCAAGAAGCTGATTGTTGGTGAAAACCAACCCAAACAGGGCAAAGAGTTTGTGCGGCACATGTCGCGTTACAATAACCTGCTCCAATTTGCGAGCATTTCCGCTGGAAATAAGCCAAGCCCAGCTGGCGGGCCGATGGCCGTTATTCTAAATGGAGAATTCCATCGCCGCATCAGCAGTATGCAAGCTGGGACAACCCAGATTCCTGGCTTCGGCCAATTGTATATTCTGGACCCAGTCGAGGCAATGGAGCAGCGACGAAATAACCCCACTTTTACCGGGGAGAAAATCACAAACGAAGATGAGTTTGTTCAAGGTCATGAGCTCAATGAGCAGACCCTTGAGCTCTTGGAACAAATGATCCAAGCGCATCACCCTGCTGCGCAAGCATATAAGCAGGCACGTGAGCAGCTAAAGGAGCTCCTCAAACAGCAAAAGCCGGAAGAGCTTCGCTTCTTCCGAATGACGTTGCTGAACGAGCGCAGAACTCCTGCTGCTCTCAAAGACCCAAAACTCCACCCTCACCAAATTATCACCCCTTCAACGGGTGAAGGGATGTTCGCAATTCATGCGGATCCCAGTGGAGCACCGACCTCAAAGGGGATTTGGGTTGAAAATAAGCAGGGGCAATTAAAAGAAATTGCTCCGTTCAGTCCGTGGACTGACAGCCTTACATACCCATTAATTAAGCCAATGGGCGACGATGGATATATTACAGGCATTAAATATGCGAAGCTGCCATCGCGTAAGCGAAAGAGCGCACAAAATGTTGCGGGTCTATTTGACTCTGAGGCTGAGTCCGACAATAATTTATGCGAAACTGAATCTGTTGCGTCTTCTGATGCAGGATCAGTCGCAGAATCAGATGTTGGCTCTGTCGCATCAGCATCATCCTTGTATGGCCGAATTGACAAATCAAAAAAATTTGTCTCCCTTCGAGATTATTGCAAATATTATCTCGCCATAAGGGATGAAAATGTGGAGTTTCAGTACCACCACATTCTTTCGTGTGGTGGAGGACTTGGTCAACGCTGGATCCTTGACCAGGCAGCAAAAATTGATTGGCAAGTTGCCACATTTTTGCGTAGGCCTGACATGGACCTGCGGATCAGCACTCCAAAAAATTTGCTGCAGTATTTGGTCAACCAATACAACAAGCAGCAGGCACGGCAGAACCCCAATGCCCCACAAAAAACTGTTGATGACATTGGGAGTGTTGTTAGGCTATCCGAACACAACGTTAACTCTCTTCAATATTGGAAAAAGATGTATGAAGATTGTAACACTGTTTTTGCACGGTGTCACGACGCGAAGAAAGCGCGTCTCTTCATAACCTTCACGAACAACAGGGAATGGCCTGAGTTCAAAGATAACATGTACAACAACGGTCAAGCATTTACTGACCGGTTTGACATGTGGATGCGTGTGTGGAATGGCAAAATTGCTCAGTTTCACGAAGATCTTTATGAAAAAAAGTTCTTTGGTACCATCCTTGGGTCAGGGGAATCTATGGAATTCCAAGGCCGTGGCGGTCCCCATACACACACTGTTGTCCAAACAGACCTGGAAGCAAATCCAGACGTCATTCAAGAATATATATGGGCGCATATTCCATCATTGCCAGACAAAGATGATGATACGCCCATGGCGCAAATGCATCGCGAAATTCGGGAATGGATACGTTTGCAATTGCACAGGTGCAGTGATACCTGGTGTGGTCCTCGTGACCAAAATAACGGGAAATGCAAAAAGGGGTTTCCCGCCCCGTACTCGAAATGTACAATTTTGCGCCCAGACAGTCCCGCGTTATATTACCGGCCCAGCCCATCCGAGGGTGGTGCCCAAATAGAGGTGAACGGCTTAATATACGACAACTCCCATGTCGTGCCGTACAACCCTTATATTTTGTTACGTTACCGAGTACATCATAATGTACTTTTTGCTTACGGCAACAAATCAAACATCAAATATGCGCTGAAATACCCTTTTAAAGGGCCTGGGCATTGTTATGTCGAGTGCAAAGAAGAGTCCGGTAATAAAATCGGTATCGATGAGCCGGCTCAATATGCCAAAATGAGTTTCCGTGGTGCAACGGAAGCATACGCCATTGTTCACTCAATGCCGTTTGTCCGACTTTCACACCACGTTGTGAAATTAGGCATTCACCTACCCAATCAACAGCCCATTGTATTTAGGGCTTTCCAGCTGGTGAGCAAAGCTCATCAAATCCAGCAAGGCGAACTGCCAGAAACGCCATGTTCCGCCTATTGGAAACAATGGCAAAATGAATGGAGACATGACCCTAAATTCAAGGACATGCTCTTCGAAAAGGTCCCGGAGCAATTCCGATGGGCAAAGGACAAATGGGTCCTTTACAAAAGGAAGCAAGTTAAAAGACCTCCAATTGGTCGAATTGTTCCAGTCCCGCCATCAGACCCGGAAAAGTTTGCGCTGTATTCACTCATGCGCCACTTTCCAGGGGATCCTGCTCATTTAAAAATGGTGAACGGACAGCCTTGCACATCATTCATTGAGGCTGCAATAATGCACGGCCTCCTTGAGGACGACAAAATCTGGGACAAAACACTCGCTGAGGCAGCGCTATCGCGATGGCCTGACCAAATGAGATGGCTCTTCGTAAGCATCCTGGTCTATGGGAAGCCGAGTAATGCCATTGAATTGTGGAATAAGTACAAAGATCAAATGTACAACCCAAAAGGCATTATAACTTTGGCACAACGCCAAGCAAGTGAGCTGAAAGCATTAGCCGATATTGATTGGCGATTGCACAACTTTGGCTTCAGCTGCGTGCACTTTGGCTTGCCAGATCCGCCAAATTCCATTGCAAAAAATACTGATCAAGCAATTGAGGAATTTTTCTTTGGCGATGAAGATTTGAATTTGCCTCCCGGCCAACCAAATCCTCGGCCAATGCCAAATAATCCGCCACTCAACAGTGATCAACAGAAAGTCTTTGATGCTGTTGTTACGGCAATAAAGTCCGATCCCAAGGATCAGACTGTACCTCGCCGTTTCTTTATATACGGCGACAGAGGGACAGGAAAAACTTTCCTATTTGGCCAACTTATCAAGCGCTTGCGAAAGCCCCCCTACACCCTAAAAGTGCTTGCAACGGCATCCACTGGGTGTGCGGCAATATTGTTGCCTTATGGGAAGACGGCTCATTCCACGTTCCGCCTGGGCAGAGAAGTCTCGCTGGACAAGCTCCCAAGCATTCCGCATGAGAGCTTCTTTGCCCGCCGGATCCGTGAGGCCCAACTCATCATTATTGATGAGATCACCATGCTTCACAACACGGTGATAGAGGTCATTGACCGAGTGTGCAAAGAAATGGCAATTCGCCAGCAAAAGGACCTGCTTTACGGAGGAAAAACGGTCATTTTCAGCGGTGACTTCAAACAGTCGCTGCCGGTCGTACCTCATGAAGGCTTAACTACACAAGTCACGGCCTGTTTTCAAACTTCTCCGTTGTTTGGTCAGTTCACCGAGATGAAATTGACAATCAACCAGAGATTGGGCCAAGGCCAGCAAGCGTACTTGCAAATGTGCAGCCAAATAGGGCTCGGAGAGACAGGAGAACACTTCTGGATCCCTGCGAAGTTCCTCGTAAAGAGCAAGGAAGAGCTGATTGACTTTGTTTATCCAAACTTCCAACAACTCCTTGGCAATGACAAGGAATTGCTCAACCGTTTGATTCTCGCTCCTCACATTGACACGTGCGACGAGATCAACGAGATTATGATGGCGAATGTGCCAGGTCAAGTGCGGGAATATTTGTCCACTGACAAACCCCTTGACGATCGCCCGCTGGACATTGATGAGATCGAGTCCGAAGTGGCTGCATTGAACAGGCGCACAGACTCGGGCATGCCCCCACACAGTCTCCGGCTTAAAGTCGGAAGCGTCGTTGTACTCCTTATTAACAAAAGTGATAAGGAAGGGCTGATCAATGGCACACGCATTGTTCTCGAAGAACTTGGCGATGATCGCCTGATTGGCCGTGTAATCAATAGCAATGCTATCGGCGGCCAAGTGAGGTTCTTCCTTGAACGATCTCGAAATGTTTACGAGGACAAAACGCCTGGCGGAATTAAATATGAGCGTTTGCAGTTCCCAATTAAACCTGCATTCGCTATGACCATTCAAAAAGGTCAAGGTCAAACAATTCGCACTGTCGGCATTGACTTGGAAAGGGAAGTATTTTCCCATGGTCAATTGTACACGGCCTTCTCACGGGCAACGGACGGTGGCAATGTCCGTGTGAACGCCCCAAACCGGGAGACGGATGCCCAGGGCCGAGCCAAAGTGCTAAATATTGTGGCCAAAACTATGCTCAAATTGCAATGAGCGAGCTTTAGTCCAGAGCAGTTGGGCACAGCGTTTTTTTAGAGATGCCAACCCATTCCCATCTGCATTTATTGGGTGCGAAGGTGGTGAGGAGTCTGGAGCGGGGTCTTGAAACCGGTCCGCCCTTGTAGGGCCTTCAGATGACTTACCATTTAGCGCTCAATTGCAAGGGGTGCCAACGCCTGGACTAAAGGGAGGGAGGAGGGGTATGACGTGTTTGTTAGAGCACTTCCGGTTTCCATTGCGCTTTTGCAATGTGTCAGCTCCAATCATTTCAATCAACATTTAAATTTCATATATTTTTTAACTTATTCTTTCTAAAGCGCTTTTAACAAAAACTAAAATATTTAATGCAATATTTATTTTAAAGTAAAATGAAAACTAAATTGAAAAATTGCAAAAATTCACTAACAGATAGAAAGAAAAAACAAAAATTGAAAAATTTTCCAATTTTAATGAAAAAAAGACAGTTATAAGCAAATGGATGCAGGATTTTAACAAAAGGAGCTTATGGCGACAAGAATTATAAAAAAAATTTTATATAGTTCAGTAATTATAGTTCTGAACTTATTTTAAAATAATATGATAAAGCTTTAAAGAATAAAAATCAATTCGATTTAATAATTTTTTAAAAATTTTTATAATACCAAATGAATTTCTATAATTTTGTATAAAATTAATTCATTAATAATAAAATTTAAATAAAATATCATTTTTAAATTTGAAAAAGTTTATAAGAATTAATACTGTTTAACTCCAACAAATACAAAAAATTATTTTGAGTTAAGTATCCTACTCATATTTCTACATTAAAATTTAACTTGCTCTCTGATTTGATAATATTTTATGGCATTAATAAAAAATAAATAATTCGTGGCAATTTTCAATTATATAACAGCTTAAAAAACAAACAGAATATTAAAATTAATTATTTAGCTCTGAATAATAATAATTTCAAATGAAGCTAATTATCTACCGAAGATAAAACTTAAAATCTTTAAATTTGCGCTAAAAAAACAAGATATTTGCCCAACAATGCACGTGAGTAAATGCAATATTTTATAAAATACGAATCAAAATTTTGCAAATAAAAAGAGAGTCTTTTTGCAAAAAGATGAACAAATAAAACTCAGCTAAATTTTAAATCAATTGATACCAAATAGATATTATAAATGAAAACCTAAATGAAATTTCAAGGAATTATGACCAAGGATGTCAAAGCAAAAATTATGAAAGACGACATGAATAAAAAATTATAAAATTAATCAAATATTAGTTCGTGATCAATAAAATAAATATGAATTATTAATAAAATAAAGCTACTAAAATTTTAAATAATGAATTGAAAAAACAATAATGCAAAAATCATAGTGTAAGGTGCACTATTCCCTATGGTTTCATTATACTTTTTTAAATGATCAAATTTCTTAAAAATGAATAAACTCATTACTCATGACGAATAAAAATTCTTTTAATATTTTTTAGCCCCCATGATCATTAATTTTATTTAATTGCACAACTTTGGCTTCAGCTGCGTGCACTTTGGCTTGCCAGATCCGCCAAATTCCATTGCAAAAAATACTGATCAAGCAATTGAGGAATTTTTCTTTGGCGATGAAGATTTGAATTTGCCTCCCGGCCAACCAAATCCTCGGCCAATGCCAAATAATCCGCCACTCAACAGTGATCAACAGAAAGTCTTTGATGCTGTTGTTACGGCAATAAAGTCCGATCCCAAGGATCAGACTGTACCTCGCCGTTTCTTTATATACGGCGACAGAGGGACAGGAAAAACTTTCCTATTTGGCCAACTTATCAAGCGCTTGCGAAAGCCCCCCTACACCCTAAAAGTGCTTGCAACGGCATCCACTGGGTGTGCGGCAATATTGTTGCCTTATGGGAAGACGGCTCATTCCACGTTCCGCCTGGGCAGAGAAGTCTCGCTGGACAAGCTCCCAAGCATTCCGCATGAGAGCTTCTTTGCCCGCCGGATCCGTGAGGCCCAACTCATCATTATTGATGAGATCACCATGCTTCACAACACGGTGATAGAGGTCATTGACCGAGTGTGCAAAGAAATGGCAATTCGCCAGCAAAAGGACCTGCTTTACGGAGGAAAAACGGTCATTTTCAGCGGTGACTTCAAACAGTCGCTGCCGGTCGTACCTCATGAAGGCTTAACTACACAAGTCACGGCCTGTTTTCAAACTTCTCCGTTGTTTGGTCAGTTCACCGAGATGAAATTGACAATCAACCAGAGATTGGGCCAAGGCCAGCAAGCGTACTTGCAAATGTGCAGCCAAATAGGGCTCGGAGAGACAGGAGAACACTTCTGGATCCCTGCGAAGTTCCTCGTAAAGAGCAAGGAAGAGCTGATTGACTTTGTTTATCCAAACTTCCAACAACTCCTTGGCAATGACAAGGAATTGCTCAACCGTTTGATTCTCGCTCCTCACATTGACACGTGCGACGAGATCAACGAGATTATGATGGCGAATGTGCCAGGTCAAGTGCGGGAATATTTGTCCACTGACAAACCCCTTGACGATCGCCCGCTGGACATTGATGAGATCGAGTCCGAAGTGGCTGCATTGAACAGGCGCACAGACTCGGGCATGCCCCCACACAGTCTCCGGCTTAAAGTCGGAAGCGTCGTTGTACTCCTTATTAACAAAAGTGATAAGGAAGGGCTGATCAATGGCACACGCATTGTTCTCGAAGAACTTGGCGATGATCGCCTGATTGGCCGTGTAATCAATAGCAATGCTATCGGCGGCCAAGTGAGGTTCTTCCTTGAACGATCTCGAAATGTTTACGAGGACAAAACGCCTGGCGGAATTAAATATGAGCGTTTGCAGTTCCCAATTAAACCTGCATTCGCTATGACCATTCAAAAAGGTCAAGGTCAAACAATTCGCACTGTCGGCATTGACTTGGAAAGGGAAGTATTTTCCCATGGTCAATTGTACACGGCCTTCTCACGGGCAACGGACGGTGGCAATGTCCGTGTGAACGCCCCAAACCGGGAGACGGATGCCCAGGGCCGAGCCAAAGTGCTAAATATTGTGGCCAAAACTATGCTCAAATTGCAATGAGCGAGCTTTAGTCCAGAGCAGTTGGGCACAGCGTTTTTTTAGAGATGCCAACCCATTCCCATCTGCATTTATTGGGTGCGAAGGTGGTGAGGAGTCTGGAGCGGGGTCTTGAAACCGGTCAGCCCTTGTAGGGCCTTCAGATGACTTACCATTTAGCGCTCAATTGCAAGGGGTGCCAACGCCTGGACTAAAGGGAGGGAGGAGGGGTATGACGTGTTTGTTAGAGCACTTCCGGTTTCCATTGCGCTTTTGCAATGTGTCAGCTCCAATCATTTCAATCAACATTTAAATTTCATATATTTTTTAACTTATTCTTTCTAAAGCGCTTTTAACAAAAACTAAAATATTTAATGCAATATTTATTTTAAAGTAAAATGAAAACTAAATTGAAAAATTGCAAAAATTCACTAACAGATAGAAAGAAAAAACAAAAATTGAAAAATTTTCCAATTTTAATGAAAAAAAGACAGTTATAAGCAAATGGATGCAGGATTTTAACAAAAGGAGCTTATGGCGACAAGAATTATAAAAAAAATTTTATATAGTTCAGTAATTATAGTTCTGAACTTATTTTAAAATAATATGATAAAGCTTTAAAGAATAAAAATCAATTCGATTTAATAATTTTTTAAAAATTTTTATAATACCAAATGAATTTCTATAATTTTGTATAAAATTAATTCATTAATAATAAAATTTAAATAAAATATCATTTTTAAATTTGAAAAAGTTTATAAGAATTAATACTGTTTAACTCCAACAAATACAAAAAATTATTTTGAGTTAAGTATCCTACTCATATTTCTACATTAAAATTTAACTTGCTCTCTGATTTGATAATATTTTATGGCATTAATAAAAAATAAATAATTCGTGGCAATTTTCAATTATATAACAGCTTAAAAAACAAACAGAATATTAAAATTAATTATTTAGCTCTGAATAATAATAATTTCAAATGAAGCTAATTATCTACCGAAGATAAAACTTAAAATCTTTAAATTTGCGCTAAAAAAACAAGATATTTGCCCAACAATGCACGTGAGTAAATGCAATATTTTATAAAATACGAATCAAAATTTTCCAAATAAAAAGAGAGTCTTTTTGCAAAAAGATGAACAAATAAAACTCAGCTAAATTTTAAATCAATTGATACCAAATAGATATTATAAATGAAAACCTAAATGAAATTTCAAGGAATTATGACCAAGGATGTCAAAGCAAAAATTATGAAAGACGACATGAATAAAAAATTATAAAATTAATCAAATATTAGTTCGTGATCAATAAAATAAATATGAATTATTAATAAAATAAAGCTACTAAAATTTTAAATAATGAATTGAAAAAACAATAATGCAAAAATCATAGTGTAAGGTGCACTATTCCCTATGGTTTCATTATACTTTTTTAAATGATCAAATTTCTTAAAAATGAATAAACTCATTACTCATGACGAATAAAAATTCTTTTAATATTTTTTAGCCCCCATGATCATTAATTTTATTTATTTTCCATTATATTCTAAAACCATCTTTTATGCCCATATATATTTTGCGTTTGGAAGTCCATATTTTTGCAGTCTATTTATGATTTGTTAAATGAATTTTTTTGATCACTATGACAGAACCTAATTTTTCATAAGAAAGCTGCGAACAAATTAAAAAATTTTGTTGACTATCTTAAAAAAACTTATAACTTTTCTTAATAATGTTGAAAAAATTACATTATTAAAAGTTCTTATTGATTTTTTTTTAATTTTACGATATTAAAACATAATTTTTACTTGGTGAAATGATGTAAACGTACTTAATTAAAAGTTTAAAGATTAAAAAGTAAATGTAATATTAAAATTCATTAATGAAGTTGTTCAAATAAAAATCAGTTATTTTATTTATCCAAATTCATGGTTTATTATTAATAAATAATGTATAAAAGAGAATTAGTTTATAAACTGATAATTACTTTAATAATTGAGCTAAATTACAATTGAAAAAAGTATTATAAATGAATTTTCATTTTGTTAATTAGTTTTTTTTATAAAAATCGTAAATAAAATAAATTTGAAATAAAATATTTTTTGAAATATTCTAAATTGTTAATTTTAAAAATCTTTCTATCTGTCTATATTCATTTTTAAGAATGCATTTTTCAATATCTAAACTTTATTAGTACTTTTTTTAATTCTCATTTTTTTATATATCTTCCGTTGAATTGTAGCTTTATCAAACTGTATATTTTTTCAGTGTTAAAGTAAGAAAAATATGCTTTAAAACTTAATAAAAGATTTTTATTTTTATTTGCATTTCTTATTTTATCTGCTTTTGTTTTTTCATTATTTTTTTAACTTTAATCAAAATGAACAGGCTTTACGATTTGTGGGTTGCTTCATTCCATTATTAATTATTTGCAAATTGCGAAGTGTTTAGAGTGTTAAGTAGAATATTTAGGTACCGAGCGGTTGGCCCAAGGCACGTGCCGGTGCTTGTGAGTTAGTTAACTTCTGCCATTTTTTACAGAATTTCCGACTAATCTTGTCATATTCGGCAAAAGAGTTCAAAATAATTGCCATAATTTTTAAAAAATACATCTTGACGGAAAATGCATGGAAAAATTTCGCTTGTGAAATAATTAAAAAAACTAATAAAGGCAATGGTTTGTTGGAAATTAAAAAAAAATTGTGTTGGTTTCAGGCGACACCGATACAAATCAATTTTTTTTTGGAATGGGAAGTAAACCCAACCGAACCATGACCAACCAGTAAAAATGACATTAAAAATAAAATAATTGATTCAATTTTCCTCTAAAATTTTACTCAAACATCACCATGAAAGTCCCATTCTTAGGGGTGTACTTTTTTTTTTGTTTTCAAACCGAACCCGGGAAACCGGTCCCGCCGGTTTTCCGTTAAGCCGGTTTTGCCACCCCCGGTTTTCGGTTTCGGTTTTTGGGCCAAAAAGGCCAGTTTTCGGATTCGGTTCGGTTAACCGACAGTATTCTACCCTAATAGCAATTATTATTGGACTAATAGCAACAGCACAGTTGGTCTCCTCATTGTCACAGCCCCTTGTTGTAGTAGACCACTTCAGGCATCTAGAGGAACATGGGTTGCTGGTGTCCGCATATTTCTGATGAATTTTTTCCTGCAATTCGGCGCCAACTGGGTGACCGGTGAAAAACCCATTCCAGTCAAAAAAAAAAGTTTCACAACAGTGAGACTGCAAAGCCGACCTGCAACTTAGTCCCTGGCGCTAAAGTATCGCCTTAGAATTTTTCGTTACTAGGTAGTATCAGAAAGATTTTTTAACTCAACAATATTGTCGATTAAAACCGGATAAAATTCATCTTTATGGGAGAAGTTTACAAAAAAATTCTATGCCAGAAATAGCTAACGCCCCCCCCCCACCCCTCGAATAAATCCCCCTCGCCATTATAACCTCCTTTTTCAGGGTTTGTATACAGCCCCGGAGATCTTTTCTAGGCAATACTAGAGCAGTGGCTTCAATATATGAGATATGCCCCAAAAATTGGGGGTGGACAAGGGGGTGGGGGCAATTGGCTGCTAGCGGCACTACACTCGTTAAGCGAGTGACTCTTTTGGCTGCCGGGAAAGTCCCGATGGGTTCAACGGGAGGGGAAGGGGGAGAGGACGGAATGGGCTTCGGCTCGGGGGGTGATCCGACCCGTTTGATGGTCGCGACTTCGAATTAAGGGGCGGCGGATGGCTCCTCACTTCCACGAAAAGAGCAAACGGGCTGTTTTTGCCCGTTGGAGAGATGTTGAACCAATTTTTGCAAATAAATGTTAAAAATAAATTTCAGATAGAAATAGTTTCTGTTTTCGCCTTTATTTCAAAGATTACGTTTTAACTCGGTATTTTGCCAATTAAATGTAAAAAAGTCCATTCCATGAAAAATTTAAAAATATTTGGTAAAACCCTCTTAACAAATATTAAGAAATTTTTACCGGCGGCGCCTTTCGGCACCGCCGGCACCTTTTTAGCTTAGATTTTGTCGAGATTTACTGAAAATTCTCTGAAATTAACTATTTCTTGGTAAAAATCACCTGCCCCTTGCGGCGCCTATCGGCTTCGCCGGACCCCCAACTCTAAAATTAAATCTGGTGAAAATTACAAACCATTTGAATAAATTTTGAGGCGTCCTTTGAATTCACCAAATCTCATTACGTCTTTTGAAATCATCTTATTTGTCCTTTGAAATCGATCTCAATCGATCCGAACCCTGATAATATTATTTAACTTTTTCGTCATTATTGGTCCCAATAATATTAAGAGAAATAATTATTTTTTGAATGTGGAAAATAATTTTAATAATTTATATTAAAATTGAATTATTTCAAAAAATTTATTCGGCCAAAATAAAACAGCATCAAAAAGCATTTGACCAACTATTTGGAGACAATTGGGAAAAAGGAAAAGCACAACAGTGGGACGGACAAAATAATCAAAGAGCAAAAGAAATAATGGAGAGACAATTTAACGAAGTCTTTGATGAAAATTGGGGCGATGAAGAAATGGGAGAAGAGGACAATTCATCACAAAAGAGTGAAGAAATGGAAGAAAGAAATCGAGAACAATTTGACAATGAGACAAATGAACAAAAAATAAAAATAATTGAGAAATTCCATCAAATGAAAAACGAATACAAAGAAAGAGGAGAATATTCATTGAAAGAACGATGTAAAACTGAAGGAAAAATAGCGAGACAATTGGGGATTGTGCGGGACGAAATATACAAATGGAAAAGGGAATTTGGAATGAAGGAAAAAAATATACCTGAAGTACAAAAAAGAAAAATTTTAAAAAAGTTTTTAAAATTAAAAAAAGAATTTATGCGAAAAGGAAAACATTCCCAAGCGGGATGGGACCAGTTTTATGCCAAAAAAACAAATGGTTTTTGTCATAAAACAATTGCAAGATGGATGACGAAATTTGGACTAACGAAAGGATACAGTAAAATTAAGAATATTGCCACAAAAATGAAAATCATCCGAAAATTTGATGAAATTGAACAAAAATATAGGGAAGAAGGAAAGCACACAACAGAGGAATGGCAACAATTTCGACGAAAAATTACTAAAAAGTTAGGCGCTAGTCCAAACACAATTTGTAGATGGAAAAAAGAATTTGGGCAAAATACCAAAAATCCAAGAGAGCGCCCTTAGTTTTCTCCACCACCAGCAGAAGAGAATCTATGGGCATGTAATAGAATCAAAAAAAAAACGGACATAAGAAATAAAACCGAATTTATTATTAAGATCTAAAAATACCAAAAAATGCACTAAAAACCAAAGGTAACGAAAAAAAAACACACTGGAAAATAACTATTTTAAGCAAAGGCAAAAAAATTTTCAATTTTAAAAACATAAAAATCTAAAAATTTGGAGAGAAAAATTTTAATTGTTCCAAAAATCGCAAAATATGGACATAAAATATAGGCAAAATGCCAAAATATAGACAAATATGGAAATTTTGATTTTTTCAAAATTTATCTTAAAAATTTGTAAATTCTCTTAAAATTAGGCTGACAAATGCTCAAAAATTAACGACTTTTGGAGTTATTCTGTTAACAAAGATAACCAAATTTGGCCCAGTTTAGCATAAATTTGAGCTAAATTTAAAAGTCAAAAATGGAATTCCAATTTTGATTGTTGCCGTGCTTATGATGAGTTGTTCCTTTCCGACTCCGATTTGCTTTAACAAGTAAAAAGGAGTGAAAAATTATAAATATTTGAAAAATTTTGTGCTTTTTGAGCACCTTAAAACAAAAAAGATGCCACTATTTTTAAAATTGTTGCCACTTTTTTTAAGCATGGCGCCACTATTTTTGACTTTCGAAACGGTCACTTTGGCGCACCTACGTTTTGTCGACTCGACGTTTTGTCGACTCAGCCAAAAATGCACGTTTTGTCGACTGCACGTTTTGTTGACTTGGCCAAAAAAGAAATTCTTTCGAATAATTTTGTGTTCGCTGTTCGAAATAAATGTCTAATTGGGTCTGACGAACAGAAAAAAGTGGAAATCGCTTTTTGAAAGTTAGAATTTGGCCGAGTCGACAAAACGTGCAGTCGACAAAACGTGGGGAGGCGGTCACTTTGCTTTACTATCACCAGAGGCTGTTGCTGCAAATTCACCCATCAACTTATTTCATTTAAATTTCTGTTTTTAGAGTAAATTTGGTTAGTTTTTTTCTGACTTACTTACGTTATGAATAATCAGTGATTTCACCCAATTTCAAGTAAATTTATTTTCATTTCTTTTCAAAATATTTAGAATTAGTATTCAAAATACTTTAGGACCGAAATGAAACATTTTTACATAAACCGCCTGGCCAGAATTTTCATTCGCGATAAGTTTGCATCTCTGATGATTGATTTGACTGTATTATATGGTGTAGTTGTTGTTGTTGTTGTTTTTTAATACATATTTATATATTATGAACCCTTTTTATTATTTTGCGCGAGTAGCACCTTGGCGGTGAAGTTGCTGGCTTTCGAATGCTTTTTTGTTGAATTATGGGGGGGGGGGGGGGGGGGGGGAATTATTATTTGCTTGATAATGCGGCCCTATTTTTGTATTATAAAGTGGTTTTTCAAAAATAATAAATAAATAAATTGTTTATGGAATGGAAATCCTTAATTAATATTAAAGATAAGAAAAAAGTTGGTGGTTTTTTAAAATGAAAAAGTTTTTTTTTGATTGTTTACAAAATTTTATTCAAAATCTAGTTAACCTTTTTAATAAATTTTAAACAAATGAAAAGTTTCTAATAATGATGTCAAATGCCAATGTTTCAATGCCTAAAACAATACATACCGGAATAGACTAGTAGACTGTATCGATAGTTGCTAGGCCGTTTCTTAAATTCCGCCATTTAGAGGGTTTTCGTCCAAAATAGTCATAACTTTCTTAGAAGCAATCAAATAAATCAATTTTGGGATCATACGGTAGTCCTCGATTGGCTCAATATTTGCTAATTATTAATAAATCTCATTGTTTAAATAAAGTTGTGCCAAAAAAAAAGTTTAAAATTGTCGTAACTCATGAAAATTCAAAATAAGTTCTTGAAATTTGTCTTGCTGAAGAGCCAATTAAGAGCTACTGTATGATACAACGAATGCTTAATTTTCTTGCTTTTGAGAGTTATGACGAATTTTGGCAAGAAAACCAGTAAACATGGCGGATTTAAGAAACGATCCAATACGGTATCGATTATTGATACAGCAGAAAGAACAGGAATTTTGAAAAATTTTACCTAAAAAAATAAATAAAATCAACTTGACAGTAAATCTCAATTATATTATTTCATAAAATTTTGCGCCATTCAATCATTATGGCAGTTTCTTGATAAAATTTTAAATAAAATCAATGAAATGCAATGCACAAATTTTATTACATTCATAAAAATTTAATTTCATTATATATTATTTTGTCATTTCCAATAGATTTCAGAAAAATTATTTTAAAGAATGTGGAAATTAATTCTTTTAATTTATATTATAATTAATTTTTCCCAAAAAATTTATTCAACTAAAATTAAACAACAGCAAAAAACATTTGATGAAATATTTGGGGACAATTGGGAAAAAGGAAATGCGCAACAGAGGGACGGACAAAATATTCAGAGAGCAAAAAAAATAATGGAGGGACAATTTAACGAAGTTTTTGATGAAAATTGGCACGGTGGAGAAATGGGAGAAGGGGACAACTCATCACAAAAGAGTGAAGAAATGGAAGAAAGAAATCGAGAACAATTTGACAATGAGACAAATGAACAAAAAATAAAAATAATTGAAAAATTCCACCAAATGAGAAAGGAATGCAATGAAAGAGGAGAATATTCATGGAAAGAACTGAGTAAAATTGAAACAAAAATATTGAGACAATTGGGGATTGGACGGAACAAAAATACAAATGGAAAAAAGAACTTGGAATGAATAAAAGACAAAGAACTGAAGAACAAAAAAGAAAATATATTCAAAAATATTTAAAATATAAAAGAGAATTTATGTCAAAAGGAAAACATTCGAGAGCGGAATGGAACCAATTTTATGCTGAAACGAAAATAAAAATTGGTATTAGTCACATGTCAATTAAGAAATGGATGAAAGAATTTGGACTTATGCGCTCTAAAATTAGTGATCTGAGCACTAAAACGAAAATTATCCAAAAATTTGATGGAATTGAACAAAAATATAGGCAAAAAAGAAAGCACACAAAAGAGGAATGTAACAAATTTACGCGAAAAATAACGACAAAATTAGGAACTAGTCCCGAAACAATTAGTAAATGGAAAAAACAGAAAAAATTTTACCAAAATCCTAACATTTGAACAACATTTTTCATCACGAGCAGATGAGAATCTATGGGCATGGAACCGAAACACAAAGAAAAGAACATAAGAAGAAGAACCAAATTTATAAACCCATTTTATTTGTTAGTTTTTTTATCGTAAAATTATTAGGGCTGGGAATTTCACCCGAATTGTATTCAAAAGAGTCGGACTGATCAAGCGTCCATATGAAGAAAGATTAAAAATCTGCGGTTTACAAAAGCTAGAGTGTAGAAGGAATCTTACAGATTTATTATCGTATATAAGATCTTAAACCGTCACTATATCAACTGTATCGATAGTTGCTAGGTCTTTTCATAAATTCGCCATTTAGAGTTTTTCGTCCAAAATAGTCATAACTTTCTTAGAAGCAATCAAATAAATCAATTTTGGGATCATACGGTAGTCCTCGATTGGCTCAGTATTTGCTAATTATTAATAAATCTCATTGTTTAAATAAAGTTGTGGCCAAAAAAAAGTTTAAAATTGTCGTAACTCATGAAAATTCAAAATAAGTTCTTGAAATTTGTCTTGCTGAAGAGCCAATTAAGAGCTACTGTATGATACAACGAATGCTTAATTTTCTTGCTTTTGAGAGTTATGACGAATTTTGGCAAGAAAACCAGTAAACATGGCGGATTTAAGAAACGATCCAATACGGTATCGATTATTGATACAGCAGAAAGAACAGGAATTTTCTTCTCAGTGCCGTTGGTGAACGTATGGCTGATGGTCACCACTGAACATCTTTCTTAAGGAGTTCGTCCAATGATGCCCTTATGTCTTGCATTTGACTGACAAAACGGGAGTAATAATTAATTGCCCCCAAAAATAACCTGAGTGATTGAACGTCAGTCGGGGCCGGCATTTCCTTGATTAAGCGCGAGCCTTCGGGATCCGGTCGAATTCCATCTGCTGTGATGATATGGCCTAAAACTTAAGTTCGCACCAAAAGAATTTACCACTTGCTAAGCTTAACACGGAGTCCCTACTCCTGTAAACGTTTGAAAAATTCCGAGCAACTGCTTCGGTTCGTCATCCAACTCGATCTGCAAATATGCATTATTGAAAGCGATCTGACTAAAAATGAATGTGCGACGAATTGCGTTGAAGCTGTCGTCCGGTCGAGGGAGCGGGTGCCTTTTGAGTTCCAAACAGTTTTGAAGAAAGTTAAATTGGTCCTCCGATCCTCCTTTATTTCATCGAAAAACGTCTTAGAGACAAACATAATTAAATTTTAGCACAAAGAGAACCAAACCACAATTATTATAAATAAGTTTCAGTTTTCGCGAAAGACAATTTATGCTTCAATCGGCAACTAATAGAGAAAAATAAGAGCTATCGTACGATATCAAGGTTGTTGAATTTGGCTATTTTTGAGAAAAGTTATGGTGAGTTTTTGCGGGTAAATTTATAAAAAATAGCGGATTTACGAAACGCCCATGGGTGGCGGATACGAAAAGATCCAGCAAGATCTTTCTTTGTTTCTTTATGTTTCATTCAATTCCCTTAATTCTCATTTGCTGGCGAAGAAAATTCTAATTCAACATTGGACTTTTGGCAAATTCTTCTTTCTCAATTTTTTGTTTAAATTGTTTTTTCCATTTACGAATTGTGTCTGGACTAGCTCCTAATTGCTTCGTTATTTTTCGTTTAAATTGGTTCCATTCCTCCCTTGTGTGCTTTCTTTCTTGCATATATTTGTGCTTTATTTCACCATATTTTCTGATAATTTGTATTTTGCTGGCTGTAGTATCCTTAGTTCTACTGTATTTTTTCGTGAGTCCAAGTTGTTTACTCCATATACTGATTGACTTATAACTAATACCAATTTTTCTTTTTGTCTTAGCATTAAATTGGCCCCATTCCTTGAGGGAATGTTTTCCTTTTGACATAAATTCTCTTTTATATTTTAAATATTTTTGTATAAATTTTCTTTTCTGTTCATCAGTTATTCTTGTTGTCTTCATTCCAAATTCACTTTTCCATTTGTAAATTTTTTCCCGACTAACCCCCAATTGTCTCACTATTTTTGTTTCAATTTCTCCTCTCCCATTTCTTCACCGTCCCAATTTTCATCAAAAACTTTGTTAAATTGTCTCTCCATTATTTCTTTTGCTCTTAGAATATTTTGTCCGTCCCTCTGTTGCGCATTTCCTTTTTGCCAATTATCGCCAATATTTCATCAAATGTTTTTTGCTGTTGTTTAATTTTAGTTGAATAAATTATGTTTAAAAAATAAATTTCAAAATTAATTATAAAAATTAATTTCCACATTCTTTAAAATAATATCTCTTAAATTATTGTGATGAAAAATTTATTATAATGCGGAAATAGGAAATAAATATATTTTATTAATATAAACAGATTTACAATGATTTTTTTTTCTTTAAAATTGGCGTGTCAAATGAATGACGTTAAAAAATCAGAAAATTATATGAATTCATTTTAAAACCAACAATATTTACTCGCAATCATTGTCATTACGTTTGGCTATCAAAGAGGGAATTATCAGTAATACAATAACACAGATTTCTTATATTGGATATTAAATTTTTAAAGGTTTCTTTTATGTTTCTGCATTTCATTATGATTCTTGCTTATAATAATAACGCATAACTTGAAATAAATAGATTAACTTTGAGAGAAAAATTGGTGAGCAAACGAATGAATCAAAGTTAATACTTTCAAGAAGTTTAGCAAATTCATTAGGATTAGGTAATCTCGCCACGCCACCTTAGGCAGAAGCGGTGCTGCCGCGTTTCGTAAATGGGCCATACTTTGAGGCGATTTTAATGACATTAATTTCACAATAAAATACAAATTTATTTATGAAAGTTAGCCCCAAAAAATATATAGGCCTCAAGATCATCCACAAATAGCTTTATTTCAACATTCTCTATTTGACAATGAACAGGAAGGTCGTAAATGTAAATTAAAAATAAAAGTGGTCCTAAAATAGAGCCTTGCGAAACACCACTTGGGCAGGGATACTCATCAGAAAGGGGTTTTAAATTTTTACAAAAAATGTGCGATTTGTTAGATAATTCTGAATCCATTTTAACAGATCACCATTAATTTCTATGTTCTTGAGCTTTGAAATTAAATTAATGTGTGGAACAGTGTCAAAAGCGTTGCCATTGAACATTTCTGGCACAATATCACTAATAATAGTGCCAATGCCATTCTAGGGGATTAAATTTAATCTATGGCATTCATTCAAAACACCAAGTATTTTATTGAATTGAAATTTGAAAAATGCTAGTCCTTTTGTGAGTGATCAAAATATATAAATTAATAAAACAAATAATTTATAAAAATGTTGAATGTTGACTTACCAACGAGAGTGTTTTATTTCAATTGGCACCAAACCATTTACCCAATTGTCATTGGACTGGCTCCTAATTGTTGATGCATTGACTGAAACCAAACATTGGTATATTTTGCTCCGAACAACACCCAATTGTCTCTTACTATTTTTGCTTCAATTTTTTAATTTTCGTTTTTAAAATATTCGTCTTTCTTTGCATTCTTTTTTTTGGTAATATTTTTCAATTATTTTTATTTTTTGTTCTTTTGTTTCAATGCCAAATTGTTAAATTTTTTGTAATAAGTTCAAATTTCAATATAAATTGTAAAAATTAATTTGCGCATAAACAAATTGAAATTGCTTAAATATTTATGTTGGGCTTCTTCATTAGCAGCTACTTTTAGGCACAAAAATTTAGTGGAGAGACAATCCGTCTTTCCTTTTTTGCTTAAAATTAGGGTTAAAATTTGAAATTTTTAGGCTGCGCCTTTCAGCACTGTCGAGGACACATCATCTTAATTTTTTCGAAATTTCATGCCAACAGACTCTAAATATTTTATTTGGGCTAAAAAGCTAAAAAATAATTACAAGACGGAGTTGGTCCTTTTTAATACTAAGACGGGTTGGCCAGACAGAATTGACACCTATCGCCTGCTCAGATATAATCGGCGAGTTATATATAATTTTATACCTTCAGCTGATTCTTTTACATGAATTAATTACAAAGAAGAATTTATTCTTTATTATGGCAATATTATCTCAATAATCAATTTCTATTTGATGAAAATTATGCTAAAAAAAGAATTGTTTGAAATAATTGGCATTAATTAATTAATTTTGCATAAAAGCTTTAATCGTAGTGTGTAAATGTCTTGATGGATTTTGGCCAACGGCATAGCACCATTTACATGGTTGGTCCAAGGACAAAAACTGCACAAATCAATCATTTGACTTTTTCGTATGCTTTTCTATAAAAAAAAAGAATTATCTAATCTTATTGTTAAATTTATGGTTTTTAAATTTTATTAAAATTTTTTGGAAATTTCTTCATATATTTAAGTTTTTCTTTTTATTTTTTTAAAATTTAATAAAAAAAAATTCAAGACCTTTATTAACAATTATTTTTAGAATTCATATGAAAAAGTCAAATGATTGATTTTTGCACCTTTTGTCCTTCTACCACTAATGAGTTTCCGGTCTTTTCCACATTATTTTTGTGTTTTTTCAACATGTTTTGGATAAAAAATCGGAATTTCGCAAAACATTGTTGTTTTGGTGTTACGTGTATTTTCATCATTAGGTTCCCCCCCCCCCCTCCCTATGATTTGCACACATTAGAGCCAGCCCGGTTTAATGCCACGCATGCCCACACCAGGCTAATTCAAATTATAATAAAATCAATGAGGCAATATAAATTCATTTAATGCTTTAAAAAATAATTTAATCACTTAATTATTTTTTTTGTAAAGAATGTGGAAATTGATTTTTCTAATTTATATTAAAATTAATTTATTTCAAAAAATTTATCAGACCAAAATAAAACAACAGCAAAAAACTTTTAATGAATTATTTGGGGACAATTGGGAAAAAGGAAATGCGCAACAGAGGGACGGACAAAATATTCAAAGAGCAAAAGAAATAATGGAGAGACAATTTAACGAAGTTTTTGATGGAAATTGGCACAGTGAAGAAATGGGAGAAGGGGACAATTCATCACAAAAAAGTGAAGAAATGGAAGAAAACATTGGAAAAAGGCAACAATTTGGCATTGAGACAAATGAACAAAAAATAAAAATTATTGAGAAATTTCACCAAATAAAAAAAGAATACAAAGAAAGAGGAGAATATTCATCGAAAGAATGGGATAAAATTGATTCAAAAATATTGAGACAATTGGGGATTGGACGGAACAAAATATACAAATGGAAAAAGGAATTTGGAATGAAGATTACTAAAGTAACTATAACTGAAGAACAAAAAAGAAAGTTTATACAAAAATATTTAAAATATAAAAGAGAATTTATGTCAAAAGGAAAACATTCCCTCAAGGAATGGGGCCAATTTAATGCTAAGACAAAAAGAAAAATTGGTGTAAATTATATAACCATTTTTAAATGGATGAAAGAATTCGGGCTCTTGCGCTGTAGAATTAAGGATACGGTCACAAAAATAAAAATCATCCGAAAATATGATGAAATTGAACAAAAATATAGGCAAGAAAGAAAGCACACAACAAAGGAATGGAACCAATTTATTAGGAGCTAACCCAAAGACAATTAGTAAATGGAAAAAACAGAAAAAATTTTACCAAAATCCTAACATTTGAACAACATTTTTCATCACGAGCAGATGAGAATCTATGGGCATAGAACCGAAACACAAAGAAAAGAACATAAGAAGAAGAACCAAATTTATGTATAAACCCATTTTATTTGTTAGTTTTTTTATCGTAAAATCATTAGGGTTAGGATTATATTGCAATATTAAAACCGAATACATGAAGCTTTCTTTTTTCAATTGACATAAAAATAAAAATTCAATATACGAAACACGCATAATTTCATTTAGACACAAAACAAAACCCAAAAATTGCGTGCTTATTAATATTTATTGTGTGGGTATGCCTGATAAAATTCTGATCGTTGGCCTTAGGAAAGTAGGCCAAGTGGCAAAAAAAAAGTTGAATTTTTTGGTTATGGTGCAAAACTTTTACGTACGAACACCCAATAGGTGCTGAATGTGTTGAATATATGTTTGGTATACGGTTTTTTACCGAAAATGGGTCAAATTTTGGTGTAACAAATTTATAAAGTCACTTTTTCCGGAAGATTTTAACTTTTTTCATAAAGCGCAAAAAAATCTGAAAAAATGCATGTCAACATAACTTTTGATGCTGATCAAAAAGTGAACTATCAAACTCGATCAGATCACTCCTTCATGTCGAACTGAAAACCCAAAAATGGCTTGAAACTGGGATCGGGAAAAAAATCCTAGGTGATTGGAAAAATTTTTTTTAGAAAAACGAATAGGCGGACAGATAGAACATAATCTCTACAAAATGCCGTTTCGATGATGTATATGCCTTCTCTTCGTGGAGGGGCCGGCTCAATTGGACTAGGTAGGTCGGTACCGGTACTCGTACCGGTTTTCCCAGACAAAAAGCACCGGTTTTTTCAACCTGAAAAGTATTGGTACCCGTTTTTCCCAAAAGTACCGGTACCGATCTACCCTTAATTGGACAACGGGAAGTGGTAGAAGAAGTGAAGAAAAACCAAGTGACCTTACAGAGCATAATACTAGTACTTTTTCAAAATTTTATACATTACCTATTTTTCATACATAGTCATAGCCGAGGGCTACCGGTCCGAGTGTCGACCGGTCCGAGTGTCGACCGTCCGAGTGTCGACTGATCCGAGTGTCGACTAAGGGAAAAATGGTCCGAGTGTCGACTAAGGGAAAAAATGTCCGAGTGTCGACAGTCTGAGTGTCGACCCTTCCGAGTGTCGACTAAGGCAAAAAAAGTCTGAGTGTCGACTATAAGAAAAAAGTATCCGAATATAGAAAAAAAACGCTTGTTCATTTTTTTGTACCCCTTTAATACTTTTTCTCTTTAATATCAAAAATGAATGTACGAGAGCTATTAATCAAAGCGACGACAAAGCCAAAACGCCGCCAAAAAGAAATAGCGAAAGAGCAAGATGAACAGATTGAGGATTCAGCCGAAGGACCAAGCGAAGGAATTGATGGCACAGCGCCGGTTGACCAGAACCAAGTGAAATTCGAAATTGGTTGTTCACGACAAGGCGGTGACATACTCTGGCATGAAGGTAGGGCATTAGAAGGCAATTTAGTTTTAATTCCTTTTTGTAGGTTTCCGATTTATGTTAAATAAAAAAAAGCGTGATGCAGTGCATTGGCGCTGTGAACTTTCTAGAAAGAATGGGTGTCCAGTGACTGCAATCACAGGGCTCAACGACTACAACACTGGAAGGATTATCCCATCCGCAGGAGCAGAGGAACATACGCATCTGCCAAAACCATGCGGAGTTAAGGTAATAAAGTGGAAATAAAAATCAATCTAATTTTTTCTGTTAGGTTGAGCGCAGATTGGCCAATTTCAACAAACGCGCATGTACAGAGCCAAACATTCCGTCGAGCGACTTGGTGTCTGATGCGTTGAATGTGCCGGATGATGACAACGAACAGTTTGCCCTTATGCCAACTGCCGAAGCACTTGCACAGCGGGCGGCAAAGAGACGTCGTCCTTTCGGACGAGCGCTCAACGGCAACGAAGTGGCCAACATTGTTGTGCCACCAGAATTTTGTCTCAAGGACGGCAGATCGTAAGAATACTTAATTTTTGGCCCAAATTCAGTTTTCTTTTTAGATTTGTGGTGTACGACTCGTCTTCTCTGAACCCTGGCTCTGAGGACAGAATCATTCTGTTTGCCAGTTACAAAGTTAAAGCTTTTTATTTTGTAAGCGCAATTAGCTTTTTTAGGCACTGTCTTTTTTGCGGGAGACCAGAAATTGGTCCGCAGATTCGACATTTTCTGTGTGCCCGCGTGTGTTCAAGCAGAAATTGGTGATTGGAGCATACATTCAACATCGAATGTACCCTGCCGCCTACGCACTAATGACAAGGAAGACGCAGCAACACTACATCGAAGTGTTTCAGCATCTGAAGTTGGCGTTGGGCAGTAGTTTCTGCCCAGAATCAGGTTAATCATTTATTTTTCATTTCTTTACCATTTTTCTCATTCCTATATTCAGTGCTCACTGATTTCGAATCGGCCGAAATCGGAGGCATCAAGTCTGTGTTTCCCACCGCTCGCATTCAGGCGTGCCTATTTCACTATGGGCAAAGTCTGTTCCGTCGACTTAAAGAGGAGGGATTGGCTAAGCATTGCTACAGCGAGTCAACAATTCGCACGGCATTTCGTCGCTGCATCAGTTTGGCCTTTCTACCACCAAGTGTTGTTCGTCGTGGAATGGCACTCATCGTTGAACAGTCACCGAATGGAATGGAAGGTGTGACTTTTTTTTTTTTTTGCTATAAATTTCCCATAAAACTAAAAGGTTTTTTGTATTACGTCGCAAAAAATGAGATGAAAGTCAATGCATTTCGTGGTAATTCGGAAGCAGACCGTATGTTTTCTGGAATAGCGGGGCATTCGACTCCACGAGGTAATAAACACATTAAAACTTTGGCTGAATTAAAATCCCTTTTAAGCCTCAACGTTAGTTGGCAGTGCAAACGAGGTGCGCTCTCTCATTCTGTCGTCATACAGTCGCCGTTCGATTGAACACTCGGCTGGACAATCTTTTCTTTCGAATGATTCTTCGATGCGCGTCAACAACGTGGTCCCAAGATACACTCAGCCGCTTGTCCGTGACCCGCTCTTCCAAATACCGTTTTGGAATGTCCGAAACCGTGTAAAGGACGACCTGCCGAGAAGTCAAGCGTCGATGGAGGCGACTCACTTAGCATTTCAAGTTTGAACTGTTTTTTATTTATAAAAATGAATAAATTTCTGGCTTCAGAAGAGTTGCAAGAGAAGGCCACGAATGTTCGATTTCCTGACCGCTTTGCACAAATGGGACACGAAAAAGATGCAGGAAGTCAGAGAAGCGTCGAACAAAAAGTTGCCCAGGTTATAAAACTTTTTGTAAGGAAAAAAAATTATGTAAATAGGCGTCGTCCGGAGTTCATCGAGATGGACCGTCAGCTGCTTCACTTTGTCAATTCTGCGGCCCTCGACAATGACCAACAGATCATCGTGTTTTTGGACGCAATTTCGATGGCACTTCAACGCCTTGAGCCAAACTTCCAAGCGGATGCCGGTGCTGAGGAGCCAGAAGAGATGACGGAAGAAAATGCGTACCAAAATATGCCACCAATTATGGAAGAAACAGGCAACGAAAATATGCCACCATTTTATTATATTGATCATGATTATCTCACCTAGTACTGAGCAGAAAATTGTTGAATTATTGATTTAATAAATATTCTTCTACCCATTGACTTAGACGCTTAGAGTTAAAGAATTTATCACTGTTAGGAATCGATTTTGATCGATATTTGTGAATTTATTAGCCAATTTTTACCTTATAAATTAGTCGACACTCGGACCATTTTTCCCTTGGTCGACACTCGGAAGGGTCGACACTCAGACTGTCGACACTCGGACTATTTTTCCCTTAGTCGACACTCGGACTGTTTTTCCCTTTGTCGACACTCGGACCAGTCGACACTCGGACCGGAAGCGTAGCCGAGTGAAGGATTGAGCCACCGAGGAGCCAAATCTAAAATTTTAATGGAATTTAAAATTAGTAAGATTTTAATGATTTATTAAATTTAGAACTCATATTTATTTATTTATATGTTCCTATTCTTATCGAAATTTTGGTAATGTGGACGCGATATTGTGTTTATGGTAGCGGAGAATGAGAAACTAGAGTTGGTAGTGATGCTGTAAAGTCTCGGTATCTAGTAAAGTCTCGGGGTTTTGGTTTCCGGCTTATCATTCCGATCTTTCGACTCGAGACCGTTTTTTAAATCATGAACGTTTAGATTTTCTTCATGATAACAAAATGAGTACAGAAATTGATAAATAAAGAAAATTTTGAATTTATTTACTCCATCGAAAAATAATAAAAAAACATTTGAAAAATTTTAGCATAAAAATGTAGGAAATTTCATGATTATATTTCTAAAAAACAATTGGGTTTTTTTTGTTTTGATTTCTTTTTTGTTATATATTTTTTTCATAGTTTTTTTGAAGAATTGCTCCAAACTTTTATTTCTTGAAAGCTGAAAATTTATTTGCATATTTATTCAATATTTATCAAATGTTTAACAGTTTTCATCCGTTTCATTTCAATTATTGTCTTAATTTGACAAAATTTCAATCATTTTTTGAATGGTGATAAAAGGCAATAATGTTACAGGGTCAATAAACGGTACAAAAAAACGCTCAACTCCTTGATCAGGATCTTCCTCTTCGATCATTCCATTTTGATCAAATTGGCCAGGATCTTGTTGATCACGATAAGCTATCAATGTGCGCGAAGCGTCAGCACTGCCCTAAAATTAATGGCATTTATAAGAAATTCAAAGAAATTTAATAAGTTCCCGGTTAAACGGGGTAACCAAACCAGGCAACAGATTTGAATACCGTACGGAAAACAGTATGCCATATTTTTTTTTGACCTTTCCTTGACTCTGATTTTTCGGGGCTTTTCGCCAGAGGCTGGCATAACGTTGCCCAAAATTAGTGGGCCAGAAATTTGTTAGACAACTAATTATGTGTTAAACACTTACAGTCTATATTAAGCATTTGAATTTAAAACAGGTAAAAACAGCGGTCGGCGCCAAAAAAAAAATATTTTGTAAATTTCAACAAAGTTCTTTATAATTTAGTTAAATTTCATTTGCAATTCTTAGCCTAATAAAGCCTGACCTAAATTTTCAAAATTTTAGTATTACATCATGAAAAAGAAATTATAAAGTCTTGCGCCAAAAGGCCAACAACAAAACTGGACGGATTTCCTCCTCAGTGCTATTATGCATGTCCCAAATGCGGGGATCATGGGAATTGGGCCTATTACAAATAAAATCAGAACATCCTACGTCAAACATGGAGGGTTCGGCTTGAGCGTCGTCGTAGAAGTATTGCTGATAACCACTGTTGACATCACCAGAACCGATTGCCGACCTCTGCTGCTGCGGTTGTGGAGGAGGTGGTGGAGCATTTTGTTTGCCGGCTAACAATTTAAAATTTCTTTTAATTAATTAGGGCTAATTTGGATTTAATGAGGTTTCGTTAGGGCGGGTTATTAAGCCTGCCACTTTTTCTCCACCATTCCCGTCTCCGATTCCGAATATGATTAATCACTCCCGAGTAAATCCGTCATTTTTAGTGACTTTCCTTACAAAAAGTTATCATAACTTTTCTCAAAATAACCAAAAATAAACCATCTTGGTAACATTTGGCAGCTGGAACTTATTTCCATTTGCTTGCTTGTTTTCAGAAAATGTCATTAAATTTAAAAAAATGTCGGTATAAAACCTTCAAAAATTCATTTTTTGGCTATAATTTTTAATTTGAAGAAACTTTTTGAAATTTTTACAATTTAACATAACAATTCATTAGCTTTCGAAAGATACCAAACATGTTTTATTTGATTGATTTGACAAAAGTTACGACAAAACTTTTAGGAAATCTTAAAATAGAAGATTCCGAAATGCCAATGGTGGCAGAATTTACGAAATTTCTCAGCATGCCGACTAAAAATGGGCAAAAGTCAACTTGCCACCCAAAACCGAAATGAAACTAAAAATCTCTGAAATTTAAAACTCAAAATTTAGCACATATTGCCCATTTCTCCGCTTGAATTTACCGATGAAATTTTGAATTTCAGGCCAATGTTCTATGACTATAGGAACAAGTTCAAAAGCACCAGCAACTGCAAGCCCTTCAAGAACTGGCCAAAAACGTTCATCTTCCTGGCCACCGTTGTCTTAAAGAAAAAAGAAAAATTTTAATTTGACATAATTGAAATTAAAATTTTTCTTTTTTTTTAACAATTAAAAAAAAAATTGTTCTAGAAAGAGGGTCTTTTTATTTTTTATTTTTAATACTTTTTTATTTTCTTTAAATATTTTTTACTTTGGTTTGGCATTGCGTTTTTGTTCCATAGTTTTGATTGGGAAAAAGCCATCCATTGACGAATGAGTTGCTTCAATTCGTTTTGTGACAACTTTTTTACCGGTTCATTGATGGGTTTTTCCATTGAAAACTGAAAAAAAATAATTTGAAATTATTTTTATTAATAAATTTAAATAATTTGGACTATACCATGAAAAGAGAGCAAAAAAAGAAGAAAACGTAAATGAACTTCATTTTTTTTATGTTTTGTTTTCAAGACTTAAAAAAATGAAAATTTCACTTTTTTTTTAAACCATTTTTGAAGCCGTAAATTTGACAAAATTTATTCCAAAGTGCAAAAATAAAACTTCATATTTTAATAATTTATTTTGTCGTTAATTTTTTTAGCCTCTCATTTTCGAAGTTTTTATGATTTTTTTTTTATTTATGAAGATAAAAAACTAATAAAAAGTTTTTAAATAGAAGTCTCGGTTGATTTTTATTGCGTTCATTCATTAATTGAATTCAGGCTTTATCAGAAATAATATTGATTAAAAAAAAATCGACTCTACACTAGGCAAGGTTCCGGGCCTTGCCCCTCAAAACCTTGTCAACCTTGTATTTTAAAACGCTGGGCCCGGCACAAGGTTACAAGGTTGTAAAAAAATTCCAAATATGTTTTTGTTATGGTTAAACCCCAAAATGGAACCATTTGCTTGGTATAATAGCAACTTTTAATGAACATTAACAATTTAATTGACCTGGAAACAGGGGTGGGCGAAAACAACCAAAAAATATCTTCGATTACAAAAGGATAAGAAAATGGTAATAGCTGTTAGAAAAATATCAAGAAGCATTCGTTCACTACTAAAAATACGTTAGAAAGAATTGTAATTTATGATTTTTCCCGGTGGCGCCTATCGCCACCACCGGCTCTCCTTTTTCGAAATTAAAAATGAAGTCTTATTTCAAAGCCTAACAGCTAAAAAATACTGCCATAAGGAACAAATATGCTGCAAACAGTTGTTTTTGTTGAATAAAAATGCTAAAGCTTTGGAATGGCGTTTAAAAAAATGTTCTTATTTTTAACTCCAAAATGTTATTTTTGACCTTTGGAGTTCTTAATTTCGAAAATTTTCGATGGGAACTCTGATTTAGTAAATTGTAAAGGTGAGGGTAAGAAAAATAAAAGTAAGACTTAAATTTTTGTATTGAAATTTAAAAAAAAAATTACATAAATGAAGTATTCTTGCCAAGATCATACCCTTGTAAAATCCGGTCCAATTCCACCGGGCCAGGTTGGCCTTTTTCAAAAACAGCAAGGTTCCGGGCCCTGCCGCTCAAAACCTTGTCAATCTTGTAACCTTGTCAACCTTGTAACCTTGTCAACCTTGTATTTTCCAAAAATCGCAAGGCCGGGTTGCCGGGCCTTGCAAAACCCGGTACCGGGCCCGGCGCTGTCCGGTCTCTAATAATACTGTTAAATAATTTTAGTGGAACATGACAATTCGGGAGGGATTCTTTCGGGACGAGAAAAATATCTGGTGGGGTTCGGGTGGACAAAAAACATTTAAATATGATCAGCAGCAGTGAAATGCAGTTGGGTGCAAGACACGTTTTGTAATTTTGAATCAGAAGCCCTGTAGAACAAAGTTAGGCGGTGCCGATGGCGCGCGCACCCCAGAGAAATTTTGAAAAATTAAGTATATTTTTGTAATGCAAAAAATGAACAATATTTTTAGGGAGAACCCCTAATGCAAATGGGGACACGGTGGCTGCCCGACAGGCGCCAGCGGAGAACGACCGGAGAAAATTTTGAAAAATATATGGCAAATTTTGTTAACAGATTCTGTGAAATAGGCTTAACCGATTCAATAATTAGAATAAAATGTCTTTACATAATTTCTATGAATGTCCATCCTATGCGAGTAAATATCATTTTAATTCTATTTTAATAATTACAATTTTTGTAAATCGATGCATTTTTAAAAGCTTTTTTTTTGCTTCGAATTGGATTTTTTTAAAAATTGCTACCAAATTTACTTTTTCTTGAACCATTTTGTTAATAAATGAAGTGCCAAAAGTTTTTAAATTTTGCCTTACGGGGCTGCGTCTATCGGCACCACCGCTTTTCTCGCTGCTCCGTTGTTGAAAAGAAAATACAATAAATCAGCAGAGGGTCTTTTGAAATCACTTTATTGGCCCTGTGAAATTGAGCTCGGCCTATCCCTGACAATATGTATAGCAACGAAAAATCAAAAAAAAAAAGTGATAAGAGTTTTAATAAAAAGTTCGATGATCAAGTAGTCCTAACTGATTGGAGCTGGGCACAAAAGCTTACAGAAATATTTCTTATATTTTAAAATCAATTTTTTTCAATTCTGTTAACCTTCCTCTGTTGGATTTTAAACAATTTTTATTTATTTACGAAGATGAAATTGCTTAATAATGACAATATTCTTCTTTTTTTTTCTTATTGTATTATTTAGTGCAATAATATTTTTAGTCAGTCTTTTGATCGTTTTTTATAACTAAATGCTTAATGCGTTCAATTAACTTTTGCAGAGTTGTATCATTCATGCAAAGAAATTCTTAATTGCCATCAATTAGTCAATAATCATTTGTTTCAACATTTACAATGTTGGGAAAAGAAACATCATTTGTTCATCATTATTCATATTATGCCTTTATTGCTGTTGTTACTGTCCTTGTTGCACTTGCCCTTGTTGCGGTTGCACTTGTTGCGGTTGCACTTGGTCTTGTTGCGGTTGCACTTGTTGCGGTTGCACTTGGTCTTGTTGCGGTTGCACTTGTTGCGGTTGCACTTGGTCTTGTTGCGGTTGCACTTGATTTTGTTGCGGTTGCACTTGGTCTTGTTGCGGTTGCACTTGGTCTTGTTGCGGTTGCACTTGGTCTTGTTGCGGTTGTGCTTGTTGCGGTGGTACAGGTTGGACAGGTATTTCTAATTGTTCCCCTTTTTGTAGTTGTTGTTGCATTTCTAATAGAAAAAATGATAATTATAAAAACAATTTCTTAGTAAAATTATATTTTTATTACGCATAATAAATAAACATAAAATAGATTTAAATATTTATAAAGTTTAAATTATTAAAATTTTTATCACCCTCCCCCCCACCCTAATAACTTGCCAGGTGTCAGCGGCACTTCATACTTTTCCGGCAATTGGTACTGCGCCTGTTGTTCCTTGCTCAAGGTGAAAATGACAATATTTGTTGCCGAATCCACAATGTAGGGAACATTTTGGGAAAAAATATTCCCAATTTTTGCCAAAATTTTTGGCAAAAATTTGCCTATTCCACGAAATATTGTGCCAAAGATTGATCTTTGATCGTCGATTGAATACTGATCAAAATCGAGCGGAATGAACTGCTCCAACTGTTGTTCAATGAGTTTGCTTCTGCTGTTATCTTCATCATAATCATTTGGGTTGTCTTGGTAAGCCTGATCAGTTGACGGGTCCACATTTGGTGGCAATGGATCAGCAAACATTGGTACCGGATTAAGATCATCAATCAGCATTGATGGCACATTTTGTTGATCATCGGCATTGATCGGCATGCCATTTGAACAGTGCTGGAAATGAAAAAAAAGAATTACGGTTTGAAAATTTGATTTTAAAAATACATACGTTGCCAAAAAACAGCAATGAATGAAGCATGAAAAATGTGAAGAGAAGAAAATGCATCATTTTAAATTGAGAGTGGAATAAACCAACGGTAGAGAAGATTTATTTTGAAAAAATCGCTCTCAAAAATTCTATTTAAATGAAACTTTTATAGTTAAGAAGGGGGCGGGGGTGGTGAGCGAGGGATGGTATAATAAAAAATTCAAATGCAAATTAATATTCAAAATGCCATAAAAAATTTTATTATATACAAACCTAATTCAGCCATATCTTTGGTACAGCTGAAGAATTAAAAACCAAAAAATATATTTATGTCCGTCTACCTTTTTTTAGGCCCGGTGGCTGATGCAATTTTCAAAAAACTGACCATTCTTAGACAAAAGCTAATTATTATTATTTTTTTTAATTAACATTCGTCTGTAAGTAAAAACGCCAAATGTCCCTTAAATTTCAGAGGAAGAAAATAAAGAATCGTAAAAATAAACCGATTGTTTTTTTCTATTTAAAAAATTTTAATTTATTTTTATCTTCATAAATAAAAAAAAAACCATAAAAACATTCGAACGTGAGAGGCTATAAAGTTTACGACAAAATAAATTATAAAATATGAAGTTTATTTTTGGCCTTTGGAATAAATTTTGTCAAATTTACGGCTTTAAAATAATTTAAAAAGTGAAATTTTCACTTTTTAAGTCATTGAAAACAAAACATAAAAAAGCAATGAAGTGCATTTACGTTTTCTTCTTTTTTTGCTCTCTTTTCATGGTATAATCCAAATTATTTAAATTTATTAATAAAAGTAATTTCAAATTATTTTTTTCAGTTTTCAATGGAAAAACCCATCAATGAACCGGTAAAAAAGTTGTCACAAAACGAATTGAAGCAACTCATTCGTCAATGGATGGCTTTTTCCCAATCAAAACTATGGAACAAAAACGCAATGCCAAACCAAAGTAAAAAAATATTTAAAGAAAATAAAAAAAGTATTAAAAATAAAAAATAAAAAGACCCTCGTTTTAGAACAATTATTTGTTGTTAAAAACTATTAGTTTAATGTTCAATTAATGAAAAAAAAATGATTTTATTATTAAACTAAACGCGAAATTTTAATTATGTTAAATAAAAATTTTTTCTTTAAGACAACGATGGCCAGGAAGATGAACGTATTTGGCCAGCTATTCTTGAAGGGGCTTTAATTGCTGGTGCTTTTGAACTTGTTCCTCGAGTCATAGAACATTGGCCTGAAATTGAAAATTTTTTCGGTAAATTCAAGCGGAGAAATGGGGAAAATTTGCTAATTGGTTATGAAAAAATTAGCCCAGGTTTAGGCGTCCAAAATTAGTGCGACGTATTTCAGGGACGAGTCGCATAGATAGACGAAATGTCATTTCGAGTTTTAAATTTGAGAGATTTTTTTTTCATTTCGGTTTTGGGTGGTAAGTTGACTTTCGCCCATTTTGAGTCGGCATGCTGAGAAGTTCCGTAATTTCTGCCACAATTGGCGTTTTGGATTATTTCATTTTAAGATTTTCCTATAAGTTTTAGTCGTAACTTTTGTCAAAATCAATCAAATAAAACATGCTTGGTATCTTTCGAAAGCTACTGAATTGCGTTGTTAATTATAGCCAAATAAATGAGTTTTTGAAGTTTTTATGCACACATTTTTTTAAACTTAATCGGGAGTGATTAAGCATATTCGGAATCGGAGATAGGAATGGTGGAAAAAAAGTGTCAGGCTTAAGAACCCATCCTAACGAAACCCCGTTAAATTTAAATTAGCCCTAATTAATTTAAACAAAATTTTAAATTATTAGCCGGCAAACAAAATGCTCCACCACCTCCTCCACAACCGCAGCAGCAGAGGTCGGCAATCGGTTCTGGTGATGTCAACAGTGGTTATCAGCGATACTTCTACGACGACGCCCAAGCAGAACCCTCCATGATTGACGTAGGAAATGATGTTTCACCCTCCTCTTATAAATGCCAACATTAATTTTAGGGTAGTGCTGAAGCTTTGAGAACATTGAAGGCTTATTTTGATCAACAAAATCCTGGCCAATTTGATCAAAATGGAATGATCGAAGAGGAAGAAGAAGTTCCTGATCGCTTCAAAATACCTGGTACTTTTTTAAATTCTTTTTATTTAAAAACACATTTAATGACACGGTTTCTACAGTATCAAGAGCATTTTCATTTTGAAAACTCCCAAAATGATAAAATTTTATGTCATGCTGACGGACGTACTTTAAGGGGGGGGGGGAGGGAGGGAGTCCTTTTTATAGAGAAGGCGGACAGAAAAAAAATGATACCTTATCACTATGGTTACAAATGAAATAAATAGCAAATCAAATTCATTTATATTTAATTTATTGCGTATTATCATATTATTATTACATATTTGTACCAATTTTTACTCAATTTAGGTGCCGGATTTCTTGGCAAACTTGTGCCAAGTATTTTGCCTGTCGTTGCACCGACTATCTGCGCGATTAAAGGAGGTTGTCCGCCAGGAATGATAGGTCGTGTCGTAAATCCAGGTACGGAAGATTTGTAATCAAATATTAAATGGTAATATTTTAATAAAACCATCATCCCTCATTTTACACTTGGCGGACAGTTTTAATCAATTTGGTGCTAATTTATAAAAATTACGACAAGTATCCCCTTAGGTCAAATTGTGTGCCTGTCCCTTGAGCCTACCCCAATATTTGTACAGGTATGTACGGTCCCGGTGGTGGTGGAATGTACGGTCCCGGTGGTGGTGGAATGTACGGCCCCGGTGGTGGTGGAATGTACGATAGTTATGGGTACGGTGGTGGTGGATACGGTGGTGGTGGTGGTATGTACGGTTGATACGGTAGTGGCGGATATGGTGGAATTGGATACGCTAAATAATACAAAATAAATTGGGGAATGATGAAGAACTTATTAATTAAAACTTTGTTCCGATTTTGTTATAAACTTTCAATTTATCTAAAGTCTTTGGCTTATTTCGTTTAAATGATAAAGTTGTAATAATTTTTTTTAATAGTATTTTTTTTTAAATTTATTAAATGAGAAATGTCACGAGTTTAACGCAAACTAGAAGTATAAAATTTGATTAAAAAAATAATTTCATCTTTTTCTAATGAAAGTTTTTTTCAGTCGTATAATGCGGTTATCATAAAAATTTTTGAAATTAAAAAGAAATATTAAAAACAGGATTTACAAAAAAGAAATTTTTCAATAATCTTTTGTTTGGAAACCCGAATTTCAATAATAGATGAATCAATGACAATAATTTTTTCGTATTGTTAGTTCTTTCTCAATTCAGCCCATAAAAACGGCCACCTGATATGAACAAATTAAAAAAAACACATCTGTATAAAATCACCTTGACAACACCGCTAAAAAGAGGTAAAAATTGGTCCACCACAAAACAATGGGTATGCCCCGCGGCGACAACATTTATTTAGCGGCCATTTGAAGGCGGCATAAAATGTGTAAAGAAAAAGCCATTAATTTGAACGATTTCTCGCGCAATTTTATTTGTTATTTTATGGATTTGTATAATAGAAATTGTTTTTTTTTTATATTTTCTTATTGAAATTTTATTATTAGAACGGATAATTTAAGATTTATAATTGTGATAATTAAAAAAATCTTCCCCAAAAGTATGGCAAAAATTTTAAAATATTTAAACAATTTTATATTAAATATTTTAAAAAACTGCTACATTTAAAAAAAAAAGATAAGCTACCCATTAGAACTGCTCGATAATTTCGGTCTCGGTTCCGAGTCGAGAATTTTCTCGCTTTGGGGGTCTTGGTCATGGTCTTAGTCTCGGTATTTTCGTCTCGGGTTTCCGAGCCTTTTTTTACACCCAATAATTGGGTTTTTGGGTCAGTACAATGTATTGTGTAAGCCAAATTATATCGTTTATGCTGCAGGGGAACTGCTACTTTTGCGCCGACACATTTGCGCCAACAAAGGCAATTTTTAAAAAAATAATGCTTACTGGTTTTTTAAAAATTGCCTTTATCGGCGCAAACGTTACTGGCGCAAATGTTCGGGTACCTGCGCAAGATCTGTTAACAAATTGGCCATAAATTTTAAATTTCCCCGGCTTTTTCATGCAAAAAAAATTTTTTCTTCGTTTTAAAAAAAATCAGATTTTTTAATCAAAAGCTTCGGTCTCGGTTCTCGAGTCGAGAATTTTTTTGGTTTTTAGGGCTCGTTTGTCGGTTGTTAAGTCTCGGGAAATTTAGGGGCTCAGGCAGATCACACTTTCCTTAATAAAATTCGCCAAATATTTTGCAATTTCTCGATTAACAACTATTTCCGATTATGACAAAAACCCAATATTTGTTTTTCAAATCGTTATAAAACTATTTTAAGCCTCTAATTACTTTCTTAATGGATTTACAAGTTCAATTCCCTCTGCAAATTGCTTTGCTATACACCGTACACATTACAGTATCCATTGGTGGCTCCATTCTGCTTCTGATTATACTGTTGATGTTCCGACGCTTTGAACTGTTCCACGCCAACCTAAGGACATTACTATGGGTAGAGTAAGTATTGAACAATATCATTTTTATTACTTAAATTTATAGCACTTTTTGTTATGTTTCCTCATAAATTTATATCTTCAAATGGTTCGAATTTTGGTGCCAATTTTTCAACAATTTCTTGGGAACCGTGAATATGTTGGCGATGGACAAACTGTTTGGAAATGAAAAAAATTTTAATTTAATTTTTTTTTTTGAAATAAAAATATTTTTTATTTTATTTTAATTTTGAGCACTTATTTTTAGTGTTTCCAATTCAACGAATTCCCGGCCCCGTTCTGTGCATTTGTCTGTGTGTCGGGCTTTCTGGTCTGTGTCGAACGATTGTACGCCACACTACGATTTGTTAAATATGAAAATGAAACCTTTGAACCTTACTTGACGCGGTTTTGCATTGGAATGGTCAGAAATTATTTGAATATTATATATTTAATTAAATTTAAATTTAGTGGATTTTGTTGGCATTTTGTTCAATATGGCAATTTCATCAAATAATAACGGAATGTTCTTTGGTACAAAATCTCAAAATCACTCATATTTTCGCTGTCAAATACACTTTGTCCGAGTAAATCCGTTGAAGACGCATTGGCACATTCTATTCGCATTTCTTTTTTACATGTAAATTTAGTAAAAAATTTTGGTTTTTCTAATTATTTTTTTAGAGTTTTTTGTGTTGTTCTTCATGTGATATTAACGGTAGAAAAAAAAACAAAAAATTAACAACATTTTTTATTTAGTTAAATCGCAAGAAGAAAGAAGAATACATTGAATTCTATTACAGGTCGTTTTTAGTTGGTTTTCTTAAAAGCATTGAGTAATTTTTGAAACTAAGGTATTTGGTGTGGAAATTTGAATAAAATTTCGTTGTTTTTTTGTTGGTTTGAAATTTTACACTGATTGCACACATTGAAAGGAAAAAAATTGAAAAAAATTTTTATATTCGGAAAGAGCAGAAAAGAAATTTGAAAAATTGCAATTATCACTTTATTTGACTTCTCTTGGGGGCTGTCTTGGTTCGGTTAGGCCGATTGTTCGGCTTTCTTTTTTTGGTCTTTTCGGTTCGAATAACGTTCTGTGTGGTTGGGACCGTGACTTCAGGGATCAGCTTTTTAGCTTGCTGGGTCGTTTCATAAAAACCGCCACTTTGGGTGTTTCATAAATCCGCCAGGGCGTTTCATAAAATCCGCCAATGGGCGTTTCATAAAACCGCCACTTTGGGCGTTTCATAAATCCGCCAGGGCGTTTCATAAAAACCGCCATTTTGGGCGTTTCATAAATCCGCCAGGGCGTTTCATAAAATCCGCCAATGGGCGTTTCATAAAAACCGCCACTTTGGGCGTTTTATAAATTCCGCCATTTTACAGATTTTTCGACAAAAAACTCTTTATAACCTTGCTCAGATGCAACCAAATTACACAATCTTGGTATGGTCCAATAGCTATTAGATAGCTCTATTAGCCATCCAAATTTCAAAAACTTTGTTTAAGTTTGGAGAAAAATATAGAGTTTTTTGCACTTTTTATGGCTACAACTTTCTTAAATCCCAATCAAATTTTTTTTAACTTGGTAGGCTAAATAGCTAACTAATAGCTACCGGACCACACCAAGATTGTTAAATTTTGTTGCGTTTGAGCAAAGATATGTCTGTAAAATTTGCGGATTTATGGAACGACCATGATGGCGTTTGGGCGTTTCATAAAAACCGCCATTTTGGGCGTTTCATAAATCCGCAGGGCGTTTCATAAAATCCGCCAATGGGCGTTTCATAAAAACCGCCACTTTGGGCGTTTCATAAAAACCGCCATTTTGGGCGTTTCATAAATCCGCCAGGGCGTTTCATAAAATCCGCCAATGGGCGTTTCATAAAAACCGCCACTTTGGGCGTTTCATAAATCCGCCAGGGCGTTTCATAAAATCCGCCAATGGGCGTTTCATAAAAACCGCCACTTTGGGCGTTTTATAAAAACCGCCATTTTGGGCGTTTCATAAATCCGCCAGGGCGTTTCATAAAATCCGCCAATGGGCGTTTCATAGAAACCGCCACTTTGGGCGTTTCATAAATCCGCCAGGGCGTTTCATAAAAACCGCCATTTTGGGCGTTTCATAAATCCGCCAGGGCGTTTCATAAAATCCGCCAATGGGCGTTTCATAAAAACCGCCACTTTGGGCGTTTCCTAAAAACCGCCATTTTGGGCGTTTCATAAATCCGCCAGGGCGTTTCATAAAATCCGCCAATGGGCGTTTCATAAAAACCGCCACTTTGGGCGTTTTATAAAAACCGCCATTTTGGGCGTTTCATAAATCCGCCAGGGCGTTTCATAAAATCCGCCAATGGGCGTTTCATAAAAACCGCCACTTTGGGCGTTTCATAGAAACCGCCACTTTGGGCGTTTTATAAAAACCGCCATTTTGGGCGTTTCATAAATCCGCCAGGGCGTTTCATAAAATCCGCCAATGGGCGTTTCATAAAAACCGCCACTTTGGGCGTTTCATAAATCCGCCAGGGCGTTTCATAAAATCCGCCAATGGGCGTTTCATAAAAACCGCCACTTTGGGCGTTTTATAAAAACCGCCAGGGCGTTTCATAAAATCCGCCAATGGGCGTTTCATAGAAACCGCCACTTTGGGCGTTTTATAAAAACCGCCATTTTGGGCGTTTCATAAATCCGCCAGGGCGTTTCATAAAAACCGCCATTTTGGGCGTTTCATAAATCCGCCAGGGCGTTTCATAAAATCCGCCAATGGGCGTTTCATAAAAACCGCCACTTTGGGCGTTCATAAAAACCGCCATTTTGGGCGTTTCATAAATCCGCCAGGGCGTTTCATAAAATCCGCCAATGGGCGTTTCATAAAAACCGCCACTTTCGGCGTTTCATAAATCCGCCATTTTACAGATTTTTCGACAAAAAACTCTTTATAACCTTGCTCAGATGCAACCAAATTACACAATCTTGGTATGGTCCAATAGCTATTAGATAGCTCTATTAGCCATCCAAATTTCAAAAACTTTGTTTAAGTTTGGAGAAAAATATAGAGTTTTTTGCACTTTTTATGGCTACAACTTTCTTAAATCCCAATCAAATTTTTTTTAACTTGGTAGGCTAAATAGCTAACTAATAGCTACCGGACCACACCAAGATTGTTAAATTTGGTTGCGTTTGAGCAAAGATATGTCTGTAAAATTTGCGGATTTATGGAACGACCATGATGGCGGTTTTTATGAAACGCCCAAAGTGGCGGTTTTTATGAAACGCCCAAAGTGGCGGTTTTTATGAAACGCCCAAAGTGGCGGTTTTTATGAAACGACCTAGCACCCCTTTTTAGTATGGAGAAAATTATCGCTTCAAAACTTTTCTCAGAAGCAGCCAAATAAATAGATATTGTATCACTCAATTGAGCCATCTGTGTTTTTTTTACCTATTTCAAAAAATTCATTTAATTTAAAAAATTTATGAAAAAAAGAGTAAATTTTTTACCACTTCTTCAACTTTAAGAATTTTGATTAACTTTAATAAGCTAAATTAGGTTGGTTTTTAAATTCTCAATTTATTTTTTAGTTCACTAAGCCATCGGTTTCAAATTGGCGAAAATTTGAAAACCGTTCTGTTGTTAAACAAAATATTCCCATTAACCTGCTTGATATTTCTCTCAATTTTTGGCTTTAAAACACTGCTATGGCTTTACATGGATGAAGAATATATATTGTTGACTGAATTATCATTGGTTATCGTTTCAATGGTAAAAAATGATTAAATAAAATACTTTTTCTTTTTTAATATTTATTATTAAATATATTTGCGCTTTTTTGGGTAATTGTTTTGACAAATCCAGTTTTTTGGTCCTTATTTTGAAGATTTGGTCTTATTTCAGCTTTTTGGCTTTATTTTGGTCTTATTTCTTATTTCGAGGGAAAAAAAATGAATATATTTACATTTTTTGCAATTTTTGAAGCTATTTCTTTTATTTTTGGGCGACTGAGGCTTATTTTGGGGCCAAGGTCGTTTTGACCCCCATTTTTCGGCCTATGATTCGGCCCTGACGTTTCGGCCCTGGGGTCGTTTCGGCTTAACCCACAAATAGTAAAAACCATAACCTTAATTTTTTTTAAATCTACTCCCTAATTTTTTTGAAAACTTCACCCTCAAGTTTTTCGAAACGAACCAACCACGTTTTTTTGAAAAGTTCACCTCCTAGTTTTTCGAAAACCAAACCCGATGTTTTTTTAAGATAACTCTATTTTTTAAAAATTTCTATTTCTTTTTCCAAAAAACTAAGGGGTAAATTTTTGAAAAAATTGAGTTAGGTTTTCGAAAAAGCTAGGGGGCTAGTCCTTTCCAAAATTGAGGGGGTTAGGTTTTCAAAAAAACCCTGGTATATAACGATCGGTATACCGACCGATATTTTTTGTGAATTTCTGTATTTTTTCGGTATCGGTATTATACCGAAATATCGTCGGTATACCGTACCGAAATATTTTGGAGATTTCTGTATTTTACGGTATCGTATTATACCTAAATACCGAATAGCGAAAATCGCATTTGCCGAACACTAGTAAAAACGTTTTTTCTGCACAATTAAGTGTTTTTCATTTATTTTTGAATAAAAATAATTTTTTCAAGATATTTTTTATTTTTTCCATCATTTTTGATTTATTATAAATCTAAGAATAACGATTAGTCAAAAAAGAATTTTTTAAACCAATATTTTTTAATTCTGGCTTAGATATTGTTTAATTCGATCAAAAAAAAATAAAATTTCAAAAGTTATAATAATTTCATATTAAATTTTTTTTTTTTTTTTGCAGTTTTCTCTGGTCATTGCGTTGACAATAATTCGTTCTTCAACGTTATACAGATCAAAATGCAAGTTAATTGCCAAAGAACTAATGCATATGCTGTGGCCAATTTCAGGTTTTTGCAGATACAAAAAATCGAATAAATAATTTAACAATAAAAATATTTATTTATTTTAAATATTCTTTTTACAGAAATACGACATTATATTCACAACAAAATTTTTAAATATACAATATAAAAAAAATGTAAATAGAACAATTAAAAGAGATTTTTTTTCCTTTTTGAGTTGATTATTAAAAACAGTTTTTTGGCGAAATACCACGACGAATGGCGATACTGTAACAGCACCGTCTTCTTTGGTCAATTACTGTATATGTTGTGGCAAATTCCACAGCAAAAACGACACTTTGACTTGTGAGGGCGACTTGTTGCGTGAATATTGGGACGATTATTTGCACATTCAGTGAATATTTTATTTAAGTCAAAATAAAAGTATTTGTTTATGACGCAGTTTTCGGCAAAAAAATATTAAATGTTAAAACAAATACCATTAAAGTAATAACTTTTCATATTCGGAAATTAAATTGGCTGAATTTTGACCAACAAAAGGAAGCAGGCAATTTCGTCGAGTGGCTCTTAATTAGTCGCTTAATTAGGCTTTTTAATAAAAACTTGGTCAAACTTTAAATTAATGAGACTTAATGAAATTGTGAAAATTTTATTTTATTTATTGAACCCCCCAAATTTAGTTGAGAAATATAAAGCCAATTTTATTGTTGAAAATAATATTTCAAATAAATTGAATTATTTGAGTACATCAATTAGTATGGTGAGATGATCAAAAGACCCGAAAAATTAAGTCAATTAGAGATCTGACTGCTTGAGTCCCGAGTCAAGCCAATCTCTATTAACACATTTAATGAAGCTCATCCTCCATCATTTCTGTATGCTCGGTGATAGCAGCAGTCATCCTTTCTGTAGATACTTTACTGACGACTCATCATTGTTTGGTGATGGAACTAAAAGTAATTTGTTAATAAAACTAATTAAGCCGAAATTCGAAACGCAAAAAACCCGAAATTTTCGAAACGCGAAACGAAATTTTGCACAGCCCTGGTGCCGATAGGCGCCGCCGGGAATTTTTTTTTTTTTTTGAAAATTGGGCAAATATATTAACAGATTTTGTCTCAAAAATATCCAGTTTAATAGGGCTTTAGAAAATATCATAAAATTGAGGGTCCGGTGGTGCCAATAGAAAAAATTTTAAATTTTAGGATGATTAGCTAGCAGATTTTTTACCAAGAGTTTGTTAATTTTCGAGAATTTTTCAAAGTAAAAAGGCGAAAATCAAAGCTAAAAGGTGACGGCGGTGCCGATGACGCCGTTGGAAAAATTTTGTTAAGAATTGTCAACAGATTTTGACAAAAAAATTTAAATTTTTCCATGAAATAAGCCTTTTTTTACATTTCATGGGCAAAATTCCGTTTTCAAAGGACATCTTTGAAATAAAGGACGCTTCAAATTATCAAAAACGAACGCCAAAAATAAAGGGCGGTCCTTTGAAAAAAGGACGAATCCTAACCCTGGGCTAGAATAATGAGATTATACCATTAATTGAATAGCCCAATTGTCTCAAATATTCCTTAATTTTTCGTAGCCCCACTACAGTCAATTCCAAAACACGAAAAAACAACTCGAAAATAGGGGATTAAAATGATTAAGTTTTTATTTAGGATAATGACTAAGTTTATTAAAATTTCTCGCAGTTAGGCGCCGGATTTGAATTAGCTTAAAGCAACACTCAAATTTGGATTAATTTGCAGGCCAAAAATTCTAAAAAACAAAAAAAATTTTTTTGCTGTTTTTCCCCAATTTATCGGGAAGCAACAAAATTCCTTACCGCTATCAACTGTTCCGCCATTGTTACGGGCGGCATTTGCTGCATAAACGCGCTGGCGCCGCCACCACCCGCGGCTGCCGCGGCCGCAACCGAACCCAGCGAATGCGCAAATGCCAAATGCTGCTGCATTAGCATTGGATCAGTGATGGCAAGGCCACCGCCAAAACATTTGGCAAAATCAAAAATGGGCTGTTGTTGTTGTTGGGGTTGTGCTGCCGGTGGTGCCATTGGGGACATTTGTTGCGGGTGATATGACATCAGAGACGGCACCATTTTAGGGGGATAAGCAGCGACTATGGATATAAAATCGCAAAATATGGACCAAAAATCGCTAATTTATTGACATAAAATTGCCAAATGGACATACATTTTTCCAATTTGAGCTAAAATTTCTTCAAAAATTTCATTTATTGGTTGAAATTGCAAATGAGATACATTTCCAACTTTTTGGGGGTAAAACGCATTCGATATCTATTTTTTTTAATAAGAAATATATTAAAAAAAAAATTGCAAGAAATTTTTGCAAAAATTCAAAATTTTTTTATTTTTGATGGGATTTTTTAATAATTTTCAAAAAAATTTTTAGGGGAGTATTTTTAGTTTTATTGCTTTTTTCTTATGAATTTTTTCAAAAATGCCAAAATATGGGCATATTTTTTTAAGTAATTTGAGCTTTTACAAATTTTTTTTCTAATTAAATTGTTTGAAAATGTCAAAAGATAAACTTTTAAAAAAAAACATATGAAAATTCATTCAATTTACCAGGTTGATGTTGGGAATCAAATTTAATTCGCTTTGTTGACACTGCCGAATTGAACTATAAATTACAAATTTTAATAAAAAAAAAATATACAAATAAATTTTCTACCATTGGCGATATGTCCAACGATTTATTTGAAGCCGCTTCATCCGCCGATTCGTCATACTCTTCTGCGGATTGCCCATTTTTTGGGCTTCCATCAGAGGACGGCCTCGAGCTTGACAACGCCACACTTTGACTTTTGTTCGGCTGTTGTGGGTTGGGTTGCGCTTCCCGAGTTTTCTTGCGCATCTTTGCACGTCTATTTTTGAACCAAACCTAAAAAAGGATTTTTTTTTTTTAATTTTTAAAATTTACTTTTTTACCAAAAAACAAAAAAATTCTTTACCAATTTTAAAAATTGATAATATAATTTTGAGTTCTGCATATGACCAACAAATTGTTTTCCGAGCTCTAATTTAAATCTTATTAAGTTTTAAGGCTCTTATACAGTTTACTCCCCATGATTTTTTTTCACATTTTAAAACAAATTTTTTTTTCACATTTCAAAGTGAAAAATGGCAATTAATAGGTTCTCGGGGTCTCGCAAATCACGAATCCGGCATTCCATTTCGACTAATTTCGAACCCCTGATTCGAAATTTGTCAAAAAGTCTTAATTTGAATCATTTGGGCAATAAGGTGTCTATTTTTAAGAGAAACAAATTTCGACTTTTTGTTTGAATTCGGATCAAAGGTCTGAAATTGGTCGAAATGGATGCCGGATTCGTGATCAGCGACCGACCCCGAGAACCTATTAATTGCCATTTTTCACTTTGAAATGTAAAAAAAAATCATGGGGGTTAAACTGTATAAGAGCCAGTTTTAATAAAAAAAAAAGGCAGAATTAACTATATAATTATTCTTTTTTAATTTGATTTTTTTCAAAATTCAAAAAAAAACCTAGCTTTTCTAATTGCTTAAATAATTAAATTAAAAAATGATAACTGATTGCATTGGGCCGTTTCAATTAATTAAAATTGTTTAAAATTCTAATTTTATTCATTTTTCTCCTCACTTCCACGCGTTCCTCACGCAATTTGCATTTGACCGCTATCTGTTCCCGCATTTGGACATCCGGATACTGAGTCATGATGAACGCCTCCTCAAGCATACACAGTTGCTCATCGGTAAAAATCGTGCGATGCCGACGCTTCCGCTTGCCACCGCTCAAAACGCCAAGCTAAAAATTTTTGCAAAAATGATTTAAAAAAGATTAATTATCGGGCCAGTAAAAGGTTTCAAAAATTCCGTTTTGTCAATCAAAGTCAAGGCCCTAGCCAGGGCTCCCGGACAATCGGACAGTGGACAATCGGACATTCGGGCAGTAAATAAAGGAAATGATAAGAAAAATGACTGACGACTTTAGAACAAGTGGTTGGATGCTTAATCGGGTTTAGAAAGCAAATTTTTTGTTTCTTTCGGCATTCGGTAAGCTATGGCTCATAAATAAGCGTGGCTAGGATTAAATTTTAAGAAAGTTGTGGCCAAAAAACTGCAAATAACTCATTTTAATTGTCATTTTTAAAACTTATTAAGACCTTCTTAATCGGTCATTTTCTTATCATTTCCTTTTTTTAATTTTATTTTCTGTCCGATTGTCCGGGCACGCTAGCGCCAGACGCACTTCCGAAAGGGGATGGGAGGGGGGCGGGGCTAATCAAACAGTTTTAGTTCAATTAGATGTTTTTCCACTTTTTCCCCATCCGCAGAGATTAGCCCTTTTTCTTTTTGCTCATCGCAACAGAAACTTTTGTATTACGTGCCAATAGGTGTCGCCAGGAATTTTTTACTTTTGGCCCATTTGTTAAGAAATAATTCAAAATTTTGAAAAATTTAACAATAAGTCCCGGTCTATGTCAATTGGGCGCTCGCGATTGGCGCCACACCATTGGGTGCCAGTACAATTGGGCGCCCACGATTGGGCGCCAAGCCAAAAATAGGAAAAATCCTCTAAATTTTATTGAAAACCCAACCCCTAGTTTTTTTGATTAAAAACTTAACCATTTTTAAAAATTTTATTTCTTTTTTCAAAAAAACTAGGGGTTAAATTCAAGAACTAGAGGGCTCGTTTTAAAAAACGGATTAAGTTTTCAAAAACTAGGGAGCTAGGGGGGTTTTTAAAAAAAACTGGGGGTTGGGTTTTCAAAAACAACTGGGGGTTGGGTTTTCAAAAAAAAACTAGGGGGTTGGGTTTTCAATAAAAACTGTGGGTTGGGTTTTCAATAAAATTTAGAGAATTTTTCCTATTTTTGGCTTGGCGCCCAATTGTGGGCGCCCAATTGTACTGGCGCCCAATCGTGTGGCGCCCAATCGCGAGCGCCCAATCGTGGGCGCCCAATTGACTGCGTCCGATAAGTCCTTCGTTAGATACGGTAATATCTTTTGACACGGTAATATTTTAATTATCCTTAAAAATGAGTCAAGTAAAAAAAGTCAGTAAAAAATAATGAATAAAATTTTGCCTGTTGATTGCCAAAATTGAACACCGCTGACGACGGGGTGGATGGTGTCGTTGTTGACGTGGTGCCACTGCTGTTTTGGCCCATTTTAGTGCCAAAAATAGCTTTGGAATCGATTGGTATCGTCGCGCCGGCAGACGAGTTGAAAATTTTGGTATCATTGATCGACAAAGATGAGGAAGAGGATGGCACAGCAAGCGGTGCCGAGGATTGAAAGGGCGCCGAATGATGACCTAAACAAAAAAAGCCTATAAATTTCAAGTCCTTTAAAAGAATATATTTTTGACATTATGCTAAATTTAAGAATAAATCTGAAAAAAACGAATTGTCTGCCCTAAATTTTTAATGAAAATGAAGAATTTTTAAACATAAAATGGCAAAAAGAAAATTTAAACATTCAAAATTAAATTGAATTAATGAATAATTTATGAAATGATCATTTAGTTATTAAAAAAATGATAGGCACTTTTACCCAAAATCTGTGGAATGTTTATCTATTGTTAATTTCCCAACAAAAACGGCATTACAAATAAAACTCCTTATGCAAAACTTTGACCCAACAAATACATATATAAACATACAGCCATTCTTCGGCATTTGTATGCCAATAACATATTGGCATTCTGAGTAGTCTCACCCAACAGTTCCGGCACTTTTTTGTGCCCTCAAAATGCCAAACTTCTTTTTTTTTTTACAAAGAAGGTACCGCAGCGGACACACCGCCCTTTAACAATGCAAAAAAAAAAAAAATTTGGAGGCTTTTTTGGTCCCCCATTTCCACCACCTTTTTCTAATATTTACCGTTCTTTCACCACACTACGACATCACTTCATTCCTCCTTCTTTCCGCCCTCGTCTCCTTCCGGCACACCCTATTCATTCATCCATTCATTCATTTATATTCCTTCATTTTACCGCCCAACTGAATCGGAGGAATTTTTGTGAGTCGTTGCCCTCGTCCCCCCCAGGGGCGAAAACAGATGGGTAAGTGGGGGGGTTAAAAGATTTGTTGGTGTTTAACCTTGCCATTCATTAGTTATAAGTCATTCACCGGGCCATCAAATGAACGCTAAGGAAATAGTGTGTATCTCAGGAAATTAGAGAGTAAAAGTGATCGTTAAACATTGTGCAAAAAAGAAGAAAAATAATTTGGGTCAGAAAAAATTGCACGAAGAAAAGGTGCATGAAGAATGAAAGGAAGAAAGTGTGAGACAGAGAGAGAGAGGGGGAGAGAGAGAGGGAGAGAGGGAGAGAGAGAGAGGAAGAGAGAAGAAACAAGCAAAGAGAAAATAGTACACTAATGATGTGATGTTTAATCGGTTTGCGCGACCGTTTATCCCACTAATTCGCTGCTCATCATCAACCCAGCCATTTATGTATCAGCAAATTTATCGCGGTGACCAATCACATTTGGAACGCTTCACTGAGTGCATCAATCGTCGCCGCCGCCGCTCTCGCCCTAACCTTTGCCTCTGCTGATCAGCGAGAGATAAATGTGATTTGGACATGGTCCAATGGATTTTGGGAAAACGGGAGGGGGGCGGGGGGTGGGAGAGAGGGGTCATGCATAGGTCGAGAAAATGAAGGCAGTAGTGAATGAGAGTGGTAAAAGCGATTAGCGTGTGTGAGTGGAAATAAATTGTTGGGGTATACGGGGTGGGGGGAGGATTGTGCGAAAGTTTTGCAGGTAATACAGTAACATAAAGCGATGAAAAATGTAAATTACAGTAAACCCCTATTTTGAAATATCTTTTCTTGCAAAAGAAAGAAATAGTTAGAAAACAGGATTTAAAATAATTTAAAAGATTTTTTATTGAAAAAAGAACCAAATTTAAGTAATAACTTAAAAATATGGATTGCAGTAACCCTTTGATTTTTCTATAATTGTTTTTACGCGAACTTATAAAAAACCCAAATAAAAACGAGTAGAATTTTTTCATTTTTTTAACAAAGAAAAATGGACGTATTAATTACTCTCTCTATAAATTCAAATATGCTTAAAAAATTTCTTATAAATAAAGTAAAGCACCAATTTTAAAGAAAACTACCGTAATGCAGGACATTGGCTTTGCTTTCGTTCTTCGGGCTTGCAAATGCGCTGTTGTTGGACGGCATTTTTTGGTGTTGATAGTGTTGCAGTTGAATTCGAGCAGCAGTTACTGCTTTATCGTCCTTGTCGTCTTCATCATTGTCGTCATGTTCATCACCAGCATCATGTTCATGCGATGATTTGAAATGTGTTTTTGGCGCCAATTTTGGCATTCTTCCAGCAATTCCAATTTTATTGTCTTTTGCTGCACATGAAGCAGTTGGCACCTTCTGCTGCTGCATACTGCTTCCAGCAGCTGTGGCTGTTGTACTGCTTGAACTTGAGGGAGGCGTCACTGCTTTTGCGTTGAGCTTGAAATTTTGAAAAATTTATTGAAAATTGAAAAAAAAAACAGCGATGGGCCTTGAAAAATTGTTCATTTACACACCCTTGTGCCAGCTGATATTTGTTGCGGAAAGTGCCATCCCTCTGGCACAAACCACATCATTGAAGCGGGCGGAGGAAAGATATTTGCCGCCATTGCTGTTGCTGCTGCATTTGTTGTCATTGTTGCACATGGTGGCATTGCTGAAAGGAATGGCGGAAAGATGGGCATTGGCACAATTGGTGGAGTAGTGCCAGAAACATCGACCGCCGCTGCAGCGGGCGATGAGCTCCGCTTGGACAGCAAATTTTCAATGGAAAAGTTTGATGCCAACGAAGAAATTTTCATATTTTTTTTATTTTTTTAAAGCTGAAATTTTCAAAAAAACAATTTTTTGTTAAATAAAATGCCATTTCCAAACACTTGACTTTACACATTTTATATTGTGAACAGTGCCAAAGAGAAAAGGAAAAATTGAAAGTTACAAAAAAAAATATGAATTCTTCACAATAAATGCTGTGTTATGGAAAAAGAATTTCTATGAAAATTAATTTTGTGGGAAAATTAGTTGCCAAATAAGGAATTTTTTAATGAGAACGGATAGTTCAAAAGCAAAAGCCAAATTTGAAATTTTGTATTTCAAGAGAAATAATATGCTAATATAAAAGAAATTGGGAAAAACTATTTATAGAAGAAAAATTTGTTTAAATTTTTTATTTTCAAAATATAATTTGTAATTGCAAAAATGAGCCAAAAATATTGTCGAAATAAAGACACAAACTGATACCCTCTGCCTCTTCATTTTTTAAAAATTTAAAAGAACTGACCAAAAACATAAATAAGGGCTTAACGTGGAGAGTGGAAAATGAGTGATTGGCCATTTTTACTACCTTTTTACATTCATTAATTTTTTTTTTCAAATTGATTTTTGACCCCAAATGAAGATTTAAAGTTTTATCTGCCAGTCCTGATTATAAATGCCAAGAAATTGATGGCATTGATTGTTCAAACGAAAAACTTCATTGTTAAATGATTTTGTTGCATTTTTTGATGTTTTAAAAAATAAGGATTTCATGCCAAATGAGGGTTTTTTTTAAGGGTTTTTAGTGCCAAATGAGGCTTTTTTAAGGCTTTGATGAGGGTTTTGAAAATTTTGATATCGCAGCCCTGTGTTAACTGATTTTGTTTGCAATCTTTGGTGTTTCTAATTTTCGTGCCAAAAATATTTGAGCTCAGTGTCGTTTCAAATTTCGTTTCGGGTCCTTTGTTGAGTTTCGCCCGTCCCTGGTTCCGTGTTCTAACCAAAGTCTTACCGATTTGGCCAAGGTCAAGGACATTTGTCCCGATGATTAAATGGTTTTTTTTTTTAATTTTTTGCTAATTTCCTATAAATGTTTTTTAAAGACAAAGAAAGACCTTTTAGTGTGCCAAAAATAAGCCAAGAAAGAAAAAATTGGAGGGGAGCAGGTAATTCTTCAGATAATTTCAAGGCGGCAATTATTATTTATTATAAACATATTGAGGTGATGGATAGCACACACAGGTCGAGTCTAGCCCATCATATTCCATCCAACCAATTGTCTCCTCTTAAATATCGGTGTCCCGAAAAAAAATAAAAAAAATTTTTTTCGTTTGTTTGTTGCCGACAGAAATTGGCACCACCGCATTTAATTTCAACGGTACCTCCCCGTTTTCCTCCTTCCCGAAACGAAGAGGTGAGAAGGGGCCGGCGGGGGAAGAGGAGAGGGGAGGATCAACCCCGGCGGGGATGAGAGAGCGAGAGGACATCTATAATGATGGAGGCGAGTGAAAGGTTGCTCGGGCGTGAGAAAATCGCTCTTCTCGGCACAGGGGCGAGGGGCGGCCCCCGGGGGGAGGGGACAACCGAGAGACGGGAGATGGCAACGATGCCGTCAGTGACGGCGCCATCGGTGCCCATATTTTAAAGCGATTCAGCACTCTATCCGCCCAAAAAGTCGGAAGGGGGGGGGGGGCGTAAGGGTGGGGCAGGTGTGATGGTGGTGCACATTTGGGATGGGATACATTTTTAGCTGGCGAGGATTGGGGGATGGATGAGCAAATATTATCATTGGCACCCCAATCCTCTCCCTTTCCTTTACTGCAGCTTCCTTCCCTCCCTCCTCCCCCAATTTCTCAGGATGGGAATGAAAAGGGGATGAAATATGAATGGATAAAGAACAAAATGGCATACTGTAGTTGGGGCGGAGAAGAGAAGCCCACCCAAAAAAAAATGCCAAAAAAGGAGAAATGGTGCCATTATATGATGGAAAATTTGTGTGTTTGTTATGAAATTAATTCTTGGCTTTAAATTATTGTGTTTGGCTAAGAAAAGGCTTTTCAATCCCTCTGAGTATATGGCGTGATGTTTTTTTGGAGCAGGACAAATGTCACAAATGCAAGCAAAAAAAAAGAAAGAAAGAAAAAAAGCATGAAATCAAATTTTTTAATTTTTTTTTTTGGAAATAAAATTAATTAAATTTGATCTTTGTATGTATGTTAGTAAATTCTTTTTTGAATAAATTGCCAGAGGTTCTCGGATATTTTGTGGTGTTTCGTATAATTTAGTCATTTTTTCAGAAAAAAAAGTTTTAGCAATACACATTTTTTTGTGCTTTCCCTGATTACTATAAATGTTCATAAAATTTACCAATTTTTTTTTCATAATTCTTTTTGTTTTGTTTTTTTGCGCGGAGGTAGTGCTTCGGTCGGTATACTGTTGGGTATATACCGAAAAATACCGCGGTATACCGATACGGTGCCGAACACTAATTAATATATCCAAAAATTTGCCTTAAGATGATAAAAAAAAAAAAAAGATGAGAATAAGCAAGCACACAGTAATGAGGAAAACATTTGGGTGTAAAATGTTTTCAAGACATAATGCAAATGGGAATAGTAATAACAAAAAATTTCCCATGCAAATCTGTCCGGCCCAATAAGCACCTCACACACTCACACAATTAATTCTGTGGGATTTTGTCAGTTCATTTATTTTGTGGGGAGCAAACGGTTTAACCATTTTGGGCCCCCTGGTGCCGTCAGCGGTTGGTCACGCATGTAAATGCATAATCTTGGCCTCATTTATGGCCACAACCGTTGACTGAGAGAGAAAGGGAAGTTAAGCCAAATGATGGGGGGGGGGGGGGCAGGGAGGTACAACTGTGGCCGGTCCAACTGGGTACATGCATTCAATTCCCAAGTGGGCTTTTGTAATTGAGTCTTGGCGTGGCCCTGGAACTGGGTACATAAATTCAGTCCTAATGTCACTTGGCAAATTGAGTCCTTGTGTGGCCTGGACAAAGTGGGAACAAAACATCTGCATCCAAAAGCACCAAATAAAGAAGAAAAACCCCCCAAAAAAAAGATTTTCCAACGATATTTTCATTTCAAGAGCTAGCTTCTAAGGAAAAATAAAATTTCCCCCATAATTTTTATGTGAATTTTTGTTAAGCGTTAATGTTCTTATTTTTGAATGGCATCCATTCGCCTGCCGGTGCGATGCCCCGGCCGGTGGTGAGGGCCGAGTTGAGCTTAATCAGTTTTACTACACACAACTAATAAATTGAGGAGATAATCAGATATAAGTGGTGCTGTGCCACATCGGCCATAAATATTTTGCCGTGCCGTGAGCAATGTGGTGGTGGTGAGCGGGGCATGGCCTCGTGCCGTGCCACAGTTGTTCCGAGCCTCAAAGGGCGGAGGGTGGTGTTTAAGCCGCCTTCCCCCCTCCCCCGCCCCCTGGGCCCTCTTTGAAGCATATTAATGTGCCGTGGAAGGTGGTGGATAAGGAAAGGCTGGGCGGGAAGACACACATTGCCCGGGGAGGGGGCGGGGAAGGGTGGAGTTTTCTCATTGGGTACAAAGTCGCGCGGATTACCACTGTGTTGGCATTATTTTACCGGCTTTGGCATTTTGCCGTAAGCTGGGTGCTCTTTCCCTCTCAGTAGCCACATTGTTTAGTTGATTAAGCGGAAGTCGAGCCGCAAGCAATGCCATGGGCCATATAGGTTGTTTGGTCGGGGTTGGTGAGAAAATGGAATTATGAAAAAAACTGTTTTTGTCCGTCGCCCTCCCCCCCCCCTCCTCCCCCCTCCTCCCGGCCTTCATCAAACGGTGGTGGGGTGACAAACACAGTGTTTGATCCCTGTACAGAAATTCTCACCACACAATAGAATAACAAAACTCTGGCCCTTCATAATAAAAATGATAGAAATGATAGAAATGACAGAATGCCGACACGGTGAAAAACGCGACAATTTGTCGACAAAAACATTTAACAAAGAAGCATAAATTTGAAAAAGAAGACGAATTTATTTTATATTACTGGGCTCAAAATATTGTTTTTTTCTTCGACATTGATTTGGTCGGTTTTTCACATTAGTCGACATTTTGTCGGGTTAAGAGATCTTAGGCACCTAACAACAACCCTTTGCCATTTGCTGGTTTTCATTGTTTGAAAGGCTTTTTCATTTTGGAGTTTAGCCACAGTGGGGAAGGGGAGGGGGGAGGGAGCGGATAAAGCGAAGTACAAAGCGGGAGGGGAGGGGGAGGAAGTCTTGACGATAATACAAGCAAAGAAAATGTGCTTTGCTGCTGGTGAATTATCAAATCTTGCCAATGTAAAAAATTTAGAGCTTATTTTTTTATTGTATTAAGGTGGGGGGGGGGATAGGGCGCCGTGCCATTATGGCATTATCGTATAATCAAATAAAAAGTGTTTGGCAAAGCTTCGAGAAAGGGCGGCACCAAAATTTGGCATTTTGAAACAGGATTAGTGTGAAAAATAAAATGTGTGATATTTAAAAGGATTTTTTTTTTTTGAGAGGGGAGGGAAGTATAGATGAAATTTGAGGGCTGTCAATTATATGGAAATACACATATTTTTTCTTGAACTGTGAGAGGCCAAAAAAGCACCAAAAAAAAAGGTGTTTAGCTTGGTTATAGGCATATCCATATTTCCATATTTGCCAATATTTCGCGATTTAATAAATCCATAATTCCATATTTGCCATTGTTTTTGACATTATCTTCATTTGAGTATCGCGTGGTATTACGAATTAAGCTTATAGTTCCTGACAGTACCACTTGGTACTAAAGTTTTATAGATCCAAAAAATATAAATTTTACCCTCTATTTGGAAGTTGCAATTTTATGTCCATATTTCGGAATTTTTGATACATATTTTGCGATTTTATAGCCATCTTAGTGATGACCACTATTAGGTACTAAGTAAAAATTATTATAAAATGATGAATTTTTTTCAGCCAAAAACGATAATTTAAATACAAATTTTCTTTTCTAAAAAATGCCAAAACTTTTTATTTTTAAAAAATAAGAAAAATATTAAATTACCAAAAAAAAATCCAATTAAAAATAATTGGTAGAAATAGTTAATGACTTTTAGGGAAAAAATCATAATTTATGTAACTTTTGTTGGGAATATAAAAATAAGCTTTTTTATTAAGCTAATCCTATTTCCGGTCTCAGTTCATTGGTGGACATATAAAAAAACAACCAAATTATAAAAATCCTTTACTTTTCCCGAGTTGAGGGATGGGCGGCGGGAGGGGGGCGGGGAAGTTTAAGTGAGTATTATCCCATGGAATTTTGATTTGATTTGATGGGCAAAAGAGCGGCACCGAATAGGGGGGGGGGGGAATACATTTAATCTGTTTGAGAATTTTCCCTTGCCGGCTATTTTGCCCCATTTTGTTAAGCTGTCCCTCGAGGAATGTGTTGTAGGGGTGCTGGTAGATGTAGGGTCCCGTGGCTTCTCCTAACACCCCTGGGCAAAGATAATCTTGTCAAGATCAGGTTTTGCGCGGAAATTTTGCCAAAATAAGAGGGCTCTATGCAAATGGCAATTAAAATGCCAATGCCCAATGCCAATTAAAATGCTAATGCCCAATGGCAAATAAGAAGAAAAGCTAAGCCCAATCCAAATAAGCTGGATATTCCGGCTTTAGGGGTGTGATACGATCAAATAAATTTGCATTTATAATACTAAAAAGAGAGGAGAGGATTTGAATTGGCTTTTGCCATTTTTTATTGGATTTGCGCGAAATTTCCAAAAAATTTTTTTTTGTCTTCGCCAATTTGTGGCGATAAAAGGGAGTTTCACAATACAAGCATAAAAACACTTGATTTAATTTGAACACTAGATTTTTTTTTGAAATTTTGAAAATCTTTTTGGCTTAACGGGTTACGGTACCTGTGCGGATGCAGACGATTGTATTTGGGGAAAGCGGTATAAAAAGGGTTAGTTGTGAATTGAATGTGGGTAATTCACAGCGACGGCAGTCATCAGCAGCAGATGGGGCGACTGAAGTGGCGAGCAGCGGAAGAGAGGGTGGGCGCGCGGAGGGGGGGGGGGGCGTCAGCGATTTAGGGGGATTGGGCGGGGGCGACTGGGTGATCGTTAATCGTTTCGTAAATCGCATCAACTGCCTCGCGCGGGCTCGCCCGCGCGCCCCTCGGCGCCGCCACATTTCTTGGGCAAATGAATGAATGAATAATGAATGGTTGACTAACTGTGATTGGACGGACGGGAGCTGCTACCGCTGCTGCTACTGCTGATGATGCACTGATCGGAAAGGAGCAGCGCCGCGGACTGATCAGTCAGTCAAACAGAAAAATCAGTGAGCGATTTGGTGGGGGGGGGGCGATGGGGCGGGGGTGGGGGAGGGGGCGAGGAAAATTCATTCATTCACCGCTTAACTCTGCCCAACCGCACACCGGTGGTGCGGAAATCCAATCCAAATCCCATGTGAATGAATTGGATTGGCGGAGGGGGCGGGGCGGAAGGGTTGATGGCAGGGCCGGGGGTAGCGGTGGAGGCGCAAATTCGCCCCTCGAGGGATTTTGAGTAGAGAAGGGGTAATCCGCCTCGCCGGACAACACAGGCACTAGTAGTTGTAGTAGTAGCGGCGGGAAGGGGATAAGCCGAAGTGCTTACGGACCAACTAAGTTTTAGTGTGTATTTGTTTGATTTGCCTTTTCGACGAATTTGGGCGAGCGGGAGGAGGGGGGGGGGGCTAAAAGGATGGGGAAAAGGTGTTGTTGTTGTTGTGTATGGGGAGTACTCTGACAATGCATTTGGGGAGGGAGGTTTTGGGATTGTGCCTTATTTTTCTTTTTCACCTTGCCCCTCTTTGCCATTGCTTTTGCCTTTCGTCGCATTTTTCACTTTCACAATACTCACCATTCTCACACACTCTCCAATGCCTAAACTATCTCGTAGCAGCGAATTAATTTATAATGGTACTGAATTGTCCCATTTGATTACAAAATACTGCTCGATACTTAATGTTCTCGCGCCGTCACTTCCCTGGGGTACTCAACCGTCCGCCCCATTCGGTAGCAATTCCAGGTGCCCCGGAGGGAGGGGGGGGGGGGGGGGGCGAGGGAGGTGTTGTATTTGCCCATCAGCTTGCCCTTCTCCATCACTGCCCCCCTCCCCCCCCCGCCCCAACCAAGGTAAGAAGAAGCATTTGCTTTGGTGCTGGTGAAGTGGTGGGAGGCGGATTCGCGCCTCCCGAAGTGTGATTATCCCCCGGGGGGACGGGCCGGGGGCGGATGAGTTGGATGGTGGCCCTATTGTTTGCCCATGTTGTACACACCACACTTTTTGGGGCTGGAGGTGGGCACCCTTAAGAGAATTAATGGACTTTGTGAGCCCCTAAACAAAAAAAAATTTTTTTTTTTTGTTTTTGTTCCCAAAGATTTTTCTGGGGCATGGCAGCAAAAGTGTTAAAAAGTTTTTTGTTTCGTATGTTTAATTAAGGATGGATGAAATTTGTGTTGCCATTGTATGGAGCGAACAAACGATTTTTGGCATAAAAATTATTTTTAGACATTAATATAAAAGTTAAATAGAAATGGGGGAAACTTCCTATTGGAATTGGTCAATTAACAGCTATAGATTAAATTAAAATATTTTATTAATATATCTTTAAAAAAATATTTAACATATTTAGAACAAATGTCTATTAGTATTATTGAGCTTTTTTTTACACAAAAATACTTATGGAATGGCACCCAAAGTTAATGGAAGAATGGGGGGGGGAGTTGGTGAATAGCCGTGCCTAAATTGAAGCACACAAAATCGGTTTTGAGTATTGGCACAAAACAATGGGCACTCAAGAGGAAAAGAAAGAAAACAGAGTACTGTACAAAGTTTCATTCATTAATTTGTGAAAAATTGTTACCCTAATGAAAGACATTATGTCTCGAGAATTTGATGGAAAATGTTTGGGTTTGGAAAAAATTATTGGAATTAAAAAATAGCAATTTAAGGAATGAATAATATGCGATAGTTGGAAAACTTCTTTTTTAAGACAAAACTGAATGCTCCTAAGTTTTAATAGAAAAAGGCTTTAAAGCAGGGCTACCCTTGAAAATTTGCCGAAATAAGTACATCGCTGGTCAAGAATAAGTTATAGGGGTAAAAAGAAGTTCCTTTTTGAAAAAGTAGGCGCCGCCAGGAAAAATTATGGCAATTTATTTGTTAACAAATTTTAACCAAAAACTGATCAATTTTATGTCTTATTTTGGAAAATTCCAAAAGGATTGAATGTCGGGCGCTGCCGATAAGCGCCGGCGGGAAAATTTTTCAAAAATATTCCTTTTTATGCCTTGAAATTTACGCTCTAATCAGCGTAAAATTATATTGGCACTAAATAATTTAAGCTAAAAAATATGTGATACAAACAAATTTCTGTCGAAATTTTGAATATTTCGCGAATCTTGTTAAGATTTTGTTTGAAAAATTCGCTTCAAAAAATAATTTTATTTCAAATATTGCTATAAAAATTTGAATTTTCCTCTGAATCCCAAAAATCAGTACAAAGAATTACATTGAGCTCAATTAAATACAATACTTACAAATAAGTACAAAGGGTAGCCCTGCTTTAAAGTCGCCTAAAAATTCAGGGAAATTCTACGTGATTATACTCAAAAAAAAAAAAAAAAATCTTTTTTTAATTTTTGTAGAATTGAAAAGGGTGTCGATAAAAAGCCATAAAAGAAAATTGCATTTTTTTTAATCAGTCGAAACGATCAAGAAATTAGGGTTAATCTGTTGAGGAGGAGCGAATTGAGCCGGAAAGAATGGGAAAAGAAAAGCGGGGGGAGGGGGGGGGGATGAGTGAGGTGACTAAGACTACCCGACGATGACCCTTTCGAAGAGATTGAGGGGATTTGTGTGGGAAAAGGGCATTTTTGCCCCAATCAAACGGACTAATCTTTCGGGGAATTTTTACATAAAATCTTAAGAAGTGGGGGATAAAAAGAATGTTAATGCTGTTGTACAACAATAAAAAGAAACAACAGTAACACATAATCGGTGACTGTTGTACTGCTTGAAGTTGTTGTGGTTTACCGACCGCCGGCGTCGACAAAAAAAGATTTGAAACTGTGTATATTCGCAAGGTGCAGCGACATTTGCGCCCCCGACATTTTCGCCCCGGGACAAAGCAGAAGTCTCGAACCAACTAAGCTTAGATTTTTTAGTATCTTTCAATAGTTCTCGATGTATTCTATTGGTATACCAAAAATCAAAAGAAATTGGTTTTATTTTGAAAAAGTTATGATAAAAAGATTACAAAAATCTCGATTTTGCAGGTTTTCGTGTTTTTCAGGTCATACTTTTTTTGTAACTTTACTATTTTTCTAGAAATTTTTCGAAAATGGATACTACCCTTTCTGTTGAGGACTGAAATCCGACTTATCTCCAAAAAAACGAGTTACATTGCTTAAGAAATGAAAAATGGTGCAACCCAGGATGGGAAGGAATCCAATTTTCGAAAAAATTTTAACGTCGGATTCCAGACGCACATATGCAGACTTGATAAATTTTGAAAACTCAACTTAAATCATTCTGAGTAATATTTAGCAAAGTCTAAATAGGGTTCCGTCAGATATGGCACGAAAATTCTGTTTTAATAAAAGAATTCAAAAATTAGACAAAATGTTTTAAAGTGCCAAAGTCATAGAAATCCGTCCGGCATTGGCATTATGTCTGTGCCGATTTTCAATTTCTGACAAGATTAAGATGACTATGTGACTGTGCAAAAATTAATGCCGATGCCAAAAAGTGGGGGAGCAGGAGTAACATCGGCACAATTTTCCTTTGTCGCATAAAGAGGCTGTAAAAAGGAGGAACTTTTTTTTCTTTATTTTTTTTTTTTATCATTGTTTCATCGTAAATCCGTCAAAATCCATGTTCATCAACATTGGATCAGCGGCAGAAAATGATGATTGCAGTGGTGGTGGTGGCGGCAGTGCAGTCCGGCCGATGGTGGAGGATTTGCCGATTTGAAAATGAGCAGGCGGCGGCACTACAGCCACTCGTGGTCCGAATGAATGGGGCAATTGTAAAAAAATATGCACCAAAGAAAAATGAAGTTTTGAATCGTTTTATTCGATATTAAATAATGTTAATTAATATATTGTTATGTAAATTTATTTGAATATTTATATAATAGATGAAAATAAAAAAATAATGGACGATTACTTCGAAGATCAAAAAAAAAAAATTTCTATTAGTGATTCATCCATCGCCCATCTTGACTTAATTTCAATTAGCTTTTCAGCTTTTGCCAAAAATCGGATAAACAAATTAATTTTAGTGCGATTTTTAAGCGAAATAAATTCCCTTCGAGGACATTAGGGGTGCCACATGTAAACGCGAAGGCTCCCGGACAATCGGACAGTAAAAAAAAGGAAAAAGATAAGAAAATGGCAGCTTAAGGATGATTTATTAAGTTTTAAATAATAAGTCATTGTCTTATCATTCTCAAAAATTTTACCCAAAAATCATAAAATAAGAATTTTTTATTGAAAATTTATACACAAATACACTCAGTTTTTCAAAAATTTGCGCTTATCGGCACCGCCGGCCCCTGTCCATTAGGTTTATTTTCTTTAAACAAGCCGAAAAACACATAACGCCGATTTGTTTCATTAGCGAGCTTTGCTTATATAGGAAAGAAAAAATAACCAAAAAAAAATTCTCATACTGAACAACAATTAAGAAAAGGCTCACAGATCAAAAATTTCAAAAACCTCATTTGGCTGGCAAAAACGCCTCATTTCTGAACCAAAATGCAAGTAATTTTTTTCTTAAAAATATAACAAAATAAACGACTTCATTATTTTATTTAAAATATTCAAATAAAGGGGAAATTATTATCATTAAATTGTATGTAGTAATGCGAAAAACAAAATCAATCATTTTTGTTCATTACGCAACACACAAAACGGCGTGTCGGTTAAATTAGTGAAACCAATTATTGTTAATTAGGATGATAAACATTATAACCAATTAATGGTTTAAAGAAAAGCGACAAATTTTGATTGCCTAAAATATTCCATAATTTAATTTTTTATAAAAAATTTAGTCATTTTTATTATGGCCAATATTGGCAATAATTTTTCAAAAATATTCTGGGCAAAGAATGAACATCGTTTTCATCAAATTTGTGCGCTTCCATTTGTTTGTGAACTAAAAGATGGGACACTCGCGGAGGAACGCTACCAGCACTACATAATACAAGTATAAATTATACAACAATATGTATAAACAAACTAAAAAAGTAAATTTAGAAGATTGAAATGCCGATTAACTCTCTTTAATATAATGTTATACCAATATGTCAACATTTGTCTATAAATTTTATGCTTTTTTTTAATCGATTTACTATTTTTTGTATAAAACTCCTCAGCCTTTCAATTTATTTGATTAAAAATTGTCTGTAAATTTTCATGCTTTTTTTAAATCGGTATTAGCCCAATTATCTGTCTTAATTGTTTTCCATTAATTAAATTCTTTTATTTAAAAATAATCAAATATAAACAAACACTTTGCTGAATACAAGAAAGTTTTCAAATGTTATATTTCAACTAAAATTGGCATTTTCAAGGACACCCTGTTTCTGGAGGGGTTAAGCAGTGCCATCGCGATGGCCGCTTCAAAGGCCACCGATCACCCGATGGGCCATGAGCGTGCCATGCTTTTGCTGTCCCATGGCATTGCCATTTTGGACACGGAATTGGATTTGCACGATGGCATTCTGCGCCGTTTAGGCCTGATCAGTCGTTCTGAAGTGCACATGAACTATGAGCAATCACCAGTGTGCCATCATTATGTGTCCTTTCTGATTGCAACCGCATCACAGGTAAACCTAAAAAAAATTCTGATAGTCGGACAATTTCTCAATGAATAATTATATGCAATTAAGCCTTTTTTTTTAAAAATGATTAATTCAAGAAAAAAAAAAGACATATTCCTTTAATTCCCGGCTTTTCGCTAACAGTTTTGACAAAATGTTAAATCATGAGTTGTCCAGGGACTAACTAATTTAGGGTAGAAAACAATGATTTTAAACATTCAAATTTAAAACTATATTTATCAACTATTTCGGTAATTTTTAGCAATTAAAAATTTGATCTCGTTAATGAGTGATAATGGGTCTCCTTATATTCGTACTAATTTTCTCAATTTTACCCCTATTATTAATATTTTATGGAGAAATACAAAAAAAATTTTAAAGCCCTAAAATAAAAATAAAAAATTTTGTAAAAAATTCGGTTTTACCATAACATTTCAATTCTCTTTACCAGCAGTCTCTGCCGGTGATTGTTGCTTCCATGTTGCCCTGTTATTGGTTGTATCGTGAGGTGGCCAAATGGATTCGGGCAGAACGCCAAAAGGAAGGCACTGGCGCCAATTTAAAGTCTCAAAAACAGTACCAAGAATGGATTGACATGTACTGTAGCGATGACTATGCCGAGGCGGTGGATGAAATGTTGGAACTTGCGGATGAGTTGGCGCAAGAAGCGGACCAACGAACACGCAAGAAGATGGCATTCGTTTTTGAGCGTGGCTTTCAGTTGGAATGGATGTTTTGGAAATCCGCTTATCATATTGGCCAATGGGAAATTTGATCATTAATACTAGGGTTGTACACGGCCGGTTTTAAACCGGTCCCCCCTGTTTTCGGTTAGGCCGATTTTGCTATCCCTTGGTCGACCTCCGGTTTTGGTTTTTTTTAAATAATTTGTTGCTTCAAAATTTTTTTATCCATAAAATAAAATATTCTTTTGAGATATTAAAAAAAAATCTAATTAAATAGAAATTAGAGATCGGATCGGTCGGTTTTTTTTCGGGTTTTTTTCGATTTTTGGGTTCGGTTTTTGACAGGTGCAATTTTCCACAAAATTTTACCCCAATATCTTCGTTGAAAGTGCCATCTTTAAGGATGTATTTTTTTTAAAACCAGAACCAAAAAACCGGTCCCCGGTTTTCGGTTAGGCCGATTTTCGAACCCCCGCGGGGGTCGGTTTCGCTTTTTGGCTCAAAAAGCCGGTTTGCGGTTTCGGTTCGGTTAACCGACCGTGAACAACCCTAATTAATACCAATTACTTTGTTATTTGAAATTATAGAACTTATCGGTCGACATTTTCGCCGGTTTTAATTAGGCATAGCGCCATAATGAAGGAGTTTTTAAATATTAGGTAACTTTGGATGTTCTAAGATTTTCTTAAAAATTGTATCCCTTAGCTTATGACGGACCCTGTTTAAAATTCTATGATTGCGTTAAAATTAAAAATATGGGATGATATGGAGATATGGACAAAAATTTTTAAAATTGACAAAATACATTTCGTAGGTTTCGAAAAAAAGATTAATCGCCAATTTCCTTAAAACCTGCTCGATTTCCCATTCTTTGACAGAATCGGAATTTTGCCTAGTGTGTTCATGGAAAACGGCACATAAGAATTAACGAAAAAGTTAACCCAGAAAAAATAATAGATTTTTTAAAATATTGGGTAAAATTTAGCGGAAAAATTTGTGGTATAAAAAAAATGACTTCTCAAAATAATTTAACATTGACATCTTTCATAAAAGAACAGTTTAAAATATATGGAAATCCATATTTTTTTTTCCTGAAATGGCATGGGCTTAAAAGGCACGAAAAACATCTTTTTAGCTTAGTTTAAAGCTTCTAGGATGGTTTTTTGAATCCATATTTTCCGTTTTTTTCCATATTTCGCGATTTATGTGCATATTTATCATTTTTGAAAACATTCATAAGAAAAAGGCAATAAAAACGAAAAATACATCCCTAAGAACCAATTTTTTGTAAAATTAAAAAAAAAGTACCAATAAAAATGAAAAATTTGTATTTATTGATAAGATATTGGCAAAATTTGAAAATTAAAAGTCGAAAAGTTCTTCAAATTTTTTGTATAAAATAAAAAAATAAATAAATAAATTTTCATCTTTGCTTTAAAAACTCAATTTACCTATATTTGGAAAATTTTATGCATATTTTTCATTTTTTATGTACATATTTGACAATTTTGGTGCATATCACCCCTAAAGATTGTTTTTTTTTTTGAAGATATGTAGGAAAATCTCGGAGAAAAGAAAAGTAATAAAAAAAAACTCACAAATAATATATTGCCGCTGACTAAAAAGTATTAGTTGGTGTCGTTGGTTGCACATTACATGAACATTTTTTAGTCTCAGCCTCAGAAATTGAGGATTTTTTGAGGCAAAATCTGTTAACAAACTATACCAAAATTAGTAAATTTTTCCAGGCGGCAGCAATCCGCACCGCTGGACAAGGCCTACACTTTTTTGACCATTTTTTTATTCTAAATCACATAGAATACATTCTTTTTCCTATCACTAAGACAAGAAAAGCTGCCAAATTTTCTTCAGTAAAAAACTCCCAAAATTTTGCGCCCATAATACTGTCATATATTTATTTTTTAATTTTAATAATTGGTGCCGATAGGCGCCACCGGGGGAAATTTTGAATACTTGTGTCAGATTTGTTAAGAGATTTTAGCCCAAGAATAGTTAAATTTCAATAGTTTGGGGGGGGGGGGGTTTGAAATGATCAATTTGGTTATATAAATTTTGTTCTTTTTCTTATGTTCGTTTCTTTATGCTTCGATTCCATGCTCATATATTCTCTTCTGCTGCTGATGAAGAAAACTTAGGGCGCTCTTTTGGATTTTTGTTCTTTTGTCCAAAATGTTTTTTCCATTTACAAATTGTCTTTGGACTAACTCCTAATTGTTTTGTTATTTTTCGTTTAAATTGGCGCCATTCCTCTTTTGTATGCCCTCTTTCTTGCTTAAGTTCTTGTCTATGTATCATAAATTTGAATGATTTTCATCTTTGTTACCGGATCCTTAACTTTACAGTATCCTTTAGTGAGTCCAAATTCCTTCATCCAATTCATAATTGATCTATTATAAATCCCATTTGTTTTTTCGGCATGAAATTGGCGCCATTCCTTTTTTGAATGTTTTCTTTTTGACATAAATTCTTTTTTTAATTTTAAATATTTTTGTATATATTTTCTTTTCTGTTCATCAGTTATTCTTGTTCTCTTCATCCCTAATTCCCCTTTCCATTTGTATATTTTGTCCCGCACAACCCCCAATTTTCTCGCTATTTTTGCTTCAATTTTATTCCGTTCTTTTTCGGAATATTCTCCTCTTTCTTTACAATCTTTTCTCATTTGGTGAAATTTCTCAATTATTTTTATTTTTTGTTCATCTGTCTCAGTGTCAAATTGTTGACCATTTCTTTCTTCCATTTCTCCACTTTTTTGTGATGAATTGTCCTCTTCTCCCATTTCTTCACCGTCCCAATTTTCATCAAAAACTTCGTTAAATTGTCTCTCCATTATTTCTTTTGCTCTTTGAATATTTTGTTCGTCCCTCTGTTGCGCATTTCTTTTTTGCCAATTGTCTCCAAATATTTCACCAAATGTTTTTTGCTGTTGTTTAATTTTGGTTGAATAAATTTTTTGAAAAAATTAAATTCCAAAATAAATTATAAAAAATAATTTACACATTTTTAAAAAGTTATATCTCTTAACTGGCAAATTTTATAACTATTCGAAAAATAGGAAATAATTATCTATTTTATTCATATAAACATGTTTCCGCATTGATTTTCCCACAAATAATTAGCTTGGAAAATTTATGTCGTTAAAAAATAAGGAAAAATTTATATAATTGATTTAAACTAACAACATAAATTTATTTGTAACCAGCGGCAAATATACGCCTTAGTTGCATCAAAATAGGTGGTATTGATAAATATGATCTATGCTTCCTAACGCAAAATTGAACAAAAAACAAAACAAAAAACAAATCGATGTGAAATGCCGCTTTATGGCGTGAACAAACAAATACATATAAAGGGCACACTTGTCAATTTTTTTTACTAAAAAAGGTCGCGACTGAAGTCTTCGGGTTTTCGGGATTGTCGTACTGATCAATTAAATTAATTAACCATTTTGGATGGGACAATTAAGAGTGATAGAATGGCCATGTATTTCCCCTTTCAACAGCGCCTTTACTCTATTTTTGCCATCACGTCACAAATTGCTCATATTTATTTTCCATATCCACAGCACGCCCTTCATTTACATTTTTTTTAATCGCTTCAAACCGATTCTGTCCGTTTTTGACCACTTTTCAGTGAAAAAAATGTATTCTATTGGCCTACTCTTAAGAGAATGCCATTGTATTGTCCCTTTTTTTACGGAATAGGCCTATTTTCCCTTTTTTGCTGGATAGGCCAAATGTCTGTTTTTTTGCTGAGTAGGCTAATTGTCCAGAGCCTATTTGACTAGTTTAACAAGTTTTAAATATAACAAATGATTATCGGCATCACAGACCACCATATTTTAATTCTTAAAAATATAAAAAAGAATCCGAAAAATGCATTAAATAAACTTATATAATCGTGAGGGTAAACCATTGAAAAATTCGACATTCAAAGAAAAGAATTTTAGAAAAAAAGAAAATTTGTCATTTTGTTATAATATTTGATTTTCGAAATGGGCTTCGGAATTCCTATTTTGGTTTTTTGATATCAGAGATCGGAGTTCATCATCGATAAATATACTATGGCACCAAATTTGGTTTTTTTAAACCGGCTTCATTTAGCCGAAATCACCAATTTTAAAGAAGTTTGATTTTTAGATTTTGTTCAGAAAAAATATTTAACAAACGCCCTATCGGATTTAACAAACGCCCATTGTGGCGGATTTAACAAATGCCCTGGCGAGTTTAACAAACGCCCACAGTAGCGGAATGTATGAATTTTGTTTTTTGTTCCTCAGTTATTGTTATTTTTGGTAGGTTTCATTCCACATTCCTTTTTCCATTTGTATATTTTGTTCCGTCCAATCCCCAATTCTCTCAATATTTTTGAATCAATTGTATTATTTTCTTTTCTTGAATATTCTCTTATTTCTTTGTATTCGTTTTTCATTTTTCTTTTTTGTTCATTTGTCTCAATGCCAAATTGTTGTCGATTTCTTTCTTCCATTTCTTCACTCTTTTGTGATGGATTGTCCTCTTCTCCCATTTCTTCACCGTCACAATTTTTATCAAAAACTTCGTTAAATTGTCTCTCCATTATTTCTTTTGCTCTTTGAATATTTTGTCCGTCCCTCTGTTGCGCATTTTCTTTTTGCCAATTATGCACAAATATATCATCAAAGTTTTTTGCTGCTGTTTTATTTTTGTCGAATAACTTAGTACTAATTCTTGTTATGTTCCAAGAAACAAACTCTCGAAAAGCTTAAGGACAATAAATGTAAATTGTCTAAAAATTTTGTCTTAAATAGGAACGCATCTTAAAAATAAGAAAAAAGGGAATTCGGGTACAAATTTGCGTTTTTTAATTTTTGCGAATAACAAAAACCGAATTTTTTCATCATTATCATGAACTATGGTTTAAGTTAAACAACTCACCTCAATCAAGGTGCGCAAAGATGTTGCACTTCTTTTGTGCACACAACGCAACACAATTTGTATGAGCTGTTAGGCGTGAACATGAATTAGAAGTTTTCAATTGAACTAGCGTAAAATGCGCTCGCTTCGCTCGCGCCTTTTCGCTAGTGAAAAAACGGGTTTTTAAGTGTTTTTGTTTTTATGACAAAATTTGATTTAGATTAAAGCTGCAATTCTGATTATTATTGTGAAGGGCTATGCACCTAATGATCTCGCCAAATTTAAAAATATAATAAACGCGTCGAAAATTTTTTTTTCTGTCTTAAACATAGCATTACGGGACCGCCCAGTTTGGCGCCGACCGCTTTGACGCGTGGGCTATAACTTTTTTTATAAACCAAATTAAACAAAATGGTATGGTACAATAACTTTTAACAATCTCTATTTAACATGAAAAATTTCAAAAAAAAAATCAAATTACAAATAATTTCAATTCAAAAAAAGCAAAAAATTGTTTTTTCAGGCTGTTTTGGCGCCGAGCGTCATGCCTTTTTCGTTTTTGAATAATTTTTTTTTTATGCACATATAAAAAGCACATATAAACTTATTATTGCTGCCCTATATGCATGAATCGGACAACGAAGAAAAGACTTAGAAGTTGACGGCGCCAAGATGTCTTGCGCCAAACTGACCCCAACCCTAGCATTACGTAATGCTTTTGAAAAAATAAATCTCAACTGGATTATAGGACACAGGCGCAATTATCTTGGGCGTAAAAGTCTGAGGCGAAAATTAGGGTAATCATAAAAACTCCATGTTAATGTTAAACTCTTATTGTTATTTCAATTTTATAAATTAAAAGGGGCATAGGCAGGCAGTTCCAATGGGCGCCGCCGGGTAAATTATATTTGTGTAATAAAATCTTTACAAAATTACCCTAGACGGGGCAAAATTCTGAAAATTTATGGCCGATTAGTTGACAGAATTTAGCACAAAAAACTAAAAAAGTTATTTGAGATAATTTAATAAAAACCTACAAAAAGTAAAAAATTGTATTGCTTTCTGGCGGTACAAAATCAAACCAAAACGATTTAATCCTCCCACTGTCTCTCTCTCTCTTTCCCTCTCTCTCTCTCTTTCCCTCTGTTTCTCTCTTTCCCTCTGTCTCTCTTTCCCTCAATTTCACTCTTTCCCTCTGTCTCTCTTTCCCTCTGACGCTCTCTTTCTCTCTCTTTCCCTCTCTTTCTTTTCTCTCTCTTTTCTCAGTCTCTTTCAGTTTCTAATCGGACAGTAGACAATTGGGCAATGGAAAATCAGACAGTGGACCAGGGATGTTGCAAGTTTCGCTTTTCGCGTTTCGTCTTTTCGCATTTTCGCCTTTTTTGGGCATTTCGCTTTCGCCTTTTCGCTTTCGCTTTTTATTTAGGTTTCGCTTATTTCGCTTTTCGCCTTTCGCTTTTTATTTTGGTTTCGCTTTTTTCGCTTTTCGCCTTTCGCTTTTTATTTTGGTTTCGCTTTTTTCGCTTTTTGGCGCAAAAGCGAAATAAAAGTACACCCCTAAAGATAGAGTTTTTTTTTTGGAAGATACGTAGGAAAATCTCGGAGAAAAGAAAATTAATAAATTGTTGGTGTCATTGGTTGAGGGGTTCATATCCCTGTCCGTCTGTATCCGTCCCAATTTTTGGCATATCCATCCGTGATCCGCGTATATACGCATTTTAGAGAAAAAAAAAATGTTAAACAAAAAAAAAAATTCTCAATTAATAAAGTATGTAAAGCAAAAATTAAATCATTTAAATTTCAAAAAAATCCGGCGGCGTCTAACGATATCTCCGGACACCATTTAATTTAGATTTTCTTAAAAATTATCTCACTAATCTTCACAATGTACCAAAAATCATAAATTGTCCTTATTTCTAAAATTTGTCCTTATTTGGAGGGTCGAATCGTAGAAAAAAGGCACCGCCGGACACTCTACCTTTTGAAATTTTTCAAAAAAGGACACAAAATTGACCACTTTTTGAGAAAATCTGTTAACAAATGAGCCATAATTTTCTTAGGCACCACCGGACCCTTTTTCGCCTATGTTTTTTCAAAATTTAACTCGAAAAGCATCAGAAATTTGGTCATTTTTTGTGAAAAACTGTTACCAAAATACAACCAATTTTCAAAATTTTCCCGGCGGCGCCTATCGGCACCGCCGACTCTTACTTTTTCGAAATTAAAAATGAAAAGTCGTATTTCAAAGCCTAATAGCTAAAAAATACTGCCATAGTGAACAAATATGCTATAAACATTAATTCTTGCAAAAAATGGGTTAAAACAGTTCATTATTAAAAAAAAAAACATTTTTTTTTGCTGGATTTTGATTTTCAATAGTGGTTTTTTAAATTTATAAATTTTTCGAACAAATCTATTCAAAAATTTCTGTATTATTAAATATTTTGTTGTTTTTTTCGTGCACTTAAATAAAAAGAGTCTAATTTTTACAATTCAAATGATGAAGATTTTGGCGCAAATTTTTAAAATTTTTGTTTCCCAAAAAAAAATTTCGCGTTTTCGCTTTTCGCCTTTTCGCTTTTTCGCCTTTTTTGGGCCTTTCGCTTTCGCTTTTCGCCTTTCGCTTTTTATTTTGGTTTCGCTTATTTCGCTTTTCGCCTTTCGCTTTTTATTTTTCCTTTTGCAACATCCCTGCAGTGGACTATAACTTTCTTAGAACTTAATCTTCTTTGTTTGGGGTTTGAAACTGTAAGGCTATTAGAGCTAAATCAATAGCTATGTTTGAATGTACCACTGACCAATTCAATCGAACTGACCATCGATTCGGGGTCCATTCGCGGCGAATATTTGGTTGGTAGAAATCCCACTAAGGCTTAGATAGTGTTACTGGACGATTTTACATTGTGGGCCAGCGATCACTCATCAGAAATAATATTGTTATTCGGTTAGATCAATGCCTGTGATTTCGATTTTGTTTATTAAAATCAGCAGCAGATGACAATAGTCAACCAAATGCACTTAATGTTATTTTCAATTGGGAAAAATCTCTGGCTCGAAACTTGGGTCTTGAGTTCCTATTCTTGTATCATGCATTAAAATTTTTAATATTAAATGCCCGTGCTTTGGATTTAGAAAATCCCCTCTCAAAGATTATTGGTGCCAACGAATTTGCCGTCTTCAAAGGAATTCAGTATGCCGCACCGCCGGTCGGTTCGCTTCGTTTTCAGGTCTCTCATCTCCCACCCATCTCATTCATTGAAGCACTCATCCATTCGCCTTTAGATGCCCAAACCTCCGGCCAAATGGCGCGGTGAAGAATGCGTTGCAATATCCGCCGGTATTTCCTTTCTAGGTTCCTTCCCAAATTTCACTTCGGCAAATGTGTGCTCAACGGCCTCGTGATCGGAAAGTTGATCCGGTGAAGCTGTACAAAATCATGTCTCAGAAGATTGTCTCTACCTAAATCTGTTCGCTCCGTTCTCAGGTGTTGTTGTTTGAATGTGTTAAGATTTACTCTTAAAATGCCTTGGTCATTAATCAGTTTAATGGACGCAAAATGTGTTAATTAGAAATTTAGATAATTAAAGATGACTATTTACCCATATGTTGCCGTTAAAATTCACTCCTAATTTGTTGCTCTTATAACAAACAGGATCAAAATTGAGAAAATTTCCCGGCAGGAATATTTTTTAATTGCATTTTCCAAACTTTTGTTCAGAAATTTCTTTTCTTTAAAAAAAAAATTTGTCGGCGGCGCTTACCGGCCGGCATTAAACGGTTCAAAAACTTAAAAAATTATTCCCTTATCAATTCACGTTTAATTCTGTATATTGGATTTGTTTTATCATACTTAGTTAATAGTCAGTTACAGTATCATTCTACAGTATCCATTCTTAGCTTATTTATTAATTAGTTTTGAATTTGAGCATGTTTATTCCTTTTTTCCCTTTTAATTTCTCTTCGTTTCCTTATGTATTCTGGCTTTCATTATATGCAAACGTATTCATTCCCATACCGAATCCATTGTCCTTTTCTGTGCTCATTGCTTTTTTAAAAAAAACTATATTCAACAAAAAGGGGGCAGGGGGAAAGAAAACCCATGTAATTTTCTTAAATTTAGCGCCAAATTTCCCAAATATAAGAAATGAGAGGAAAATTTAATTTCTCAATTGTCGCCAAAAAGCCTTAAAATTTTTTAATAAAATTTTCTAATTGGTTTAAAGCTGGCCATCATCAGTACAGTACTTCAAACCGTAAACATTTTTGACTTTTCCTTAAGTCTTTCGGCCATTTAAATTGTAGACACATAAACATTTCAGAAAATGTTTTAAATTTAAATGGAGAAACAATTGTATTTGGAAGTAATTAAAAAAAGGGATGTTCATTGCATATGCGGGTAGTATTAAATTTGCATGTGCTGGGAGTAAGTATTAAACTTGCCACAATAGTCCGTTGCAATTCGAATTTTTGGCCATTAAAATTTTCGTTATTAAGAAAAAATGTCTAAAGTTCGGGAATGAAAAGGGTGCCAAATGCAAAACTTGTTTTCCACGAAATGTCGACTAAGCCAAAAATCTACAAAATGTCGACTCCACGAAATGTCGACCCCACGAAATGTCGATTCCACGAAATGTCGACTCAGCTAAAAATCCATGAAATGTCGATTCAGCCAAAACCCCACGAAATGTCGACTCAGCTAAAAATCCATGAAATGTCGATTCAGCCAAAACCCCACGAAATGTCGACTCGACTTTTGTCGACTCAGCGAAAATTTGTGTTCAAAAAGTCATTCCGGTTTTTTTCGAACCAAATTAGACATCTATTTCGAACATCGAACCTCGCGGCGATTAAATTATTTGAAAGTATTCTGCTTTTGTCTGAATCGACATTTTATGGAGTCGACATTTCGTGGAATCGACATTTAGTGGGTGCGCCTAAATTTCATCCAAAATCCATTCTTTTCTCACTGCTTAAAATACCCGTTTTTGCGGCTACCCGCAGTGTTTACCCGTACGGGTTTCGAATTTTCAAATCGATTAGGGGTAAGAACCGCATGCGGGTTTTCCTTAAAATATGCGGGTAAACCCGTACCGCTACGGGTAATGCGGGTGCGGGTATTGAACCCTAATTAGAATAAGGACACCCTATTTTTTGGGATTTGACCACTTCCCATGAACTGATCGAGTTGAAATTTTAACTGTACGTAGCAATTCTGAAAATACAAGTCAGGCGGCCAAAAGAGGGGGGGGGGGGGGCAGCGAATGGCCTGAAAGGAGTATGGGCAGCGGGCACCGGCTTGACCAAATGACGGGGGCGGCGGGGGGCAAACAAGCACACGGGGAAGGGAAGGCGAAGGCGCGATCAGAGCAGTTTATTCCAAGGGACAAACTCCGACTCGTACAGGTCCAACTCGTAAAACCCCGACTCGTACTTTTTTAAACCTATTTTGCGTGGGAGCGCAGACAGCGGGGGTTAGACAGTCCTTATTCTTATAACACGTCACCTGCACGAGTCGGGGTTGTACGAGTAGGACCTGTACGAGTCGGGGTTTTACCTATTCCAAGAAGCAAATAATGAAATGGAAGAGAATAGAATAGAAAAGAATACAAAAATGGTGGAATTGGAAGGGCTTAAATAGCAGGATTTCGCGTAGGAGGAGCAATTTTACAATAGAAGTGCGGGGAAGGAGAATTTTTTCCCTCATCATTTCGGCTTCTCACTGTTAGAATTTTAATATTTTCAGAATTGCTACGTACAGTTAAAATTTCAACTCGATCAGTTCATGGGAAGTGGTCAAACTCAACAAAAAATAGGGTGACCTTATTCTAATGCAAAACAGTGCAATTCCCCTTTCTAATGATATCTGTAGATGAACCCGCATTTTTCAAAACTTTCAGAAAAGGACACGAAATTGACCATTTTTAAATAAATTGTTAACAAAATTGAAAAACGGACACTACAACCTATTCCTTTTTTAAATTTTAAATAACAATAGAAAGAGAAAAAAAGGTAATTGAGGACGGAGTGGGCGCGTTTTTTAAATCCGCCATTTTTATTGAATTTCTAAGAAAAATGGTTCATAACTTTTATCAGGAGCAGCTTAAATAAAAAATATTTGTATGGTACTGGTACGATAGTTTCTTTATAAGCTTGCTAAATTTCAAAAAATTAAATTATTTTTTTCAAGAGTTATAGCATGTCCAAATTGTTTTTTCCATCTACGAATTGTTTTTGGACTAACTCCTAATTGTTTCGTTATTTTTCGTTTAAATTGCTTCCATTCCTCTGTTGTATGCCCTCTTTCTTGCCTATATTTTTGTTCAATTTCATCAAATTTTCGGATGATTTGCATTTTTATGACTTTATCATTAATTCTACAGTATCCTTTTGAGAGTCCAAATTTTGTCATCCATCTAGTAATCGTTTGATGACAAAAAACCATTTGGTCCCATCCCGCTTGGGAATGTTTTCCTTTTCGCATAAATTCTTTTTTTAATTTTAAAAACTTCTTTATAATTTTTCTTTTTTGCTCTTCAGTTAATTTACTTTTTTTCATTCCAAATTCCCTTTTCCATGGATAAATATTTAAACTTATTGTTTGTGTTTCATTTTTATGCCCTTTTTTTTAGGCTAAATGGATGAATAATGTATTGATAATTTTAGTGTACTTTTTGCATGGAAAATCCATCGTTTCTTCTTCTCTCATCAATGCGGCAATGCTTTGTCCGGGTAAAGGCCGGGGAACCCGGGCGTCGGGTCGCCCTTTGGTTCGCCGAAAAAGAAGAATATTTCGTTGCGCAAGCGTTCAACCGACTCCCGATCCTCCATGAACTTTGCGTATGCCTTATGGCTGGTCTGTTTCTTGTAGTCCCAACTTTGGCGGTAACCCTCCGGAGGGGGCACATCCATTCGAACAGACCACGAATACTGATTTGTCTGGGTTGGTGGTAATGTTGGCATAAAAATTAAAGATTGGCATAACCCAATAAACCCAAATAAACAATACTAATAGAATTGTTTTGGTTGGTTTTGATTAGTCAGGGGTTGGTTTCCAATCTCTAATAAACATCATTATGTCCGATTATTTTTATGAATCTCAAAAACAGATTAGAGCCACACTTTTGAGGCGATTCTTTTGGACCTAAGTTCCAGCATAAACTAAGGCTTAGTTCTAGAGTTAGCGCCTGTCTTAAAAATCGTTCAGCACTCGGACATTATTTACACTATTCAGCACTCGGAATTTCGAAACTCGGAGAGGAAGCGCTTTTTTGAGGCTTCTAGATTGGGGTTAATTCAGGGCTCCCATTTGTAGTTATTTTTAAGTATTGTTCTGATTTGAAGGGTCTAAACTTATAAATTTAAAATGAACTTATTTATAAGTAATGCACTGATTTGGTCTCAATGTACTTATTTTTTATTTATTTTTGGGTCTCAAAGGAAATTCCAATTTTTTATGACTGATCAGAGTGATCACTCATTCCATTTGATCCTACCTGCATCTCTTTGGAGAGCATCCAATTCAAATAGAGTTTTGCTGCCTCGGGATGCTTTGCATTCTTAAAAATTGCCGCCAATTCTGCCCTCATTGTGAACGGGTCCTGCGCGGGCATCACAAGACGCGTTGCGGACCCGTTCGCCGCGTTCAAACTTCCAAAGCTTGTCATTGTCGCATATGCCGTCCCATTATTGACCATCACTGCCGATAGTGCGGTGCCACGTACCATGATTAGCTTTTGCTTCACAAATTTATCCACCCATTTCCAACCGTATTTGTCAATCACCTTTTAATTTGGGTTGCTTATTTTAGGGTTGGGATTTTTAGGGATCTCCCGCAACCAATCCATGTCCAACTCTTATGATTGGCCATAACTTTTTTTCTTTGTCAGCCAAATTTTATAAACTTGGTATCATTAGAAAGATCTTTGGTGTTTGTAGACTTTAAGTAAGCAGAAGCTAAGTGATTAAACAACCATTAAAAAGTTACGGCTTATAAACTGCTGAAAGTTAAGTTTTCAGAATTTCACGAATATTTTATTATAACTTTTTTTTTAGTATTTGTTTAATCGCTTAGCTCATGTTAACTTTTAGCTTCAAATATACAAACCTTTCTAATGATACCAAGTTTATAAAATTAAGTTGGCAAAGAGAAAAAAGTTATGCCAATGAATGTGTTGTTGAGTTGACCCCGGTTTTTAGCTTTTAACATTAGGCAACCCCCAAACATGCACACCTACCTGTTTAAACCAAAAAAGTACAGTATCATCGTCATTTGGCCAGGTAACGACCAATTTTTTGCCTTCAAATATCGGCTTTAGATAATCGGATGCTTCGCGCGGCCATTCGCTCTGATTTGGCATCAACTTAAGGTTGACAACGTTGGTGAAACAGCCGACTTGTAGTCCCAAATAGTATCCGTCTGAGTCACGGTAATCTTTGTAAATGGCACGCCAACCAGCTGGCTTATACGGCATAAGCACACCTTTAGCTTTCAAACGAGGAAAGTCTTGCAGAGTTTGGAGTTGGATGAGGTCAGGCACCAGTGGAGGGTTTTCAAGCTGAACCACAGTAATTAATAGTGATGCTCGAGCCAAAAAACTTGCAGAGACTCGAGACCGGACTCGATAACGAGACTTCGAGAAAAACCGAGGACTCACTCGCCCAAGACTCTCGAGCATCATCATTAATTAATAAGGCAAACTTATCTCATTTCGTTTTAGGCCTCTTTAAATGTAATAATTAAACACCGGATTTTTAGAGACTAAAAACATCCAAAATAGCTACTAAAATACTACCATAAACATCAACTGAAGATTGTGTTAAACCTTCAATTTTGGCATAATTTTTCCGTGGAAATCCTCTTTTTTCAAAATTTCTGACACCTAAAAAAATAAAATAAAAGATATTTTCTAATTATAAAAAAAAGTCCTACAAATGGAACCATTCCCATTATCTTTAACCGTTAAAACTTTTTGATCATCTATAAATGCACCTCCATTTTAAATGGTTAAAGATTACTAAAACAATAAATTATTTTTCTACTTTTTTTAAAAACGGCTTAATGATAATTTTTTCCTCCCTATCACAAAAGTTAGTTGTGGTTAATGGTTTAATTATACAGTCATGGTTTTTGAAATATCTAAAATTATTTTGAAATAGGCTCAAGAAATTTTAAGGATTTTGACTCAAACGCAGAAAATTTTTAATTTTTATTATAAAACATAAATAAACTAACTTTTGTATTTATTTTAATATTCTGATTGATGGTCGATTTAGAAAACGCGCATGGGTGGCGGTTTTTAGGAAATGCACCAAACATTATTGCGGTGCCCAATTTTTCGGGTTGGTTGGATTTTCCAGTTTGATTAGAATTTTACAGAGTCGGCTTTTCTTGGGCCGAATTGCTTTACCTGATATTCTATTCGAGGCCCATGGAACTTCGAATAGTCAATAATTATGTCCAGTGTCATGTTCGGAAATTGCTTCTCAAACATATCTATTACGTAGTCTCGATCGGCTGGCGTGTCGCCTCCGGCGTACAAAATCAAGCGTCCGCCTTCCTTCAACGCGGCGGCATAAATCTCGTCTAATGTCCGCTTCTCCTCTTTCACTCTTTTAGTGTATTTACCGTGCACTTTGAACAAGATTGGGACCAACAACAGTATCAGCATACATAAAGCATTCCACAAAATATTGCTCATTTTTATGATAATTAATATTTAATAAATGTTAAAATGATTAACAATTTATATGCCATTTTTTATTCTTTCGGCCCCTCTTTTATATTGACAATTTTGTGCTGGTTGGCCTTAAAATCGACTGGTTGAAAATTGTTTATTCAACATAGGTGGCGGATCCGCTTTTTAATATTTCGTAATTTGTGACACCTCCACATTATTAGATGCGCTAAATTATATGGAAATCCATTTTTTTTGAACCAACGGAAGCCTGAAAAAACATGGATTTCATAATTGTGGAGACCAGCTATACCCCGTTTCGATTTCAGTGGAAAATGAGCCGCTTCGATTTTAAAGAAAAAACGAAGCGGGGTGACCCCGTGGATACCTAATGTATGCACAAAAACTTTCCTAAGTGCAAGTTAATGAAACATTAAAAGGGCCACCCCCAGTTGAATAAACAATTCGAATATGAAATTGAAAGTCAATTTTTTTTTTTTTTTTTAAATTAAAAATTTTTGTTAGTTTTTGAAATTTCTCAAAGGATCTGGAAAAAAATATCTGTGAAAAAATTATGATGGTCAATAGGGGGTTCGGAATAGTTTAGCGTTGCAAAATTTTTGGGTAATTTTGACCCTATGTTATTCCATAGGGACAGGAATTCTGTAGAGTATCTTGCGTTCTTTCTATTGTGTTTATTTTTTTTCCCCAAAAATTTTTTTTCAATCCCTTAGTTATTTTTTCCCGAACTTATCCCGGTTTATAGCCATTTTTTTGGTTTTTATAAATAGTGATCTGATCGAGTTGAACCTTTTCGATCAGCATCAAAGTTTATGATAGCAGGAATTTTCAGTATTTTAATCCCTAAGTCTTAGTTTTGTGGTTAAACATTTTTTAATACAATGCTCACACCGACTCAAAAAACGAGATGTATGTCAATAAGTAGAGAGTGCGAGACGCCAAACAAATTTCCTCTTTTTCTCTAACACTCTCCCATTTTGGCGCACTATCTATTCATTTTTATTTGGAGGAAAAAATGTTTACTTCTGATACGGATAACTTTTGTTCGATACGCAACTTCTTCATCAAACTTACACCATCGATAGAAAACAATATTCTTAACAATTACTAAGGGTTTTTGAAATCAAAATAAGGGGTTGCTCGAAAGTTAAACCGATTTAAAAATTTCAAGGAGTCAAAACTTTTTTCATGAATCAATTTGCTTAGCAATTGCTTAGAAAAAGCTTCTTCTTTACAAGAGCTTTCGAATGATACCAAAATTATGTGATATGGTTCGCAAAAATATTCAAAAATAATTGTTGAAAATCGGGGCTGCATTGCATGCGTGGGAGAGGAGAGAGAAGGGAGTTGTGAGAGAGTTAAAAGAAGTTAGAGGGAAAAGAAATAGTGAAGCAATTTGCTTCCATTATCTAGCCCTTTTCTATCTCATCTTTAAATTAGCATCAAGAAATACATATATCAAAATATTTCTTGTCATGAGTCGAACTCGACCTTCCAACTTGGTGATGCGACATTTTGCGCCGCGGACTTTTGCGCCGCGGACACTTGCGCCGCGATATTTGCGCAGCCCAGCCAAATGGACATTTGCGCCGCAGACACTTTCGCCGCATTTTTTGCGCCGCAGACACTTGCGCCGCCCAGCAAAATCGACATTTTCGCCGCAGACACTTGCGCTGCCCAAGAAATTTTTATTTTTTATTTGCAACAAATTATTAAATTTACCCGTCCAATCAAAATAAACCTTTTAAAAGGTGGGTTTTTTTTAAATCTAACCCCAATTTTTTTTGAGAACTCGCCCCCTAGCTTTTAAAAAAATCCAACCCCCTAGTTTTTTTGAAGCAACCCTATTTTTTCAAACCCTATTTTATGAAAACCCAGCCCTAATTTTTAAAAATTTTTTCTTAAAAATTAAGGGTTAGGTTTTCAAAAACCTGGGGGTTGATTACACCCTTTCAAGTGGTTTATTTTGATTGGACGGGTAAATTTAATAATTTGTTGCAAATAAAAAATAAAAATTTCTTGGGCGGCGCATGTGTCTGCGGCGCAAAAAATGCGGCGCAAGTGTCTGCGGCGCAAAAAATGCGGCGAAAGTGTCTGCGGCGCAAATGTCCGCGGCGCAAATGTCGCGGCGCAAGCTTCTAGCTAGAGATAGGAAAAGAAAAAAAAGACAAGGTGAGAGGGCTACCGATCCGAGTGCCGAATGGTCCGAGTGCCGAACGTCCGAGTGCCGAATGGTCCGAGTGCCGAATAGAACAAAAACAGTCCGAGTGCCGAATAGAACAGAAAATGTCTGAGTGCCGAACGTCCGAGTGCCGAATGGTTCGAGTGCCGAATAGAATAAAAAACAGTCCGAGTGCCGAATAGTGTTAAAAATGTCCGAGTATCGAATGGTCCGAGTGCCGAATGGTCCGAGTGCCGAATAGAACAAAAACTCGAGTGCCGAATAAAAAAGCATTTTACAATTTTTAATATGAAATTTCCAAAACAATTAACTAACAAATAAGTATTCTTTTTGATAATCACCACTAATTAATTTTTTGTTCCTTTTAATGTCAAAAATGAATGTACGCGAACTATTAGTCAATGCAACTACAAAGCCCAAACAACGTCAAAAAGAAATAGTGAAGGTGCCAGAAGAACAGTGTGAAGTTACAGCGGAAAGCCCAAACAATGGCACAGAGACAGTGGACCACCAGCAAGTGAAATTTGATATCGGTTGTTCACGCCAAGGCGGTGAGATATTGTGGCATGAAGGTAGGTAATAAAAGACGATTACTAATTTGAATTTTTTTTTTAATAGGTTTCCGTTTTTCGTTCAACAAAAAACGATATTAGTTTCCTACAATCTTTTTATCCTAAATTCAGTTCTCACTGACTTTGAAGCGGCCGAAATTGATGGTATTAAATCTGTATTCCCTGTGGCGCGCATTCAGGCTTGCCTTTTTCATTATGGGCAAAGTCTTTTTAGGCGGCTCAAAGATGAGGGACTGGCAAAGTATTGCTACAATAAATCGCCAATTCGTACGACATTTCGTCGTTGCATTAGTTTGGCATTTTTAACACCGAGTGTTGTTCGTCGTGGAATGGCACTCATCATTGAACAGTCGCCGAATGGAATGGAAGGTGGTGGAAATTATATTGATGTAAATTTTCCCGAACAATTCCTTAGATTTTTTGTTTTACGTCGCAAAAAACTACATCGGTCTCTCGGAATGGGAAGTTGCAGAGAAATCCGGTGCATTTCGAGGAAGCTCGGACGCAGAGCGTGTTCTTACTGGTATGGCAGGGCACTCAACTCCGCGGGGTAATAGACCCATTAAAATTTGGGTCGAAATTTAAATCCCTTTTTACTTCTGCATTTCGTCAATTCGACTGCTCTCGAGACTGACCATCAAATTATCGTGTTTCTTGATGCAATTTCGATGGCACTCCAACGCATTGAGCCAAACTTTCAAGCGGGTGTCGTTGACGATAATCAAGAAGAGATGGCGGAAGAAAATGTGAACGAAAATATGCCATCGTTTTGTCATATTGATCACGATTACATTTAGCATTCTCGCAAAAAACTATTTTTCCAGTTATTTTTTTTTAATAAATTCATTCTGGCGTTTGATTTTGGGTACCAAAGACGAATATGGAGTGACTCAACTGCGGACCAGCCAACTTTAGAACCTCATAACTTTTTCTAACTTTATCAACTTCTGCAATATTAGTACCATTCGAAAAACCTTCAAGAGTTCTATTAGTTCTTCAAACAACAAAGTACTGATCTGTAAAAAAGTTATAAACCGAAAGTCACAAAAATTCTGACTTTTTTCGGACCATTCGGCACTCGGATTGTTTTTGTTCTATTCGGCACTCGGAACATTCGGTACTCGGATGTTCGGCACTCAGACATTTTTTGTTCTATTCGGCACTCAGACATTTTTTGTTCTATTCGGCACTCGGACTGTTTTTGTTCTATTCGGCACTCGGACCATTCGGCACTCGGATCGGAAGCGGGTGAGAGAGCTATCCGGAGCTAGTAGCTGCAGATAAAAAAATCGCTAGCCGCGGATTAATATCCTTAGCATTGTGCATACGAGCATAAGAGACGGCAGGGGGAAGTTTGGGCACCAGGAAGTTTGGGCACCAGAAAATTCAAGATAGGACATATAAAAAGTAGTAGACTACTCGCGACTTAAAATTTTACGAGTCGAGACCGAGACTTAATTATAAAATTAAAAGCAAATATTTATTTTAATTTTTTTCATTAATTAAAATTTTTGGCAAATTTACAGTAATATATATTGTGGCATTTTTCGGATTGTTACGGCATATTTGAGCATGGAAATTATCTATTTTTTAATTTTACTGGCTTTTTATATTTAAAATTGGCTTTGTGGTGCCCAAACTTCTGGTGCCCAAACTTCATGTCGCCTAAGAGACCACTGAGACAAAAAATCTTGCAGTTTTTGAACTGTGGGCCCAAAATTGTGGTGATCTTTTGTGCAAAATCTGTTACTAAAATTCACTCAGATTTTCAAAATTTACTCCGGTGGAGCCTATCGGCACTGCCGGCCCATACCTCTTATTTTTTTAAAATGTAAAAAAAGAACCCTCAACAGTTATAAATAAGAGCCGAAAAACCTAAGCGAAAAAGGGTCTTATTTTTCATAGTTTTTGAATTTAACCGTACTAATAGTTAGAAAAATAATTTAAAAAGGATTTAATTTTCCTGTTATGAGGGGGAATTGAACCAAAGTAAAAGACATGGAGAAACAATACCTCTACCACCACACCAAATTATCACTAGAATTAATTAAAAAAAGTAATATTTAAATAAACTTTTCTTCCAAAATTTTCTCTTTTCTCAAACTTTTCTCAATTATTTCTTACTCAGAACCCCATTCTTACCAGTGCATATTTAGCCCCGGTTTGCCCCGGTCCCACCGGGACCCAAATTTTGGGACCGGGACTAAACCGGGACCGGGGCACGGTACCAAAAAACCGGGGATTCCCCGCCCCGGTCCCGGTCCCCGCCACGGTCCCGACCAACCCTACTAATATTTTTTCTTATGAAAATGTTTATAGAATTAAAAAGAGCAACGCCTCAGCTTTAAGCTAAGGTTCCGAACCTAAGTCTCAGCTTATGCTAGGGTGCCCTATAAAAAATCATAAAAAAAAAAAGTTGTTTGATTTTTACATTTTTTAGAAGTGGCCCATTTTTTTATGAATTGACACAGTATCAAAATAGACCCCAAGGATTGGTTTTTAAAATTAAAGTTGAACGCGAATTCCGCCACAAACCATCAAATAAAAAATGGATTTATTAGGAGAGGATGCCGTGGGCTTTGGGTAGCATGACGTCGGCTAATTATCGTGAAGAAATTATTTATTAATGAGATTTAGAATAAAACATTACCAGTGTTTTTTTCCGTGATTTTGTCCTTTTTTATCGGCTTTTTTTATTTTAATAATTTTTTTTTGTTCCTAAAATTAATTTTTTTATCTAAGAAGTTTTCCAATTTTTTTAAGCTTTTTAATTGTTTTCTGACCATAAAAATATTACTTTAAAATAAGATCTTCTATCTTGTTTTTTCACTCTTACTTCTTTTCTCTAAATCTCCATCAGTGTCTTTTTTCGTCCTTCAATCTCTCTAACTCTCTCTTCATCTGCCGCTTTCAGTATTTTTTTCAGTTCGTTCTCTCTCTCCCTCTCTTCTCCCTCGCTCAGTTCCTCTCTCATCGCTAAAATCCTCATTTAATGAGGATTTTCTTTTAAAATTAAAAAGATAAACCAAAAAAAAAGAGCTTAAATTATCGTAAAGAGTGATACTAGAATAATTGGTCATTATTACAGCTCTTTTCACTTGTATTAAAAAATATTTTTATTGAGGCTTTTTGAGCCCAATTGTTAATCATTTTAACATTTATTAAATATTAATTATCATAAAAATGAGCAGTATTCTGTGGAATGCTTTATGTATGCTGATACTGTTGTTGGTCCCAATCTTGTTCAAAGTGCACGGTGAATACACTAAAAGAGTGAAAGAGGAGAAGCGGACATTAGACGAGATTTATGCCGCCGCGTTGAAGGAAGGCGGGCGCTTGATTTTGTACGCCGGAGGCGACACGCCTGGCTCTCGGGACTACACAAAAGTTGCGTTTGAGAAGCAATTTCTGAACATGACACTGGACATAATTGTTGACTATTCGAAGTTTCATGGGCCTCGAATAGAATATCAGGTACACACAATTCGTCGCAAGAAAATCCGACTCCGGCAGAAAATCCAACTCAAGCAGAAAAACCAAAGTTCCAAGCAGAAATCCACGCTAGGAAAATCGGACACCGCAATCAGATTAAAAAAAAAAAAAAAAAATTAAAAGCTAGCTTTAATTAAATTTAAAATTTTTAATAATAAATAAAACTTTATTTGAATTTATTTCAAATATAATTTTTGTTTTTTTAATACAATCGCGATTTCGAATTTCCATAGTCGGATTTTCCTGATTTCAGATTTTCCGCTTGAGTCGGGTTTTCCAGAGTCCAATTTACGGAATCGTATTTTACGCGAGCCAAACAATTGAATAAAGGAATTAAACAAGCAAAAAAGAAATGAGATAAGTTTGCCTTATTAATTAATCGTGATGCTCGAGAGTCTCTGTCGAGTCCTCGGTTTTTTTCGAAGTCTCGTTATCGAGTCCGGTCTCGAGTGTCTGCACGCTTTTGGCTCGAGCATCACTATTAATTACTGTGGTTCAGCTTGCAAATCCTCCACTTGTGCCTGACCTCATCCAACTTCAAACTGTGCACGACTTTCCTCGTTTGAAAGCTAAAGGTGTTCTTATGCCGTATAAGCCAGCTGGTTGGCGTGCCATTTACAAAGATTACCGTGACTCAGACGGATACTATTTGGGACTTGGGGTCGCCTGTTTCAGCAATATTGTCAACATTAAGTTGATGCCAAATCAGAGCGAATGGCCGCGCGAAGCATCGGATTATTTAAAGCCGATATTTGAAGGCAACAAATTGGTCGTTACCTGGCCAAATGACGATGATACTGTACTTTTTTGGTTTAAACAGGTAGGTGTGCATGTTTGGGGGTTGCCTAATGTTAAAAGCTAAAAACCGGGGTCAACTCAACAACACATTCATTGGCATAACTTTTTTCTCTTTGCCAACTTAATTTTATAAACTTGGTATCATTAGAAAGGTTTGTATATTTGAAGCTAAAAGTTAACATGAGCTAAGCGATTAAACAAATACTAAAAAAAAAGTTATAATAAAATATTCGTGAAATTCTGAAAACTTAACTTTCAGCAGTTTATAAGCCGTAACTTTTTAATGGTTGTTTAATCACTTAGCTTCTGCTTACTTAAAGCCTATAAATATCAAAGATCTTTCTAATGATACCAAGTTTATAAAATTTGGTTGACAAAGAAAAAAGTTATGGCCAATCATAAGAGTTGGACATGGATTGGTTGCGGGAGATCCCTAAAAAACCCAACCCTAAAATAAGCAACCCAAATTAAAAGGTGATTGACAAATACGGCTGGAAATGGGTGGATACATTTGTGAAGCAAAAGCTAATCATGGTACGTGGCACCGCACTATCGGCAGTGATGGTCAATAATGGGACGGCATATGCGACAATGACCACCGTTGGAAGTTTGGTCACGTCGAACGCGTCCGTGTCGCGTCTTGTGCTGCCCGCACAGGACCCGTTCACAATGAGGGCAGAATTAGCGGCAATTTTTAGGAATGCAAATCATCCCGAGGCAGCAAAACTCTATTTGAATTGGATGCTCTCCAAAGAGAAGCAGGTAGGATCAAATGGAATGAGTGATCACTCTGATCAGTCATAATACAATAATAATTACCTAGTGCTGGTCGAGAGTCTCGGATATCGCGACTCGAAAAACACACTGTTTTTTGGGTCTCAGACCCGGTATCAAGTCTCGGAAATTTATTTGTAGTAGGGTTAAGCCCCGACCCTTCGGGGACAGTCAAATTTGTCAGGTATCCGGGACCCCGATCGGGAAATAAATTTTATTTTTTCAAAATTAAGCAAAATTTTGTATTTTCTGAATGGTTAATACTAAAAGAATTAAAAGAAACTAAGCTTTGGAAATGAGAATATGACAGGTCAAAAATAGATTTTAAAGTCCAATATTCTCTTTTAGCTAAAAATATTACGCTATTTATTGTGCACTTTAAAAATTGTTATAAAAAAAAAAATCTCGATAGTGCCATAAGGCGTCACAGGAATATTTGATGGAATTTGTCCACGAATTTTCCCCAAAATTGTAAATTTTTAAGTCAAATTTTTGAGTACAAGTTTGGAATAGAATTGAGTGTTCGTAGGTGCCGAAAGACGCCGCCAGCAGGGAAACTTTCGAAAACCAGTATAGTATATTTTTAAATTTTGACAGGTAGGCAGGCATCACGTTCGTTTCGTAATTTTTGACTTTTCGAAGTTATTTTTGGAAAAAATAAATTCAAAAAGTTGATTTAAATCTTCTGCCATGTGTGGGGTTTGAACCCAAGCAAAAGATATTGAGAAACAATATTTCTACCACCACACCAAATTATCATGATAGACAATAAAAAATAGAATATTTATAAAGAATTTTTTCTACAAAATTTCCTTTTAAATTTCTCTTACTCTCACACAACACAAACCTTGTCGGGGACGTCGGGGATGACATGTGGGGGAACGGGAACGCGGAGATAGGATGTCGGGGATCGGGTCGGGGAAAAGGCCCAAAAAGGGCGCCGGGCCTGGGCTTAACCCTAATTTGAGCTCTAAATAACTGAAAAAATTTAATAACGATTTCTTATCAAAATTGCGGTCTCGAGTAGCAACCAAAAGAAACATTTAAAATCGCGAAATAGGCACCAAATGTATGAAAAAGACATAAAAAAAACCTGAAAAAGCATGAAAAGGGTATTTAAATTTTTTTCAACAGTATTATTTCAAGGCATTTTAAAGCAAAAAAAATTTTAAGAGCAACATTGTTTCGTGAAAAATCAATCACTTCTTATAATTGCATATCAAAAACACACATTTTGAAGTTTTATATAAAAATTTTTGAATTTTAATTAACAAAAAGTCGGTTTTAGAGACATTTATTAAATTTGTGTAAGAAAAACTATTTTTATGGGTGTATTTTTTGAAATGTTTATAAAAATATCGGCTACGTTTAAAAAACTTATGAAAGTCGTTTTGTCGATTTTATTGCATTTTTAATGGGATTTTTAAAAACGCGAAAAAAGCATCCTAGGCACCAAAACGCCAAAAAAGGAAAAAAAGGCATAATTAAGGATCAATGTTGTTTCGGCGCTCACGTTTCGGCGCCCACGTTTCGGCGCCCACGTTTCGGCGCCGGACACGTTTCGGCGCTCACGTTTCGGCGCCCACGTTTCGGCGCCAAGCCAAAAATAGAAAAATCCTATCCAACTTTTTTGAAAACTTAACCCCCTAGTCTTTTGAAAAACTAACCCCCTGGTTTTTTTAAATTGACCCAAAGTTTTTTTTTTGCAAAATAAGAAATTTTTAAAAATTAAGGCTAGGTTTTTAAGGTTATGGTTACGTTTCAAAAAAATTTAGGGTTATGTTCAAAAGGCTAGGGGGTTAGTTTTTAAAAATTAGGGTTTTTTTTAACAAAATATATGAGTTGAGCATTAAAAAAACTAAGGGGTTCGGTTTTACCAAACTAGGGTTGGGTTTTCAAAAAAAAATTTTAATGTCTACGTGACCTTTTTGTACGAAACGACTCTCCGACTAAAATGACCCCTCCGACTAAAGTTGCCCGACTAAAATGGCCCGACTAAAGTGACCCCTACCGGGTTTAGGGGGCCCCTATTTGAAAACGAAAATTTTTTTGAAAGCTTTATTTTGTTTTTACTTTTTTTTGGCTTGGCGTCGAAACGTGGGTGGCCCATAATTAAGCCCAACCTAGAAGCCTCAAAAAAAGTGGAAAATGTGTTTTTTGCTTAATTTATCGAAACTTGTATGAAGAAAAAAAGAATTCACTTCAACAAAAAAAAATCTATTGGTATTGATCATATTGGTTTATGTTTTTATGTCCGATCTCAAATTTTTATGCTTACATTTACCACCAACCAGACAAATAAGTGGTCTGTTCGAATGGATGTGCCCCCTCCGCAGGGTTACCGCCAAAGTTGGGACTACAAGAAACAGACCAGCCATAAGGCATACGCAAAGTTCATGGAGGATCGGGAGTCGGTTGAACGCTTGCGCAACGAAATATTCTTCTTTTTCGGCGAACCAAAGGGCGACCCGACGCCCGGGTTCCCCGGCCTTTACCCGGACAAAGCATTGCCGCATTGATGAGAGAAGAAGAAACGATGGATTTTCCATGCAAAAAGTACACTAAAATTATCAATACATTATTCATCCATTTAGCCTAAAAAAAGGGCATAAAAATGAAACACAAACAATAAGTTTAAATATTTATCCAACGATGTTTTATTTTCACACGATCACTAATGATTAGACAAAGAGAGATTTTGCATCAAATAGAGATATTGTGTAAACAAGAGAGAAAATTGTAAATTAGCGTTAAAATATATATATTTGGTGTCAATAAATAATATTCGCTTAGTCAACTGAGAGAGCAGTAGACAAAAGCGCATTGGATAAAGGATATACTGTAAAAGGACACTGAAGGGCAGCGGACAAGGACAATTGGGCAGTGTTAATCCAATTCAGTTGAGTGTTCTCATTGTAATTTTACAAAATCTGAAGAGCTGAAATAAGAGCTAATCTTAAAAATAAGACTATAAACTGGATTTGCCAAAATAATTACGCAAAAAAGCGCAAATGAATTATATAAATATTTTATTTTCCACCTTACGCTTCACCATTTCCTAGTCAGATTTCAGTTTTTGCGAGTGTATATTTGTAGCGAAATACTGAAAAATACCGCGGTATTTTTGGGACGGTATACCGATTAGTATTTCGGTATAATACCAATACAGCAAAAATACCGAAATTCACAAAAAATTTCGGTCAGTATCAGGGGTGCAGCCGATCTCTGTCAAAAATCGAAATTCCGATGCCAAAAACATCAAAATCAGAAATTGGCTGCACCCCTTTTTTTAAATTATTATTATTTTTTAATTTAAAGTTAATCGAATTAAATTCGGAGTACAAGCAATGTTTTTCAAAAAAAAAAGATAGCAAAATGTTTATCTGATTGTAAGGCTCATAGTTTAGAATTTCTAAAACGAACAAATCGGTTTGAGTCATTAGCGGAAAATGGTTCAATGGGCACAAATAGGACAAAATGTTCAAAAGCGAACCCACAAATATCTGTTATCTTCAGTAAACTTTCTCTGACAAGGTCTACAAATCCGGCAGAAGCATGGCACTTTGGCGCTCAAATGGCCGGAACTAAAATGTCCGCGCTGAAAAATAGGGGCCAAAAAGGTGAGGAATAACTACTTACAACTTTTTTTGTTTTTTGGCAATTACGAACCTATTAAGTCCACAGCAATCATAATAGCATACCGTTCCGAACTACTATTTAAAAAAAAAAAACAAAAGGATAGCCAAAGTGAAAAATAAACTTAATTAGTTTGCGAAGTATTTTCAGTGATCACTTTTTATTTCTGATCAACCGAGAGCTAAAAATGGGAAAGATTGAAATGAAGCAAATTAATCTGTTTTCCTCCAAAATGGTCATCGCAAAACTTTCGCGAAAATAAACCCCTAAGAATCAACTTTTGAAAAAAAATTTGAAAAAAGTACCACTTAAATGAAAAATTCTTAATAACATTTTTAGAACAATTTGTTACTTATATTTTGCAAATTCTGTTTCAATATGATCATATTTCTGACATCCTATCTTATTTACGACGTCGGCAATATGATGCAAAAAACAGCAAATTACGACGTCAGGACATCATATGACTAAATTCTGTCTCAATTAAATATTTTAAAAGATGTGATCTCAGAATCCAGAAATATGATCCAATTTAAAATAATAAACGTGGAAAATTTTTAAAAATAATTAAAAATCGTTAACCAAATTATTTATGAGAAATAAATAATATTAAAGGAACAAAATGTCCGATAATGCACGTTTAATTGTTGTCCAATTAGTTTCCGAAAAAAGGCCATTTTGTTCAATGCATATAGTATGACTCTTTCGAGAAAGGACAAAGAACAATGCTGTGAGTCGATCCGCCTATCAGCAATCGCCGCCGGATGCCGAGCGCTTGAAGATAAAGATTGGAAATATATCAGAGATGGCATTTGGACCCCTTCGAGACGGGATGCTGTGAAAAAATACGACATTGCACGCCGTTCCGGAGAAGGGGCCGTTCGTTATTCACAGGTTTATCGGTAATAGATAGTCAAATATGTGCATTGCCCTAAGGTTGATCGTCTTATTCTTGAAATAATTGGCCAAGACAGTGCTGTGGTCAAAGGATTAGGAATTAAAGACACAGAGGACGACCAATCTAATGAAATTTTAAATGTTGACTCGGGCGATAAAGCGGAAAATGTTAGTTCAAAAGTGTCTTCGCCGGCCAATTCTCAAGGAAGTGCCGTAAAAAGTTCGCGTTCGATTTTCTCTACGTGCCGCACCCCTAGAACTACTGTAAAGGCAGTGTAATTTTGCCATGTAAGAGAAACAAACTTTTGCTGACTCAAGAACAACTGAAAGGCCAAAAGTTGGCCAACCAAAAAATGGAATTAGAAATTCAGGTTATAAAAATGAGAAAAAAATTGAGTTATTTTATAATTTCAAGAATTTGCGCACTTGAAATCTCTGATATGACGTCAGATCGTGTGATATGATGTCATATCAGTGATATGACGGAAATTGAAATAGGCCCCAGGTGGCGGCTACAGAATGATAATGGTGTCCGGTGCTACCGGGGAAAAATTTATAAATTGGGGATATTTTAATAAGCGATTTAACCAAAAATCGTTGATTTTGGGTCCAATTTTGAGAAAACTCAAAAATTCATTCCAATTTTTTCCCAAAAAAATCGAAAATCAGGAATCGGAATTCCGATGCCCAAAAATTTTTATTGGAAATCGGAACGGAATTTCGTTGCACAAAATTTTTATCGGAAAATCGGAATTCCGGTCCCAAAAAACATCAGAAATCGGAAATCATCGCTAACATTGGCGCAGACAAATGCTGCCGATTGAGGAAGTTCTTAAAAATTCCGTGATTTATTTTTTTTAATGAAATTTTATGTACATGAAAAGGAAGCGGATTTTTTATTGGTATATAATTCCAATATTTTAAGAAAATACTTCTCATGGCAACCTCATAAGGACCAAAAATGCTGAAATATTAATTTTTTGATTTTTCATATGAATTTCCAAGGTTGGAGCGCTGTGTTGAGGCCGCAATTTACGATTCCGTAATTCTTGCATTTATGTAATAACAATAATCCGTCATTAAGAAATCTGTCAGTAAAGACTGCTGTTACCATGGCATCGGATTTAATAAATTTTTTGAAGCATTAAAAAGTAAAAGTAACAACAAATTATATAAATTGATTTTTCCTTTCCACAACAGGAGTCCACAAAAAATAACTAATTTTCGCGGTAACATTTCACGACAATTCTGTTATTATTTCTTGTCCAAATATTTTTGAAAATCGTCGTTTTAATTTAAAAATATTTTTTGTATTGCTACCGACTTAGAACATTGGCGTAATGTCAGCTTTTCTATGCATTTAACCTTTCTAAAATTGATCATTTGGCTGATTTTATGCTCTTGGAATTCAAAATGGTGAAAGAATGTGGAAACATTTGAAAGAAAAGCATAAAAATGAATTTTAAGAACTGAAAAATAAAGAAAATTTGGGTTAAGGGAGTGGGAAAAGGTTAATTTAGATTCAGCGAATTCATTTATAAATTTATTTAATAGTTTAAAAGTGATTGAAGAGGAAATATAATTCTAATAAATATTCCTCATAGAGCTGTAACGTTTTTAAAAAAAATAGTTTCAAAAAGAGCCGTTTTTGCCCCATCCCGGCCCCGAGTTTTCCTGGTCCGGGAAGTCCTGGTAAATCCGGTCCCGGACTCTGATAGATTCATTTATAGTTAATTTTAAAATTGCGACTTTAAAAAAAAACTCAGCATGGGCCATTCAAAATGAAAAATATATTTATATAAATACATTTTATCGCCATGATATCCAAATCACAAAAAAGGCGATTTTACCTCGGAAACGCGGCATTGTCCACGTTTTGAGGAGGGTCCGTATCGCGTTTTTGAGTTGTTTGGCCGCATTTGTTCTTTCTCGAATTAAATTCTTTTCTGTTACAACGATTTTCCCTATGACACCATCAATCTGAATAGGCTTTTTCAAATTTATTTTCGCAAAATCTTTGGTCAAAAAATAATGACAAACACACACATAAATTGGGACTGAAAACCAACGAATTGGAGGGTTCTTTGGTGCGCCCAAAACAGCTGTTGTTAGTCAGTCAGCTGATTTATTTATTTTAACACAGGCCGTTTTATTTATTTGCACATAGTAAAGGTTCTTATTTTGAAGTGCCAAATCTTCGAAATGTGAAAAGTCTATTTTACGATTAAATAGAAAATTTTGGAAATTTCATTTTTTTTTGTACGGCTTGAAAATGAAAAAAGTTAAAACTAAATAAGCTACCATGCTTTTTTTATTTTATTATTTTATTGGTTTTATGCCAAGGGACAAAAGAGAGATAAAAAATGCTAAATTTACTACATTTTCTACGAAATCAAGTCATCTCTTTTCTCAGGCGCAACCAAATTAAGCAATCTTGGTATCGTCCGATAGCTCTTACTTGTTTTTTGAAAGACTTCATAAAATTCTATTATTTATTTTTTGTCCCTTGACTCACCACGTATTTATTTAAAATTTTAATTTTGGCTATTCGTTCAATAAGCAGACAAATCTTCTGGGCCTATTCAAATTAGGTCAGATCTATGATGCATAAATAAATCATATTCATGTTCAATATACAGTCATTTGATGCAAAATATTTACATAGATATGACTTAAATGTGTTTAAAAATTTTATGAAAATTATAAGTTGAAAATAGAATTCTTATATTTTTCTGAGTTTTAGGAGGCCAAAAATGCATATGTTAAAATATGAAATTAATTGAAAATCCTTTTAAAAAAAATTTTCTTATGTGTTTATGCACTTCAGGGTCTCAGGAAACAACTAAAAATATTTTAAGCATTTTTAAATTGATCCCAAATAGTTATAACTAGGGTAGGGTAAAATCAGTTTTAAATTCTTTTGCGTAAAATTCTCCCAAATTCTAAAAAATTCCCCCGGTGGCGCCGATGGGCACCACTGTCCCCCCACTATCGATTTGATTAATTTAAATGCAAGACAAAATAGCAAAAAAAAAAATTATGAAATAATTACTTTGGGCAAAAAATCTTATTTTTAGACTAGACTAGTGTTTTTATGCGTAGTTTAATCTAAAAAATTTGCCTTTTTAATGTTTTTTCAAAAAGTCCGCGACCGCGATCCGCGAAGTGCGATTCGTGGCCTTTTTTTCCGCGATTCGCAACCGCGGCAAATTTCATCCGCGATTCGCGATCCGCGACTGTGAGATTTGAAATCCGCGATTCGCGGCCGCGGAAAATTTCAACCGCGATTCGCGATCCGCGACCGCGGGACTTTTTCGTCCGCGTCCCACCCCTGATATGTATAAGCAAAGCTCGCGGACTATCAAAACCTTGAAAATTTCCCCTGTAGCAGCTATTGGCACCACCGGGCTTAGGTCTTCAAAATGTATCTCCAAAATTAACAAAAATTAGTCTTTTTGTGCAAAATCTGTGACCAAAATACACGAAAATTTCAAAAATTTCCCCCGGTGGCGCCTATCGGAACCACAGGCCGGCGAGTGAAACATAGAATAATTAGACATTTTTATTCAGGGTTTCAAGATTTGGCATTTTTGAAAAATTTCATGAAAAATGCAATAAATACGAAAAATACACCTCTAGAAGCAAAATTTTCGAAAAAAGTACATTATAAATTGAAAAAATTTGAATTTTTTGGCAAGAATTTGGCAAAAACTTTTAAAATTATTAGGAACAATCAAAAAAAAATTTTCGCCAAATTTTTTAGAATTAAGCCAACCGAGCCATGACCAACCAAAAATTGAGCATTCAAAATAAAATATTTGATGCAATTTTCCTCTAAAATTTTACTCAAACATCGCCATAAAAATCCCATTCTTAGGGGTGCACTTTTTTTTGTTTTCAAACCGAAACCGGGAAACCGGTCCCCCCGGTTTTCGGTTAGGCCGGTTTTGGGACCCCCGGTTTTCGGTGTCGGTTTTTGCCCCAAAAAACCCGGTTTCCGGTTTCGGTTTCGGTTCGGTTAACCGACCGGGAACTACCCTAGTTATAACTATAAAATGTTTGCTAATACGTGGTCCGGAGGTATGATTTTCTCCTCAACGTGCCTGTCATCATATGACGAGCATCATATGATTTTAAAGGAATAATTTGAACATGCAAATGATAAATCGTATGATTTATCAAACGCCGCGTCTGATATGATCGTCCGATCTGACGATCACATCCCTGATGTGATGGTATGATTAATTTGAACACTCTTATGACAATATGATATGATAAATCACATGCGGCAAGTGATTTATCTTATGATTTAATTTGAACAGAACTTTGCCGTGAGTGTAGGAAAGTAATGCTCGAGACCCATGATTCCGACTCGAGAAAAAAATCTTGGTCGTTCTTGATTCGAGATTTTGTTCATTGTAAGGATCGCCCATTTCTGTCTATTAACTTCCTCTATTTATTTAAAATTTCTGATCATTTCAATTGTTTTTGAATTTTCATTATAACAATTTAAAACTTTAATAGGCTATGCTGAAAATATTTTTAATTGTAGCACTGTTTAGTGCTTTTGCCATGGCATGGATGGAAAGTGATCAGGATGAGGACACTAATGAGCGTTTTGACGAAGAACTGTCATCAGCCGGTACAAAATTATATCTTTTTTATGAGGAAAAATGTTTGGGCAAAAAACCTAAAACTTGTATTTATTTTTATTGGCCTGGATTTTTTTTTCATTTTTTTCATAAAGCACCCTACCCAGTAATTTGGTGGCATATTTCTCGTCGCCAACTCATTTTTGAAGCAAATCTGGGCTTTAAACGATGAATGGAATCTGAGGGAGGGGGAACATTTTTTGTTTTTTAGAAAAATTTGGAAAAAAGCTTTCGTGGCAAATCCTTTTGTTTATTTTTAATTTTTGAATTCCCTAATTTTCGGTGAAACCGTTGTCGAGTTTTTGCAAAAATTCGAGACTTTATCGGCATCTACAGCTGACATTGGAACATTCATGGGCACATTATCATTGGGGGCCTACTCATTGCTGAAACTTGGCTTTCCAGTGGGGTCGCTTTTGGCCAGCGCACTTAACATTGCAACAAAAGTGAACCAATAATGCAAAATTGAAAATAAAGTGCTCAGTTGAACCAAAATATCTATAAATTGTTAATGAAGAATTATTTGTTTGATAGAAAATTTTATTTTATTTCATAGTATACAGGGTGCGATAACACAATTTATTTCTTCAGATTAAATTTAGAAAAAAGTTTAAATAATAAAAAAGATAAAAAATAGTAATTGAATATAAAGTTAACAACATATGCTTGGATGCCCTCCATCCGCCGCGCTACAAGAAATTAAGCGGTTCTAAAATCTGCCTCTTTTTCACAACCAATTCTTGCTGTTTTTAACCATGCCTATCATTACCAAAATGGCACTTTTTGATAAAGTTGCAGACCTAATTAAACAAGACTTAGGCGATAATATTTTGACTAAATTTCAGAACTAGGCGGTATTGCAAAGTATCATAAACAAAATTGGATTTTGTAGAATATGCGATCCGATTTTAAGCCACTTAAATGCGACCACGTTGCTCCCCAGATTTAGACCAGGGATGTGCCGAGCCAGACAAAATCCGATTCCGATTAAATCGCCGATTCCGATTCTGGCCAAAAACCCGATACGATTAAAAACCGATTCAGATTATGGCCAAAAATCCGATTAATTCCGATTCCGATTACGATTCCGATTTTTTTGCCAAAAATGGTTTTTTTTTTTCAAAAAACTATTCATACTTAAATTCATATTTTTTGAGATTGTAATGCCGAAAGAAAAAATTTTAGGCAATAGAAATCTTCCGAATCAGTGACAAGCGAAACTCAGCAAAGGACCCGAAACGAAATTCGAAATGAAACTAAATTTTTTTCGAAAGTCGAAACGCAAAAACCTCATAATTTTCAAGACGAAACCAAAAGAAATGGAATTTTTTTTCATCTTTTTTTGTCAATGTATTAACCAGGGCCCCCAAATGAAAATTTTGAAAAGCCTCATTGGGCTGGCGAAAAAGCCTCACAAATCATCATTTGAAAAAAATAATAATTGACCAATCAAAAGGCACAAAATTATGATGCCCTCATATCTGACTACCCTAATATTAACGAATAAAAATGAGCTTAAATATTTTTAGGCAAACATTAAGGTAGGGGGGTCCGATGGTGCCGATAGACGCCGCCGTTGGAATTTTTGAAAATTTTGATGTGATTTGTTAACAGATTGTAAGCAAAAATGGTCCGTTTTCGAGAAATTTTAAGTTAAATTTTAAAAACATGTTAAAAGACGTCCGGCGGTTCGATTGACGCCGCGGGGATTTTTTTTTTGAAAATTTAATGCATTTTGGTTACAGATTTTTACAAAAAAAAAGACCAATTATTGAGGATTTTCGGAAAATAAACCCGATTCCATGAGATGAGCCTTTTTTATATTTATGGGCCAAATGTCAATTTCAAAAAACCTCTTTGAAATAAAGAACGCTCTTTGAAATAAAGGATGAATTATGTTTATTTGTAGTAATTGACCCGGCTTTTGCTTTGGAAAAAATTAAATTAACTCATATTATTTGTTAAGAAATTACACGAAATTATTCGCGCTCAGAAAATAATTTTTTGTTTATTTCCATTTTTTCTCGCTACAAGATTTTCTTTAAAAGTCGCGTTCTTAGGGGTTAATAATCGGTTTTTTTGGCAAATCCGATTCCGATTATGGTCAAAAACCCGATTAATTACGATTCCAATTCCGATTCGGCACATCCCTGAATTAGACCCATTTAATAAGTTAGTGTTTTTTGATAGCCTTAATATTTAGCAAAAACATTGCTCAAAAATAGCTTTATTAAAAATTTATGAAAATAAACGCAAAAAAAGAGGCGCGACCTTATAGGACCTTTTTGAGACAAATTGACTTTGTTCCAGGGACTTAAAAAATTATCTTAATTAAAATAAAGTAAACCCTAATGGTAGAAGGGGTAAAAAAGATCGCTAAAAACAATGGCAGTGAAATTTCAAAGTGAAATATTAGATAACATGAAAGAAAATTTTAGGTTACAAAAACATCGCACCCTGTATAATAAATACATTTTAATTAATTGAGAAATTCATAGGCTTAAGCATTTTCCATTTTTATCATTAATTCTCCATTATTAATGATGCTTTTTAGCCGGAATCCGAAGAATACAAGGCCCTAGTACAGTTGCAGAAAAAAATGGAAGCCAAATTGGAAAACATTGAAACAACTATTAAAGTTGCGACAAAAGTGATTTCGTTGGATGCGCAACTCCAAGATTATAAAAATGTAAATGTAAAAAAAAAATAATAAATAAAAATTGGATAGTAATTTTACGTAATTCCAGTTAGATTAAAAAAAAAAAATTAATTATTATGGTTATGGTTTATCATGCTTTATTTTGATAAACCTTTGCGATAATTGTTTTAGAATGTCCGTGTGCCAATGAAATCAATTCGTGATATCATGAACAGGTTCTGGAACCCGGCAATTCCAAAAAAACCGGCAGATGTGCAGGATTTTAAAGGGATATGCTATCGTGATCGTCGAGGAACCCCTTTAACCATTCTTTATGTAAGAAAAATTAATAAATAGTAAAAAAAGTAATGTTAAAATTGTTATTTTTATGAGTTCACAAGAAATATTGTTTTCATTCCTAAAAATTCAAAATAATTTTTGCCCGAAAAAACTGAAAAAAATAAGTCCTTTAAAGTATAAATAACAATTCAATTCCGACAATTAATCTTTAGAAGATTTAAAAAAATAAAAAATAAACACCTCTGCTTTTCTTGGGCCTAAGCAGTAGACATTAGGTCCCCATACCACCAATTAATCTTCTATTTTTTCGATTCTTCGTTTTTTAATGTTTTTCGATCATTTTTTCATTTTAATATCGAAAAAAATCTAAAAGCTAAAAATTCTTTCGATGATTCGATTAAAAAAAATTAATAATCAAAAGAAATTGAAAAACCTGATCGATTAATTGATTGGGCTGTGACTCTGTTAAAGTCCGAATTTAAAAATTTTCTATTTTGTAAAAATTTTAATTGTTGTATTAAGTACCTACACGCACATCTCTACGACCACTGCGTGGCAGGATTGAACCCTGATCAAATTTCACGTCTTTCAATCTTCGGGCCATTACTAAACAAAATTCGAATGCAAATCAAAAGTGAATTTGAGATAGCGCAGTTTGATGCATTTATACCGGGTATGATCATGGGGTGTTTTCATGTTTGGGAATTAAGTAATTGTTATGAAAGGGGCTTAATTTCGATAATTTTTGGAATTAGCTTTTTGGTTTTCCCCTCTTATTCTTTTATTCTTAAAATTAGAGATTTTTCGGTGGTGAGAAAACTGTAAAAAAATTCTATGGCTTTGTTAGACCTAAATTGCTTCTTTATAAGTTTGTATATTTTTTTATTTTTTAAAGATCTGCTCATTTGGTTCTCAAAAAGTGAGAATTATCGTGCTGAAACGGTGCTGAAAAAAATGGCGGATTCAATTAGTGTGTTTATTTGATATTTTCGTTTCCCTTTTCTATTCAATCTTTATTATTCAATTTAATCCTTATGTATTTTCTTAGGGACGGTTAAAAGATACGACTCTGCTGATGACGCCTTGACCATGATCATAAAAATATTCCAGGAAAATGGAATTGAAGAGCCTGAAAGACATTCTCTTGGGTTGGTTTTTTTCAATGATTCGCCAATAGAATAGCAATTAATTGACAACTAGCTAATTTGCGCATGTTTTATAAAATTATGCAGAAGTCATTCAACTTTTTTAAAAATTAACGACCTCAAAAATTCTCATCGTAGAAAAAATAAAGAAATTTATTTAAATACTTACAGTATTATTTTTGAAAACTTTTATTTTTGGATATGAAAAAAATTCAACCGCGGATCGAGTCCGCGTCATTATTGGGTTTGCATCTTGTACAAATAACCATGCCGAAAAAAATTCTCTCAAAAAAATTAAAAATTCTAGTCCCGCTCCGGTCCCGGGTTTTGTTGTCCGGCATGTCCTCGTTCCGTTTTTTGTCAAAAATCTCAGTTCCGTCCTACCGTAGTTAATATCTAAAAAATATAGTTCATAGTGAATGAATTTTAGGTGCCTCCTCCAGGACATTATAACTGGCAAAAACTACCATAGGCAAGAAATAGAGGAATTGCTGAACATAATCCGCTATGACATTGTTGAATTGGTAAGCAAGTTAGAAATAAAATTATCATATATATAAATCCTAAATAAATTTATTAATTCAAAATTCTTAAATTGGAATACTCTATTTAAATCGAAAAGTATAATTTAAATATATTTTAATTGAATGATAATTTTTATTTGGGATCAAGAATCAATTTGATTCACTAACCAAAGCTTTCAGTTGGTATTTGGCTCTTTGTGCTCGAATATTACTTTTGACGGAGAAAAAGCAAGTATGGATTGGTATTCCAATATACTCGCGAGAGATGCGATACAAATTATTGACAACATAGAGCCGTATGTGTCATCTGAACTTGTAGGTCTTCCTCTCTTGTCCTCTTTTCTTATTTATTTTATTTTATTTTTATTTGTTTTTTTATTAATCTTATTTTATTTATTTTTTAATATTTTATCTATTTTATATTTATATAATTTATTTATTTGAATATATTATTAATTAATTAAGAATTATACAAAAAAAAGAAGCAAATGAAAATTTAATTATTTTTTGACAAAAAATATTATTTATCAGAGACGGGAAGTAAAAATCATCGTTTTGCAGCATATTCGCGGGTCAAAAATAAGATTTTGGGGTCAAAAATAAGAAGCGATTCCAAAGCTTTAAATAGCAGTTTTATTCAACAAAATTGACTGTTTTCAGTCATTATTTCTCTATGACAGTATTTTTTAGCTGTTCGGCTTTGAAATAAAACTTTTCATTTTTATTTTAAAAAAGTGAGGGTCGGTGGTGCCGATAGGCGCCGCCGGGAAAAAATTTCAAAATTTGGGTGTGTTTTGTAACAGATCTTGCACAAAAAAAAACAATTTTTGAGGGTTTCTTCTCTAAATTTTGAAAAAAAACCTATGGGTGGGTGTCCGGTGCTGCCGATAGGCGCCACCGGGGAAAATTTTGAAAATTTATGGCCAATTGTTAATAGATTTTCGCCAAAAATGGTCAATTTTGAGTCTTATTTCGAAATAAATTCAAAAGGGATGAATATGCGGCGATGCCGACAGGCGCCGCCGAAAAAAAATTTGAAAAAATAAAGAAATCGCTTCAAAAATTGTAAAAAATACTAATATTCTTATTTTTTATCCTCAGAGTAAGAAATAAGAACAAAATAAGAACAATGGGCTGAAAGCAGAATAAATCTGCTAAATCAGAACATTTTAAATTTTTAAGATTCGACCCCTCCAAATCAGAATAACTCTGAAAAATCAGAACATCTGGGAACCCTGAATAAAACCCTCATGATTATGATTCTATAAGGGTTTAATTTTAAGTTAAAGTCCTTCCCTGAAATTGAAATTGGTGTAGCAAAATCGAAAATCGATGCAATGAAGCTAACTCCGCCAGTTACTGACAACGCTACTATCTTTGAGATAATGAGCAAAGTTTTCGGAGAACTCGAAGAATACGGCGACAAAAAGTTTGTTTCATGGTTCATTTTTTAAGAGTACCTTTTGGGAAACCGGGTACCTTTTTGTTATTATAGAAGTTTTGGGTTTCCTAATGACATGGAATTTATTCTCTTAGCATATCTTTGATCAGAATTTTGCTTATCTGATAATCAGAGTTCAACAGTTCAAAAAACTGATAATATAAAATATGATTTTGGTGGAGCTTAACATTTCGTACAGGTATGACCAAATTTTTAGGCAAACAAAATTTAAAAAAGGTCAATTGCTCTGACTTTGCTATTCTGGTAACAGGGTAAACAATAGTATAGTTCGGATAAATAATAAGTTACTTCCGTATTTCCTCGGTTATGCTCCCGGGCAGGGGCGTATCAAGAAAAAAATTTCGGAGGGGGGAGTGGACATTTCAGCGCGCCATTTGAGCGCCGCGCTGAAATGTCCTAGCCATTTCAACCCCAGAAATTTTCACAGAAATTTAAGTCAATATTTGTGTTAAATTCGTCAATTTTCAGAGAAAATATGGCTGTTTTTAAAAGAAAATTGCCCAAAAGTTTCCCCTTTTTTATTTTTTCCTTTCTCTTGCTGGTGAAAAATGAATTTTTTTTTCATTTCGGGGGGGGGGGGAATTCCCCCCATTCCCCCCCCCCCCCTAGATACGCCCTTGCTCCCGGGGGCTCTGTAGTTCAACTGCCCTCAAAAAAGGGGCTTCGAGGGGGTTGGGCTCTACAGATCGGGGGCTCTGTACACACCCCTCAAAAAGGGACTGTAATAGAGAGGGGTTCGAGTCTAGAGGGCTCTACTCAAGAAAATACGGTAGGGTTAATGTTCGTCCAACTGCCCTAATAATACGCCTCTTTCACCGGTCGGTCTCGGTTCGGCGCGCTCAGTTCGGCGCGCTCGGTTCGGCGCGAGTTTTTCGGCGCAGTATTTTTTCGGCGCGTACTTTTTCGGCGCAGATTATTTCGGCGCGCTCGGTTCGGCGCACGTCATAAAATGCATCTTTCGGCGCCCACTTTATAAATCCTAGCATTTCTTTTTTAACCATTATGCAGTTCAAGATTTTCTTTCTTCACCCCACTTTAAAAAATTATATAATGCACTAACAGAAAGAACCTTCATGGGGGTCCATAACATAACATTTTTGACAATGTTACCAAAATAAAACAAAAAGTATCACGGATTCATACACACTTTTACGAGATGCCTAGAAGAAATTCGACAATGTTTTCGGCGAGTCTGGAGAGTTTCGGCCAACGCGAAAAAAATCAAAAACTAAATTAAGCTATCAAAAATTTTTATACTAAGGGCCCTCTAAGCCGCTTAGCAAGCTTAGAGCTTAGGTTAGTTGCTTCGTCGAGGGATTTCTTAATAGACATTTGGCTTACCAATGCATTAAAAACACCCACTTTCAATTACATTATATTTTCAAAACTAGCGTCATGTTTTAAAAAATTCCAAAATTTTTTATTTATTTTTCGAAATTTCTTAACATTTTTAGAAAATCAAACCATATTTTTTTGTTTGGGTTGGTTTTTAAAAAACATAGAGGATTCGGAAATAAAAAACTAGTGTTAAGTTTTAAAAAAAAAATTTTTTTTGACAGTTTTTCATTAAACAAGGGGGGGGGGGTAAATTTTCAAAAAAAAATTTGGGTGTGCAAAAGAAAAAACTATATTAAAGAATATATACATAAGCAAAAAAAAAAAGTTAAAAAAGAAAAAAAAATGCTAGGTTTTATAAAGTCGGCGCAGAAAGATGCATTTTATGACGTGCGCCGAACCAAGTACGCCGAAATAATCTGCGCCGAAAAAGTATGCGCCGAAAAAACCTGCGCCGAAAAACTCGCGCCGAACCGAGCGCGCCGAAATGAGCGCGCCAAACTGAGTGGTCCCGTCTTTCACTGTATTACAGGTATACGAAAACAGGCTTCGTTTCAACTAATCTCATAAATGACACCAATAGTTTGGTTCGATGTAATACCGTGAATTGTTTTTTTATTTATGACTATAACAGTCTAAATATATTGGTGACCAAGTATGATTTTACAAATGAAGAAGTAAAGGCTAACCAAGCCTGGGAATGGTTGTATTCGAGAGCGCCGCCCCATGATAGAAGCCTCGCAGATATGCTTTGGACGCATATTGAGTGGGTTTTTTATTTTAGCGGCCGTTTTTAAACCGAAGGCCCCGGTTTTTGGTTAGGCCGGTTTTCCGACCCTGGTTTTCGGTTTCGGTTTTTGGGTAAAACTCGGTTTTCGATTAAGTTTTTAGACCCCCGGTTTTCGTTTTCTGTTTTTGTCAAAAAATCGGTTTTTGGTTTCGGTTCGGTTAACCGACCGCGACCAACCGAATAATAATAATTGGTGCTAGACACCTGAACAGACTCGCTCCGACCTGATTTTCCGGGTCCGGGTTCCAATCCGGGTTTTTATTGTCTTTGTGAAAAATAATTACGAGTTACCGTTAGCCGGGTGATCAAATTTCCCTCCCCCCCAACGGGTATGTTAACCGAGGTTTTAACTAAATAACCGGTTACGCTAACCGGGTATTAAAAAATCGGCAAAACCGTTAGCCGGGGTCCCGGGGTTTTTTTAACTATTGGGAGCACCATGTTGAAAATATTTGAATTTTAGTGTAAATTACAACATAAACTCACTCTCGGTGCTTTTGCGAAATTTTGAAGCGGCGGAACATTTGTCATTGACCGACAACGACTTGTACCGCAACCTTGCTGTTTTGCGCGTGAATGGAGGCGGTACGGGAATGTGTGGCATTACGACCGCTTCAACTTACTATAAAATTGGTAACTTTGCTTCATCTGCATCAGTTGCCTATTATTATGATGGAACGTTTTTTCGCCAATGTGAAAGTTACCTTATTGTATTCTTTGTTTAAAATGGGTCATTTATTGGTATAATTCTATAAATCTTTGGAGCATAAACAGTTTATATTTATAATATTCTACAAAATTATATATACTATAATATATATGATTAGGTAAACACGTATAAAAGATGAAAAGTTGAGTTAGTTAAATTGATTTTTTTTTTGGCTATTTGAAAAAATATTTTTTGAATCACTATTTTATATTTAATTATTTATTTAATAACTATAATTTTATTTTAATATCATCAAGTTATATTCGGTATTTTTTGTTTTAATCCAACTTTATTTATAATAAATTCCAGCTTTTTTGACAAATGACATGGCTACCATTGAAAATTTTCGAAATAAGACAATCTAAGCGGTCCCTTTCGGCGCGACTGGCAATAACTTTTTTCCTTTTTGCCAAATTTAACAAATTAGATATTAATTGAAAGCGCTTGACAAGATCTATCAATGTGCTGAATTTCAAAAAAATAAAAAAAGTTATGACTTCTTAAAGTTGGCCGCGCCGAACTGACCCGGACCCAATTTGAGTGCAGCCCAAAATCTCGCCGCCGAAATCACACCGGGACAAAAGCACGATGAGGAACTTTCAGAAAAAATTTTCAACAAAAAATCCATTTGTATGAAGTTTGTTTTTTTGAAAAATCCAAAAAATTTAAGGAATTTTCAAAAAAGTCAAAATAATTTGAGGGAATTTACAAAAAACTCCAAAAAATTGAAATAATAAAATTTTTCAGAATTTTTGAAATTTTGAAGAATTTTTGAGTTTTTTCTTGTGAATTTCCTTAAAAAAAATTTTGGAATTTCTTCTAATGATTTTTTCTGAAAAATTTAAGCGGCGTGATGTTGGCCCTGCGTGCTTTCGGCGGCGTGATTTTGTCTTGTTCCTCCAAATTTTGGGTCATATTTTGAAAAATTTCAAAAGAATTGAAGGTTTGCGATGTCGATAGGTGCGGTGCGCTGACGGAAAATTTTAAAAAATAAGAAATAGCTTCAAAAATTGTAAAATATTATTATTTTCTTCTTTTTTCTTGAACTTAAGAAATAAGACCAAAAAATTAGGTTTGTCAAATGAATTACACAAAAAAATCGCAAATAATGTTCAAAAATATATATAAATATTATATTTTCCAACTTAATCTTCACTAGTTTAGTAGTGCTTATTTATAGCGAAATACTAATAAATACCGCTGTATTTAGGACTTTTCGGTACGGTATACCGATCGGTATTTTGGTAGGCTATAGGACATTTCGCCACCCGGACATTTCGCCACCTAAGCCAAAATCGGACGTTTCGCCACCTAAGCATAAATAGGACGTTTCGCCACCTGACGTTTCGCCACCCAGACATTTCGCCACCCAAGCCAAAATCGGACGTTTCGCCACCAGGATATTTCGCCACCCCTAAAAAAAAAGCGATTTCACTTCATTATTCAAATAAAACACTTAGCCAGTAAAAATGAATACATTTTATCAAAATATTCATTCCACTTTTGTAAAATTCCTTTCTTCCTTAAATCATAATATGTTTTTATATTGTTCAATTAAGTAAAATGGCGACTTTTCGCGAAAAACTCGAACGCCTGCAAAACCAACCAAGCGGCTCCGAATTCCAACTCATGATGATGACAGTGTTCTGCTGAATATTGCGACTGAGGCGACACGAACCCCTGAGAGGGAATCCGACGTCGGCGAGTTCTCAGAGAGTGATGTTGAAAATCAACAGCCCGTCAGATTCAAACGTGGAGAAACAATCAGAGGCGCACTCTGTCTACACCGTGGTTAAAGCACATCAAATAGATAGATTAAAATGTTTTTTTCTAATTTTAGGTTTTCGGTACATTAAAAGAAAGGAAGGAAGCCTCTGGTTCAGATGCGAACAACCAAATGTCAAGGAGCCTCGATGGGACATTTCGAACGGCACCCAAACCGTGGACCCAAGAGTTCGTGATCGGCTGTTACGTCAATAATCGTTTGGTCGTCGCAGTGCAAGCATTGATCCCCGGAAAAAATCTAAGTACTACAGCGAAGTACTTCAAGAAATTAAGCGCGCCGTTGAACCAATTTCACCCGTCAAAGGCAACATAACATTAACTTTTGATTTAATCGTGTTTTTCAGTAGTGACTGATTTTGAGGCAGGAATGCTGAAAGCAATGCGTGGGGTTTTCCCATCGTGCGAACGCTCAGGACGCAACTTTCACCTGGCACAGTCCTTGTTCAGAAAGGGAAGAAACATGGAAATTTTCAATCTATTTGACGGAGTGAATGAAGAGGTAACCGTTCAAAGAAAAGCCCTTTACATTACTTTCAGGTGCGTATATTATGCTATTAATTAAGATTACAAAATTCTAGATCAGTTCTGATTTGCGGTAGCTAATGTTTGTCTATGCAATATTTTGTGTAATTTAGCGTGAGCTCAACCATCATCCATCGCTGAGTGATTTCATCGCGGCTTTTTTGACGATGCGTACTTTGGAACAGAGGAAGGGCTGATGGATACCGTCATTTTGCTCGGGCTCGTGATGCAGGGTTTTGTCAAAGGCCTTCACGTCCGTGGAAACGAAGACGGAAGCGATTATGAAACTGATTTGTCGGACAATTGAAAATTTTTGTGTTTTAAAATCATTACATCTCGCTTTCCTTTTATAAATGTCTATTCGCGATAAATCAATATTAATTTTTGCATTGAGTGGAGTAGTGATAACAAATCTTGAGTTTTTTGAAGGCAAAGGGGGGGGTGGGTTTCAGAGAGGTGGCAAAACTGGTGGCGAAACGTCCGATTTCTGCTTAGGTGGCGAAAAGTCCGATTTTGGCCTGGGTGGCTAAATGTAGGGTGGCGAATCGTCAGGTGGCGAAATGTCGGGGTGGCGAAATGTCCGTACACGATTTTGTATAGTACAGTTACCGAAAAAATAATGAAATCGCCAAAATATTTCGGTACGGTATTCCGTTCGGTATATACCGAAAAATAAATTCTTAATTTCACGAATTTTTTTCTATCACAAAAAAAAGAAATTGGTGTTTTAAAATTTTTTTTTTTTACTAAACCTATGAATGAGTTTTGTGAATTTTAAAATTTGTCCATCTTTCAACATCACCCCTTTTAATTTTAACGCATTCACAGACTTTCAAACAGGGTCCATGCATGCCCGTTTTTTAGGCTAAAGGATGAATAATGTATGGTAATTGTAGTGTATTTGATGCGAAAAAACCATCGTTTCTTCTTCTCTCATCAATGCGGCAATGCCTTGTCCGGGTAAAGGCCGGGGAAACCGGGCGTCGGGTCGCCCTTTGGTTCGCCGAAAAAGAAGAAGATTTCGGTGCGAAAGCGTTCAACCGCTTCACGATCCTCCATGAACTTTGCGTATGCCTTGTGGCTGGTCTGTTTCTTGTAATCCCAACTTTGGCGGTAACCCTTCGGAGGGGGCACATCCATTCGAACAGACCACTGATTTGTCTGGTTGGTGGTAAATGTAGGCATAAAAATTAGCGATGGGACATAACAACATAAATTTCAAAAAGTGTGTCTAAAAATAAAATTCAAACTTATCGCAATTTTTTTATATTAAAATTCGAAATGTGTGTTTTTGATATGTACTTATGAGAAGTGATTTTGATTTTTCACGAAACAATGTTGCTTTTCAATTTTTTTGGCTTTACAATGTCTTGAAATAAATGGTGTTGGAAAAAATTTAAATACTTTTTTTCATGCATTTTCAGCTTTTTGTGCCTATTTCGCAATTTTAAATGTCTATTTTGGTTGCCTCTAGTAATTATTGCTACTCGAGATAGCAATTTTGATAAGAAATCGTTATATTAGATTTCTTTCAGTTATTTAGAGCTTCAAATAAATTTCCGAGACTCGATACCGAAACCCAAAAAAGAATGAAATTTCTCGAGTCGCGATATCCGAGACTCTCGAGCATCACTAGTAGTTTTATAGTATTGTGACTGATCTGAGTGATCTCTCATTCCATTTTATTCTACCTGCTTCTCTTTGGAGAGCATCCAATTCAAATAGAGTTTTGCTGCCTCGGGATGCTTTGCATTCTTAAAAATTGCCGCCAATTCTGCCCTCATTGTAAATGGGTCCTTCGCGGGCAGCACAAGACGCGACACGGATTCTTTTGACGTGACCACACTTCCAACGGTGGTCATTGTCGCATATGCCGTCCCATTATTGACCATATCTGTCGGAAGTGCGGTGCCACGTACCATGATTAGCTTTTGCTTAACAAATTTATCCATCCATTTCCAGCCGTATTTGTCAATCACCTTTTAATTTGGGCTGCTTATTTTTAGGTAGGATTTTTAGGGATCTCCCGCAACAAATCCATGTCCAACTCATTGACTCAAGTAAGCAAAAGCTAAGCGATTAAACAACTATTAAAAAGTTACGGATTTAAGTTTTTTCAGAATTTTCAGAATATATTAAATCGCTTTGCTCATGTTAATTTATATAGCTTCAATTATCCAGACTTTTTCTAATGATACCAACTTTCTCAAATTACCCCAAACATGCACACCTACCTGTTTAAACCAAAAAAGTACAGTATCATCGTCATTGGGCCAGGCAACGACCAATTTTTTGCCTGTAAATATCGGCTTTAAATAATCGGATGCCTCGCGTGGCCAGTCGCTCTGATTTGGCATCAACTTAGTGTTGACAACATTGCTGAAAGAGTCGACCCCAAGTCCCAAATAGTATCCGTCTGAGTCACGGTAATCTTTGTAAATGGCACGCCAACCAGCCGGCTTATACGGCATAAGCACACCTTTAGCTTTCAAACGAGGAAAGTCTTGCACAGTTTGGAGTTGGATTAGATCAGGCACCAGTGGAGGATTGGCAAGCTGAACCACAGTAATTAATAATGATGCTCTTATCTCATTTCGTTTTGCTTCTTTAAATGTATTAATTAGATACCGGATATTTAAAGGCTAAAATCATCCAAAATGCTACTCAAATACTCCCAAAAACATCCACTGAAGATTGTATTATACCTTCAATTTTGGCATAATTTTCCAGTAGAAATCCTATGTTTTTTCAAAATTTTCTGACATAAAATTTTTTATTTACGCTTTTTCTATGGGAAGGCAAAAGCATTTGAACCTTAATTTAAATTGATTGGTTTTAGCCCATTAACTTATTTTTGAATATTTAATTTTATTTTGAAAATAGGCTAAAGAAATTTTAAGCATTTTGACACCAAGCGGACAAACAATTTTGATTTTTATTATAAAACAAATTGAAATATTGCTCCACACGAAATAGCGCCCCCCCCCCCCCTCAACCTCTTCTGCCGAAATTAGAGCCACTCCCCAACAAAAATAACCGCCCCCCCCCCTTTTTTTTGAGTGGGGTTGAAAAAATAGATCCATGGGTTGCCAATATTTTCAGAAAAATTGCGTTTGCTGCTTATTTATTAAATAGGGATGGATATCAATTCTTTTATTCAATTGGTTGGCTCCCGTAAAATACGATTGCGGAAATTGGGCTAGGAAAACCCGACTCAAGCGGAAAATCTGACATCAGGAAAATCCGACTACGGAAATTCGAAATCGCGATTGTGTTAAAAAAAACAAAAATTATATTTGAAATAAATTCAAACACAGTTTTATTTATTATTAAAAATTGATTTAATTTGGAAAGATAATAAAACTAAACAAAATGTCCATTGACTGGTTTGTATACCGCTCTGAAGCACTAGCTTAACTCTTAATTTTAATTAAAGCTTGCTTTTAATTTTTTCAATTTTTTTTTTTTTTGGTTTTAAACTGATTGCGGTGTCCAATTTTCCTAGCGTGAATTTTCTGCTTGGGTCTTTGGTTTTTCTGCTTGAGTCGGATTTGCCAGAGTCGGATTTTCTTGCGACGAATTGCTTTACCTGATATTCAATTCGAGGCCCATGAAACTTCGAATAGTCAACAATTATGTCCAGTGTCATGTTCGGAAATTGCTTCTCAAACATATCTTTTTCGTAGTCCCGAGAACCAGGCGTGTCGCCTCCGCCGTACAAAATCAAGCGTCCGCCTTCCTTCAACGCGGCGGCATAAATTTCGTCTAATGTTCGCTTCTCCTCTTTCACACATTTAGTGTATTTACCGTGCACTTTGAGGAAGATTGGGACCAACAACAGTAGCAGCATACATAAAGCATTCCACAAAATATTGCTCATTTTTATGATATTTAATATTTAAAAATGTTAAAATGATTATCAATTTGTTTCTCTTTTATATTGACAATTTTATGCTGGTTGCACCTTTAAATCTTCGGCTTGAAAATAGTTTATTCAGCAGAGGTGGCGTTTCCATTTTTTAATATTGCAATAATTTGTGACGTGCCACTCTTCAGCTATAAGTTCTTTTATTTGGTGCGCTAAATTATATGAAAATCCATTTTTTCTGAACCAACGGAAGCCTGAAAGGCATGAATTTCCACATATGTGGAAAAACCTAATGTATGCACAAAAAAGTTTTAGCCGAAGAGGTCGCAAATTAATGAAACATTAAAAAGGCCACCGCCAGTTGAATAAACAATTCATTTATGAAATTTAAAGACCAATCATTTACTTTTTTTTTAATTCTAATAAAAATTAAAAATTCAAATTTCTAAAAAGCCAATTTTCAAAAAAAAATTTTTATATATATTTTAAAAATGACCTCTCTCTGCTCCAGGGTGCCGTTCTCATAACACCAAAAGGCGGTTTCCGGGACCTGGGACAGGATTTAGTGCCTGCTGGATATTCGGTTGGGTTCATGAATTTCCCCCTTCTCTGAGGAGAAAGAATGAGGCATAAAAAAGGTGGCCTTCTTTAAAACACATCCAAAATAATGAAAATAAATTTTGTCAAACAGCTTAATTCTGCATATTTCTAACTTGTTATCACTTTGTTGAGCGGGATCGCAAATCGAGTTGTTAAACCTGGGTGCATCCAATATAAATAATAATTAAAATTTATCAATTTCATGATAAATTTTGGAGAACGGGTGGAAGGGTGAGGGAGGGGGTAGAGGGTACGGCAGTACCGATCAAGGACGGGCGAATTTTCGTTTCACGTTTCGAAAATTTCGTGGTTTTTTGTGGTTCGAAATTTAGGTTAAACACCGAAATTTTGAAAAAATAGACCCCTAAGAATAGGGGTTTGGTACTTAAGTTTTTCTTCAAGCAATATGTACCGTGTCATGGCAATTCGTATAATTTCAAATGGATGTAGCCATAACTTTTTTTTAGTCAGCCAAATTCTTCAAACTTGGTATTATTCGAATGCTCTACATGTGAAGCGATGATTAAGCAGAAGCTAAGCGATTAAGCATTAGCTTCAGCTTAATTATCGCTTCTAAACATGAAGAGCATTCGAATGTTATGATTGGCTAAATAAAAAAAAAGTTATGGCCACATCCATTTGAAATTGTACGAATTGCCATTGTACGAACTGCCTTACTCATACAGGTAGGCGAATTGTGATGCAAAAATAGCAATTTTTATAAATTTTTGGCAGATAATCGGTTACGTAAATGGTTAGAGAGTTATTCCAGCTGTTGAAACCAGGCGTTCAGAATAATACAAATTGACTCGGGTTTTCTGGCATTTATATAAAAATTATTTATGTAACCTCCTAATATTATGTAGGGCTGGAATTTTTTAGGTGCTAAAAATGAACATGAATTTTATTTTGGCCAATTAAAAAAGTTAAAAAAATAGTCAATGCAATGAAAAGAGCCCCCCTTAGGTTTTCAAATTAGCACCCTAAGCTAACTAAGGTTAGCAGTCGACAATGCATGTTTTTGGAAGAGTGGGTGTTAGGCGGTGCCGGTAGGCGCCGCCGGGGAAAATTTTAAAAATCTGGATTTGTTTTGTTAGCAGATTATGACCAAAAAATGATTAAATTTGGAGGATTTTAGAAAATTATGAAGAAATATATAGAGGTGTCCGGCGGTGCCGATAGGCGCCGCCGGAGAAAATTTTTTGAAAAAATAAACAAATTTTAAAAGAATTATTAAAAATTAGTCTCAGGCAAAAATAGTTGGAAATAGTATAAAATCCAAAATAGGTGCCAATAATTTGTAAGCGCCAAATCCCAAAATATTAAAATATGTTAAATTTTTACAATTTTTCAATCAGTTTCTTTAATATTTTTAAAAATTTTCTCAGTGGCGCCTATCGGCACCGCCGGACACTCAATCGTTTAGAAAATTTTCAAAATAGGGCTCAAAATTGACCATTTTTTGGTAAAAAAAATTTGTTAACATATCGGCCAGAAATTTTCAAAATTTTCCCGGTGATGCCTCAGCACTACCGGACCCCCAGCCAATTCTCGGGTTTCGGGTCGGGTTTTCGAAAAAAGCTCGGATCGGGTTCCGGGTCGGGAAAAAGACCGGGTTTCGGGTATCGGGTTTCGGGTAACCCGCGGCAACCCTGCCTCACATGTTCTTGCAAAACTAATTTCATTAGCATTTCGGCAAACTTTTGTGGCTGGCAGTCTATCAAATGCAAAAGCGTAATTAGACTTTTTTGCAAATTAAATTTAGCCTCCATTTTCTCTCGTTATGTCCATTTATAATTCCATTGACAAAAACTTTAAAAAAATTTTTGTGCCTTGGATTTCCAAGGGTTTCTTGAAAGGCACAAATGCTTCCGAAAAAGGTTTCTAAAGTGCCAAATCAGGCGCCAAAATAAGTGTTTTAAAAATCAATGTGATGCTGTTGTCATTACCTTGACCAAATTGACACCGATCCATTGGAATTCCTTCCACCAATTTTTGGCCCATAATTTTGGTACAAATAAAACCCGGCAATGCCGACAGGTAAAATCGGATTTTTTTCAAAGATGATTAATGAATTCCCATGAAATAATCCGTTTGCACTTAGATTTTTTCGAGAACAGATTAGGTATGTGCTAGGCCATTTATATCTTAAAACATATAAAAGGTTAAATATTAATTTTAAAAAAAATGAAAGTTCAAGCGGCACAAATGTCCAAAAAAGCCCCCAAAATTTTTGTAAGTTTAAATAAATAAAACTCTTAAAAATAAAAATAAAAAAAACCGGTCATACTGAATAGGAATTTTGAATTTTTTTATTCCAAAATTCAAAAAAACCACTCGGGGTTTACAAGCAATATCAATTTAATATTGTTTAATTTTTTCGCCATTAATTGATATGACAATTTTAAGAATAAATAATAAATAAAATCAATGAGGCAATGTATGTTAAGCGAATTTGCTAGATTATATTAACAAAACTGATATACTATTTCTACATTACTTAATAAATTTTATCATTTCAAAGAATTTTAAGAGAAATATTTTTTTAAATGCTAAAAATAATTTTGTAATTTTTATTAAAAAATTTATTTGAAATAATTTATTCGACCAAAGTAAAACAACAGCAAAAAACTTTTGGTGAAATATTTGGAGATAATTGGGAAAAAGGAAATGCGCAACAGAGGAATGGACAAAATATTCAAAGACCAAAAGAAATAATGGAGGGACAATTTACGAAGTTTTTGACGAAAATTGGGGCGATGAAGAAATGGGAGAAGAGGACAATTTGTCACAAAAAAGTGAAGAAATGGAAAAAAGAAATGGTCAACAATTTGGCAATAAGACAAATGAACAAAAAAGACAAATAATTAAAAAATTTCACCAAATGAAAAAAGAATGCAAAGAAAGAGGAGAATATACAACAAAAGAACGGAGTAAAATGAAACAAAAATAGTGAGAGAATTGGGGGTTAGTCAAAAGAAAATATACCAAAAAGAATTTGGAATGAAGTAAAAAAATAATCTGAAGAACAAAAAAGAAAAAGTATAAAAAAATATTTAAAACGGAAAAAGGAATTTATGTCAAAAGGAAAACATTCACAAGTGGAATGGGACCAATTTCAAGTCGAAAAAACAAATGGTTTTTGTCATAAAACAATTATTAGATGGATGAAGGAATTAGGAATCACAAAAGGATACTGTAGAATTAAAATTATGAAAGAAAAATTTACTAAAAATCCAAAAGAGCGTCTTCAGTTTTCTCCTTCAGCAACAGAAGTGAATCTATGGGCATGGAATCGAAATACAAAGAAACGAACATAAAAAGATGAATCAAATTTCAAATTTATAAATCACAAATATAATAGTTGATAAAACATATATAAATTATTTATTCAAACTAGGGTTGCCACCCCGACGTCGGGGTTGGCAAAAGTCGGGGTCGGGGTTTGTCGGGGCCAGCAAGGTCGGGGTTCGGGGTCGGGGTTTTTATTTTTTTTCGCCTTGCGAATGATTTACAGTCAAAAAATTTCAGGCCTATTTTATTACAACACAAAAATGTCATTTAAATGTTTGTTGTATATTTATTACCTACGGCATTTTTTTAACTGGTTACTTACGGTCTTTTTTTTAGCTTTCGTCTTTGAAATGATACATTACATTTTTTATTTCGAAAAAGGAGGGTCGGCGGTGCCGATAGGCGCCGCCGGGAAATTTTTTTAACAATTTGGGTCAGATCTGCCAATGGATTTTGGCCTAAAAATGAACATTTTTTACATTTTTTGGGCAAAAATACCATTTTCAAAGTACATCTTTGGTGAAAAAATACGCTTCAAATTTTCAAAGAATGAAAGCCGAATCCGGCGGTGCAGACAGGAACCGCCGTACATCCCCTCCCCCTAAAATATTATTTTTTATTAAAAGTTCCATTCTTAGGGGTGTATAAAAGCTCCGACCCCGAGTCGAGGTGGAGGGTCGGAGTCGGGGTTTGTTGGGGTTGGAAGCGTCGGGGTCGGGGTCGGGGAAAACCCCGAAAAATGGCCTAAAATGTCGGGGTCGGGGTGGCAATCCTAATTCAAACTAATCGACTAATAATTATTATTTATTATTCATAAAAATAAGTGTCAGCCTTGAATATTTGTCACTTTGTTTTAGGGTTCAGCCACGACCCTTCGGGGACAAGAATGTCGGGAAACGGGGAGAGCCGGGGATGAAATGTCGGGGAACGGGTCGGGGACGGTCAAAATTGTCGGGGATCGGGGACCCCGACCGGGGAATAAGAAAAATTTTTATCGTTTTTTTTTTAGAAAAAGCGACAATTTTGAAGAATTTTTTTTTGATAACTCCATTATTTTGTCTTTACAAATTAGGATTTCAGAATCATCATAAATTCATGAATTATATTAATTTATTTTCTTAATTTTTGAATTTAACCGAACTGATTTTGGGCACCAACAATTTTAATAAATATTAAAAAAGGTATATTTATAACTAAATTTTCCTCCTTTCTTTTTCCCAATTTTTCTCAACAATTTCTTGCTCAGACCCCCATTCTTACCAGTGCTTGTTTTTTGTCGGGGACGCCGGGATGACATGTCGGGGAACGGGGAACACCGGGGATAGGATGTCGGGGATCGGGTCGGGGATGAGGCCCAAAAATGGCTTCGGGCCGGGTCGGGGACGTCGGGTCGGGGCTGAACCCTACTTTGTTTCTACCATTTCTTCACTCTTTTGTAATGAATTGTCCTCTTCTCTCATTTCTTCACCGTCCCAATTTTCATCAAAAATTTCATTGAATTGTCTCGCCATTATTTCTTTTTTGCTCTTTGAACGTGCTGAGACGAACCTAAAAAAGTGTCAATGGGGCGAACCTAAAAAAAGTGTCAATGTGGCAATAATTTAATTAAATGTTATTAAATTATTATAAAGCAAATCTGTCAAAATCTAATTTTATATATTGTTGTATTACCGGGCCCATTATAATCACTCCGGGTTTGTTGTGAAAAAGCAAAATCCTTCAAGTTCTCAAATTCTATCTAAAATAAATGCAGTTTAAAAGATTTTATTATTGAAAATTTTTTTTTCCTTATTACCTCAATTCATCGTAGTATTCTTTTCCTTCGCTCCCGTTAAGAAGCATTTCCCGGCCCATTAATACAATGGTGGCATAGCTGAGCTCATTTGAAGCTCAAAACACTGATCTGCCTTTTCATATGTCCACTTTTTTAGCAAAAAGTTTGGCTCCGTTGCCAAAATGGCTATGCTTTCCGTTTGTTTCTGTCGGTTGCATTTCTCCCAACTCTTACGTATGCATTGGATGCCAATGCCATCATTTTCCAATTTTCACAATTCTCTATTATTCTTTCATATTATGATAGTGTAGTAGGCTCTTGTTGAGTGTCTTGTCATTACAGTACCATCTGTCCATCAAATTCCGCCAAAAGTACGTTTTGCTCAGTGCAATGCCTTGGCCATGTCCTTTTCCTCTGTTGTTGGGTCATCTTCAATCAGCTCAATCTGTGCAACAGTGCAGCAGTAGCACATAAGCAAAATTGTCATAATTTGAATGGTGAATGAATGAAGTAAATTCATTTGATCACCTTAAACTGTTTTTAATTGAAATAATATCAACAGCAAATATTTTCAGAACAGGGATAAGAAGTGTTGAAGAAATTAAATAAGTCATGGTTTTATATTAAGTGTAGAAGAAAAGCGTTTCAGGAAAGAAGCGAAACCGTAGTAAAAATAGGTTTCCACCAAAAAAAGTTAAACCACTGGAAAAGTAAATCATTTTAAATAAAGAATTTTTTTAAAATAAATGATTAATTTCAATGGAGTCTGCGCATCTTTATTATCCTTTCTTGGGTTTAATTTTGCCAACATTTATGCACTTTATAAGGCATGGATATATTGGCATATGCCTTTATTGGTTTAATTTTGCCAACATTTAATGCACTTTGTACGGCATGGATATATTGGCATATGCCTTCTTTGTTTTGTCAACCTTTTTAATATTCTTTTTAGAGCATGGGGGGGGGGGATATGTATAAGCACATGCCTGTTTGCTTTAAATAACCTTTATTTTTTCCTTTTTTTCATTTAATTGCTTACTCTATTGGCTACTATTGGCTAAAAATAATATCTTATTTTGTAAATTCATAAAAATTGAAATTGTTGCGCTATTTTTAATAACTCCTTTCAAAATATTTTAATTGAGAGAGAAAATGGCACCATTTTCGCAAACTATTTTTCTCACTCTGCTCGTCATTGGTGCCACTGTAGCAGCGTTTGAGGTTGTCCAAGATGGCACAACAACAGAGGTTGAGGACATGGCAACGGCATTGTCATTAAGCAAAACGCACTTTTGGCGTTATATGCTGCCAGGATGGAGTTGTGAAAAGCATAAACAAAAATTAAAAAATGCCGAACAAATTGGATTTAAAGAAATCGCCGACAACAATTTTTGTAAACAATGGAGATATTTGGCATTTGTCGTAAGTGTTTATGTGACGAGTTGGGAGTACAAGGAAAATAATAACGAATTGAAAACAGCAAAACAAATTGTCAGTAGTAGAAGTTGTTTTCCAAAAATTACAGTCGAAAAAGAGAAATGTGAGAGTTTTTCGGCAAATTTTTAATCTAATTCCAATGGGAAAATACATTTTTTTGAACTTATAGGGAAAGAATAGAATATCAATTTAAAAACAAACGTTGTAAAATTCTCTAACTATTAACCTTTTTTCCTAAAAATTTTTATTTATTTTTTAACTCATTCAGTTCTTCGTCTGTCCATAGTACCGAAGTTCCAAGTGACTGAAGGCGAACTCCATCTAAGTTCAGCAATGAAAGTGATTGCATCGGTGTATCGTGACTTGTTCAAATGGGGCAACGGGGAAAACTTTAAATTTTCGGTAAATAATTATAGGCCGAAAACCCCATTAAATTGACGAAAAAGAAGACAAATTGACAAAAAAATTCTTTTTCGATCTTATAAATCCCCAGTCAGAAGAAAGGATCGAAAAGAAGATTTGTCCGCGTGTCAACAAAATAAAATTTTGAAAGTAAATAAATAAAACGCCAAAATTTAGATGAAGTTTGAAAATGAAGAAGAATGGTTTACGGAATTGGAAAAAGAAGACCCGAAAGGGCAAATTAACAGTTGTTTTTATTAGTTGTTTTTCAATTATTTATTATTTTTTAGTGAATTTGGCCGGTCCATATCGAGAAGAAAGTAAAGAAGTTAACAGAGACTATGGCAATTTGACGGAATTGTTAGATCAATTAAACAAAGCATGCCGCCAAGGAAAAGAATTACACATTTTAAGAGAAACATTTTGGAAAATGTGGAAATTTTGCGTCAAAATAGGATTAGGTAAAAGTTTAAGGCAGCTTTTCTTTGTTCAGGTTGTTTAATTATTTCTCAATGGTCTGCTAAAATGACCAAAAATGTTGTGGTGGCAAATAGGCTTCGGCACCGTAAAAATTTATCGCAAAAAAATCGGTAAATTTAACGCATTGTTTTTTTACTGATTTCAAATTTTTCCATGGGAACCGGCAAAAATGAATAATTTATCCATTACGGCTTGCGGGTCAAATTTACCGCAATAAAAAGAAGTAAAAATCGAGAATTAATAAAGTTTTTCTCATCCTCTCCCCTCACTTCTTTTCTGTGTAATTTCTCTTTAAAAAATAGGATAATAAATACACATGCCGATCACTACTAAGAAGATTCGACCACTAAAAAATGGAATTGATTACTCATAAAGCATATAGTTCTTCTTTGTTATTATTTAAAGTATCTTAATCTTTTCGCCAATATTTGTTAAAAACTTTGTTTTTTTTTCAGGTAGCCAAAAAATGGTTTTCGATGGGGGGGGGGGGGGGCAGGGTTCTAAAATTTGCGCCCTCTTGGCACAAAATTAAACCACTTTTTTTTAAGATATTGAAGTAATTTGTAAAGGTGGCAAAGAATTCAGCAATTTGGAGCGAAGTAAAGAAGATTTATTATGCCTTAACTTAGAAAACAGAATGAGAAATTTATTGACAAAATACAAATTGCTGACGAAGTTAGAGAAGGACCCGTGCGAGGATGCGAAGCTCCGTGTGAAGAAATGGACACCACAATTCAACGGCGTACAGTACAGAGTCTGAGTGTAGTACTGTAAAGACAGAGAGAAGAAAGCAGAAGAAGAACCAAGCAGCCCCAACAACCGATCAAATATATTTGATCACTTTTATTTGTTGTTTTGCTTTGCTTTTGTTTGCTGTTCAAGCTTTAAATTTTTCATGTTGAATCTCGGGACATATACTAACGCCCATCTCCAGCCAGTCTCGGATCCACACTTCCGAAATTTTAGAGACAAACTGGTGCATTTTTCGAGACCGTTTTGCCGATTTAAAAAAAATGTTAGGCTAATTTTTCTTTGTAAATTCGATGAACTAAACAAAAAAAATCCTTGCATATCGGCTCGCCCGACACCTCCGACCACTATAATCTTTATTTAAATCAAAAATTGAGGTAGGGGAGAAATTTCAGGTGAATTGTTGAATCAGTCATTTTTTATCAAAAGAAGGCGATCTTTCGTACTTATCTCAGTTTTGTGAGGGCGACAGAGAGAGAATAGGCACCGCTGGGAAAAGTATGAGTTAATTGTGGAACCATTTTCCCACCAATTGCATTAATCCCCAATTACTCATTTCACCCAATTAGCGTCACTGGTCATTTTCATGTGAGATGATAGTGATTTTTCATTGGATCCTATTCTACTCCATTAATTGCTTAAAAGCCAATATTCTCTTAATGAGTGGGAGATAATTGATTAGGGAGCTCAAAATTCAGTTTCGTTCCAGAAAAATTCCATTTGCCTAGCCACACTAAAAGCCCCTCAAATATGCATTAAACCCTTAATTAAATTACAAAAGCTGTAAAAACAGTTGAATTTGAGTTTCTAATACATAAATAATGATTTATTTGTAAAACTGTATCATTAAAAATTCATTCTCTTCTTCACCATTTGCAAATGGAAAGGTTCTCGAAATATCACATAATGTCCACCGGGCATTTTCCAAAAAAACATCATCGCCTGTTCAAGTTGAATGATCGAAATTGCCACCAGTCAAAATTGTTTTACTCAATTCTCTTTTCTTAAAACACGATTTAAAATTAAAAAAGGAATTTCTGTCAAAAGGAAAAACATTCGCTTAAGGAATAGGACCATTTAAAACCAAGAATATAAGCGAGAAAGAAAGCACACAACAGAAGAATGGCACAAATTTGAACGAAAAACTTAAATTCTTTTTTTTTGGCATTTTTAGGTGGCTTTTTTCATAAATTTAAGAATTATCATAAGAAAATAACAAAAAATGAAAAACAGACCCCCTAAAAATTGACCTTTCAAATTTTGTAAAAATAGACCTTTTAAGAATGGAAAATTTTCACATAAAATATAAATTTTTTATCAAAATTTTGATTCGCAAAAACTTTATTTTATAATTTTCCAATATATTCGCTTGATTTCTTGACAGAGAAAAGAATATTTTATGTGCTTTTGATTAAAAAATTACTTTAAAAAAATTTTTGGCTGTAAAAGTTTTTTTCATTTTTTTTCTTCTTTTTCTTTCCTTAGTTTTTTTAATAAAAAGCGGATTACCTTTAAGATTATCTTTTTTAGAAAGATTTTATTTTTTTAGCTTTAAACAGGTTTTTTGGTTTATTTTTAAAGCAACATCTCAAGTTCGAATCTGACCTGTTGGAGTGAGAGTGATTTGGATGAACAAAAACGAACTTAGAAAAATTTAGAATTTTTTACTTTTTTTCGAATTTGGTCCGGGGTTCGGAATTGGCAAAAACTAATGCCATAATCGTGATCAGCGACCCCGAAAACCCCCAAATTCATTTCTTCGCATTCGTTTTCCGTTGATTTAGATTTTTCAGACCGAAAAACGAGTTGGAATAATAAAAACAAAGCTTTAAATCTTAACGAAAACACGAAATTGACTCAGTAATATTCTACAAAACTTCAAAAAGAGCCCAAAATGCTTGAATTGTTAAGTCTCAAAATAAATGAATTATTAGTATTTTTAAAAAATTTATAAATATTTTAAAGTTTGTTATTACTTATTAATTTTTTATGAATATTAGTAAATTGTTGAAATTTCAATTTTTTTTCAAAAAAATATACAACATCCCAATATTTTTAACAAAAAATTTGATTGTTTATTAATGATCTGTTTTATTCAAATAAAAAAATCCATAGCCTTATCATGAAGAATAAGGAGTTCCTCGACGATCATGATAGCAAATTCCTTTAAAATCCTGCCTTGTAGTTGCGCATCCCACGAAATCACTTTACTCAATTGTTGTTTCAATGTTTTCCAATTTTGCTTCCATTTTTTCTGCAATTGTACTAGGGCCTTGTATTCATCGGATTCCGGCTAAAAGCATCATTAATAATGAAGAAAATTAACGATAAAAATGGAAAACGCTTAAGCCTAAGAATTTCTCAATGAATTCAAATATTGTTTATTATACAGGGTGCGATGTTTTTGCACTTTTATTTTTTGTTATGTAATATTTCATTCTGAAATTTCACTGCCATTGTTTTTAGCGATCTTTTTTATCCCTTCTACCATTAGGGTTTACTTTATTTTAATTAAGATAATTTTTTTAAAGTCCCTGGAACATTCTGAGCAATATTTTGACCAGGATGTTTTCGCTAAATGTTAAGGCTTTCAGAAGAAAACACTAACATTGAAACGGCCTAAATCTGAGGAGCAACGTGGTTGTATTTAGTGGCTTAAAATCGGATCGCATATTCTACAAAATCCAATTTTGTTTATGATACTTTGCAATACCGCCTAGTTCTGAAATTTAGTCAAAATATTATCGCCTAAGTCTTGTTTAATTAGGTCTGCAACTTTATCAAAAAGTGCCATTTTGGTAATGATAGGCATGGTTAAAATCAGCAAAAATTGGGTGCGAACAAAGAGGCAAATTGTAGAACCGCTTAATTCCTTGTAGCGCGGCGGATGGAGGGCATCCAAGCATATGTTGTTAACTTTATGTCCAATTACTATTTTTACTCATTTTATTTATTTAAATATATAGAAATAAATTGCTTTTATAAAGTGCATAACTTTTATCGCACCCTGTATATTATGAAATTAAAATTTTCTATCAAACAATAAATCTTCAATTAACAATTTATACATATTTTGGTTCAACTGAGCACTTTATTTTCAATTTTGCATTATTGGTTCACTTTTGTTGCAATGTTAAGTGCGCTGGCCAAAAGCGACCCCACTGGAAAGCCAAGTTTCAGCAATGACAAAAAACACTAACTTATTAAATGGGTCTAATTCAGGGATGTGCCGAATCGGAATCGGAATCGTAATCGGAATCGTAATTAATCGGGTTTTTGACCATAATCGGAATCGGATTTGGCCAAAAAATCCGATTATTACACCCCTAAGAACGCGACTTTTAAAAAAAATCTTGTAGCGAGAAAAAATGGAAATAAACAAAAAATTATTTTCTGAGCGCGAATAATTTCGTGTAATTTCTTAACAAACAATATGAATACATTTAATTTCTTCCAAAGCAAAAGCCGGGTCAATTACTACAAATAAACATAATTCATCCTTTATTTCAAAGAGCGTTCTTTATTTCAAAGAGGTTTTTTGAAATTGACATTTGGCCCATAAATATAAAAATTAAAAAGGCTCATCTCATGGAATCGGGTTTATTCCAAAAATCCTCAATAATTGGTCTTCTTTTTTTTTGTAAAAATCTTAACCAAAATGAATTAAATTTTCAAAAAAAAATCCCCGCGGCGTCACTCGGACCGCCGGGCGTCTTTTAACATGTTTTTAAAATTTAACTTAAAATTTCTCGAAAACGGACCATTTTTGCTTACAATCTGTTAACAAATCACATCAAAATTTTCAAAAATTCCAACGGCGGCGTCTATCGGCACCATCGGACCCCTACCTTAATGTTTGCCAAAATATTTAAGCTCATTTTTATTCGTTAATATTAGGGTAGTCAGATATGAGGGCATCATAATTTTGTGCCTTTTGATTGGTCAATTATTATTTTTTTCAAATGATGATTTGTGAGGCTTTTTCGCCAGCCCAATGAGGCTTTTCAAAATTTTCATTTGGGGGCCCTGGTTAATACATTGACAAAAAAAGATGAAAAAAAATTCCATTTCTTTTGGTTTCGTCTTGAAAATTATGAGGTTTTTGCGTTTCGACTTTCGAAAAAAATTTAGTTTCATTTCGAATTTCGTTTCGGGTCCTTTGCTGAGTTTCGCTTGTCACTGATTCGGAAGATTTCTATTGCCTAAAATTTTTTCTTTCGGCATTACAATCTCAAAAAATATGAATTTAAGTATGAATAGTTTTTTGAAAAAAAAAAAACCATTTTTGGCAAAAAAATCGGAATCGTAATCGGAATCGGAATTAATCGGATTTTTGGCCATAATCTGAATCGGTTTTTAATCGTATCAGGTTTTTGGCCAGAATCGGAATCGGCGATTTAATCGGAATCGGATTTTGTCTGGCTCGGCACATCCCTGGTCTAAATCTGGGGAGCAACGTGGTCGCATTTAAGTGGCTTAAAATCGGATCGCATATTCTACAAAATCCAATTTTGTTTATGATACTTTGCAATACCGCCTAGTTCTGAAATTTAGTCAAAATATTATCGCCTAAGTCTTGTTTAATTAGGTCTGCAACTTTATCAAAAAGTGCCATTTTGGTAATGATAGGCATGGTTAAAAACAGCAAGAATTGGTTGTGAAAAAGAGGCAGATTTTAGAACCGCTTAATTCCTTGTAGCGCGGCGGATGGAGGGCATCCAAGCATATGTTGTTAACTTTATGTCCAATTACTATTTTTACTCATTTTATTTATTTAAATATATAGAAATAAATTGCTTTTATAAAGTGCATAACTTTTATCGCACCCTGTATATTATGAAATTAAAATTTTCTATCAAACAAATAATTCTTCATTAACAATTTATTGTATTTTGGTTCAACTGAGCACTTTATTTTCAATTTTGCATTATTGGTTCACTTTTGTTGCAATGTTAAGTGCGCTGGCCAAAAGCGACCCCACTGGAAAGCCAAGTTTCAGCAATGAATACGCCCCCAATGATAGTGTGCCCATGAATGTTCCAATGTCAACGGTTGATGCGGACAAAGTTTCATTAAACAAAGAGATGGCATATGCCAATATATCCATGCTTAAAAAGTGTATTAGAGAGATTGGCAAAATGAATGGCATAATATTTAAACAAAGAGATGGCATATGCCAATATATCCATGCTTAAAAAGTGTATTAGAGAGATTGGCAAAATGAATGGCATAATATGTAAAACAAAGAGATGGCATATGCCCATATATCCATGCATAAAAAGTGCATTAGAAAGATTGGCAAAATGAATGGCATAATATTTAAACAAAAGAGATGGCATATGCCAATATATCCATGCATAAAAAGTGCATTAGAAAGATTGGCAAATGAAATGGCATAATAGTTAAACAAAGAGATGGCATATGCCAATTATACTCCATGCATAAAAAGTGCATTAGAAAGATTGGCAAAATGAATGGATAATATTTAAACAAAAATACGGCATATGCCAATATATCCATGCATAAAAAGTGCATTAGAAAGATTGGCAAAATGAATGGCATAATATTTAAACAAAGAGATGGCATATGCCAATATATCCATGCTTAAAAAGTGTATTAGAGAGATTGGCAAAATGAATGGCATAATACTTAAACAAAGAGATGGCATATGCCAATATATCCATGCATAAAAAGTGCATTAGAAAGATTGGCAAAATGAATGGATAATATTTAAACAAAATACGGCATATGCCAATATATCCATGCATAAAAAGTGCATTAGAAAGATTGGCAAAATGAATGGCATAATATTTAAACAAAGAGATGGCATATGCCAATATATCCATGCTTAAAAAGTGTATTAGAGAGATTGGCAAAATGAATGGCATAATACTTAAACAAAGAGATGGCATATGCCAATATATCCATGCATAAAAAGTGCATTAGAAAGATTGGCAAAATGAATGGATAATATTTAAACAAAAGATACGGCATATGCCAATATATCCATGCATAAAAAGTGCATTAGAAAGATTGGCAAAATGAATGGCATAATATTTAAACAAAGAGATGGCATATGCCAATATATCCATGCTTAAAAGTGTATTAGAGAGATTGGCAAAATGAATGGCATAATACTTAAACAAAGAGATGGCATATGCCAATATATCCATGCATAAAAAGTGCATTAGAAAGATTGGCAAAATGAATGGATAATATTTAAACAAAATACGGCATATGCCAATATATCCATGCATAAAAAGTGCATTAGAAAGATTGGCAAAATGAATGGCATAATATTTAAACAAAGAGATGGCATATGCCAATATATCCATGCTTAAAAAGTGTATTAGAGAGATTGGCAAAATGAATGGCATAATACTTAAACAAAGAGATGGCATATGCCAATATATCCATGCTAAAAAGTGTATTAGAGAGATTGGCAAAATGAATGGCATAATATTTAAACAAAGAGATGGCATATGCCAATATATCCATGCATAAAAAGTGCATTAGAAAGATTGGCAAAATGAATGGATAATATTTAAACAAAAATACGGCATATGCCAATATATCCATGCTTAAAAAGTGTATTAGAGAGATTGGCAAAATGAATGGCATAATATTTAAACAAAGAGATGGCATATGCCAATATATCCATGCATAAAAAGTGCATTAGAAAGATTGGCAAAATGAATGGATAATATTTAAACAAAAATACGGCATATGCCAATATATCCATGCATAAAAAGTGCATTAGAAAGATTGGCAAAATGAATGGCATAATATTTAAACAAAGAGATGGCATATGCCAATATATCCATGCTTAAAAAGTGTATTAGAGAGATTGGCAAAATGAATGGCATAATACTTAAACAAAGAGATGGCATATGCCAATATATCCATGCATAAAAAGTGCATTAGAAAGATTGGCAAAATGAATGGATAATATTTAAACAAAAATACGGCATATGCCAATATATCCATGCATAAAAAGTGCATTAGAAAGATTGGCAAAATGAATGGCATAATATTTAAACAAAGAGATGGCATATGCCAATATATCCATGCTTAAAAAGTGTATTAGAGAGATTGGCAAAATGAATGGCATAATACTTAAACAAAGAGATGGCATATGCCAATATATCCATGCTTAAAAAGTGTATTAGAGAGATTGGCAAAATGAATGGCATAATACTTAAACAAAGAGATGGCATATGCCAATATATCCATGCATAAAAAGTGCATTAGAAAGATTGGCAAAATGAATGGATAATATTTAAACAAAAATACGGCATATGCCAATATATCCATGCTTAAAAAGTGTATTAGAGAGATTGGCAAAATGAATGGCATAATACTTAAACAAAGAGATGGCATATGCCAATATATCCATGCTTAAAAAGTGTATTAGAGAGATTGGCAAAATGAATGGCATAATATTTAAACAAAGAGATGGCATATGCCAATATATCCATGCATAAAAAGTGCATTAGAAAGATTGGCAAAATGAATGGATAATATTTAAACAAAAATACGGCATATGCCAATATATCCATGCTTAAAAAGTGTATTAGAGAGATTGGCGAAAATGAATGGCATAATACTTAAACAAAGAGATGGCATATGCCAATATATCCATGCTTAAAAAGTGTATAAGAAAGATTGGCAAAATGAATGGCATAATACTTAAACAAAGAGATGGCATATGCCAATATATCCATGCTTAAAAAGTGTATTAGAGAGATTGGCAAAATGAATGGCATAATATTTAAACAAAGAGATGGCATATGCCAATATATCCATGCATAAAAAGTGCATTAGAAAGATTGGCAAAATGAATGGATAATATTTAAACAAAGAGATGGCATATGCCAATATATCCATGCATAAAAAGTGCATTAGAAAGATTGGCAAAATGAATGGATAATATTTAAACAAAGAGACAGATTTTGGCAAAAATGTGTCCTTTTTTGAAATTTGACAAAAAGGCGGATTTATCTACAGCTAGCGATAAATTGCAGATAGTTTCATTGTGAGCACCAGCATCAGACCCCAATTCTTACCCGTGCATATTTGGTCCCGGTTAGTCCCCGTCCCGCCGGGACCCAAATTTTGGGGCCGGAACTTGACCTTTTTTGAAAACCGAGATCGTGGACCGATACCTAAAAAACCGGGGATTCCCCGCCCCGGCCCCGGTCCCGAACTAACACAAAGTTATGTTTTTGCAAAAAAAAAAAAAAATTGAATTTCCTTTTTAAAAATTACAAAAAGATGCATGTAAAAGGCATGAAAAACACGAAAAAGGCATGAAAATTTCGAAAATTAAGGTAAAATTTTTTTTTGAGAATAAAATTAAAAAAAAAACATGTTTTATAGGCCAAATTTTCTGAAAAATTGTCTATTCTTAGTGGGATATTTTTTACAAAACATGAAAAACAATTTTTAGGGCTATATTTTATTGTTTTTTTTTTGAAATTTCTTCTGAAAATAAACGCTCAAAAACGCCAAAAGCCACAAAATGACAAAATGCAAAAAAGCCATTAAAGGCACGAAAACTCGAAAAAAGACATAATAAAATTCATCCTTAAAAATAAGTTTCTCATTCTTATTTTTCGAAATTCCAAGTTCGTACAAAATAAGCATATGCCTGAAAATGAATTTATCGTTTCCAATTTTTCAATCGGAGATTCGCATCCTCACACGGATCCCTCTCCAACTTCAACTTCTTCAGCTTATAGGGACGTCCCAAAAAAGAGACTAAACTTTTTTCCATATAAATTTCAGGTTGAAAAAGTTGTTTTATTGCCTCCCAGCTGCTCACTTTTTTGCTTCCTTCACAAATTGTTTCCATGTCTAAAAGAAAAATAAAATTTGAATTTTTTTTCGTGATAAAAATAAAAATGTATTTCTTTCTGTGGGTTCAAGTCCCAATTTTATGCCTTTTTTGGGTCACGATTTTAGTCAGATTTTGCCCTAATTTAAGATTCAAATTTTTTGACACGGGAGGCCATCTATGCCAAGCAGCGCCGCCGGGAAAATTTCAAAATATCGTCGTTATTTTTAATCAGATTCTGCTATCAAAATTTGAAAAAAATAAACATTAACAGAAATTTTATGAAGTAAAAAAATAAAAACATGGCTAAACGCAAATTTTTCTCAAATAAAAATTTTAATCAGTCTGGTCTAAGCGCCATTCTTACTGTTTCGTTTGGTCGGCTTTTTCGGTAAAAAGTCAAGAAAGCCAAAAAAACGAGGAATAAGTCGACCAAAATCGGTCTCAATAATATAAAAACCTTATGTACTAATTTCTAGAAAGTAATAAACAAACTTATAAATGAAAATCTGTTTAATTTTTTTACCTAATCCCAAATCTTCAACGATTTTCCATATTTTCCAAAAAATATTTCTTAATTCTTTCTTTTCCTTTTCATCATCATTCGATCCATCAATTAATTCTTTTAACAAATTCTCATATTGTTTTTTTGTTTTTTTTAATTCAGCTTTTCTTTTTTTTGCATTATATTTGCCGGCCAAAACTACTTAAATTTAACTTCAAAAAAAAGTGAAAAACAAAACCAAAACCATTTATTTGCCTTCTGGGGTCTTCTTTCTTCAATCCCGTAGACCATTCTTTGTCATTTTCAAAATTCATCTAAATTTGGCGTTTTATTTGAATATTAGAATTTTGAAAAAATTAACGGTGTGACAAAATTTATAATAAAAGCAATAATGCTCTCTTTTCGGAATTAAATAAATTAAAAAAAAATTAAGTGTCGTATTTACATTTTTCGTGTTTGGGTTAATTTTGAACAACCTCAAATTTCAAGTTTTTCCCGTTGCCCCATTTAAACAGATCACGATACACCGATGCAATCACTTTCATTGCTGAACTCAGTTGGAGTTCGCCTTCCGTCACTAGGAACTTTGGTACTATGGACAGACGAAGAACTGTTAAGTATTTAATAAATTATGCACTAAATGTTCTAAAAATCACTCAAATATGCATTAATAAGCCGTAATTGGCAAACCATGCCATATTAAAAAAAAAATGGGGAATAAAAAGTGAAAATAACGTAAAAAATAGGATTGGTTACGGCCAGTTTTAACCGGCCCCTTCGGTTTTCGGTTAGGCAGGTTTTCCGATTTTCTTAATTTTGGTCATTATAGAGGTGTTTTTGTTGGTTACTTTTTTCTTAGCATTATAAGCAGAGGACTCGATGCTGAAAACATGTCCAGGCATTTGCGCCTATACATTAACCCAAAAACCAAATAGATCAGGGTTCCCATCTGCCGAGATCTATTTCAAAGTATAGCCAACGCGATTTCAAAGTACATAAAGGGGAAAATTTGTGAATTCAAAGTACACCCAAAATTTATCATTTGCACTAAAAACTCGTTAATTTTATTGATTTTTTCACTAAGCGGGAGGGGGAGGCGGTGCCGATAGGCGCCGCCGGGAAAATTTTTGAAAATTCGGGTGTATTTTTGTAACAGATTTTGCACAAAAAATAGTTTGAATTTGAGAAAATCTAAGATAAAAGGGGTCCGGTGGTGCCGATAGGCGCCGCCGGGAAAATTTTTGAAAATTTGGGTCTGACCTGCAAATGGATTTTGGCGTAAAAATGAACATTTTTTTACATTTTTGGGCAAAAAGCCGTTTTCAAAGTACATCTTTGGAATAAAGTACGCCTTCAAATTTTCAAAGCATGAAAGCCGAAAATAAAGTACGTACTTTGAAATAAAGTACGAATGGGAACCCTGAAATAGATGGTGCGTTACTAAATATTTTCCTTGAAAGTCAGTCCGCTCCTTAAGTTGTATTTTTTTATTTTGTAAACCGAAACCGGAAACTAGTACCCCCCGTTAGGCCGGGCGACCCCCGGGTTTCGGTCTCGGTTTTTGGCCCAAAAAAACCGGTTTTTGGTTTCGGTTTGGTTAACCGACCGCGACCAACCCTAGTAAAAAAATTAAAAAATAAGAATCAAATTTGTAATTCTTTAATTTTCTGGGAGTACTTTTAATTTCTTTGTGTTTTTTTTTGCCAAAGAACTTGTCAAGACATACAATTTCCTAATTAGGAAGTGCTTTTTTCAAAAATTTTATAAAAATTCATGCTTTCGAGTGCTTTTTTTGTTGTTATGGCTTTTCTCCGAGGCGGGGCGGATGCATAAATAACGGTAAAAACCCGACACGTACAGGTCCAACTCGCGTACAGGTGACGTCTTATAAGTATAAGGACTGTCTACCCCCCGCTGTTTGCGCTCGCACGCAAAAAAGGTTTAAAAAATTACGAGTCGGGGTTGTACGAGTTGGACCTGTACGCGTCGGGGGTTGCCCATAAATAACGTGTAACCAAAAATGGCCAATTTTAGGATATTTATTGATTTTTTTGAATTTGTTAATTACCCGACCGCCCGCCCCTCCATGAAAAGAAGGCGTAGACGACTCTTCAATTTCTATTTTTTGTTTTTAAAATTAATATGTTTATCTTTCCCCTAAGTTAAAAATATATATAATTTGTAGAAAAAACTCACATTTCTCTTTTTCGACTGTAATATTTGGGAAGCAACTTCTACTCCGGACAATTTCTTTTGCTGTTTTCCTATTATTTTGCTTGTACTCCCAACTCGTCACATAAACACTTGCAGCAAATGCCATTAGTTTCCACTGCCGACAAAAATCCACCAAATTGTTTTCGGCGGTTTCTTCAAAACCAATTGTTTTTGCCTTTTTTAAACGTCTGTTGGCACTGTCACAATGCCATGCTGGCAACATAAAACGCCAAAAGTGTGTTTTGCTAAATGCCAATGCCGTTGCCATGTCCTCATCCTCTGTTGTTGTGCCATCATGGACAACCTCAAACGTTGCTACATTGGCACAAATGGACATCAGCAGATTGAGTAAAAAAATTAAAGAAATTGATGCCATTCTGTTTTTTGTTAATGAATGTGTATTAAACAAGGATTTTTATAATTAACAAAATCAGGTTTTTATACGGTAAGAAAATTTTTAGAAGTTGACCCATAGTTTAGAAAATATAATTGTTGAAAAAAAACATTTTAAAATATAAAATTTATCTTACACCCCAAATATTTCATACAATTGAGAATTGTCTCATCTATTTTCTGCAATTTTTGCCTTGGCATAAATTTTAAAAATCAGCAATATTGCATTATTGATATTCTGCCATTCTCATTGTCTAAAATTTTCTAGGCCATGATAATACGACTAAATTTTTGCTGAACTAATGAAGTGATATTGATATAGTGATGAGAAGCTTCACTAAGAGAAGATTAATGGGATCAATGGAGGAGAAGAGTGATCCCTATGATCGGGCAAAGTGGGGAGCCGGAGAGGGCAGGTTCGGTAGTTTAGCTGGTAGAACACTGGTCCGGAAAGCCAGAGACGCCGGTTCAAAGCCGGCCCACCCCCAAGTTTCCCTCAAAAGAGCTTTTAACGAAGTTTTTTGATGAAAATTGGGACGGTGAAGAAATGGAAGAAGAGGACAATTCATCACAAAAGAATGAAGAAATGGGAGAAAGAAATGGTAAACAATTTTTTGTTTTTTTGGGTAAACCAGGACGTCTTAAAACCCAAATTGTTATATTCGTAGTTAATATATTTAAATTATTTTCATTTTTTTTTGCGCATTCAATTTAATAATTACAAATAAAATCAATGATGCAACGTTCAGAAAGAAAATTTTAAAAAAATTATATAATTATATTAATAAGAAAAGAAAACATAATTCTTTTCATTATCTAAATTTTGCTATTTTTAATATTTTTACAAAAAATATATTTAAGAATGTGGAAAATAATTTTTATAATTTATATTCAAATTAATATGTTAGCAAAGATTTGTTCGGCCAAAATAAAATTGAAGCAAAAAACATTTGATGAAATATTTGGAGACAATTGGCAAAAAGGAAATGCACAACTGAGGGACAGACAAAATATTCAAAGAGCAAAAGAAATAATGGAGGAACAATTTAACGAAGTTTTTGACGAAAATTGGGACGATGAAGAAATGGGAGAAGAGGACAATTCATCACAAAATAGTGAAGAAATGGGAGAAAGAAATGGTCAACAATTTGGCAATGAGACAAATGAACAAAAAAGACAAATAGTTGAGAAATTTCACCAAATGCGAAATGAATACAAAGAAAGAGGAGAATATTCAAGAAAAGAACAGAGCAAAATTGAAACAAAAATAGCGAGAAAATTGGGGGTTAGTCAGAGAAAAATATACAAATGGAAAAGTGAATTTGGAATGAAGCAAAGAAGTATAACTGAAGAACTAAAAAGAGAAATTATACAAAAATATTTCAAATTAAAAAAGAAATTTATGTCAAAAGGAAAACATTCACATGAGGAATGGAACAAATTTAATGCAGAAATAAAAAATAAAATTGGTTTTAGTTATGAATCAATCAAAAGATGGATGAAAGAATTAGGAATCTCGAAACGATACTGTAGCGTGAAGGATACCATCATAAAAATCAAAATAATCAAAAAATATGATGAAATTGAACAAAAATATAGGCAAGAAGGAAAGCACACAACAAAGGAATGGAACCAATTTCAACGAAAAATAACGAAAAAATTAGGAGCTAACCCAAAGACAATCCGTAAATGGAAAAAACAATTTGGACAAAAAACTGAGAAAGAAAAAATTGACAAAAATCCAATGGAGTGCCCTAAGTTATCTTCACCAGCAGAAGATAATCTATGGGCATGGAATCAAAGCACAAAGAAACGAATATAAGAAGAAGAATTATTAATTTATTTTAGAAACTATGGTTGCAATCCCGACCCCGACATTTTAAGCCATTTTTCGGGGTATACACCAGGGATGTTGCAAGTTTCACTTTTCGCCTTTCGCTTTTTGGGCTAAAAGCGAAATAAAAGTACACCCCTAAAGATTAGGCTTTCGGAAGAAAGAAAATCTGAGAAAAGAAAAATATTAAAAGAAAATAATTTTAAAAGCTATTTTCCCTTTGACTAAAAGGAAAAGTTGCTGTGTTCAAGAGTTATGGTAATTTTTTCTTCTTTTTTAGCTCCAATTATAATGCTATCTTACAATACCAAGATTGTTTAATTTGGTTGCTTCTGAGAAAAGTTATGATAATTATACGAAAAATCAGTAAAAATGGCGGATTTATAAAACGCGACAGCATGGTTTACCACATTGCGTGAACATTTTTGAAATTGTTTCACAAACCAATTGAAAAATTTGTTTTGTTCATTAGTAAAAAGCATAAAAAATTGACTTTTTTGGGGCAAGGTCTGTTAACAAAGCTTACTAAATTTGTAAATTTTCCTACGGCAGCCGGTCACTCAATCCCTTTAAAATTTTTCATAAATTTGTTAACAAATTGGCCATCACTTTTCAAAATTCCCCCGATGGCGCCTGTGAGCACCGCCGAACCTTCCTTTTCCAGGATTAAAAATTGAGAGGTCTGATTCCAAATATCAATTGCAAAAAAACTGACGTAGATAATAAATTAATTTAAAACATTTGATTTTTTTGGAAAAAAACTAACACGTTAGAAACGTGTTTAAAAAGTTATTTCTTTTTGACCCCCATTCTTATTTTTTCCAGTGAATTTCTTAGTTCAGAAAATTTTTAATGGGAACACTGTTTTAAGTCTAAAGAAAAACAAAAGAAAACATTTTTTTACAATTGAAATGGATTTATATTTTTTTTTTGTGGTTTTGGAAAGCCTATGTGAAATAAGTATTTGATTATTTTGTGATCTGAGAAATTTCAGTACTTTGTTGGCGAAAAAAAAGAAAATATGCATTATTTTTTGAAAAAATAAAAAATTAGGCATAATATTCAATTTTATTTAAATCTTAAATATTTTTTTGCTAAAATGTCTACAATTACAATACATTACAAAAATTACCCAAATTTTCTAAAAAGACTTTTTGTGCGTTTTTGAAAAAAAAACTCTAAAATTGCTTTAGAAGCGACTTTTTAGTAGAATAGAGCGCTACCGGTACTTTTGAAAAAATTGGTACCGGTACTTTTCAGGTTGAAAACCCGGTACTTTTTGGCTGGGAAAACCGGTACTAGTACCGGTACCGGTCAAAATCGATCGAAACTGGTACTGGGTACTCATTTGTACGTTTTTTTCAGTACCAGTACCGGTACCGCTCTACTCTACTTTTTAACAACTATTTTAATACCTATTCAGTGTTTTAGCAACTAAAAATGCTAAATTTAGTTATAGCACCTGCATCTAATCGAGACTCGAGACCGATACTCTCGAACAGCACTACTAAACGTATGGCGATGAAATGGGCGCTCCCGCCCCCCGCATCCGGAAAATTTCATTTCAGTGCCCAGCAAAAAAGTTATATTTCAGTTCCAATCTTTTTGTTTTTATTGCTTAAACAATACACGAATTCTTTGTCCTCCATGGCATTTGAAAATTTTTTGAATCTTTGGTTCGAGTTTGGTTTCGGGGCATAATTTGCTGCCCTAGTGTAAGGGACGCATAAAAACGTGGGACGCATAAAAAGTGATGGAACGCATAAAACCGACAAGAACTGCTGATATGACGGATAAGATGATTTTAAAGGACATAGGGAGAGAATTTGCGAATTCAAAAGTCACTCCAAAAAATTATCATTTGCAATAACAAAAAAAAGATACGAGCCCAGAAATAAACAAATAGTAAGCTTAATATGAAATTTGCCTCTATCAGAAAGCCAAAAAAAGAAAATTCAAATAAGAAATTTGTTTGTTTCAAAAAAAAAATGGTTATCAACCATCATCTTGTTTGTCTATCATGCCGACGCGTCCTCACATGTTTGTGCAAAATCCAATGTTAATTTCTTTGGCATTTTGACAATTTTTTGTGGCTGGCTTGTCATCAAATGCAAAAACGTAAGAGTCAGGGAACGCTTGACGCATTGCCTCATAAGCATTTTTCTGGTCCTGCGTCCATTGGCCACCATCAGGCGCATTTGGGCCACATGTTTTGGGATCAGCAAACTGATCACGGCAGCACACCGCCGCAGTGTTGTAGGTTTCACACAAACTTTTTATCTTTGTTATATTCTAAAATTAAAAAGAAATAAATTTAAGGTTATTTTCAGAATTATAAAAGAAGACTTAGTAAAACGAAAAAGAAAATTTTAGCCCCCCCCCCCCCCCCGATGAATTTACCTTTTATATTTTTAAGCCCATAAGAAGGGAAAATTGCCAAGAATTGGCCTCTAATAAAATCTTTCGGTTTTGCAAGAAAACGAAATAGCTAAGAAGTTCTAAATTTTACTAAATTTAAATTTTATAAATATTTTTACTGAAAAATTATTAAAAAGGGTCGCAGTTTAAATGTGCTGCTGTCGCAAATCGTTGGCCGCGAGTCGTGGTCCGTGTTCTATCTCTGCTGGTAAGCCGACGCCTGATGAATGGATCCCTCGAAAAGCAGTAGTAGCCAGCCTAGGTTCTATGCTTGTTTAGACTTAGGCTTGAGGACCCTTAGTTTTTAATTTTTCCCCCGCTTTTTCTTGTTTTTCAAGACTTGAGACCGCAAAATTCTCGAGTAATGGGGGAAAACAAGAACCCACTCTTGATTTCTTGCTGAAATTTCACCAATAATCTGTTTTCCACACTAAAACTTACATCTTCTTTTACAATCTGTTCCTGTTGCACATTTTGTGGCAAATTTTGTACCAATGCTTCATAGTAACTGATTGTCGCCTCCTTTCCCCCAGTACAGTTTGGGATACGGACACCGATCGGGTCACTGATTCCATCCACATAGCTAACATCCATAAACTGTTGCCCATCCGCGTCAAATGTCATCTCGAAGAGCGAAATAGGTGGCTCGGCAGCTGTCAATGGGCAAACATGCTTAAAATTTAATTTTTCAATTACAATTATAATGGAGTGAAGGTCATAAATCCCTTTTTTCGGCTAGCTCGGAAAGGGGCTTGATATACATAGAAAAACGTTTTTTTAAATTCTTGATTTTAGGCTTTTTCATGCACTTTTTGGCACATTTACTACTTTCTGAAATTTTTAAGCCTTTTTTGTACTTTTTGCTTTTTTCGTGCCTTTTAAACTTTTAATTAATCAATAAATTTTTTGTCTTATTTCTTGCGACCTTTTTAACAATAAATTTAGTTAGAATTCTCAAGAAATAGCCAAAAAAAAATAAAAGTTGCCACTGGTATTCCGACTTAGAAAATTTACTATTGACATTCCGTCTTATAATTTTCTAAATTCCGCATCAATGTTATTCCCGTGGTTGGTCAATCGATAATAAGTGCAAAATTTGCTGAATTTTCGACTAAGTCAAATCATAATCAGACGCAACCAAATTGAGTAATCTTGGTATCATCCGATAGTTCTTACTTGTTTCTATTAGCTGCTAATTCAGTAAAATTTTATTAAATTTTTCAAAAGTTATACCCAAAAAAGTGGAAGAAAGTGCTATAACTTTTGAAAAACTCAATAAAATTTTTTGAAATTTAGTAAGCTCATAAAGCTATTCAGCTGCTATCGTATGATACCAAGATTATTTTATTCGGTTGTTTTTTTAGCAAAGTTATGATTTGACTTAGTCGAAAATTCAGCAAATTTTGCACTTTTTTCGATCGCACCTTTTTGCACTTTTTGTCGAGCGACCCCTAGCACCGTTATTCCTATGTATGTTGGACAAAGTCTAATCCCTCTGCTTATCAAGTGCCAGATCAATTGAACGTTCCCCATTACGCATTTGTGACACCTGATCACAGCCTCTGCTGGCCCAAAATCGTCCCGACGACAGCACATTTTTTACACACACTGACACATTTTGCATAGCATTCACGCGTATAGTTGATGGCGAAAATTCTCTCGTTGTTGCGCTCACCCACAAATCATCTGAGCATGCATTGACCAAATTGAACTTAACAGTGCCTGGCTGACAAACAACTTAATTTTTAAAAAATTTTTTTAATAATTTGTTTCTATTTGTTTTGATCAATTTTAATGCACCGTACTTTGGCAAAAACGGAATTAACCAAGTTCAATAACAAAACCATTAGCGAATTAAGGACCAACCAATGGGTGAATTAGTTACTAAACAATTGGCCAATGAAGGACCGTAAGTGGCCAATTAGGGCCAACCCATTGGAAAATTAGGGACCTGAATCATTGAACCAATTAGGTACCACAAAACATTTCTTTATGGGACCGAGGTCAGTTCCATCAAAGCCAACTTATTGACAAAAAGGTTCATCTTGTAAAACCGAGGCTCAAATTTTTATAAATTTTAATTTATATTTTCCTATAGATTAATGCATTTTTTATTTAGCTTAGTTCATTGAGCTTAACAAGGGCTTTCGAATATGTATAGCAAAATAATCTTTCAATAAATTAAGACTAACAAAATTACCAAAATCGAAAGAAAATTCATAAAAAATCCAAACTTTTCGCCGTTTTTAACAAGTATAAAAGTATGTCTTTCTAAGGTAGTGTTCGGCAAATGCGATTTTTTGGTATTCGGCATTAGAATTCGGTATACACCAGGAATGCAGCCGATCTCTGATTTCAAAAATCGGAAGCCGGAATTCCGATCTAAAAATCATCGAAATTCTGGTCGAAATCATCGGAAATCGGAATTGGTTTTTGGGTCTAATTTTGAAAATTTTTTCCGATTTTTCCTAGGAAATCGGAATTCCGGTCCAAAAAATAACGGAAATCGGAAATCAGCTGCATCCCTGGTATATACCGATACCGAAAATCTCAAATATTTCGGTATTATATACCGATAGGTATTTCGGTACAATATCGATACCGAAAAATACCAAAATCTCCAAAATATTTCGATTTATAGACCGATCGGTATATAGCGAAAAATCGAATGCTATACAGATTGTACCGGGGTTTACCGAAAAATGCCGGAAAAATACCGAAATATCAAAAATATTGCGGTATATATACGCTTGGTATATACCAAAAAATACCGAACAGTGTACCGAAAAATACCGCGGTATGCGATACCGTGCCGAACACTATTCTAAAGTGCATCGCGCTACAAACGGCATGGAGGAAAACTAAGATACTTAAAAAATTTTTCCCTACTTGTTTGCACATCCTGCATTATTCGTCCATGCAAAGTCTGCTGATCAGTGACGGTGTTAATTGGTATGAAAGTCGTTAGATGCGTATTGCTAATTGGAATTTTTTCCATCTGATCAATTTGACTTTTTTTGATCACCAATTCTGTGTCATAAAAGGAACGATATTTGTCCTCTTCCGAGTCAATGATTTGCTAAAGAATTAAAATACTTTAATTTCGCTAATTAAATCAGTTTATGGAATTTGTAAATTTATGAGCTGAATTGATTTTTTATTTTTTATAATATTGGGATTGGTAAATATTAATTGTGTATTGTTTTTTTAAGAAATAAGCGCAAATTAAGGTAGCTTTGTCACCTTCTTTGTTTGTTGCTAAAAGATTATTTTCTCTTTAATTTTTATATTGGATGCCCCCCGGTAATGACTTGCTCCCCCGCCCTCCCCCATCCGCTATTAATGTCTGTAATTAATTTAATTGTATAAATTTTATTTCCCACTGGTTGGCCCAATTTTTGAATTGTGCCATTGTCACCATCCAAATTTGCCCAAACTGTAACATCTGGCAAATGCTTTTCATAGCCCATTTGTTCAAGTAGGAATTCACATCTTTGACCAATGTCATTTGGCATTGGTCGACATGCGATGAACTGATGCTCAATTGGTATAAATTGGTTCTTGTATTCTTAAACAATTGTCATTTAGTAAGACGCCAGGTTCTTTGTTAAACTGCTGATCATTTTTACTGATTTTCAAAACAAAAAAATTTTAAAAAATTGAAAAGAAAGTTGTGTCCGTGAAATTAATCTTTTTATCATTTTTTTGGAGTTTGTATGTGTTAATAGAGCCAATCAAGCACTATTAGATCCTTACAAAAAAGGTTTAAGTATATGCCAATAAAAGTTTGGCCTTTTCATTACATATTTTTACGTATTTTGTGTTTTTGGGTATATATTTAAAGGGTTTGTGAAATTTCTTAAAAAAAAACGAAAACTTTTGCAATTTTTTACATTGTAAGACAAGATTTTTCTAAAATGAAAAAACTAGCTTCTTTTTTTATTTTAATAAACCGAGAAATCTTTCAAAAACAGAGCCCACCAAAATTCATTTCCTTTGGTTCAAATTAGATTTTTAAAAATTAAAAATATAAATAAAGTTTAAAAATGGAATTTTTTATTTTTTAATTAACACTTATTGCCAATTTTACATAAAAAAAGATAACCCTTTATTTATTTATTAATTTAAAGAATTTTTTTAAGGCTCAGAAGTGACTACCCTTCATCAACAACTAACTGTTGCTCACCAATTATCACTTTATTTGGCGTTATATTCGGCGTTTTTTCATGATCGACAAAAAAACTGACCAGCATAAACACGACAAATCTTTGTTAAAGAAATTAAATTATAATATGTTTTATTATTTATTTGACCAACATCCAGTTATTTTTTCCTCTATTCTGATCACTTTTCAAAATTCTTTGAAAATTTCTATTTACCTCTCTCTCGTACAGTATACTTTTTCCAAATGGCTTTCACTCTTTTACCACTTACCTTTTTCCTAATGGATATTTCCTCTCCCACTTACAGTATACCTCTAAAATGGCTCCCGCTCTCCCTTCAAAATGGCTCCCCCCTCAACTTACAGTATACTTTCCCAAGTGGCTCCCACCCACCCTCCTCTTATCTTCCCTTTCCCACTTACAGTATCTTTTTTCTTAATGACTCTCCGCATCAACTTACAGTATACCTCTCCAAATGGCTCTTCCCTCCCTCACATACACCCCCCCCCCTCCACTTACAGTATACTTATATAAATGGCTCCCCCCTCCACTTACAGTATTCTTTTTCCCAATGGCTCTTTCTTCTCCTTTTTTGTTTCGCCTAATTTTTTGCTTTTCATTCCGTCTTTAAGCTTCGTCTGTACCTTCACCTTTACTTTGCCCTCAATTTTGATGCCTTTTTTATTCGACTTTTTTCTATTTGCAATTTGGCTAAATTCAAAAAAAAAAAGAGATGGTTTCAAATAAAAGATTTCAATTTATTTTTTACCCCTTTTCTTTCGCTTGATTGTTCGGCGGAAGGTTAGCCGCCATTTGTTGTATGATGCTTAGGTTTTGTGCAGTTTTTGGAATTCCAAGAGTGGTCAAAGGCAACTTTTGAGGTGGGCTTCCGTGTCCCAACACGCCAACTAAACAAATTTTGAAAACTTTTTTAGGGCCTTATAGGCTGCAGATTCGGACCGGGCCGTTTTCGTGCGCCTGTTTTTGTGCGGGTGCCCATTTCTATTATATATTTATAAAAAAAAAACTAAATAAAACCAATTTTAATTAAAAAAAGAATATTTCAACAATATTTCAGCTAGGCTCTTTAAGAATTCAACCATTTTTACTGATTTTCCGATGAAAATTTGTCATATTGTAACTTTTCTCAAGAGCGGCGGTTTTTATGCTTACAAATTTTTCGAAAGTTAAAAATTTTCTGAAATAAGCATGCCAATAGAGCAAATGAATAGCTATTGGACGACAATGGGTTAATTTTTTAAAATTATTTTACCATTCATAATGGCGCATACGACAATCGGCAGAATAGGAAAGAAAAATCGTTGCCCTATCATCACGTTTGGGGTAGTAATTAGCTGAAAATGGAAAAAGTAATTATAATTATCCTAATCTAAAAATATATTTTAAGATTTAAAATGGGAATCAGTATGAGCTTGGTAATTCGGGAATGAAAAAAAACCAAATAACACTCAGCCAGTGAAAAAATTTCGAATGTAAAAAATAAAAAATCGTATGAATTATGAAGAGGATTCGATGCCTGTTTTTATTGGCATTTTATGATAGGAATCTCTAAATTTTGTGAAAGTGCTGGCATCTCTTTGTTTGGAAATTATTCATGGAAATTGCCTTTAATTTTGTCAACATTTTGATTTGTTTTTCTGGCATTCATAATAATATTGGCATATGACATTCCTTTGTTTGAAGATATTCCTTTGGTTTGCCAACAATTTTTATCAACATTATACAAATTTAGAGCATGGATATATTGGCATATGACATCCCTTTGTTTAAATATTATGCCATCCATTTTGCCAATCTCTCTAATACACTTTTTATGCATGGATATATTGGCATATGACATCCCTTTGTTTAAATATTATGCCATCCATTTTGCCAACCTTTCTAATGCATTTTTGAAAGCATAGAGGTTCGGAACCTGATAAAGAAGGAACGAATAATTTTGTAATGATTATGGCAACCATGGGAACAAATTTTAAAAAGTCCCATATTTGGGAAAAAATTTTTGATTTTTAGGGGGTGATTTTTTAAGGAAAAGTCGTTTGGAACCAAGCCATCTAAAATAAAAGAGCATGAATAAATAATTTTCAAAAATTTTCAAAAAGATCTCTTTTGAAGAAGCGCCGCAAATACGCCTAAATAGCACCAATGCGTTAGTTCAAGGCGCCACTATTGCGATTTTTGCTGAATTTTCGACTTAAATCTTATAGTTTTCTCAGAAGCAACTTAATTAAACATTGTTGGTATCGTTCAATAGCCTTATTGCTTTATTAGCTTGCTAAGTTTAAAATATTACCTTGTTTAAAAAATGGGGGCCATAAAGGTCGAAAATAATATCCATAATTCTTGAAGAATTTTATGTAATTTTTGAAATTTAGCATGCTAGCAGAAATATTTAGTAGCTATCGAGCGAAACCAAGATAGTTTAATTTGGTTGCTTCTGAGAAAAGTTATGGAAAGATTAACCTTAAATTCAGTAAAAATCGCAATGGTAAAGCAATTTATAACGCGCCAGAACGAACAAAAAACCCAGCAAATGCTATAATACATAATCCGGGCTATTCTGGTAAGGAAAAGTTTTTTAAAAAAATATCGCTGAAGGTTTGGGGTGATGGCGGGTTTATTAAAATGAGCATGGGTTGTGGAATTTATGATTTTTAGCCCAGTGGAATTGCCCAACTCTTTGCCCATGGACACTTTGTCCATGTTTTGCCCATTAATATTTATGCCCGTTTCAGCATTTTGTCTATGGAACTTTTGCCATTGGACGCTTTGCTATTTTTTGAATTTTGCCTATTGGACAATTGGCCCAAAGCGGTTGCCCATTGGTATTTGCCCATTGTATGCACATCCCACCACACACAAATAATTGTCTTACTGGAATGGAGGTCCTGCTTTGCCCGGGGTCGGGGCACAAATGTCGCAGCGCAAATGTCGGGGCGCAAAATGAAAGCAAAGAGACACCGAATCAATCAATAATATATACTTCCTCTCATTATTTACGATCTCCTCTCAACGCTCAGGCAGTTTTCTAATCCCTCTTTCGTAAAAAATTGGTGGGTTGGACGCGAAGAAGGCATCAAGCCAATTTTGGAGTGCCGTGGCATTTTCGAGGGTGACTCCGGCAAGCGCGTTGGACGGAAATCTGAAAAGGTCAAATAAGGGCAAAGAGCAAATTTACGCAAATGGGTTTCTGTACCAAGTCGATAAAAAAGTAAGGTTGATCCCCTACTCCTTTTTTGGGTCTGCACTAAGCGGTATGATAACTGTCCGGTACGGACCCATACTCGGGGAGAACAAATTGTTAAGCGCCTTCACGAACATAATCACGAACCCCAGCCCGCAGAATTTGACGTTAAAAGTAACAACAATATTATTAAGGCCAGGGCAAGGGATACCGTAGAACTTCCGGGTCAAATTCGTGATAGGGCTTTACAGGGAACGAGCCAAGCTGTGTTAGGCAAAATGCCTAACAAAAATGCCACAAGGCAAATGGTGGAACGAGCTAGGGGCCAAGTGAATCAAATACCACCCGACCCAAACGACGTTGAGACATTGCAATTAAGGGAATCCGACAAAATATTCGAAAGGGGAAATTTTCTTTTAATTGATACTGGAGCTGAAAATGCAGATCCAGATCGCGTGATTGTGTTCGGCAAACAATCTCTGCTGGAATGGGCTAACCTTGTACAAAATCTTTATGTCGATGGTACTTTCAAAATATCTCCTCGACCCTTTCAAAATGGACAAGTTTTTATGATTCTGGGTAAAAGAAATGGTTTTGTTTTCCCAATGTTTTATTGCCTTCTTCCCAATAAACAACGCCTAACCTATGACAAACTTTTCGCAGAAATTAGACGTTTTTGTCCGAATCTTAACCCAATTTCAGTCGCTCATGATTTCGAAATAGGACTTTTTCAATCGATTCAAGAAAATTGGCCTGACTGCGAGCTCCATGGGTGTTTTTTCCATCTTAATAACTCAATGAAGAAAAAAGTTACAGAACTAGGGCTTTTGGCTCGACACAAAGGTGAATCTCTAATAAAAATGAACTGCAAAATGGTAGTGGCCTTGGCTTTTGTACCTTTAAACAATCTCGAAGAGGCTTTTGGGGATTTACGAGATCATTTTGATGACGAATTACCAGAGTTGAACCCTCTTTTGGACTGGTTTGAACTAAGTTATTTGGGTCATCTAAACCGAAATGGAACTCGTCGGAGGGCAATTTTCCCCCGTGAAATGTGGAATTTATATGACCGGGTTATGAATAACGAAGACCGAACCAATAATTTCAGTGAGGCTTGTCATAAGAGAGCGCACAAACAAAAATTGTATATCTCCGGGGATTAGCACACCATTTTAACATGGAAGTGATGTTAGGCGTTTTTTTATTTTCGAACAAAGTTTTTTTTTTTGATTTGGGCCTTTTTGGAATTTTCGGTATTTTTGGCATTTTATTTTTACAAAAAAAAAAAAAAAAATGACGCGTAAGGTTCTCCATTACCAATCACAGGCCTCCTCGTGGCCACGCGTCGGTAACTTCTCTACTTTTTTTCATCCTTTTTGAGTAGAGTGAGGCAAATCCTACGCCAAAAAGGCTTAGGAAGCGAAAAATGGATTAGGTTTTTTCCCCGATTGTCTTTACTCCCCCCCCCCCACGGCGGCGTTTCGGCTGGCGGCGTTTCGGCGGCGGCGTTTCGGCGGCGGCGTTTTGAGCTGCTCCGTGCCGACTAACCCTTTTAAAAATAACATCAAAAACCGGTCATACTGAATAGGAATTTTGAATTATTTATCTCAAAATTTTAAAAATCCAATCGGGGTTTACAAGGGCTTCGCGACAATGCGGCAGTGGACAATTCGGCAGTGATTTTCGACAATTCGGCAGTGGCAATTCGGCAATGAATAAAACATAAAGATATTTTATCAAATATATTTATGTATATGGGTGTGTTAGGGTCATTAAAAATGATTAGATGATTCAGAGAAGAGATGGATGTGAATAAAACGAAAACATAATTATGCCCATCTCTGACTTTCATCATTCCCTATTCCATTAAAACAGCGCAATCATGCAGAAAAGTGATGCGTAAGCAGCAATTAGGAATTAAAATTACATTTTCGCGAATTAATGACTTTTCGATATTATGAAACTTCTAAATCAATGTTATTGTACAACACAAAAAAAGAGACAAAAGTGCCCATTTCTTTGCAAAATTGACACAAATCAATACATATATTTCATTTTCATTCTTTATGTCTCAATAAAAATGACAAAGCTGTACAATATACATAGCAAAAAGAATAACCCATAATGTATTGCTTTAAAAAAATTCATAGATGGTAATAAATAATAATCATCTCTTATATATTTTTGTTTTAATAATTTTAAATTGTATTATAATTATATTTATATATTTGGTGAAAGTCGTGCTGGTTTTTTTTTCTTAAATTCAGCATCATGGGCATTTCGTAAATCCGCCATTTTTTTCAGTAGCGGCGGCACCGATACTAACCGGTAGAGCCCGGAATTTTCGAAAATTCCGAATCAGGATCACATATAGAAAGTTACCCAACTTGTCTAAATTTTTTTGGGGATTTTTCCTATAGAAAACTCATTGATTCATAAAAATTTCCCCGGCGACGACTATAAAACATGGCGAATTTATAAAACGCCCATAGCGGCGGAATTTAAGAAACGACCTAAGCATATCAATTTAAAAGACGTTCTTGTTAATTATTCTATGAGTAATTGTCAAATTAAAAAAATGTTACTTACAGGGAGCATTCCGAACTGTAACCACTCAGATCACTTTAAAAACACATTTACCGTGTAGAGTATAGTCGATCTACTATTGTAAATTTTTGGCTTTTTGGCTACGGCGCCAAAAGTGATCAGAAAAAGGTGATCAAAGTTCCAAAAAATCGATAAAATGTAAGGGGCGTAACTCAAAAATTCTTTAAAATTTTTTGGCGTACATATAAAATATCATTAGATAGGGCTTAAAATGCTCTACAAAAATGCCCAGAGAAGATTATTTATTTGGGCAACCCCTGGCAAATTATGGCCCTGGGACTGAAGTGTCCCGCTTAACTCATTTTTCGTTCATAAAAAATGAAATTTTGCAAAAAAAATTTTCTTCAAAAATAACATCAATCGATAGCCCTTCAAAAACTGAGTGTTGGAGTTGGTCTTTGATTACACTTTCCCCGACGTTGCAATTTTTATGAATTTTTAGAGATTACCCCACTAAATCGGTTTTTCGGAACTTTGATCACCTTTTTTTGATCACTTTTGGCGCCGTAGCCAAAAATTTCCAATAGTAAATCGACTATGCTCTACACGATAAACTGCGAGTCAGACATTGGTGGCCGGCAACTGTACTTTACTTAAGAAGTTTTTGGACATTGGTGGGCCGCGGAAGTCTGATTCTAAACAGGCCTCAAACGTCTAGGGGCTTTTTGTCTTTGTTCATTAAAAAGGAACTTTCTTTGTTAAAAAACATTCGTTTTATTAGAATAGAATTTTTTTTTAATTCAAAATTGGCTAAATTATGGTGCGCCATATTGCGTCTATTTTCCTGCTGGTCACAATTTATGCACTGATCAGTCAGCGCTTCATTGATGCCAATGCCATATCGTTGGAGCTGTCGATTGTAGAAGATGGCACAACAACGGAGGAGGAAGACATGGCCAGGGCATTGACACTGAGCAAAACACACTTCTGGCGCTTTATGATGCAAGCATGGGATTGTTACAGTGCCAGAAGGAAAACAAGTTATGGAATTGGCCTTAGTTGGCCCCTTGGAGAATTGGACAACATTTGTATTCAATGGAAAACGAAGGCACGCGCAGTCAATGCGTATCTGAAAAGTTGGGAGTGCAAAAATGGACGAGGCGGTACAAATTCAAGCAGTTTAGCAGAGGAATTCAGAAAAAAATGTGCAAGTGAGAAATTTTTGGGTTTTTTTTTGGCTTTTTTTAAATAACTAGTTTTACCTCCTCTGCCCATAAAACCAATGTTCCGTGTGAAAGAAGGCGTTCTTCAACTGAGCTCAGCAATGAAAATGATTGAAGCGGTGTACCGCGACTTTTTCAAATGGGGCAACGGGAAAAGCTTAAAATCATGCTACAAACAAATAGACGACACAACTTTTTCCAAGCAGGTAATGAAGCCTTTCTTTTGGAAATAAATTCCAAATTCCAAGAATGAGATTTTGTCGTTTTAAATCTAAAGATTTCAGCAAAAAAGAAAAATTTGCCGAGTCGAAATGCGGGATTTGTAATTTTGTTAAAAACACCAAAAATCTAGTTTTCATTAGCGCCTTAACATAATAATTGATTATTCACTAACGCCATATGTCGAGTGTTTTGTTCCAATATAAATATTGGCAAAGATTGAATTTTTAGTATAAAAGCAAAGTGTTAAATGGGTAAAATTTTCATTTTTCATTATGCCCAATGAGCAAAGTATCCAATTGGAAAAATTATGCAATAGGCAAGTAAGAATAATTAACAAAATGTCCAACTGGTTGTGGACAAAGTATCCAAAGGGTCAAAATATAAATGGGCAAAAAATGGGTAAAGTGTCGAATGGGCAAAGAATCGGTGCACCAATTTCCATGGGATAAAGGTGCGACAATCGGAGCAGGAGTCTAGTAAATCTCGCATTGCTTTGGCTCATAATCACACGCCACCAACGGGTGCTGTGGTGCATTTCTTAAATTCTGCCACCTATGCGCGTTTGGTAAAACGGCCATTTTTACTGAATTTTGACTAAATTAAGGCATAACTTTTTTCAGACACAACCAAATAAGGCAATCTTTGTATCGTACGATGGCCCTTGAATTGGTCTATCAGATTATACAAATTTCCAAAAATTATATAGACTTTTTTTCAAATGTTATGGCAATTTTTCCGACTTTTTTTGGCCACAAATTTTTTAAAACTTAATAAAATATTCTGAATTTTAGTAAGCTAACAGAAACAAGGAAGAGCTATCGGGGTACCAAGAATGCTTAATTAAATTGCATCTGAGAAAAGTTATTACCAGATTTACCAAAAATTCAGTAAAAATGGCGGTGTAATAATAAAAAGAACAAAATTTCAGATTAAATTTGTGAATTGTCAAAAATGGGATGAGATTTTGAACAACAACGGAATGTGTATGTTAAATTAACTGTTTTTTACAACAATATTTTGAAAACACTTTATAGGGAAAATAGTGGCCAATTACGAGGAAAGGCAGGAAGAAATTGATAGAGGATTTATTGCTTATAAAATTATTAGCGCCTTAAAAACATTAAAATTTCACTTGGATATAAGCAACGGTAAAACGCATCATGACTTTGCCAATTTGGAAATGGCCCATCAAAGCATTGAACAAATATGGGAAAATGGACAACAGTTGGGATTCGGCAAGTCTTTTCTTTTGGGAAACTGGCAAAATTAAACAAAAATTAAAATGCACTTTTTAACAAATAAGGACTATTGGCCAAAAATAAAAACCAATAAATGTAATAAGGACAAATGCAAATTTAGACATGGAATCAATGTGTGAAGCAGGAGAAAAAACGGTTGCAGTCCCCGACAATCTAACTGCATTTAAACGGACAATTGAAAAGATCATAAACAATTTGTCATCCTTAAAAGATTTGTCATCACAAAAAAATGGGCGAGCAGAGACAAACCATTTTTTATCGCAGCTTGAACAAAGCTTAGGCTCTTTACTTTGGCTGTATAAGCAACAGGTTCAAGGACCAATGCTGGTGGAAAATGCCAAATACTCGAAACAGAAGGTTTCCATGGATCCGTGTGAAGAGGCAGTGCTAAAAGTGATCAAAAATACGGGCACAATTGTTCAGTTGGGAATGATCAAAGAGGCGGAAAATTACAACGATCAGTCAAAAGTGTGCCAAATGGATACCCAATTCATCAAAGAGAAGGACGCTGTAGAAACAATGTAGAAACGGATTGAATGAAATAGGGAGGAAAAAAGAAAAGGTGGTCAACAGGGATGGGAAAAGGCTCGCCAATTACACTGAGATAGATTCATTAAAAAAAAGTATTCTGATCCTTGACGTTATAATTGTGCTGTACGGTAGATCATTTAGCAAAAAGATGATCTGCCCTATGACATATCGAACTGTAAAATTAGGATCGGATGATACATTTTTTTACAAAAACCCTCCCGGTCAGAATTTGTAATTCGCGATAGCTTTGCATCTCTAGCGCCTTAGCAAAAATCTAGAATTAAAATAGAAGTATATTTTACGAAAAAATAGGGCTAAAATGAAAAATTTTTTGTCTTATTTCATTTGAATTTTACTAAATTTTTGATAATTTTGTTGCTAATAGAGTTGGAAGAGTGGAGTGGAGTCACTCGGACAGGAAACCTTGCCAAAATGAATTGCATTATTTAGAAACAAAGGATAGCATATGCCAATATTCTTATCATGAACGCCTGAAAAAAACATAATTACAACGTTGAAAAAAATTTGGCGATTTCCAATGAAAAATTTTCAAAACAAAGAGTAGACCTAGAAAGTTGTCATCATTTGCCCAAATTTAGTCATGGATACCTCTCATAAAATTGTCTATAAAACAGGCGTCGAACTCACTTCATAATCTATAAATGAGTTTTTTAAATTTAGATTAAATGTCTTAAATTAATTATTTTATCTCAAAAATCTTTTTAAGTAAAGGCCCATTTCGAGGGCAAGTGCTTGAATAAAATGCGGATCAGATTAGGTGTTAGTAATTTAGAAAGAAAGATGAAACAGTTGTTCGAAATGGAATTATAAAATATAGCAAAACCATTGGATTTTCTTGTAATCAAGTTTGTTTCTGCGTGGATAATACAAAATGAGTATTTAATTTATTTTAATTTTATTACAAACAAACCAAACAACTCTGTGAATAAATATTTGCTCATATTTTGCCAAGATTTGTCACTTATAATGTTTTTTATAAGGAGTACTGTACACAAAAATAAAAAGCACACAAAAAATTGGAGTTAGGAGAAAAAACAATATGCTAACAACATGTTCTAGGTTTTCTGTTATCTCGAAATAAAATTATACGTTAGATTAGTCTTCCTATATTCGTTTTTTCGTGTCTCGATGTCATTCTCATTGATTCTCTTCGGCTGCCGATGGAGAAAACTGAGAGAACTCCATTGGGTCTTTGGCAAATTGTTCTTTTTCTATTTTTTGTCCAAATTGTTTTTTCCATTTATAAATTGTGTATGGACTAACTCCTTTGTTTCGTTATTTTTCGTTTAAATTGGTACCATTCCTCCGTTGTGTGTGTATTTACTAACTCCCAATTGCTTCGCTATTTTGTTTCAATTGTATTTTGTTCTTTTCTTGAATATTCTCCTCTTTCTTTGTATTCATCTTTCATTTGGTTAAAATTCTCAATTATTTTTATTTTTTGTTCATTTGTCTCAAATTGTTGACCATTTCTTTCTCCCATTACTTCACTCTTTTGTGATGAATTGTCCCCTTCTCCCATTTCTTCACTCTTTTGTGATGAATTGTCCTCTTCTCCCATTTCTTCACTTTTTAGTGATGAATTGTCCTCTTCTCCCCATTTCTTCACCGTCCCAATATTGGTTTGAGAGTCCAAATTCCTTCATCCACCTATTAATTGATTCACGACTAATACCAATTTTATTTTTTATTTCTGCATTAAATTTGTTCCATTCTTTTTGCGAATGTTTTCCTTTTGACATAAACCTTTTTTAATTTGGAATACTTTTGTATAATTTTTCTTTTTTCTTCTTCAGTTTTTTTATTCATTCCAAATTCCCTTTTCCATTTGTATATTTTGTAGCTAGTAACCCCCAATTGTCTCGCTATTTCTTGTTCAATTTTACTACGTTCTTTTTCTGAATATTCTCCTCTTTCTTTGTGTTCTTTTTTCATTTGGTGGAATTGCTCAATTATTTTTCGTTTTTGTTCATTTGTCTCAAATTGTTGTCCATTTCTTTCTCCCATTTCTTCACTCTTTTGTGATGAATTGTCCCCTTCTCCCATTTCTTCACCGTCCCAATTTTCATCAAAAACTTCGTTAAATTGTCTCTCCATTATTTCTTTTGCTCTTTGAATATTGTGTCCATCCCTCTGTTGCGCATTTCTTTTTTGTCCAAATATTTCATTAAATACTTTTTGGTGCTGTTTTATTTTGACCGAATAATTTCTTGAAATACTTTAATTCAATTTTAATATAAATTATCAAAATTATTTTCCACATTTAAAAAATAATTATTTCTCTTAATATTATTGGGAAAGATAATTTTTTCAATAATGCAGAAATAATATTTGTTTATTAATATTATCTATTAAAAAAGCTGTGCATACATTGCTTAATTGATTTTATTTATTATTTCTTCTTAAAAATGTTATCAATAATGACGCAAAAATAAAATAATATTATCAGGGTTCGGATCGGTTGAGACCGATTTCAAAGGACAAATAAGATGATTTCAAAAGACGTAATGAGATTTGGTGAATTCAAAGTACGCCTCAAAATTTATTCAAATGGTTTGTAATTTTCACCAGATTTAATTTTAGAGTAGGTGGTCGTCCGGTGGTGCCGTTAGGCGCTGCCTTATTGAAAATTTAGTCTGAAGCTAGCAGATGATTTTTACAAAGAAATAGTTAATTTCAGAGAATTTTCAGTAAATCTCGAGAAAATACTAAGCTAAAAGGTGCTGGCGATGTCAAAAGGTGCCGCCGGTAAAATTTCTTAGAATTTGTTAAGAGGTTTTTACCAAATATATTTAAATTTTTCTTGAAATGAGTTTTTTTACATTTAATTGGCAAAATGCTGATTTCAAACGTTTAAAAAAAGGACGCTTCAAATGGTGAAAGCATTAAAGAAAGGGATGAGAATAAATTTATTTTGATGGGTCGTTTCTTAAATTCCGCTACTATGGGCGTTGAATAAATCCGCTATTATTTAGATTTTTCAAATATATATGTATTAAGTTTGCTCAAAAGCGACCAAATTTGATTATCTTGGTATCGTTCGTTAGCTTTTGATTGAGTCTATTAATCTTCCAAATTTCAAAAATATCATTAAGTTTAAGAAAGTTATAGTCGTCAAGTGAAAAAAAATTAAATAGGGTAAAGAGAGGAGGAAAACGTTTTTTTAGATTTAGCACATGAATTACTCAATTTATTTTGATAATTAAAAAATAAAATGTAAAGTTAAATGAAATTTCTATTATCGTTTTTAAAAAATATTTTGTTTCAAAAGGACCCGGTTTTGTCCCAGTCCTGGTCCCGGTTTAAAATCAATGGCCCCAGTCTCGAGTTTTCCTAGCCGGGAAAGCCCTGGTCCAGGTTTTTTCCAAAAACTCCGGTCCCGTACTACCCTTTTTTTGTCAAGATTCAAATTTTTTCCCAGCGGCGCCTATCGAAACCGCCGACCTTTCCTTTTTCGCAATTAAAAAATTTAATATCTCATTTAAACCCGACCAGAACGGCTCAAAAAATTGTTGGCGGAGACAAATATGTTGATAATGCTTGGTTTTAAATAGCACGGGACCGGGACCTGGGCGGGAATTCCCCGGTTTTTAAGTCCCGGTTTCGGTTTAAAAAAAACTCAAGCCACGGTCCCGAAACATGGGTACCGGCGGGAGCAGGGCAAAACCGGGACCAAATATGCACTGGTAAAAATGGGGTTCTGAGAACAAAGTTGAACAAAAGAAACTAGAGTAGGCCGGTACCGGTACTTTTGGGAAGCACCGGTACCGGTACTTTTTTCGAATTTTTTTTAAACATATAATAAAAAGTAAAAATTTTTATCTTTGGGCACGTATTAAAAAAAAGCTCGTATCAAAATTCTTTCGAAATAAAATATAACTGTTTAAAGAATTTGGTTACCTAAAAAAATGTTAGTTTTGAGGTCAAAATAAGAACATTTAAACATACTACAAAAGATTAAAGCATTTTTTACAAAAAAATTTGCAGCATATATTACATACGTCAGTTTTTTTAAGTTAATTTCGAAAAAGTGAAGGTCGGCGGTGCCGATAGGCCTACTGTCAAAAAATGTGTTTATTTGTAAAAAATTCACATGTTGGGATCACTTTCTTGGCGCGCTGTCATTTTGCCGACGCGTCGTTATGCCAACGCGTCGTTTTGCCGACTAAGGCAAAATAAGTCGTTTTGCCGACAAAATTTTTTTTTTATTAATTTGAAAAAGATGTATCATAAATATCTCTTATTGGAAACTGTTATATTAAGCAAATTTTAAACTGAAATGAATCGTAAAAAAATCGAAATCCTACAAAAATGTCGTAAACGGAAGTTTCTGATGACCAATGACAGCGAAAATGCAACGATACAACATGAACATAATGACGACTACAATGACAACGATTTAGAAGTTTGAACTTGGGAAAACAAAAAAAGGGGCCATTTGTCTTTGGTATAATGGTGAGAAGCAAGAAAGTGCAAACATATATGGCCTCGAAAATAATAAAATTTTAAATGCCAATTTAATATAGTGCATAAGAAAGTGCCAACATATATGGCCTCGAAAATAATAAAATTTTAAATGCCAATTTAATATAGTGCATAAGAAAGTGCCAACATATATGGCCTCGAAAATAATAAAATTTTAAATGCCAATTTAATATAGTGCATAAAGAAAGTGCCAACATATATGGCCTCGAAAATAATAAAATTTTAAATGCCAATTTAATATAGTGCATAAGAAAGTGCCAACATATATGGCCTCGAAAATAATAAAATTTTAAATGCCAATTTAATATAGTGCATAAGAAAGTGCAAACATATATGGCCTCGAAAATAATAAAATTTTAAATGCCTATTTAATATAGTGCATAAAGAAAGTGCCAACATATATGGCCTCGAAAATAATAAAATTTTAAATGCCTACTTAATATAGTGCATAAAGAAAGTGCCAACATATATGGCCTCGAAAATAATAAAATTTTAAATGCCTATTTAATATAGTGCATAAAGAAAGTGCCAACATATATGGCCTCGAAAATAATAAAATTTTAAATGCCTATTTAATATAGTGCATAAAGAAAGTGCCAACATATATGGCCTCGAAAATAATAAAATTTTAAATGCCTATTTAATATAGTGCATAAAGAAAGTGCCAACGTATATGGCCTCGAAAATAATAAAATTTTAAATGCCAATTTAATATAGTGCATAAGAAAGTGCAAACATATATGGCCTCGAAAATAATAAAATTTTAAATGCCTATTTAATATAGTGCATAAAGAAAGTGCCAACATATATGGCCTCGAAAATAATAAAATTTTAAATGCCTATTTAATATAGTGCATAAAGAAAGTGCCAACGTATATGGCCTCGAAAATAATAAAATTTTAAATGCCAATTTAATATAGTGCATAAGAAAGTGCAAACATATATGGCCTCGAAAATAATAAAATTTTAAATGCCAATTTAATATAGTGCATAAGAAAGTGCAAACATATATGGCCTCGAAAATAATAAAATTTTAAATGCCAATTTAATATAGTGCATAAGAAAGTGCAAACATATATGGCCTCGAAAATAATAAAATTTTAAATGCCAATTTAATATAGTGCATAAGAAAGTGCAAACATATATGGCCTCGAAAATAATAAAATTTTAAATGCCAATTTAATATAGTGCATAAGAAAGTGCAAACATATATGGCCTCGAAAATAATAAAATTTTAAATGCCAATTTAATATAGTGCATAAGAAAGTGCCAACATATATGGCCTCGAAAATAATAAAATTTTAAATGCCTATTTAATATAGTGCATAAGAAAGTGCCAACATATATGGCCTCGAAAATAATAAAATTTTAAATGCCTATTTAATATAGTGCATAAAGAAAGTGCCAACGTATATGGCCTCGAAAATAATAAAATTTTAAATGCCAATTTAATATAGTGCATAAGAAAGTGCAAACATATATGGCCTCGAAAATAATAAAATTTTAAATGCCAATTTAATATAGTGCATAAGAAAGTGCAAACATATATGGCCTCGAAAATAATAAAATTTTAAATGCCAATTTAATATAGTGCATAAGAAAGTGCAAACATATATGGCCTCGAAAATAATAAAATTTTAAATGCCAATTTAATATAGTGCATAAGAAAGTGCAAACATATATGGCCTCGAAAATAATAAAATTTTAAATGCCAATTTAATATAGTGCATAAGAAAGTGCCAACATATATGGCCTCGAAAATAATAAAATTTTAAATGCCAATTTAATATAGTGCATAAAGAAAGTGCCAACATATATGGCCTCGAAAATAATAAAATTTTAAATGCCAATTTAATATAGTGCATAAGAAAGTGCAAACATATATGGCCTCGAAAATAATAAAATTTTAAATGCCAATTTAATATAGTGCATAAGAAAGTGCAAACATATATGGCCTCGAAAATAATAAAATTTTAAATGCCAATTTAATATAGTGCATAAGAAAGTGCAAACATATATGGCCTCGAAAATAATAAAATTTTAAATGCCAATTTAATATAGTGCATAAGAAAGTGCCAACATATATGGCCTCGAAAATAATAAAATTTTAAATGCCTATTTAATATAGTGCATAAGAAAGTGCCAACATATATGGCCTCGAAAATAATAAAATTTTAAATGCCTATTTAATATAGTGCATAAAGAAAGTGCCAACGTATATGGCCTCGAAAATAATAAAATTTTAAATGCCAATTTAATATAGTGCATAAGAAAGTGCAAACATATATGGCCTCGAAAATAATAAAATTTTAAATGCCAATTTAATATAGTGCGTAAGAAAGTGCAAACATATATGGCCTCGAAAATAATAAAATTTTAAATGCCAATTTAATATAGTGCATAAGAAAGTGCAAACATATATGGCCTCGAAAATAATAAAATTTTAAATGCCAATTTAATATAGTGCATAAGAAAGTGCCAACATATATGGCCTCGAAAATAATAAAATTTTAAATGCCTATTTAATATAGTGCATAAGAAAGTGCCAACATATATGGCCTCGAAAATAATAAAATTTTAAATGCCTATTTAATATAGTGCATAAAGAAAGTGCCAACGTATATGGCCTCGAAAATAATAAAATTTTAAATGCCAATTTAATATAGTGCATAAGAAAGTGCAAACATATATGGCCTCGAAAATAATAAAATTTTAAATGCCAATTTAATATAGTGCATAAGAAAGTGCAAACATATATGGCCTCGAAAATAATAAAATTTTAAATGCCAATTTAATATAGTGCATAAGAAAGTGCAAACATATATGGCCTCGAAAATAATAAAATTTTAAATGCCAATTTAATATAGTGCATAAGAAAGTGCAAACATATATGGCCTCGAAAATAATAAAATTTTAAATGCCAATTTAATATAGTGCATAAGAAAGTGCAACATATATGGCCTCGAAAATAATAAAATTTTAAATGCCAATTTAATATAGTGCATAAGAAAGTGCAAACATATATGGCCTCGAAAATAATAAAATTTTAAATGCCAATTTAATATAGTGCATAAGAAAGTGCAAACATATATGGCCTCGAAAATAATAAAATTTTAAATGCCAATTTAATATAGTGCATAAGAAAGTGCAAACATATATGGCCTCGAAAATAATAAAATTTTAAATGCCAATTTAATATAGTGCATAAGAAAGTGCAAACATATATGGCCTCGAAAATAATAAAATTTTAAATGCCAATTTAATATAGTGCATAAGAAAGTGCCAACATATATGGCCTCGAAAATAATAAAATTTTAAATGCCAATTTAATATAGTGCATAAGAAAGTGCAAACATATATGGCCTCGAAAATAATAAAATTTTAAATGCCAATTTAATATAGTGCATAAGAAAGTGCAAACATATATGGCCTCGAAAATAATAAAATTTTAAATGCCAATTTAATATAGTGCATAAGAAAGTGCAAACATATATGGCCTCGAAAATAATAAAATTTTAAATGCCAATTTAATATAGTGCATAAGAAAGTGCAAACATATATGGCCTCGAAAATAATAAAATTTTAAATGCCAATTTAATATAGTGCATAAGAAAGTGCAAACATATATGGCCTCGAAAATAATAAAATTTTAAATGCCAATTTAATATAGTGCATAAGAAAGTGCCAACATATATGGCCTCGAAAATAATAAAATTTTAAATGCCAATTTAATATAGTGCATAAGAAAGTGCAACATATATGGCCTCGAAAATAATAAAATTTTAAATGCCAATTTAATATAGTGCATAAGAAAGTGCAAACATATATGGCCTCGAAAATAATAAAATTTTAAATGCCAATTTAATATAGTGCATAAGAAAGTGCAAACATATATGGCCTCGAAAATAATAAAATTTTAAATGCCAATTTAATATAGTGCATAAGAAAGTGCAAACATATATGGCCTCGAAAATAATAAAATTTTAAATGCCAATTTAATATAGTGCATAAGAAAGTGCCAACATATATGGCCTCGAAAATAATAAAATTTTAAATGCCAATTTAATATAGTGCATAAGAAAGTGCAAACATATATGGCCTCGAAAATAATAAAATTTTAAATGCCAATTTAATATAGTGCATAAGAAAGTGCAAACATATATGGCCTCGAAAATAATAAAATTTTAAATGCCAATTTAATATAGTGCATAAGAAAGTGCAAACATATATGGCCTCGAAAATAATAAAATTTTAAATGCCATATTTAATATAGTGCATAAGAAAGTGCAAACATATATGGCCTCGAAAATAATAAAATTTTAAATGCCAATTTAATATAGTGCATAAGAAAGTGCAAACATATATGGCCTCGAAAATAATAAAATTTTAAATGCCAATTTAATATAGTGCATAAGAAAGTGCAAACATATATGGCCTCGAAAATAATAAAATTTTAAATGCCAATTTAATATAGTGCATAAGAAAGTGCAAACATATATGGCCTCGAAAATAATAAAATTTTAAATGCCATATTTAATATAGTGCATAAGAAAGTGCCAACATATATGGCCTCGAAAATAATAAAATTTTAAATGCCTATTTAATATAGTGCATAAGAAAGTGCCAACATATATGGCCTCGAAAATAATAAAATTTTAAATGCCAATTTAATATAGTGCATAAGAAAGTGCAAACATATATGGCCTCGAAAATAATAAAATTTTAAATGCCAATTTAATATAGTGCATAAGAAAGTGCAAACATATATGGCCTCGAAAATAATAAAATTTTAAATGCCAATTTAATATAGTGCATAAGAAAGTGCCAACATATATGGCCTCGAAAATAATAAAATTTTAAATGCCAATTTAATATAGTGCATAAGAAAGTGCAAACATATATGGCCTCGAAAATAATAAAATTTTAAATGCCAATTTAATATAGTGCATAAGAAAGTGCAAACATATATGGCCTCGAAAATAATAAAATTTTAAATGCCAATTTAATATAGTGCATAAGAAAGTGCCAACATATATGGCCTCGAAAATAATAAAATTTTAAATGCCTATTTAATATAGTGCATAAGAAAGTGCCAACATATATGGCCTCGAAAATAATAAAATTTTAAATGCCAATTTAATATAGTGCATAAGAAAGTGCAAACATATATGGCCTCGAAAATAATAAAATTTTAAATGCCAATTTAATATAGTGCATAAGAAAGTGCAAACATATATGGCCTCGAAAATAATAAAATTTTAAATGCCAATTTAATATAGTGCATAAGAAAGTGCAAACATATATGGCCTCGAAAATAATAAAATTTTAAATGCCTATTTAATATAGTGCATAAGAAAGTGCCAACATATATGGCCTCGAAAATAATAAAATTTTAAATGCCAATTTAATATAGTGCATAAGAAAGTGCCAACATATATGGCCTCGAAAATAATAAAATTTTAAATGCCAATTTAATATAGTGCATAAGAAAGTGCAAACATATATGGCCTCGAAAATAATAAAATTTTAAATGCCAATTTAATATAGTGCATAAGAAAGTGCAAACATATATGGCCTCGAAAATAATAAAATTTTAAATGCCAATTTAATATAGTGCATAAGAAAGTGCAAACATATATGGCCTCGAAAATAATAAAATTTTAAATGCCAATTTAATATAGTGCATAAGAAAGTGCAAACATATATGGCCTCGAAAATAATAAAATTTTAAATGCCAATTTAATATAGTGCATAAGAAAGTGCAAACATATATGGCCTCGAAAATAATAAAATTTTAAATGCCAATTTAATATAGTGCATAAGAAAGTGCCAACATATATGGCCTCGAAAATAATAAAATTTTAAATGCCAATTTAATATAGTGCATAAGAAAGTGCAAACATATATGGCCTCGAAAATAATAAAATTTTAAATGCCAATTTAATATAGTGCATAAGAAAGTGCAAACATATATGGCCTCGAAAATAATAAAATTTTAAATGCCAATTTAATATAGTGCATAAGAAAGTGCAAACATATATGGCCTCGAAAATAATAAAATTTTAAATGCCAATTTAATATAGTGCATAAGAAAGTGCCAACATATATGGCCTCGAAAATAATAAAATTTTAAATGCCAATTTAATATAGTGCATAAGAAAGTGCAAACATATATGGCCTCGAAAATAATAAAATTTTAAATGCCAATTTAATATAGTGCATAAGAAAGTGCAAACATATATGGCCTCGAAAATAATAAAATTTTAAATGCCAATTTAATATAGTGCATAAGAAAGTGCCAACATATATGGCCTCGAAAATAATAAAATTTTAAATGCCAATTTAATATAGTGCATAAGAAAGTGCAAACATATATGGCCTCGAAAATAATAAAATTTTAAATGCCAATTTAATATAGTGCATAAGAAAGTGCAAACATATATGGCCTCGAAAATAATAAAATTTTAAATGCCAATTTAATATAGTGCATAAGAAAGTGCAAACATATATGGCCTCGAAAATAATAAAATTTTAAATGCCAATTTAATATAGTGCATAAGAAAGTGCAAACATATATGGCCTCGAAAATAATAAAATTTTAAATGCCAATTTAATATAGTGCATAAGAAAGTGCAAACATATATGGCCTCGAAAATAATAAAATTTTAAATGCCAATTTAATATAGTGCATAAGAAAGTGCAAACATATATGGCCTCGAAAATAATAAAATTTTAAATGCCAATTTAATATAGTGCATAAGAAAGTGCAAACATATATGGCCTCGAAAATAATAAAATTTTAAATGCCAATTTAATATAGTGCATAAGAAAGTGCAAACATATATGGCCTCGAAAATAATAAAATTTTAAATGCCAATTTAATATAGTGCATAAGAAAGTGCAAACATATATGGCCTCGAAAATAATAAAATTTTAAATGCCAATTTAATATAGTGCATAAGAAAGTGCCAACATATATGGCCTCGAAAATAATAAAATTTTAAATGCCAATTTAATATAGTGCATAAGAAAGTGCAAACATATATGGCCTCGAAAATAATAAAATTTTAAATGCCAATTTAATATAGTGCATAAGAAAGTGCAAACATATATGGCCTCGAAAATAATAAAATTTTAAATGCCAATTTAATATAGTGCATAAGAAAGTGCCAACATATATGGCCTCGAAAATAATAAAATTTTAAATGCCAATTTAATATAGTGCATAAGAAAGTGCCAACATATATGGCCTCGAAAATAATAAAATTTTAAATGCCAATTTAATATAGTGCATAAGAAAGTGCAAACATATATGGCCTCGAAAATAATAAAATTTTAAATGCCAATTTAATATAGTGCATAAGAAAGTGCCAACATATATGGCCTCGAAAATAATAAAATTTTAAATGCCAATTTAATATAGTGCATAAGAAAGTGCAAACATATATGGCCTCGAAAATAATAAAATTTTAAATGCCAATTTAATATAGTGCATAAGAAAGTGCAAACATATATGGCCTCGAAAATAATAAAATTTTAAATGCCAATTTAATATAGTGCATAAGAAAGTGCAAACATATATGGCCTCGAAAATAATAAAATTTTAAATGCCAATTTAATATAGTGCATAAGAAAGTGCCAACATATATGGCCTCGAAAATAATAAAATTTTAAATGCCAATTTAATATAGTGCATAAGAAAGTGCCAACATATATGGCCTCGAAAATAATAAAATTTTAAATGCCAATTTAATATAGTGCATAAGAAAGTGCAAACATATATGGCCTCGAAAATAATAAAATTTTAAATGCCAATTTAATATAGTGCATAAGAAAGTGCAAACATATATGGCCTCGAAAATAATAAAATTTTAAATGCCAATTTAATATAGTGCATAAGAAAGTGCCAACATATATGGCCTCGAAAATAATAAAATTTTAAATGCCAATTTAATATAGTGCATAAGAAAGTGCCAACATATATGGCCTCGAAAATAATAAAATTTTAAATGCCAATTTAATATAGTGCATAAGAAAGTGCAAACATATATGGCCTCGAAAATAATAAAATTTTAAATGCCTATTTAATATAGTGCATAAGAAAGTGCAAACATATATGGCCTCGAAAATAATAAAATTTTAAATGCCAATTTAATATAGTGCATAAGAAAGTGCAAACATATATGGCCTCGAAAATAATAAAATTTTAAATGCCAATTTAATATAGTGCATAAGAAAGTGCAAACATATATGGCCTCGAAAATAATAAAATTTTAAATGCCAATTTAATATAGTGCATAAGAAAGTGCAAACATATATGGCCTCGAAAATAATAAAATTTTAAATGCCAATTTAATATAGTGCATAAGAAAGTGCAAACATATATGGCCTCGAAAATAATAAAATTTTAAATGCCAATTTAATATAGTGCATAAGAAAGTGCAAACATATATGGCCTCGAAAATAATAAAATTTTAAATGCCAATTTAATATAGTGCATAAGAAAGTGCCAACATATATGGCCTCGAAAATAATAAAATTTTAAATGCCAATTTAATATAGTGCATAAGAAAGTGCCAACATATATGGCCTCGAAAATAATAAAATTTTAAATGCCATTTAATATAGTGCATAAGAAAGTGCAAACATATATGGCCTCGAAAATAATAAAATTTTAAATGCCAATTTAATATAGTGCATAAGAAAGTGCAAACATATATGGCCTCGAAAATAATAAAATTTTAAATGCCAATTTAATATAGTGCATAAGAAAGTGCAACATATATGGCCTCGAAAATAATAAAATTTTAAATGCCAATTTAATATAGTGCATAAGAAAGTGCCAACATATATGGCCTCGAAAATAATAAAATTTTAAATGCCAATTTAATATAGTGCATAAAGAAAGTGCCAACATATATGGCCTCGAAAATAATAAAATTTTAAATGCCAATTTAATATAGTGCATAAGAAAGTGCAAACATATATGGCCTCGAAAATAATAAAATTTTAAATGCCAATTTAATATAGTGCATAAGAAAGTGCAACATATATGGCCTCGAAAATAATAAAATTTTAAATGCCAATTTAATATAGTGCATAAGAAAGTGCAAACATATATGGCCTCGAAAATAATAAAATTTTAAATGCCAATTTAATATAGTGCATAAGAAAGTGCAAACATATATGGCCTCGAAAATAATAAAATTTTAAATGCCAATTTAATATAGTGCATAAGAAAGTGCAAACATATATGGCCTCGAAAATAATAAAATTTTAAATGCCAATTTAATATAGTGCATAAGAAAGTGCAAACATATATGGCCTCGAAAATAATAAAATTTTAAATGCCAATTTAATATAGTGCATAAGAAAGTGCAAACATATATGGCCTCGAAAATAATAAAATTTTAAATGCCAATTTAATATAGTGCATAAGAAAGTGCCAACATATATGGCCTCGAAAATAATAAAATTTTAAATGCCAATTTAATATAGTGCATAAGAAAGTGCAAACATATATGGCCTCGAAAATAATAAAATTTTAAATGCCAATTTAATATAGTGCATAAGAAAGTGCCAACATATATGGCCTCGAAAATAATAAAATTTTAAATGCCAATTTAATATAGTGCATAAGAAAGTGCCAACATATATGGCCTCGAAAATAATAAAATTTTAAATGCCAATTTAATATAGTGCATAAGAAAGTGCAAACATATATGGCCTCGAAAATAATAAAATTTTAAATGCCTAATTTAATATAGTGCATAAGAAAGTGCCAACATATATGGCCTCGAAAATAATAAAATTTTAAATGCCAATTTAATATAGTGCATAAGAAAGTGCAAACATATATGGCCTCGAAAATAATAAAATTTTAAATGCCAATTTAATATAGTGCATAAGAAAGTGCAAACATATATGGCCTCGAAAATAATAAAATTTTAAATGCCAATTTAATATAGTGCATAAGAAAGTGCAAACATATATGGCCTCGAAAATAATAAAATTTTAAATGCCTAATTTAATATAGTGCATAAGAAAGTGCCAACATATATGGCCTCGAAAATAATAAAATTTTAAATGCCAATTTAATATAGTGCATAAGAAAGTGCAAACATATATGGCCTCGAAAATAATAAAATTTTAAATGCCAATTTAATATAGTGCATAAGAAAGTGCAAACATATATGGCCTCGAAAATAATAAAATTTTAAATGCCAATTTAATATAGTGCATAAGAAAGTGCCAACATATATGGCCTCGAAAATAATAAAATTTTAAATGCCAATTTAATATAGTGCATAAGAAAGTGCAAACATATATGGCCTCGAAAATAATAAAATTTTAAATGCCAATTTAATATAGTGCATAAGAAAGTGCAAACATATATGGCCTCGAAAATAATAAAATTTTAAATGCCAATTTAATATAGTGCATAAGAAAGTGCAAACATATATGGCCTCGAAAATAATAAAATTTTAAATGCCAATTTAATATAGTGCATAAGAAAGTGCAAACATATATGGCCTCGAAAATAATAAAATTTTAAATGCCAATTTAATATAGTGCATAAGAAAGTGCAACATATATGGCCTCGAAAATAATAAAATTTTAAATGCCAATTTAATATAGTGCATAAGAAAGTGCCAACATATATGGCCTCGAAAATAATAAAATTTTAAATGCCAATTTAATATAGTGCATAAGAAAGTGCAAACATATATGGCCTCGAAAATAATAAAATTTTAAATGCCAATTTAATATAGTGCATAAGAAAGTGCAAACATATATGGCCTCGAAAATAATAAAATTTTAAATGCCAATTTAATATAGTGCATAAGAAAGTGCAAACATATATGGCCTCGAAAATAATAAAATTTTAAATGCCAATTTAATATAGTGCATAAGAAAGTGCCAACATATGGCCTCGAAAATAATAAAATTTTAAATGCCAATTTAATATAGTGCATAAGAAAGTGCAAACATATATGGCCTCGAAAATAATAAAATTTTAAATGCCAATTTAATATAGTGCATAAGAAAGTGCAAACATATATGGCCTCGAAAATAATAAAATTTTAAATGCCAATTTAATATAGTGCATAAGAAAGTGCAAACATATATGGCCTCGAAAATAATAAAATTTTAAATGCCAATTTAATATAGTGCATAAGAAAGTGCAAACATATATGGCCTCGAAAATAATAAAATTTTAAATGCCAATTTAATATAGTGCATAAGAAAGTGCAACATATATGGCCTCGAAAATAATAAAATTTTAAATGCCAATTTAATATAGTGCATAAGAAAGTGCCAAACATATATGGCCTCGAAAATAATAAAATTTTAAATGCCAATTTAATATAGTGCATAAGAAAGTGCCAACATATATGGCCTCGAAAATAATAAAATTTTAAATGCCAATTTAATATAGTGCATAAGAAAGTGCAAACATATATGGCCTCGAAAATAATAAAATTTTAAATGCCAATTTAATATAGTGCATAAGAAAGTGCAAACATATATGGCCTCGAAAATAATAAAATTTTAAATGCCAATTTAATATAGTGCATAAGAAAGTGCAACATATATGGCCTCGAAAATAATAAAATTTTAAATGCCAATTTAATATAGTGCATAAGAAAGTGCCAACATATATGGCCTCGAAAATAATAAAATTTTAAATGCCAATTTAATATAGTGCATAAGAAAGTGCAAACATATATGGCCTCGAAAATAATAAAATTTAAATGCCAATTAATATAGTGCATAAGAAAGTGCAAACATATATGGCCTCGAAATAATAAAATTTTAAATGCCAATTTAATATAGTGCATAAGAAAGTGCAAACATATATGGCCTCGAAAATAATAAAATTTTAAATGCCAATTTAATATAGTGCATAAGAAAGTGCAAACATATATGGCCTCGAAAATAATAAAATTTTAAATGCCAATTTAATATAGTGCATAAGAAAGTGCAAACATATATGGCCTCGAAAATAATAAAATTTTAAATGCCAATTTAATATAGTGCATAAGAAAGTGCAAACATATATGGCCTCGAAAATAATAAAATTTTAAATGCCAATTTAATATAGTGCATAAGAAAGTGCCAACATATATGGCCTCGAAAATAATAAAATTTTAAATGCCAATTTAATATAGTGCATAAGAAAGTGCAAACATATATGGCCTCGAAAATAATAAAATTTTAAATGCCAATTTAATATAGTGCATAAGAAAGTGCCAAACATATATGGCCTCGAAAATAATAAAATTTTAAATGCCAATTTAATATAGTGCATAAGAAAGTGCCAACATATATGGCCTCGAAAATAATAAAATTTTAAATGCCAATTTAATATAGTGCATAAGAAAGTGCAAACATATATGGCCTCGAAAATAATAAAATTTTAAATGCCAATTTAATATAGTGCATAAGAAAGTGCAAACATATATGGCCTCGAAAATAATAAAATTTTAAATGCCAATTTAATATAGTGCATAAGAAAGTGCAAACATATATGGCCTCGAAAATAATAAAATTTTAAATGCCAATTTAATATAGTGCATAAGAAAGTGCAAACATATATGGCCTCGAAAATAATAAAATTTTAAATGCCAATTTAATATAGTGCATAAGAAAGTGCAAACATATATGGCCTCGAAAATAATAAAATTTTAAATGCCAATTTAATATAGTGCATAAGAAAGTGCCAACATATATGGCCTCGAAAATAATAAAATTTTAAATGCCAATTTAATATAGTGCATAAGAAAGTGCAAACATATATGGCCTCGAAAATAATAAATTTTAAATGCCAATTTAATATAGTGCATAAGAAAGTGCAAACATATATGGCCTCGAAAATAATAAAATTTTAAATGCCAATTTAATATAGTGCATAAGAAAGTGCAAACATATATGGCCTCGAAAATAATAAAATTTTAAATGCCAATTTAATATAGTGCATAAGAAAGTGCAAACATATATGGCCTCGAAAATAATAAAATTTTAAATGCCATTTAATATAGTGCATAAGAAAGTGCCAACATATATGGCCTCGAAAATAATAAAATTTTAAATGCCAATTTAATATAGTGCATAAGAAAGTGCAAACATATATGGCCTCGAAAATAATAAAATTTTAAATGCCAATTTAATATAGTGCATAAGAAAGTGCAAACATATATGGCCTCGAAAATAATAAAATTTTAAATGCCAATTAATATAGTGCATAAGAAAGTGCAAACATATATGGCCTCGAAAATAATAAAATTTTAAATGCCAATTTAATATAGTGCATAAGAAAGTGCAAACATATATGGCCTCGAAAATAATAAAATTTTAAATGCCAATTTAATATAGTGCATAAGAAAGTGCAACATATATGGCCTCGAAAATAATAAAATTTTAAATGCCAATTTAATATAGTGCATAAGAAAGTGCAAACATATATGGCCTCGAAAATAATAAAATTTTAAATGCCAATTTAATATAGTGCATAAGAAAGTGCAAACATATATGGCCTCGAAAATAATAAAATTTTAAATGCCAATTTAATATAGTGCATAAGAAAGTGCAAACATATATGGCCTCGAAAATAATAAAATTTTAAATGCCAATTAATATAGTGCATAAGAAAGTGCAAACATATATGGCCTCGAAAATAATAAAATTTTAAATGCCAATTTAATATAGTGCATAAGAAAGTGCAAACATATATGGCCTCGAAAATAATAAAATTTTAAATGCCAATTTAATATAGTGCATAAGAAAGTGCAAACATATATGGCCTCGAAAATAATAAAATTTTAAATGCCAATTTAATATAGTGCATAAGAAAGTGCAAACATATATGGCCTCGAAAATAATAAAATTTTAAATGCCAATTTAATATAGTGCATAAGAAAGTGCAAACATATATGGCCTCGAAAATAATAAAATTTTAAATGCCAATTTAATATAGTGCATAAGAAAGTGCCAACATATATGGCCTCGAAAATAATAAAATTTTAAATGCCAATTTAATATAGTGCATAAGAAAGTGCAAACATATATGGCCTCGAAAATAATAAAATTTTAAATGCCAATTTAATATAGTGCATAAGAAAGTGCAAACATATATGGCCTCGAAAATAATAAAATTTTAAATGCCAATTTAATATAGTGCATAAGAAAGTGCAAACTATATGGCCTCGAAAATAATAAAATTTTAAATGCCAATTTAATATAGTGCATAAGAAAGTGCAAACATATATGGCCTCGAAATAATAAAATTTTAAATGCCAATTTAATATAGTGCATAAGAAAGTGCCAACATATATGGCCTCGAAAATAATAAATTTTAAATGCCAATTTAATATAGTGCATAAGAAAGTGCAAACATATATGGCCTCGAAAATAATAAAATTTTAAATGCCAATTTAATATAGTGCATAAGAAAGTGCCAACATATATGGCCTCGAAAATAATAAAATTTTAAATGCCAATTTAATATAGTGCATAAGAAAGTGCAACATATATGGCCTCGAAAATAATAAAATTTTAAATGCCAATTTAATATAGTGCATAAGAAAGTGCCAACATATATGGCCTCGAAAATAATAAAATTTTAAATGCCAATTTAATATAGTGCATAAGAAAGTGCAACATATATGGCCTCGAAAATAATAAAATTTTAAATGCCAATTTAATATAGTGCATAAGAAAGTGCAAACATATATGGCCTCGAAAATAATAAATTTTAAATGCCAATTTAATATAGTGCATAAGAAAGTGCAAACATATATGGCCTCGAAATAATAAAATTTTAAATGCCAATTTAATATAGTGCATAAGAAAGTGCAAACATATATGGCCTCGAAAATAATAAAATTTTAAATGCCAATTTAATATAGTGCATAAGAAAGTGCAAACATATATGGCCTCGAAATAATAAAATTTTAAATGCCAATTTAATATAGTGCATAAGAAAGTGCAACATATATGGCCTCGAAAATAATAAAATTTTAAATGCCCAATTTAATATAGTGCATAAGAAAGTGCAAACATATATGGCCTCGAAAATAATAAATTTTAAAATGCCAATTTAATATAGTGCATAAGAAAGTGCAAACATATATGGCCTCGAAAATAATAAAATTTTAAATGCCAATTTAATATAGTGCATAAGAAAGTGCAAACATATATGGCCTCGAAACTAATAAATTTTAAATGCCAATTTAATATAGTGCATAAGAAAGTGCCAACATATATGGCCTCGAAAATAATAAAATTTTAAATGCCTATTTAATATAGTGCATAAGAAAGTGCCAACATATATGGCCTCGAAATAATAAAATTTTAAATGCCAATTTAATATAGTGCATAAGAAAGTGCAAACATATATGGCCTCGAAAATAATAAAATTTTAAATGCCAATTTAATATAGTGCATAAGAAAGTGCAAACATATATGGCCTCGAAAATAATAAAATTTTAAATGCCAATTTAATATAGTGCATAAGAAAGTGCCAACATATGGCCTCGAAAATAATAAAATTTTAAATGCCAATTTAATATAGTGCATAAGAAAGTGCAAACATATATGGCCTCGAAAATAATAAAATTTTAAATGCCAATTTAATATAGTGCATAAGAAAGTGCAAACATATATGGCCTCGAAAATAATAAAATTTTAAATGCCAATTTAATATAGTGCATAAGAAAGTGCAAACATATATGGCCTCGAAAATAATAAAATTTTAAATGCCAATTTAATATAGTGCATAAGAAAGTGCAAACATATATGGCCTCGAAAATAATAAAATTTTAAATGCCAATTTAATATAGTGCATAAGAAAGTGCCAACATATATGGCCTCGAAAATAATAAAATTTTAAATGCCAATTTAATATAGTGCATAAGAAAGTGCAACATATATGGCCTCGAAAATAATAAAATTTTAAATGCCAATTTAATATAGTGCATAAGAAAGTGCAAACATATATGGCCTCGAAAATAATAAAATTTTAAATGCCAATTTAATATAGTGCATAAGAAGTGCAACATATATGGCCTCGAAAATAATAAAATTTTAAATGCCAATTTAATATAGTGCATAAGAAAGTGCAACATATATGGCCTCGAAAATAATAAAATTTTAAATGCCAATTAATATAGTGCATAAGAAAGTGCAAACATATATGGCCTCGAAAATAATAAAATTTTAAATGCCAATTTAATATAGTGCATAAGAAAGTGCAAACATATATGGCCTCGAAAATAATAAAATTTTAAATGCCAATTTAATATAGTGCATAAGAAAGTGCAAACATATATGGCCTCGAAATAATAAAATTTTAAATGCCAATTTAATATAGTGCATAAGAAAGTGCAACATATATGGCCTCGAAAATAATAAAATTTTAAATGCCAATTTAATATAGTGCATAAGAAAGTGCAAACATATATGGCCTCGAAAATAATAAAATTTAAATGCCAATTTAATATAGTGCATAAGAAAGTGCCAACATATATGGCCTCGAAAATAATAAAATTTTAAATGCCAATTTAATATAGTGCATAAGAAAGTGCCAACATATATGGCCTCGAAAATAATAAAATTTTAAATGCCAATTTAATATAGTGCATAAGAAAGTGCCAACATATATGGCCTCGAAAATAATAAAATTTTAAATGCCATTTAATATAGTGCATAAGAAAGTGCAACATATATGGCCTCGAAAATAAAATTTTAAATGCCTATTTAATATAGTGCATAAGAAAGTGCAAACATATATGGCATTCATTTTAAACACGAAAAGGTTGCATATAAATTGGCTCAGTGTGCCTTAGAAATTCATCATTTTTCAAACCCTCACCCCTGCCCCCCCCCCAATGAATTACTATGTTTTTTTTACTTTATTTTGTTTACCTCCTATTTATCGGGGAATTCATCATGTGTTGGTAAAGCCTAGCCAAGGTAGTTTTGAAAAAATTCATGGAATATTTAAAAAAAATTCAAAAAATATTTTTATTTTAAATAAATTTTTGAGTAATGAAGGACGAACAAGTCTCCTCTGTCCTATGTGCATCGCCAGACAAAAATAAAATTGATTCATTTCAGAAAAATGGAGTGGGTTGGACGTAGTGAGATTGTGGAGGAAAAAAATATATTTCTAAATAAATTATAATTGACAAATGCCATGAGAAATAAATTATTTTAACCCCTTCTGGGACGTTTCTTAAAACCGCCACTAGTGGCGTTTTTTTCTTAATGCTCCAGCAGGACGTTTCTTAATACCGCCAAGTGGGCGTTTCTTAAATCCGCCACTTGGGCGTTTCTTAAATCCACCATTAATAAAATAATAATAAAATTTTTATTCAAAAATAAAATTTTGTACGCAAATATATATTTTTAAATTGAAAAAAATTATTAGTTCACATTAGGGTTGAAACCCCGAGGCCAGGGAAGAGAAATTCGGGGGGAGCGGGGAATGCGGGGAACGTAATGTCGGGGTCGGGGACGTGGAATAGAAAACGGTCGAGGAACGGGGACGGGGAATCGGAAATAAAAAATTTTTAAAAAAATCAATATTTGTTGAAAATCTTACACAAAATTTTTGTCAAATAAATAATTCTGATTTAAAAATCATTTTCCTCCGCATCCTTTCTTTTCAATGAAATCTAGTGGGTCCGGCTCAATTGGAGGTGCCAGCTTCATGTTGTCCACATATTTGCCTTGACAACCAACATTTGTCGAACGGTTTTGCCGGAAAGCCTAAAAAATAATTTTTACTATTCTCTAAATTAGAAATCCAACCTTATAAATGAGCCCCGCCTTGCTAAAAGGTCTTTCACTGGACACGGATGTTGCCGGAATTGAGTGTAGAATTTGAGCACATTTTGCCAGCTCAGTGAAACGAGGCCCATTTTCCTTCCACCAAGAAAAAATGTCGGCATCAACCCCACCCCAACACGTTCCACATCTTTGTAAAGCGCTAACTGAGCTTCGATTTTTGTCCCAACTCCTGGAGCCGGTTCATCAGACAGTGTTGATGGCAGTCTCAGACGTTAGGTTTTTTTTTAAGAATGACCATATTTCAGAGATTTTTAGCTAATTGGAAAGTGGTAGTATTAAATTTTTAAATAAATAGAAATTAAAAGATTACACAAAGGACGGCAAAATAAGTTTCGTAAAATATGATTTCACCATTAAATTCAAAACAAAAACAAATTTGTTCTTTTTTCTTTCAGAAAATGCCATTCTTTGGGGTGTATATTTTCCCCGTCCCCAACTCGGGGAATGGTGTCGGGGTACGGGGAGTGCAGAGAAGGCTATGTCGGGGACGGGGAATTCCCCGAAAAAGGGCCAATAATTGCGGGGACGGGGTCGGGGTTAGTAAGAAAGCAAACAAAAAAATAATGAGCTGAAATCAGAACAAATCTGATAATCAGAACATTTTAATTTTCTCAGATTTGGACTCCCCAAATCAGAACAAATGCGATCTCTGGTCTAGAGACTCATCATTCAAACGGCAATTTTGTGGAAAACTTGTGGTCTTTCCGCTTCCGATCCGAGTGCCGAATGGTCCGAGTGCCGAATAGAACAAAAACAGTCCGAGTGCCGAATAGAACAAAAAATGTCTGAGTGCCGAACGTCCGAGTACCGAATGTTCCGAGTGCCGAATAGAACAAAAACAGTCCGAGTGCCGAATAGAAGAAAAACAGTCCGAGTGCCGAATGGTCCGAGTGCCGAATAGAACAAAAACAGTCCGAGTGCCGAATGGTCCGAGTGCCGAATAGAACAAAAACAGTCCGAGTGCCGAATGGTCCGAAAAAAGTCAGAATTCTTGTGAGTTTCGGTTTAAACTTTTTTACAGACTTTGTTGTTTGAAGTACTAATAGACCTATTTAAGGTTTTTCAAATGGTACTAATATTGCAGAACTTGATAAAGTTAGAAAAATTTGAGGTTCTAAAGTTGGCTGGTCCGCAGTTGAGTCACTCCATATTCGTCTTTGGTACCCAAAATCAAATGGCAGAATGAATTTATTAAAAATAACTGGCACAAATTTTTTTGCAAAAATGCTAAATGATATCGTGATCAATATAACAAAACGATGGCATATTTTCTTTCACATTTTCTTCCGCCATCTCTTTTGGATTCTCGTCAACGACACCCGCTTGAAAGTTTGGCTCAATGCGTTGGAGTGCCATCGAAATTGCATCAAGAAACACGATAATCTGTTGGTCAGTCTCGAGAGCAGTCGAATTGACGAAATGCAGAAGTTGTCGGTCCATCTCAATGAATTCCGGGCGACGCCTAATTACATAAAAATTTCATTTTGGAAATAAAAAAGGATGATAACCTCGGTAACTTTTTGTTAGAGGCTTCTCTGACTTCCTGTATTTTTTTCGTGTCCCATTAGTGCAGCGCGGTCAAAAAAGCGAACATACGTGGCCTCCGTTTGCCTCCATTGAGGCTTGGCTTCTCGGCAGATCATCCTTCACGCGGTTTCTGACATTCCAAAATGGTATTTGGAAGATAGGGTCACGAATAATTGGTTGAGTATATCTTGGGCCCATAATGTCACCGATTACGTTGACTCAGCCGACAGGTGAGCGTTCCCAAAATAATGTTCATTTGAATGACGACTGTACGACGAGAGAATCAGAGAACGCACTTCATTGACACTGCAAATTGATGTAGAAGCTAAAAAGGGACTTAAATTTCGACCCAAATTTTAATGGGTCTATTACCCCGCGGAGTTGAGTGCCCTGCCATACCAGTAAGAACACGCTCCGCGTCCGAGTTTCCTTGAAATGCACCGGATTTCTCTGCAACTTCCCATTCCGAGAGACGATGTAGTTTTTTGCGACGTAAAACAAAAATCTAAGGAATTGTTCGGGAAAATTTACATCAATATAATTGCCACCACCTTCCATTCCATTCGGCGACTGTTCAATGATGAGTGCCATTCCACGACGAACAACACTCGGTGTTAAAAATGCCAAACTAATGCAACGACGAAATGTCGTACGAATTGGCGATTCATTGTAGCAATACTTTGCCAGTCCCTCATCTTTGAGAATTTTTGTGCCAAAAATTAAATAGACTTACCGATTGCCATCCTTTTGACACAATTCTATTGGCAAAACAATATTGGTCACTTCGTTGCCGTTAAGCGCTCGCCCGAAAGGACGACGTCTCTTTGCTGCACGCTGCGCAAGTGCTTCGGCAGTTGGCATGAGCGCAAACTGCTCGTTGTCATCATCCGGCACATTCAACGCGTCAGTGACTAGGTCAGTTGATGGTATGTCCGGCTCCGTCCTTGCGCGTTTGTTGAAGTTGGCCAAGCGTCTCTCCACCTTACCAAACCGGAGACCTATTAAAAAAAAAACAGTAGAAATCGTCTTTTATTACCTATCTTCATGCCACAATATCTCACCGCCTTGGCGTGAACAGCCGATATCAAATTTCACTTGCTGGTGGTCCACTGTCTCTGTGCCATTGTTTGGGCTTTTCGCTGTAACTTCACACTGTTCTTCTGGCACCTTCACTATTTCTTTTTGACGTTGTTTGGGCTTTGTAGTTGCATTGACTAATAGTTCGCGTACATTCATTTTTGACATTAAAAGGAACAAAAAATTAATTAGTGGTGATTATCAAAAAGGATACTTATTTGTTAGTTAATTGTTTTGGAAATTTCATATTAAAAATTTAAAATGATTTTTTATTCGGCACTCGGACTGTTTTTGTTCTATTCGGCACTCGGACCATTCGGCACTCGGACCATTCGATACTCGGACATTTTTAACACTATTCGGCACTCGGACTGTTTTTGTTCTATTCGGCACTCGGACCATTCGGCACTCGGACGTTCGGCACTCAGACATTTTCTGTTCTATTCGGCACTCGGACTGTTTTTGTTCTATTCGGCACTCGGACCATTCGGCACTCGGACGTTCGGCACTCGGACCATTCGGCACTCGGATCGGTAGCCGGTCTTTCATATTTTTTTTTGGTCGATGATTGCTAAGCACGGACACAATGTATATTTCGCAAAATGGGATAACAATTTATGAAATTCCAATAATTAAACCAAACAAAAAAACACCAATTGGCCCTAGCCAAAGGCCTAATTAATTCGTTTCATTCTTTTGAACATGGACTATAACTGTTGACTCTTGCGCCTGACAAAGTCAGCGGATGGCGGTTACCATTTGAGCGCCCACAAAAGCTTTTCAAAAATTCGCGCAAAAATACAAAGGCTGACGTTGGAATTAGGGACGTGCGAAACTCAACAAAGGACCAGAAACGAAATTCGGAACGAAACTAACATTTTTTCGAAACGCGAAAAAACCCGAGATTTTCGTAATTTTTGAAACGAAACAAAACGAAATTAAAAAATCTTTCTATCTACTTTTTTTTGCCAATTTATATTATTAAATTAAAATGAGCTGAAACATTTGTGGATTGAAAACCCCATTTTCAAAAGCCAAGGAAATTATGCGCAACAAAAAAACAACAATAAAAGTGATAAATAATTTTTAAAAAAAGGAAAATATTTGGCAGTTTTCATTTTGGCGTGCCATGGAAATAAACAATTTGTTCAATTGTTGTTTTACTTATTGTGGTATGCATTTAGGAAACAATTCGACACAATTTTGTTTATATAAAACTCTACACTTTGTATTTTTTTTTTGTGTGAATTTTAATATTATTGAGTAAGGTATGGGTGGTAAAAATTTCAGCTCGATTGGACCATGGGAAATATGTGAAGTGGCAAAAAATTTGGTGCCTTATAATTTTGGAACAGACTGTATGTCATTTTTCAATTTCAAATACGTGAGATAAAAAAAATAAATAATTACAAATCGAAAATAGGGTCTTTCTTTCCTGCTCGAAAATTCATAATTTTTTGTTTTGAACTAAAAAAAACACGAATTTGAACAACTCGATTAAACCAAAATTTCGAGCTTTTTTGAACCTAACTTTTTTTATGATTTAATTAAAAAAAATTTTATAATTTGCAGTGAGCTATCGAATTATACCAAGAAAATTTGATTTGGTTTATGGTGTTTTTCTTAAAATGTAAAAAAAAGGTACCAAATCATTAATGAACTTTCCCACGTTTGATTGGCTGGCGGATATCACGGATATCCGCGGATATGGCCTTCATGTCCGTGCTGGCGCGCTTTATAAATTCCGCTATCATGCGCGTTTATAGATCCGCCATTTAAAAATATATGCCACCTCATAGTTTTTTTGAAACCTAACCCTAACTTCTTTTAAAACCTAACACGTAGGCTTTTTTGAAAACGATCCTTAGTTTTTTTTTCAGAAACCCAATCCTATTTTTTTGAAAACTTACCTTAAATTTACTTTAACTTTTTTTTTGAAACTAACCCTAGTTTTTTTTAAACCTAGCCCTGAAAATAGAAAATTTGACTCTTAAATCACAAGCCTAATAATCAAATATTAAAATTTAAAAAAAAAACAAAGTTGGGTTTATAAATTTGGTCACACTTCTTAAGTTCGTTTCTTTTGGTTTCGATTCCATGTCCATATATTCTCTTCAGCTGCTATTGAAAAAATTGGGCCTGACAATTGTTCTTTTTCTATTTTTTGTTCAAATTGTTTTTTCCATTTACGAATTGTGTATGGACTAACTCCTAATTGTTTCGTTATTTTCCTTTCAAATTGGTTCCATTCCCCTTTTGTGTGCCTTCTTTCTTGTCTATATTTTTGTTGGATTTCATCATATTTTTCGATGACTTTGCTCTTTGTGACTGTATCCTTAATTCTACTGTATCCTTTTGTGAGCCCAAATTTCTTCATCCATTTCGTAATCGTTTTATGACAAAAACCATTTGTTTTTTCTGCTCGAAATTTATCCCATTCCTCTAGTGAATGTTTTCCTTTTGACATAAATTCCTTTTTTCGTTTTAAATATTTTTTTATACTTTTTCTTTTTTGTTCATCAGGTATCTTTTTTTGCTTCATTCCAAATTCTTTTTTCCATTTGTGTATTTCGCTCCTTATAACCCCCAATTGTCTCGCTATTTTTGTTTCAATTTTACTACGTTCTTTTCTTGAATATTCTCCTCTTTCTTTGTATTCATTTTTCATTTTGTGATATTTCTCAATAATTTTTATTTTTTGTTCATTTGTCTCATTGCCAAATTGTTGACCATTACTTTGTTCACTCTTTTGTGATGAATTGTCCTCTTCTCCCATTTCTTCCCAATTTTCATCAAAAACTTCGTTAAGTTGTTTCTCCATTATTTCTTTTGCTCTTTGAATATTTTGTCCGTCCCTCTGTTGCGCATTTTCTTTTTGCCAATTGTCCCCAAATATTTCACCAAATGTTTTTTGCTGTTGTTTTATTTTGGTTGAATAAATTATTTCAAATAAATTAATTTCAATACAAAATATAAAAATTAATTTCCACATTAAAAAATAATTCTCATAAATTCTTTGAAATGGTAAAATTTATTAAGTAATGCAGAAATAATATAACCGATTGCCTCATTGATTTTATTATTATTTTTCTTGAAAAATTGTTGTATCAATTGAATGACGCAAAATTTAAATAATATTAAATTGAAATTAAAAATTTTGATTTTGTAAAGAATTTCTCGATATAAATTAATATTTCGCCATTTTCGCGTTTTTTGTTTATTGCCAATTTTTGGAAATTTTCTAAGAAAGTAACAGCGAAAAAAATCACCCCGGAAAATAAACTTTTGAGATTAAATAAATCAACGGAATGGAGGACCGATGGTGCCGCCGATAGGCGTCGCCGAAGAAATTTTGAAATTTTATGGCCAATTTGTCAACAGATTTTTTTCAAAAATTGTCCATTTTTTAGGTCCTTTTTTGAAAAAATTTCAAACGGAATGATTTTTCGGCTTTAATACTTTGAGAATTTGAAGCGTACTTTTTTCAACAAAGCCTTATGGTTTATTCCATTTTAAAAATGTAATTTTTATGTAAAAAAAAATCAATATTTTGACCTATGAAAGTCCGTTACAAAATTAAACGGTTAGCCGACATTTGCGCTCAAGACATTTGCGCCCCTGACTTTTGCGCCCCAGACACTTGCGCCCGACATTTGCGCCCCGACATTGCGCCCCCGACATTTGCGCCCTAAGATAAAGTTTAAAAATGTGATTTTTATTCAAAATGTGCCTTTCCCAAGTATTTTATTGAATAAAAAAGGATCTATCATCTCCCGTTGGCCTTTTCTCGATATAAATTAATATTTCGCCATTTTCGCATTTTTTGTTTATTGCCAATTTTTGGGAATTTTTCTAAGAAAGTAACAGCGAAAAAATCACCCCGGAAAATGAACTTTTGAGAATTTTCAAGAAAGTCCTTCCATAAAAATGAAAAATTGGTTTCTTGACAATTTCGGCGAGTAATTTTAAATTTTTTCGTTAATTTTGATTTTTAGACCTTTTTTTTGCCATTTTTAAGTGGAGACCGGACCAAAGGTTCGGTCGGTCGGTTTCGGTTAAAAGTCGAAAAAACCGAAGTCGAAAAAAATCAATGACTTCCTTTTCGGGTTTCGGCTTTTTTTTCTAACGATTATATGATAGTAAATTTATTTATTTAATTTTGAATTTGATTGATCAGAGCTCATATCTCATTTTAAGTTGAGATAAATTTTAAAAATCTCCGGTGGGGTCTGGTGGTGTCGATAGGCTCCGTCGGGAAAAATTTTAAAATTTATGGCTTATTTGTTACCAGATTTTTATTGACCATTTTTGGGTTTTTTTGAAAAAATTTAGAAAGTATCGATTTTTGCCTTCAATACTTTGAAAATTTGAAGCGTACTTTTTTCAAAAAGTTTGCTGAAATCGCTCAAAATGCATTCGGTCGGTTCTTTCAATTTTTCAAATTTTGTAATTTTCTCAAAAAATCCTTTTTAAATAATGTTTATTTTGTTTAAAAAAATTTCCGATTTTCGATGATTTTTGTACCGGAATTCCGATTTTCCGATTCCGAAAAAAAATTTGGGGAACCGGAATTCCGATTTCTGTTTTCTGATTTTTCAAATCAGAGATCATCGCCATCCCTGATATGCATATAACTAACTACACACTTACTTATGGTATTACATTTTTTTGTTGGTCCTCATTATCGACTTTTTTTTTGTTTGTTTTTGGTCATCATCTCATTAATTAGTGTCCGATGATTATTATGAAAAAATGGGCAGAATAAATGGCTACCAGACATTTGCGGACGGACATTTGCGGACGAATTGCTGACGGACATTTGCGGACGGACATTTGCGGACGGACATTTGCGGACGGACATATGCGGCGGACATATGCGGAAGCAACGCGAAAATTTTTTTAAAAGACAAAAAACCAAGAAAAAAAAATAATGGCGACTAAATGGCCTCATCAGCTCATCAATTAAGCTTAAAGTCGGGTCAAACTGATAAGCGCGAATGGGGTATTACCAGTCTAAATTATTCTTGGAATATTCAAATCCTAATATATGTTTGTTGTTTTGTTCCTAGCGCTTTTTTAACTTAATGTTTACACGGTTGAGCCAAGACACAATTTTTAGACAATACTTTCTAGGGCCACGGTTGTTTTAACTAATTTTTTCTTAATTTTTTTGCTTATACATTTTTTCGAATTTCGGCCGCAAATGTCCGTCAGAAATTCGTCCGCAAATGTCTGTCCGCAAATGTCTGTCCGCAAATGTCTGTCCGCAAATGTCTGTCCGCAAATGTCCGTCCGCAAATGTCCGTCCGCAAATGTCCGTCCGCAAATGTCTGGACGCGGAATAAATGACGATTTCATTATAACTCAATGAACAAAAGAATAAATTTTATTCAAACGAAGAAATTTGAGAAGAAATGCATTATTGTACTTAAAACAAATAAATGTTAGAGAAATTCGCCGATGTGTTGTCGGTTTTCCGTTTAACAAAATTAGTTCCCTGAAATTCAGGCCTTATCGATAGTGCAAATATTTTCCACTTCCCCAAAAAAGCGTAAATTTTTGCAGATTCCGACAAAAAAAAATGATTTTAATGAGGTATTCAGCTCGTTAAATCTGAATCCTACTCAAGAAATTTTCGCTGAAACTATTATGGTTAAACTGCGTATATTTTCGCGCTTAGTTAGCTCTAGTGGTCAACCAAATTTTAAAAATTTGATTTTTCTATAGAATAAAAATGAGTTTTTCTTAAAACGCAATCAAACTTTTCAAGATTTTTAATTTGGTTGCGTTTGAGCAAAGCGCTTCCGCTCCGAGTGCTGAAATTCCGAGTGCCGAATAGTGTAAATAATGTCCGAGTGCCGAAAAGGCCGAGTTCCGAATGATTTTTTTAAACAGACACTACTCTATAATTAAGGCTTAGTTTAGGTCTAAACTTTGGCATAGGCTTAAGTGGTCTAGGCTTTTATGTTTTCATTTTTTAACAAAAGCCATTTTGGCTTTTTTGTGCCATTCGGAACTCGGAATTTTTTTTTGTTCTATTCGGCACTCGGACCGGTAGCCGAGCAAAGTTATTAAAAGTTTTGTCAAAAAATCTGCAAAATGGCGGAATTTGTGAAACGCCCAAAGTGGCGGTTTTTATGGAATGACCTAGCACCATTTACAAGGATGGTTAGTTGATTGGACTCATAAAGTGCATTAGAGACAATATTTCTTGTATTATGCAATAATAAACAAATTGTTGAGCTCGAATGTAGTATCAATCACTTTAACACATAGAAGCGGTGCTGTTAGCTTTTGATTACTTTTTCTGCGCATATTATATTCGCATTACTGCGTTAATTTCCTTGACAAATAATTTGAAAATCAATAATAATCTTCGAATATATTTTTCAAATTTTTTTAAACTTTATAAATAATATAAAAAAGTTAAAACTTTCTACCTTTGCTTAAAATAACTGTTTTACCATTTTTTGCACTTTTTTTTCTCGTTATTTTGGTTTTTCGTAATTTTTTTTTTTTGGCATTTTAGGTCTTATTTTGCAAGTTTCAGTGCATGTTTGGCATTTTTCAATTTTTAGATCTATTTTATGGATCCTTGGAGCATTTTTTTAAGTGGTGCCCATACTAAATGAATGTTACCGGGTGCTCGCTAGGCTTACCCGCAGCTGCGGATTAAGTTACCGGTTACCCTGTTCTTAAGTGAGGGTAAGATTAAAAATCAATTTCGCTATTTTCGCCTTATTTATATTTATATATTTTTAAAAAAAAGTTAAATTATATTTTAATTGTTGATATACTTATTATGGGGACTGAAAAAATAAGAAAATTTTCTTTTTTTTTCAATGGCGAAAACTCAGTGAAATAACGAAAATTAATAAATGAAATTTATGTCATTGATAGAGCAGATCAAAAGGATTATTTTTATAAATTTATTTTGGTATTTTTAATATTTTTTTAAATGAATAAGATTTCGCCCATAGATGATAAAAGATATTCGTGCAAAAAAATTTAGAACAAAAATGACAAATTTTTATATTATTCTTTTTTAATTATCTTTAATTTAATGGTATAAATTCATTAACATCGATTTATATAAATAAATACAATTATAATTAAATTCAATTACGCTGATTTATATAATTAAATTTATTTATTTAATTTTATCAATCACTGAGTTTTTTTTTTGGATCGACCTAGCACCAAAAGTTACTATCAACATTATAAAGAGATATTTAAATACAAAAATTTAAAAACATTAGAATATGCAAAATATTTAAAATGGAGGTCACTCGCAAATTATCAAAAATAAAGATAAAAACTATAATAACTAGGGATCGGATTCTTAGGTTTTTACTTATTTTTTCTGCGGCTTTAACTCGACGAGAAATGCACGAAAAACATATTTTTTGTTCGAAAAACTTTCGTTTTAACGCCCCTATTTCGACCCTAGGAGTCCCTATTTTGGCGTTTCGCCCCTATTTTACTCACTATTTTAGGACTTTTGGAAAATTTCTTAAGAAAAATGCAATAAAAAAGAAAAATACATCCCTAAGGATTGGCCGAAAAAACTTCAAAAAATATACCCATAAGAACCGACTTTTTTAAAAACAAAAAATTTTGGCCCAAAATTTGTCAAATAAATTTTTTTTAAAACAAAATTTTTACTAAGATATTTGCAAAAGAATTTTTGCCTGATAATTTTGAAATGTACCTCATTTGTAACTGCAATCAGTGAATAAAATTGTTTGCCTTTATTTTAACTTATTTACATAGAAAAAACAGCAATTTTAATAAATTCACCCCTACATTTGAGACTTTTTTGCCCCTATTTAGGTCCCTATTTTGGACTTTTTCGCCCCTAAAAATCCGCGCCCGAATAATAACCTTCCATAAATAATACGATTTAGATACACATATGTATAAGTACACGCCTTACTTAAAGTGTTATACATAAACTCTGAACAAAAAACGGGCCATGAAACTTTTTCTCATATAACAACAAATAGTATAGTAAACTTTATAAAAAGCATGGTGTCAAAATGAATGAATTCTGCTTAACAAATAATACTTAAAAATAAATTCATTTATCTCATTCTTCTCCTAGATTTTCTTCTTCTTCTTCCGCTGGCGGTGTAATTTGCTCCAAATGTTTGTTGTTCTTTTTCTGCTTTCGCTTGTTCATTGCTATCTTGGCATGACAGGTACCATGGACAATGCAACAACAACCGGTGCTTAGCATCTCGCATGTGATGAAGCATGGTGAACAGATAACCAACGGAAAGAAACTCATGTAAGAACCACAAACTTAAAAAATGGGCTAAAGTGCGAAAACAAACATTGTTTCTTGGGTGCTGCTGGTGCCACATTTCTTAAATCCCCCATTTTTACAATTTTTCTGAGACAAAAGCAATAATGGAGCAATGTTGGTATCACGCAATAGTTCATCATTGGCTCTATTAATATGAGAAGATTCATGAAATTTCATTAACTTTAAAAAAAGTATGCCACCAAAAGAATTCCTTTATTTTTTAAGTCCACAAGTTTTTTTTAAACTAATTTAATTGAGCCAATGAACAGATATTTGATGATGCCAAGAATTTTGTAAAATTATCCCGAGTTTTTTTTTTGTCATGGAAATCTGTAGAAATAAATGGAATTAAGAAACAGTCCAGCCCCCATTTCTTTGTGTACTAACTAGGGTTCCAAACCCCGCACCCGCATTACCCGTACCGGTACGGGTTTACCCGTATATTTTAAGGAAAAAACCCGCATACGGTTCTTACCCGTAATCGGTTTGAAAATTCGAAACCCGTACGGGTAAACACTGCGGGTACCCGCAAAAACGGGTATTTTAAGCACTGGTAAGAATTGTATTTCTGAGGGAAAAATAGTAGAGGAATTCGAGAGAAAAAAAATTTTGGAGAAAAAATTCATCATAAATTGCTTATTTTAGATACTCGGTCAGTTGGTATTTTGGTGTAATGCTTATGACTGTTACCTACCTTGCGTTTGCATGGGTTCGAGTCCCCTTCATCACAGAATCTTTATTATTTTTCTTTAATTTAAAAGAATTTATTACATTAATTTCACCAATCAAAAAACAAAAATTAACTTTTTGCCCTTTTTTAACAATGCTTCTCTGTATTTTTGTCTCAAAAATTCTCCAAACTTAACCATTTTTGCTTAAAAATCTGTTAATAAATCACATCGAATTTTCAAAAATTTTCCCAGCGGCGCCTATCGGCACCGCCGGCCCCTCCTTTTTAAAAAAATTTAGAGATAAGTTTTTGGGAAAATTTAAGCATAAAAGTATCTGGAAGTATCAATAACAGCTGCCGGAATTGATGACGACGAAAATGAATTTTTTAGAATAATAAAGAATCTGATTAAATTATTGATTTTCACCGCTTTTTTAAAAAAGTTGCAGTTATTTAAAAGAACAAATTTTGATTTTTTTTTTTTTTGTAATTCAAGAGCCAAGCGTTATAAAAAGCGGATACACGGGTACCCGCCCGCACATCCTCGAAACTCGCATGCGGGTACGGGTTTACCCGTCCGCCCTAAATTAAAAAACCCGTTACCCGCATAGAGCACTACCCGCATGCGGGTTTGGAACCCTACTACTAAGCCACCTTTTCCAATCGGGTCATCACCATATTCTTTGAAATCATCACATGCAGAACGAAAAACATGTTTGGTAAAATCGCCTGGCCTTGGCACCATCTTATATTCTTCCTCAAGTTTCTCTCCTTCAGCTTTTAATTCTTTAAAAAAGAAAAATTTTGTTTTAAATTTTTAATAATGAAAATTAAAAAATTTATTAATTAGTTTGCCTTCTTCCTTTTTCTGGTAATAATAAATGTCAAAATGTTGACAATATTTGTTCTGCTTTTCATTACTTTCCAAACATTGCAATATTTGCAATTGTTGAAAGGTGTCACAGACCAGTACCAACAGGTGCTAGATGGGTTGTTAAACTCCGCCACTTAACCGATTTATCAAACATAAATCGTCTTACACTTTTCGCCAAATTAAAATTCTTTGTATCGTCCATTAACTTTTCATTGTTTGGCTCTATTAAGCATCCAAATTTCAAATTTTTGCATAATTACCTTTTAAGAAAGTTATAGCCGTCAAAATTGAAAAATTGGTTTTTGTTATTGTCCACCTTTTTCTTAAACTATCAACAGATATGGATGATGATACTAAGGTTATTCATTTTGGTTGCTTTTGAGAAAAGTTATGACTAGAGACCGGACAGAAGGGTCGGTCGATTTTTTTCGGCTAAAAACCGTAAATAACCGAAACCTCGGTTTTTTTCGGTTTTTAAGAATTGATTTGTTTTCTAAATATGAAATAAACCATTTTTATTAAAATTAAATGATCAATCAATCGAAAAAAAAAACCGCCCGATCCGATCTCTAGTTATGACGGATTATGTTCAGTAAAATCGGAAAAAATGGCGGATTTAACTAACGTCCCAACACTGTTCCAACATCAATGGGTCGTCGCCCCCATCATCAATGCTAAAGGGATTAAAAAAATAATAGACGGAAAATTTACAATTCATAAATACTTTTACAATGCTTTGAACAAATAATTTGGTCAAATTTGGCAATTTCCTTCAGTTTTTGCTTTTCTTGAATTTCTTTTTCAAGTGCCTTCGATAAACGAAATTCTGATTGGTATGCTTCCATATTTTTTAGCTTTTCCCTCCATTTGTTCACCAATTCTTCCAAATAATAGCTAAATGTGTCAAAGAATGCCATGGCATCAGATCGTTTCACCTGTAAATTATACCGGGGGAAAGGTCAAAAACTATTAGCCTGATACCAAGATTATTTAATTCAATTTTATGATTTAGAATGAATTTAAAATTTGTAAAAATGGCATAAATGAAATAACCCCAAAAAGTCGAGGCAAAAGGGCGCGGAAATAAGCACTTATTTATCAAGAAAATCTATGAAAAACAAAGACATTTTTTTGTTTAAATACCTGTTTAACAGGTGTATCCAATTTTTCGCGTAATACATTTTTCTCCTTCTCAAACTGTTGTGCATACGGTATTTTGTCATGGTCCTTAATTTGAAAGCGCCAATTGGCGTTTTGTTTGTCGATGTATTCAATGAATTTTTTCAACCATTTCTTGTTTTTTTATTTATATATATATTACTGTCTATTTTTTCAATTCGTTTTATGGTTTTCCTTAACTTTTCCATTTGAATTTTACTTTTTTCAATTAATTTCTTCATACATTGTTTATAAATTTGTTCCTTTTCCTTTTGCGTCCCATTTTCTTTTTTTTTCATTTTCCTGTTCATTTTTGCTTTTTTCTTCAATATTTTGCACATTAAATTGCTCATTTTCCTCAATTTCTTCTTCATTTTTACTTTGCTTTGTCGCTTTTAATTCAGAACGTATTTTATGCGCCATTTCGCCATTTTTAATTAAATTTTTGAGGTCTTCTTCTTCTCTTTGTTGGTGCTCATTTTCAATTTTTAAGTAATTATCTTTGGATTGTTGTTGCTTTTTGGTTATCATACCATTAATCAGCGGTCCGATGATTATAATGAAAAAATGGATAGAATAAATAATGTTTTTTGTCATAACTTAATGAACAGATCAAGGGGAAAGCATTTAAATAATATATATATATATATATATATATATATACTAAGTATATATGTTTTAAGTATATATGGGCCTTAATAAGCACTTAAAATGGGGTTTTTTTTTGAATAAGAATAAAGTTTAGTGAAACAAAAGATTTTGGGAAAAGACGTTCTTCATCGGCATTTTGCAAATTAAATCACAGATTCCTCTAAATTGAACATTTTTTTGGTTAATTCTGCTGGGTTTCGGTATTTCTAATCCACTTTGACTGACAATTTCTGATAGAAAATATTAGACAATTTATGATTCAAAAACCTTCTTCAAAGCAACAATCAACATGGCCAATGGTCTCCAGTTTGGGGAACAACCCTAAAGAATTTCGACCCAAGTGTATTATTAAATAAAAAAGAAAAATCGTAGGTTCGTAGATGAGGCATTGGGGTTGGCTTTCCTTAGAAAAAAAAAATGCCAATGTAAGGGACGATTGCCACGCTTCTTTAATGGCATTCTCCAAAATATAAAAGGACTAAAATATGCTAGGTGTAATTATATCAGAGCTCCCAGATGTGATTGATCATCATTTTGATTATTTTGAGAGGTCAATGATGATTTTTTTTTTTAATTTTTAATATTCTTAATAATATAAAATATCTTTAATACCCTTAGTAATATAATCCATTTGTTAATACTATTAATTAGGGTAGGGCAAGACCGGTTTAAAACCGGTCCCCCGGTTTTCGGTTATGCCGGTTTTGGGACCCCCGGTTTTCGGTTTCGGTTTTTGCCACAAAAAACCCGGTTTCGGTTTCGGTTCGGTTAACCGACCGTGAACTACCCTACTATTAATAATATAAATATTAATATGTACCATTTCTTTAAACACTATTGGTGAAATTGGTGCTAAATTTTTTGGCGATAGATTATCAATATTTGGCTCCAGATTTTCAATAAAACATACATTGTATGGCATTGCTTCAAGCTTATCCATTTAATTAATTTTGTCAAGGAAAATTTGGCATTCCTCCGATAAATTGGCATTAGTTTCAGTTTCTTGGTCAACTATTGCCGTGACTTTTGCTTGCTTTTCTGCGCATTCACCCGCAGCTAAAATAAACAATCAAATTGCGTCCTAATTATAATTTATTATTTTGAATTAAAATATTTTTTTTTTTAAAATTCTCTTTACAATTTTCCTTTTTTTCAGACTGATTTAAATTTTAAAAGCACGCGAACTGAATATAACAAATGCCAAAATGTAAACGTACTTTTGTATTCGTCATTTATTGGAGAAACTTTAAACAGAAAAACAAAGTAAATGTTGAAAATTTATTATTTTCAATTTGTACAAAAATGTAGTCATCTGCAAGAAATTCTTTTCGAATGATTAAATCTATTGTAATTAATTGATTAAGAAGTTAATAAGACCTCCAACAACAAAAAAAATTGCACCCCAAAAATAATCTTCAAAGACCTGAAATCTAATTTTATTCCAAAATTCAAAAGGGAATTAATAAACAAGGTCGGTTTATTATTGCTGAAAACTTTTGTGTTTTGGAATGAACGAGACGGTCAAGTTTGGCGTAGGCAACCACTCGCAATTTCACTACGCCTAACACAAAAGAAATTGAAATTGGATTGACTAATCACTTTACTCCTTTGGCTCTTGGGAAAGGCGTTTTATTTGAATAATTTATTAAGGAATGAGTAGTAGGGTGGTGAATTATATGGAAATCCATATTTTTTTCCTGGACTGTGGGAGGCGTGAAACGCACGAAAAATATGTTTTTAGTATGTCCATATTTTTGCAATTTTATGTCAATATTCAGCGAATTTTCGTCCATATTTTATGGCCACATTTTGCGATTTTATATCCATATAATTCACCACCCTACTAATGAGCGCAATGCGCGCGGGCCTGCGCGCTATATATAAATGTGGCCAAGGAATGAAAAAAATTGGATCCAATTTCTAAATGACCCCCTTTGCTTTGATACAAAGACGCAAACGCCAGGGAAAATTACGATGACTCGCATCACATGGACGGAATTTTTGGAATGAAAAATCTTCACTATCGATTAACTGTCCATAACCACTAAAATGACATAGTACGGACCAAAACGAGTGTTCTTTTTGACAATAATTATCACCCATTGACTTCATCCATCCTCTGTTAAGGTTTGGGCATGGATAAACTTTGGAGCCATGAAGGCCCACTTTTGGCAGCGGGAATTGATTTTCAGCAGACTTCTGTGTCAGCTCACAAAACGCCACATATCCAGGACTGTTGACGGACCATTTTACTGGATTATATTCGCTTATTTATCATCTCATTATCTCTGTTGTGAACAAAGTTATGGTGCAAAATATGCGACGGAAGACTTTTTTGTCACCCTGGGTGATATGAATTTAGCTACATATATTAATATATGTGATATGATAATCTATTAGAAATGTGCAGTCGGTCCATTTTGGTAAAAAGATCGAAGTCGAATAAAGTCGTTAGACCCGAAATTTCTTTTGATCGGACGGCTTCCGAAAAATTCAGTCAAAAGACCGAAAAAATCATCGACTTCTTTCTATCATTTTCCGAACAATTATATTGATAGAACAACTAGTGAATGGTAAAAGGACGATTCGTACTATTTTAGGTTATCTTTTTTTCTCGGTTCTCTTTTATAAAAACACTACCTCGCTGTTTTATCTTTCTATGTTAACTACATAATAGTACGAATCGGGTTTCGTCCCTAGTGAATATGAAAAAATAATTTATTTTATTAATTTTTTGCACTTGGTAGAATACAATTTTTTAAAATTTAATTTCTTTTTTTAGTTTTTTGATAGCCAAAATCTTTTTTTTTGTAATTAAAAAACTTTTTTTAGTAAAATTTTTGGCATTTTTAATCCAGTCAAAAAAATATTTTGGGGTCAAAAAAAGAACATTGCTTAAATAATATTGCGCAGCAATTGTACAGACATTTATTAATAAGTCAAAGTCAAAATGACACCATAAGCTGTCGGGCTTTGATATGAGACATTAAAATGTTAATTTTGAAAAAGGTAATGTCTTCGGTGCCGATAGGCGCCGCGGGGAAATTAAGAAAATCAACGTGTAAGGCGCCCGGCGGTACGGATAGGCTCCGCCGGGGAAATTTTTGAAAATTTGGGGGTGATTTGTTAGCAAATTTTAAGCAAAAGTCAATATTGGAGAATTTTTAAGATTGTTTTGCAAGAAATTTCAGAAATATTTGGCATATTGTATTTGCAAATTAAAATCCTACGAAATTTGGGGAAAAAAAATTATCTATGCTACATTATGTGTCTTTCTGTCTTTGATTTCAGGGCCATCCTTAACAGTGTTAAAAATTTCCTGAAATACGGAAAACAAAACCGCGGGAAGGAGACCGGGACATGAAAAATTTTCGAGTCAGGAACCGACGAGACTCGCGCACAACCCTAATAGCCTCACAATAAATATTAAGAAGTAAGTAAAAAAAAAAAAGTGAAGGAGAAAAAAAGGTTATGCTAACAAATAATTTTTTCCAGATTTTTGTGTTGTCTCAAAACGAAATTATACGTATTTTACAAATAAATAAAAGATAAAAAAAAAGGGGAACGATTAATAAATCTTATGCTCGTTTCTTAGTGTTCCAATTCCCATTTTTCATTGATTCTTATTTATTGTTGGTGAAGAATAATGTTGACGCTCCATTGGATTTATAGTTAATTTATCTTATTCAATTTTTTGTTCAAATTGTTTTTCCATTTACAAATTGTCGTTTGGCTAACTCCCAACTTTTTGGTTATTTTTCGTTTAAATTGGCTCCATTCCTCTGTTGTGTGCCCTCTTTCTTGCCTATATTTTTGTTTAATTTCTTCATATTTTCGGATAATTTTCATTCTTGTGTTGGTGTCCTTAATTCTAAAGTACCGTTTTGACAGTCCAAATTCCTTCATCCATCTTCTAATTGATTCACGACTAAAACCAATTTGTCTTTTTGTTTCGGCAAAAAATTGTCCCCATCTCTCTTGTGAATGTTTTCCTTTTGCCATAAATTCCTTTTTTTGTTTTAAATATTTTTTTATACTTTTTTTTTTTTGTTCTTCAGTTATTTTTGTTTTATTTATTCCAAATTCCCTTTTCCACTTGTATATTTTCTTCAGACTAATCCCCAATTGTCTCGCTATTTCTTGTTCAATTTTATTTTGTTCTTTTCTTGAATATTCTCCTCTTTCTTTATATTCATTTTTCATTTGATGAAATTTCTCAATTAATTTTTATTTTTTGTTCATTTGTCTCATTGCCAAATTGTTGACCATTTCTTTCTTCCATTTCTTCACTCTTTTGTGATGAATTGTCCCATTCTCCCATTTCTTCACCGTCCCAATTTTCATCAAAAACTTCGTTAAATTGTTCTTCCATTATTTCTTTTGCTCTTTGAATCTTTTGTCCGTCCCTCTGTTGCGCATTTCCTTTTTGCCAATTAGGTCCAAATATTTCATCAAATGCTTTTTGGTGCCTTTTTATTTTAGTCGAATAAATTTTATAAAATAAGTAAATTTCAATATAAATTATAAAAATTATTTTCAGCATTTCTTAAAAAACAATTTCTCTGAATTATAGGAAATTAAAAAATGAATAGTAGTAATGCAGAAATAATAATATCTGTTGTATTAATATAACTATTGAAATTCGCTGTGGTATATATTGATTGCCGCATTGATTATTTATTATTCTTAAGAATTGTCGTATCAATTGAAATGCGAAAAAATTAAATTATATTAAATTTGAAATTGCTTGTAAAACCGATTATCTTTTAAATTTTTTGGTGTACTAGGATGGGCGAAACTCGATCAAGGACCCGAAACGAACATTGCTAAGCTCTCCACTGTCTTTTAAGCTCGTTTTGAGAAAATTCAAAGGTAGCGGGGTCGACGGAGCCGATAGGCACCGATGCTTGAATTTTTGGTAACTGGATCATTTTTGTGGATTTTGACGATAAATTTTGAGAAAAACTATGTGAACGGCTTACGGACACTTGCGGACGGACATTTGCGGACGGATTGATGACGGACATTTGCGGACGGATTGATGACGGACATTTGCGGACGGATTGATGACGGACATTTGCGGACGGACACTTACGGACGGACATTTGCGGACGGAAAGAATTTTTAAAAGAAAAGAATTAAGAAAAATTTTTTGAATTCAGCGAAGAGTTGGCCTTAGCATTTGGTTTCTTCAAAAATTCTGACTAAGATCTAATTATGACTATTGGTAATTGCTCCTCTGCCCATAAGCGTTAAATTGTAGTTACATCACTGTTGTTGGGGACTTCAGCAAGTCCAATTTAATAATTACATCTGATTTTTTATTTTTTTTAAGTGCGATTTTTTTTTTGTCTATAATTGGGTCGAAACACACATTTTTGTATTAAATTTGAAGAAACCATACTGATGAGGCCCACTCTTCGTTGAATTAAAATTTTTTTTTTTTGTTAATTTTTTCCTTTTAAAAATTATTTTACTCCGCAAATGTCCGTCCGCAAATGTCCGTCCGCAAGTGTCCGTCCGCAAATGTCCGTCCGCAAGTGTCCGTCCGCAAATGTCCGTCCGCAAATGTCCGTCCGCAAATGTCAGTCCGCACGCACTGCGATGTGAACCGGGGGGGGGGGGGGGGTGGGCGAGGTTTGGTGGTGCCGACGATAGGCGCCAGCGTGAAATTTTTTTATTTTTTCGTCTGAATTGTTAATAATTAATTATAGTCATTTTTTTGAATAAATCCTGAACTACCAAAACTCTAATTCTTAGGGGTCTTTTTTTCGAATTTTTGCCTGTTTTACCCGAAACGCCAAACTCGAAACTAGAAACGCAAAAAAACCCGAAATTTTCGACCCTCGTCCGGAGGTGCCGATAGGCACCCACCGTGTGAAATTTTTAAAATTTTTGGCCCATTTGTTAAAAGATTTCTTCAAAAATGGTAAAATTTAGGCCGTGAAAAAATTTCAAAAGGATTGAGTGTCTGGCAGTGCCAACCCTGGTTGCCGCGGGGCGAGAACGGCAACCCTGGTACCAAAGATTAAAATATGAAGAAAAAAATAAAAATGCTGACTTATTATTAATTTTGACTAAAAAAATTGAATAATTTTTTTTTTTCAATTGATTGGATCATAAAAATTTAGGCACCAGGGACGCAGCTGATTTCAGATTTCCGGTGTTTTTGGGGCCGGAATTCCGATTTCCGAAAAAAATTTGGACGTCGGAATTCCGATTTCCGAATTGTCGGAAATAAAAATTTTCTTTTAGAATATGGAAGGATTGACGGTGCTTTTCGGTTTTGCGAGCAGCCTCTTGAAATTTAAAATAAAAGATGCTTCTTGGGATATTTAAGTGCTGCGCACTTATTTGTTAGTGCGCTGTCGCAAAATTTGCATCTGATTTGTATTTGTTATAATTACTAGGAATGTTCGGTAGTACCGATACCGAGTACCGAGTTGGTAAGAGTACCGGGTTTTTTTGCTACCGGTACCGGAACCGAGTACCGGGTTTTTGTTACCGACTACTCGGCACTTTTACACCTCTAATGTTGGGTTTTGGTCAAGAATTGTATTGGTTCCATTATTATTTTCTAAAAATTAAGTATCGAAACAATTACTTGTTTTTCGACATATTGAGAATCCAATTTTTCAAAATTCTAAGTTTATTTAAAATATTTTTTTTAAATCATGGAAAATTGGTTAATTTTCCACGTTTCGTCGACTCAGTCAAAAATCCACGTTTCGTCAACCCCACGTTTCGTCGACTACCCTAAAACCCATAATTTTTCGACTAATTGATTTTGTCAAAATTATTCACTAAAAGAGTCCAAATTTTAGTTGTCCGAACAGGAAGAATTGAGTCTTTCACACCATGCTAATTTTATTATAAAAAAGATTGTTGAGAAAATAAATTTGTCTCTTCTCGGTCCTCATTTCCATTTTGTACGCATAAACAGCCGTTGATGGCGTCAATGTTTGTGTTCACAGTGCAGGTGAACGGACAGGAGGAGCAAGTAAACGGGTGTCCACTTGAAATGCATGGTCAAAAATATGATCCAAATTAACTTAAAAATAAATAAGGGAATAAAACTATGAACATATAACTCACTACTGTCAAATGAACTGCAGTTGCGTGGCTCGGCGTCATTCAAGAAACTATCCGTGCCGATTGAACTGCGATAGCTGAAATCGGGACCCGGGACCCGGGACGAAAGTCGTGGCACTGGTTTCTTGTTGGAGTGCTGCTATTCCAACGTACACTCTTGCGAAGTAGCCGAAAAACGCGGCCATACCATTAGGCGCATAGTTGTCGATGAGCGCAAATCCATGGCGAACATGTTTTTCGGGAATTAGCGCCAGTGCGAGCAGCTTTTTCCGAAACAGCGGTTTGGGAGTTCGAAGAACCAATTGGCAATCGGAGGGAACACGGCACAACGAAAGAAGTACGAATGAGCCGAGTTGGCACAATGAGACGAATTGGCACAATGCATATGGCACAACCAATTGGCGAGGCAGAAATTGGCACATGCGCGGACGAGGCGGAGGCGTTCGAAGCACTTGGCACCCACAAAATGAGCAACGAGGACCAAGCAATTGGCGCGGTCGGGGACGGAACAGCACACAATGGCAACAATGAAGAAGAAAAAAACAACGCCGAAGAACAATGGAAGGAATAGAGAAAGAGACACCGACGTTTTAAATATTAAAACAAAATATCATTAATTAATCTTTTGCCATTTAATTTTTTCCTTGACAAATTTCTTTTTTGCATTTTCGATTTACAACGTAAACTAAATTGTTTATGATTATTTCCGCCATTTTCCCCCGCCTTCTTTCCGCTCTTCTTGTCTTCCCGCTTTGTATTAAGAAATCATTTCTCATAAAATTAACAATTTTTATTGCAACTTTTCTCCGACGGATAATAAATATTTTGCCATTGTGGTTTGTGAATGTTCTTGGGAAAATAACTGTCATAAGAATAAGAAATAAAGAAAAACTTCCTGGGATTTCGACCGTTTTCCTTCTTTCCATTTTTTCTGAGTCAATTTCTAATTGAGTGACAATTTCAGTACTGCTCTATTTTGACAAACGAGAAATTGACGGAGGACCGGAGCGAATTTTATCAGCTGTGAATCGATTTGGGGACTGCAATTGTTTGAACATCGGTTTTGCGCATTGTGGACGTTTGACATCGGAAGAGGAGTGCGAATCGGAAGAGGAGTGCAAAGGACTGACATCAGAAGTGAAGAGGAATTACGATTGGACTCTCTGTTTTGGACAATTGGACTGATTAAGGCGAGTTCGGATTTAAATTTTAAAGTCAATTGAAATTCTGAAATTTTGGCAAAAATTAATTAGCCGTCCAAACAAGCTTTCTGAAAATTGGAAAAGCAATTTGTCACCTACAAAGCTCACCATTCACCTGAAACTGTTCCGCGCAGTCTCTCCTTACAGAGCGTCGTCGCCGTACAGCTGTTTAAGGCCATTTCACACCACTTCCTGTAGAGCGCTTGGCTCATGTAAAAAAGCCATCCAGTCAATTGAAGTACGAGTCGGGGTACCCGTACGACTCGGGGTCGTACTAGTTGGACCCGTACCAGTCGGGTTTTTACCATTTTGCGCTTAGCCACTTTGAATGCACTCAGCGCCTCGAAATACCGAAGTTGTTTCCCGGGAAACAAGGCGTGAGCACACAATGCAAGTTTGGCGAACCCTCGGGTGCGCGAACATGAACACCACATCCGGCTCTCCTTTACGGTGCACTCTGCTGTCGTGAAATAAAGTGGACTCGCCCACCTTTATGAGCAAAAACATCCGGCAGTACAACATTCAAGAGGTCGATTCTGTTTCCATCGCACTAAGAAGTATAGGCTTTTCCCTAGAAAAAGCAATTAAATTGGGGAGAAAAATTGAGAGCACTCACCGCCTAATAAATGCATCAAGGGCATGATCATTGCCCAACGCGACAAAAGTTTCGCCCCTTGTGTCTGCGCGCAGTTCTGCTAAAATTGTTGTTCAATTTTACTTTGAATCGATTTTATTATTTGCTAAATAAAAACAGATACCTACTATAATATAAAATATAAAGAAAGGAAAAACATAACCTAATAATTTGTTTTAAAGTACGTGACTTAATTCAAGACTGATTTTTCACTACACGATAGATGTATAATTGAATTCTGAAATGGTTTTTTGGAAATAAAATTTAGCCTGAGTCAAAAAATGGGTTTTTGGCTGAGTCGACGAAATGTGGAGTCGACCAACGTGGATTTTTGGCTTAGTCGACGAAATGAGAATTTTTGGTTCAGTCGACGAAACGTGGAATCGACCAAATGTGGAGTCGACGAAACGTGGAGTCGTAAATGTGGGGAGGCGAAATGAACAGAAAACAAGTCGAAACAGCTCAAAGATGCTAGAAACACAAATATTTGAACAACAGCGGTAGCGATACTGATGCCGATTCTGTGCCATCTGCTCTTCAGTTGAGCAACAACAGTGAAGGAACTTCGGTTGAAACAAGTGAAGAGATGGAAGAAATTGGAGATAGTCAACTTCCAGGTGGGCAAAACAACAAGAGGAGCCATTTGTTTTTGGCATAAAGGTTGTTAAACGTTAACGACATATCTTTAAAACAAACAATTTAGGCTATCGCTACACACACAATAAAGAAAGTTTTTGGAGGTGAGATAGACGTGACTGTAGGTGACGTAAGTTGCGAAGGAATGTCCGACTGCTTTATTGGAAAGGGACATTCGCATTCGCCAAATCCACAAAAGAACAGGTCTTAAAACGTTGACATCATCGACAATAGTTAGACTTTAGGCAGAAGTTCGGCGCCAGAAACTCAAAGAGCGTGTTGAACTTGAGCCGCGCATTAAACCGACACGACTTCTTGTAGAGACGAGACGTTTAATTGACGATGAGACATTCGTCGCGATGGGGATTGACAACTCAATCGCCTGTATGATGCGTCGAGTGAAGAAAGGAATTTTAGGGAGCGTCGACAGTGCAGATCCGTTGGCGTTCGTCATCCCTGACGAACTGCGAATCAAAAGAGGTGAGGTCATTGTCCTGTACGACAGCCTATTCCGACCAAGTGAGCGTGACGTTGTTCTCATCTTTGGTAGTGAAAAGGTTACAAAAAAGAAAATGCTATTTTTTCATTTGTCGAAATTTCAGAAACTCGCAATCTTGGGAAAAACGGAACATGGTATTTGGACGGGACATTCAAGTGCTCTCCCTCAATGTGGGAGCAGTGTTTCGTTCTTGGCGCTTCTGTGTGCCATCGGATGTGCATGGTGTCTGGGCTCTGTTGCCGGGTAAGAAACGACGATATTACGACGAAGTGCTGAACTTCATACGGGAACGAGTCGCAACAGCGCCCAAAAAAATAAACCAAAAATAAGAGTTCGGTAAATCGGTTTCTTAATAATGTCGGATTTCGAAAAAGCGGAAATAGCATCCGCCACAACAGCCTTCCCCAGTGTCGACTTCTTCCTCAATTTTTCGCGGACGTACTAGGCCTGACTCAGCGCCAACTGACGAACGGGGTGGACGCATTTGTACCTAATGTTCGTCGATCAAACAATACAACTCTGTCGGAATACAGCTACGCCCACCCTTAGCGATTTATCGTCTTACACGGAACACCAAGGCAGAAAATATTAATTTTAATTCGTTACTTTATAAATTCAGAATACTATGCCAGTATATCTGCTCAATGGCATGAAGAAGCAACTCGAGCACCGCTTGTTCATTACGCCCTGAGTTAAGCATCTTCGTCTATAGCACCATCAGGCAAAATAGTACAGTTTTACAGATTTAATATTTTTTTAAGTCCATTCGAGTGATGATGAATTGGCTTCAAAAATTGACGAAAATTTTTCTTCTCATAAAGGTTTGAACTATTACCCGGCATGTCCGACTTCATTTTTGAAGTCAACAAAAGTATAGACAAGCAGGTGGACGCCGCAAGATCCGCCCGCCATTTTGCGCACAAACGGCATAAACGTTACGTCATCCAGGACGCGGTGATTATGCGAATCCTGGCAGAGGCCTCATACGAATACGACGCTGACATTCTCGATTTGCTGGCTCATCTTGGACTCCAGATTGAGGTTACGCCGCGCAATTGAAGAATTTTTTGGAAAATTTTAATGAATTGATTGATTTTGATGATTTTTTTGTATTTGACAAAATTTTCTTTCAAATTGAAAATCATTAAATTTATCTCCCTCTATGACTTCTTTTCCTTTTTTGTTATAATGTTGGTATATAAAATTGGTGACAACGACTTGAACACTGAGACGAAACGACGCCGAGACGAAATGACGCTGAGACGAAATTACGTGCAGCGTTATAATTAATAGGGAGCGAATTTATATGGGCAAAAAAATCCAAAATATGCATTATTATATGGACCAAAAAATCACAAAAGCTGGATAAAATATGGGCCAAAATGATAAAATATGGACATAAATTTTCTCAAATTGAGAGTCAAATTTTTCAAAATTCTTTTTATTTAAATTTTTTTTAAATCATGGAAAATTGGTTAATTTAAGGCAAAGACAAAAAATTATATCTTTAAAATTTAAGTAAAAATGAAGAATTTTTCAAGCAATAAGAAGATTATTATTGGCAAGAAACACAAATTTTACATTTTAATGGTGTATTTTGTTTGAAAAAAATTTTTAAATTGGTTTTTAGTGGTATATTTTCGTTTTTTATTGCATTTTTCTCATAAAATTTTTAAAAATGCAAGCAATAAACAAAAATCTGGAAATCAATACAAATCCGGTTCCTACTAATTAATGTTATGCGACTTTCAGCAAATTATCAGATTATATAGTCCAAAGAGATTAACTCTTCCTGTTGAGCATGCGATGCACTGCTTTTTATATAATTCACTCTTTTGTTTACATATTAGTTCTAATGCAAATCTAATAATTAAACTTTGGTAGATCAATGAGTCGTAAGAAAATTGAAATTTTTCAAAGCCAGAAGCGCAGATATTTGGAGAACAGTGACAGCGACACAGACGTGGATTATGTGCCTCCTGCTCCGCACTTCGGCAATAATGGTGGTGGTATTGGCCGAAACAAGCGATGCAACGGCAGAAGATCGCCCAAAAATCAACTTCGAAATGGGGAAAACGAAGAGAGGAACCACTTGTCTTTGGTTTGGAGATGGTTAGAAATGAAACGATAGAAAAATGAAACAAAATTTAGGCTACCGTTACACCCACTGGCGAAAGAAATTATGGAGGTGTGAAAAGCGCGATTGTCCGGCACGTGCCGCAATTAGTGACAAAAACGACGATGGAATGTCCGGTTATATTGTGAAAAGGGCCATTCTCACCTTCCGGAGCCGCAAAAGCAGGAGGTTTTAACTGTTTTCGCGATGGGGTCTGACAACTCAATCGCCTGTATGATGTGTCGAGTGAACAAAGGAATTTTGGGGAGCGTCGACAATGCAGGTCCGTTGGCTTTCGTCATCCCTGACGAACTGCGCATCAAAACTCGACCAAATGAGCGTGACTTTGTTCTCAGTCTTTGGTAGTGAAAAGGTTACAAAAACGCAAAATGCATATTTTCAATTTTATCGAAATTTCAGACACTCGCAATCTTGAGCAAAAACGGAACATGGCATTTGGACGGTTCCTTTAAGTGCTCTCCCTCGATGTGGGAGCAGTGTTTCGTCGTTGGCGCTTCTGTGTGCCATCCGATGTGCATTGGTGTCTGGGCTCTGTTGCCGGGTAAGAAACGACGATATTACGACGAAGTGCTGAACTTCATACGGGAATGAGTCGCAACAGCGCCAAAAAAAGTAATTCTAACAACAATTACTGTGTAACAATCCCAATTTAGTCATGTCCGATTTTGAAAAAGCGGAATTGCCTCCGCTGCATCAGCGTTCCCCAGTGCTGATCCAAAATGCTGTATGTTCCACTACGGGCAAAATTTGTTCAGGAATTTAAAACGTCTGGGACTCGTCCCGTTGTACGCTCAAAAAATGAACACGCCTAAGCGGTGCGCAACACTTTCAGGTAAAGTTAGCAAAAAATTACTAATTTTCTTCATTTTTTTCAAGGAGCATTTTGGCGCTTCCACTGCTGCCACCCGAACACACCCGAAGGGCACAGTTTTTGATTGTTAGTTTCGCTGACAATGGTTTGGAGGAGTTTTTCTTCTACTTTTCACGCACCTACATCGAACTGACGCAGCGACAACTGACCAACGGAGTGAACGCTTTTGTGCCAACTCCCCGTCACTCAATTAACACAACGCTGTCGGAGCACATTTACGCCCGTCAATTGAGTCTGAAACCCAAGCACCCCTTGTGCGTTACGCCTCGAGTGAAGCATCATCGTCTACTGCACAGCCAGGCACAAAAGTGAAGGAGGAAAAAAGAGCGATTAATAAAAACAAAAAATGGATTTACACATTTGATTCATCTTCTTATGTTCGTTTCATTGTGTTTCGGTTCCATGCCCATAGATTCTCTTCTTTGCTGATGGAGAAAAATGAAGACGCTCTTTTAGGTTTTTAGTAAAGTTTTCTTTCAGCATTTTTTGTTCCAATTGTTTTTTCCATTTTCGAATTGTGTTTGGACTAAGTCCTAACTTTTTCGTTATTTTTTGTATAAATTGGTCCCATTCCTCTTTTGTGTGTCTTCTTTCTTGCTTATATTTTTGTTCTATTTTATCATATTTTCGAATTATTTTCATTTTTGTGGCAGTATCCTTAACACCAGAGTGTCCTTTGGTGAGTCCAAGTTCCTTCATCCAACTTATAATTGACACACGACTAAAGCCAATTTTTCTTGTTATTTCTGCATTAAATTTTTTCCATTCCTCTTGGGAATGTTTTCCTTTTGGTTTAAATTCCTTTTTTTGTTTTAAATATTTTTTTATACTTTTTCTTTTTTGTTCATCAGGTATCTTTTTTTGCTTCATTCCAAGTTCTTTTTTCCATTTGTGTATTTTCGCTCCTTATAACCCCCAATTGTCTCGCTATTTTTGTTTCAATTTTACTATGTTCTTTCCATGAATATTCTCCTCTCTTTTTGTATTCATTTTTCATTTGATAGAATTTCTCAATTATTTTTATTTTTTGTTCATTGTCTCAGTGCAAATTGTTGATCATTACTTGCTTCCATTTCTTCACTTTTTTGTGACGAATTGTCCTCTTCTCCCATTTCTTCACTCTTTTGTGATGAATTGTCCTCTTCTCCCATTTCTTCACCGTCCCAATTTTCATCAAAACTTCGTTAAATTGTTCCTCCATTATTTCTTTTGCTCTTTGAATATTTTGTCCGTCCCTCTGTTGCGCATTTACTTTTCCCCAATTGTATCCAAATATTTCATCAAATGTTTTTTGCTGCTGTTTAATTTTGGTTGAATTAATTTTTGCAAAAAAATTTATAATATAAATAATCCAAATTAATTTGCACATTTTTTCAAAATAATTTCCTTAAGAATTATTGGAAATGACAAAATTTATTAGGTAATGCAAATAATATTATCTGTTTATTTATATAATCAATTAAAATCGATGTATAAAATTACCTCATTTAATTTTTATTTATTCTTTTATAAATTGTCGTATCAATTCAATGAGGCAAAATTAATAAAAAAATGAGAGTGAAAATTCCTATTTATAATAAAGCTCGGATTATATGCACATAATCGTAAAATTAGGGTTGAGCGGTACCGCTACTGGTACTGAAAAAAAGTACAAATGAGTACATAGTATCGGTTTTGACGGTCTGGGTCACCTTGGCGCAGCCACCTTGGCTTAGCCACCTTGGCGCCGACACCTTGGCGCAGACACCTTGGCGCGGCCACCTTGGCGCTTGGCGCAGAGCCATTTTGGCGCGGCCATCTTGGCGCAAAGCCTTTTTAGTGTTTCATGGACCATAACTTTCTTCCTGGTGAATCAATTTCTACAATCTTGGCATCATTCGAAAGCCTTAAGTGTACTGAAGCTTAACCAAACAATTTCGAACATATAAAAAGCCGACAAAAGAAAAACTTGATAAAAAAAAACTTAGTTTTTGTTTTTCTCGATTATCTTTTTTTGACGGAAATTTGTGAAATTTTCAGGTACTAAACTGAATGATACCAAGATTGTAGGAATTGATTCACCAGGAAGAAAGTTATGGTCCATAAAAGTCCAAAAAAGCTTTGCGCCAAGATGGCCGCGCCAAAATGGCTCTGCGCCAAGATGGCTGCGCCAAAATGGCCGCGCCAAGATAGCCGCGCCAAGATAGCCGCGCCAAGGTGTCCGCGCTAAGGTAAGGCTTTTATTAAGCGTTTGTTACCATCCTTTGCCCCTTTTCCATTTATTAAGGAATTTGAATGCCAATTCTCGGTGGTAAGTGATTAGAAAAAAATGAAAAGGCGAAATGATAAATGATGCAAATAAAAATTTTTCATAAAAATTCGAATAATTTTTTTTGTAAAAGGCGTTAAGAAATTAGAAGATATTTTTGGCGGAGGATCACTTTTCTCAGGAGCGCAAATTATTTCAATATCTTTTGATATTGACAAAAGATAATTACAATAAATTGATCAGATAACTCCTTTAGACTCGTCATTCAAACGGCAATTTTGTAAAAAACTTTGTGTTTTCTTTCATCTCTTCGATATAGAAGAAAAAATTTATCAACCCCTAGGGCATTTTCTATTTGAATTTTTTGGATAATAAAAAATTATAAATAATACATATCTTTTTAAGCAACTGTTAGGCACTCATTATATTTTGCATAATGGGATAACAATTTATGAAATTTCAATAATTTAACAAAAAAACATCAATTGGCTCTGGCTAAACGCCTAATCAAATTTTCCTTTCGTCCTTTTGAGCATGATCCGTAACTGTTGACTCTTGCGCTTGACAAAGTCAGCGGATGGCAGTTCCAATTTGAGCGCCTACAAAAGCATATCAAAAATTCCACAAAAAACACAAAGTCTAATGTTGGGGGCCAATATAGTTTATATACAAAAAAATGCTTAATAGGGAATTTTTTTACACTAATCCAGAATATTAAATTTTTTTTAACAAATTGCCGAACAAAGTAAGTCGAACAAACAGCAAAATTTTGCATCTAAGCAAAACTAATCTAAACTTAAAAAAGTGCATAGATTGACGAAAATAAAAAAATTTGTAATTAAATTAATCACGACATTTTTTTATTGATATCTTTGTTCGAATTCAGGACTTGGAACAGAGAGAGAGAGAGAGAGAGTAAATTGAATGAAGCTCGTAGTTACCAATAGGCGCCGACGGGAAAAAAGAGATTTGCCACCCACTAACTTTTCTTTTTTTAATAATAAAGTAGAATTGAGCATAATCGGTTTAACCCCCCCCCCCCAGTTTTCGGTTTTCATTTCAGGGGAGGGGGGACAAAACCGAAAAGCGCAAAACTGTCATTTTGCAAATACTACATTCCCTTTTGAAACAAAAATAATATATATATTCGGACCGGCGTTTGCTGTTGGTTGCGCAAATACCGCATGACAAAGCCTAATTTGTGGATGTGCTTGAAGGGAGGAATGTTTTGGATGTTGCACGGTTTCAAATGGTCATAATGGAGCAGCACCGTCAAATCTTGGCCAAAGAATTGGTAGGGACGAGCGTCCCATGTGACCCCCTTGATTTGCTCAAGCACCGTCTTGGAGTGGCGCACCTTGACGAACAGTCCAACAACAACCCGCTCAAAAATCTCTTGGCCAAGCTGATGCAGTTGGACCAACTGTTTTGGGAACACAAAAATTTGGTTGAACTGCTCAATGTACAACGGGTCGTCATAGTATTGTTTCGGTTGGCCAACAACGGCATCGGATGTTGTGGGTGGTGTTGGCATTTTTCGCTGATGCTGTTGCTGTGGTGCAGCAGAAACCAACGCTTTGCTGGGCAGCCTATGCTTGTTTGTTTTCTGCAACGAAAAAAAAAGGCAAACATATCATGATGGTCACAAGTAGAGGTGTTAGTTTTTTAAAATTTTTTGAAACCGAATTGACCGGGCCGAAACCGGCCGTTTCGGTTAACCGGACCGAAAACCGAGCATTCTGGTTAACCAAACCAAAAACCCAACGTTCCGGTTAAATGAAACCGGGCGAAAAATAAAAAAGTTGATTTAGCATATGATTTAATCAGAGATATGATCTCAAAATTTCAAGTCCTTTCAGATTTTCGGTTCGGGTTTAAACCGGCAATTCAAGTTGTAAAACGTGGCGCGACATTAGCGGTATTCACATTTAAGGGTCCAACATTACATGTAAAAACGAGTCGGGGTAAAAATGAATGGCTGGAAACTGGTGGGTGATGTCCCAAATTTTCCCAAGAGAAATGAGTGCGGAGGAGTGATCAGTGTGAATGACGACGAGAAAGTGTGGGAAGGAATAGAAAGTAGACAGTTAGAGACCGATATTGATTACCTCCCTCCTCTCACCCAATAATGCATAATGGGATAGTACCCAATCAATCTTTTGTTTCTGATCAGCAGTGATCGTTTGCCTAAGCACCCACCGTTTTCAATTGTTTGCTGCTGCCACTGCTATTATTAGCGCCTTGCTGCTGCTGCTGCTTTTCCTCTTTTTTCCGCTTCAATTGTTTCCGTTTCTGATTCCTGGACACTTTCAGTGAATTCTTCAACAATTTGAGGCGCGCATACAGCGCACTTCGACGACCACGATACAGTGAAAACAACGGCAAACTTTCTCCCTTTAAAGGCACCCATTTAAACGGGTGTCGGGCATCGTTTCAGCCCCAAAAACTTTTAACAAGAATAACAAAACTTTTTCTTACTCAACAAGTTTTTGAAAAGTTATTTTTTGACGAAAACTCTTCATAAGGTCTATTAGCTCAACGAAAAGATTGGCAAAGTGCCGGCATGTGTTAAAAAAATAGGGTGCTAGGTCGTTTTATAAAAACCGCCACCTTGGGCGTTTCATTAATTCCGCCATTTTACAGTCTTTTCGACAAACCTTCATAGCTTTGCTCAAACACAACCATATTTCATAATGTTGGTATTGTCCGATAGTTATTGGTTAGCTCTATAAGCTAGCCAAATTTCAAAAATTTCTAAGTTTTTATAACAATAAAAAAGGAATTTCGCTTTTTATGACTAGACCTCTTTTAAATCTCTATCAAACTTTTTGAAATTTGGATGGCTAATAGAGTTAACCAATAGCTATCGGACCATACGAAAAATGTACAATTTGGTTGTGTTTAAGCAAAGTTATGGAGTTTTTGTCGAAGGCGAAATTTATGAAACGACCTAGCACGAAAAATAGTACCCATTTGGCCAGTTTGTCGACCCAATCCCGAAAAGTTTGGTCCGTTATTTCGCAATCCTCCAAATCTGTGATATGATGGTGCGCTGACGGTGTGTGCTTGAACAACAATTTTGCATGATCAACGCGGAGAATTTCGTCAACAATCACCTGGAAAAAGAGGGCGGGAGAGGGAGTTATAGGCCATGAAAACAAGAGGGAATCATTGCATTTTTATTGAAAAAAAAACTTGTTTTTTAGAAAACCTACTTTTCCTGAAAATTATTAAAACCCATACAAAATGCTAATTATTTTTTTTGAATGAGACGAGCCAAAAAATAAATCATATGAGGTTCCCCTCCAGTTAAGCCTTCCCCTAAATAAAAAATAAATAAAAATCTAGATACTATAACTTTTTTTGACATAAATTCTACTGCCATGAAATATCAAAAAAAAAAAAAAAATCAAGGCAAAAATTCCATTTTATCCGAAAGACAAAAAAAACTTTTTTTTTAAATTTTGCATCGTAAGATTAGACTCAAAAAATGGTTTAAAAACGAATAAAAAGTCGGAATTTTTTCCCCATGATTTCTCCCTATTCCCTTCTCTTTCTCCTACAATTTCGCTGTTGTTTTTGTTGCTGCTCCCAGCACCACCATCACTGTTTTTTCACTCGGCACACCACCAAACAGCCGACCAACAATCCGCAATTTGCTCAAAATTTGCCAAACGGTTTTAAAGCGGACAGCAAAAAGCGGACACGCCTCAACATCTCTGTGCTGTGCACCAACATGGTCAACGGTGGTGCATCCCCTTGCTCCTCCTCCTGTCAAAAATGTGCGAAAAAATCAATTCCAGCAGGAAATCTCTGATTTTTAGTACCAGTCTCGAAATGGGAAAAAATCTTGGAGATTTTTAGTTTATACTTATATAACGGGGTGGCGCCCAAATCGGAAATACGATGGCGAAAATTTGTTGCGGAAATCAGATTTAGATCCAAAAAACACCGGAAATCGGAATCTTTTATCCGAAGTGTCGTAAAAAGCTATCAAAATGTCTAAATAATCAATCATGCTTCTCACGCAACGATAATTTTCAAAAAAGTTCCTCAAAAAGGCGTGCCTAGAAATGAAGACCCTTGTGTTGACCTTCCCTTTGTAATTTCTCCTGGTAACGAGTCTCTCTTCGTGACCACAACCACCTCCTCCTCCTACTTACATCATCAGAGTTATGTCCATGCTGTTCATGGTCCGCTTGCTGTTGCTGCTCATCTCATCATCCTTAAGACATGTTTTTGATGACTCAAACATTTAAAAGTTTAATTTTGGGATTTTTTTTTTTTGGAAAATTTCAGCAATTTTTCAAAAATTTTTTGGCAGAAATTTTCTGCAGGAAAACGCCTATAGGAATTTTTCTAAAAAAACAAGTTTTTTTAGCAATTTTTTTCGGCGACGTTTCGGTGGGAACGTTAAGTCCTGCTACCGGGACCAGATTACACATTACAATCATACGTTAAATAGTAGGGGGGGGGGGGGGGGGGGTCGACCCTTCTCAATACGAACGAAGTCCAGGGGGGGGTCGGAGACAAAAAATTTACGAAATGTAAATCAACGACTCTTTTTTTTGCGACGCGTTTTTTCATCAAAAAAAAATTTTATGCAGGCCGGCGGTGCCGATAGGCGCCGCCGGGGAAAATTTTTGAAAAATTGAGTGCAATATGTTTATAGATTTTCACCAAAAATTGCTCTGCTATTTTAAACCAAGCGACGACATTTTTGTTTTTAAAAACGTTTTTTTGCGGCGCATTTTTCTAAAAAAACTTAGGGATTGCGGGGGTCCGGCGGCGTCGTTAAACGCCGCCGGGGAAAATTTTGAAACTTTAGTGTTTATTTTGTTACGGAATTTAACCTAAAAATATTAAATTTCTTTGTCCATTTCGTCTCCGACCTCCTTCCTTCCTCACCTTTTTTCACATTTCCACCCCAACCAATACGAAGTCCCCCCCCCCCTATTTTGGCCCCTCATACGAACGAATTGGGGGGGGGGGGGGGGGGGTCGACCCCCCCCCCCCCGCCCCTAAAAAAGGTATATGATTACAATCGTGTCCAGACATTTGCGCCTTTGCCCAAAACCCTGTTCAAATTTAATTTTAACCAACCCAAAAACATTTAAAGCCTGATAAACTATACCAACCAGCATTTGGTAGTGCTTTGAAAAAAAATTATATTTTGGATTCTTAAAAGTTAAATCTAAACTGAATTTAGGGCATAGACGCAAATGGCTTGGGCGCATATGTACGAGGCGCAAATGTGGGATAACCATTACAATTATGCATGGCTATATAACATTTTCGGTCTAAACCCCCGCAGCTTAAAACAGTGTCACATTCGTCACGCACATCTGCAGTGGACAGCTCCGTCTTCACAGTGGACGAAGCGGTGTCCAACTCCAACACATGCACATCATCATCATCATCGTCGTCCTCATCATTCTCGGCATGCCCGTAATGGTTAACATGGTTCGTTGTTGTTGTTGTTGTTCGTCTACTGCTTGATGTCGTTGTTGTCATCGTTTCTTCCGCTCTTTTCCAACCGTTCCATTTTGACATTTGTCGATGGTGAACATCATGGTGTTGCTGGTGATGATGGTGGGCCAAGGAGTCGGCCAACAATGAGCAAAGCATTTGCACTTTTGCTCAATGAATTCGTCCGATGGCAACGGCACGGACTGAGGAAAAAAACATTTTTTTTTATTGTAATGTATTGATTTGAAAAGCAGAGAAAGACTGCTTTTTTTATGTTCGAACCCAATTGTTGGCAAAAATGGGAAGGGGAAAACAAAAAATTTTTTATTGAAAATTGAAAGATTGATTCATTAAATGGGCCCTTTTTGTCAGTCCAGAAAAAAAGAACAAAATTTTAAGCAAGTCAAGCCAGAGATACCCTTATCACTCGGCCAGCCTCGACAAAATTTGAAAAACAAACCATTTTTTATTAAAAGCCAAAAAAAAAAATTTTGTTTTTTTCCAATAAGGGCTCCGAGACTTATAAAATTTCTATTCGGAGTAGTTTTTTGACCAGCACCAGAAGCCTGTAACAGAGGGGGAGGGGCACGAGGCAAGGGCGGCAATACCCTCCCGTCCCATGTTTTTAGTAAGATAAATTTAGGTCAGTGCTCGCCTCCGAATTCAAAAAAAAATTGATTTTGCCCTCCGAAAAAAAACTGGTTACGGGCTTGTGCCCTACCCCCTTTCATTCCTTGTAGAAAAAAGGAAATTTTAAAATTAGAAAATTTTAGAGAATTCAACCAACAAAACAAGAAAACTTAGACACGAAATATTATTAATTTAATAAAAAGTCGAGTATCCCGACCCGATGGGTCTCGGCCAAAACCCTGATACAAAAACCGCGGAAAAGCTCAGCCAGAGTCACGATCTAAAGCTTTTTTCCCCCTCCCAATTGGTAGGGGCTTATTTAGGAAGGGGGGAGGGTGTCATTTTTCATGAAATACGGCATATTTTTTTAAGTTTTTCACTTGAAGGTCCATGTCGGCCATCCACGGCCCATAATCCACCAGGTCAGGCTTATGATCAGTGAACTGGTCAAAGTCAAAGTAGCCAAGGAGGAAGATGAAAATGCGACGTCGTGGGAAGGCCATTTGGTGCAAATCGACAGGCCCAACAACAGCGCTAATCACTGCAATCTGAAAAAATGGGAAAATTTTTTTGAAAAAAAAGAGTTGTGCGAAAGGAAGACCCAAAGAAACCCCTATAGTAAGGGTGTTGCGACTTTTGCGGCCAAGACCTTTGCGGCCCAGACATTTGTGGCCGGACTTTTGCGGCTATGCCCAAAATTAGTTTCAAATTTATGTTGAATTAATGCCAAAGTCCTTTCTGTTGTCCTTTTTTGTTTCGAATGTTTAGGGGGGACTCGAATTAGGAAGCTTACTCTACCAGTTACTATACTATTATCAAAGGAAATGGTGCCGTCCAAATTTTGGCGCCGGGCGCTTTAAGTTTTTCCAAAGCAATCACAAACTCCAAATGTTTTGCGGCTAAGACATTTGCACCAATGTCCTATAATCGGTTTCAAATTGCATTGCCTTAATTCCAAATGACCTAAAAGGATTAATAATGAAGAAAACAGTATTTTTGGCTCTTTAGGTAATTCATTAGAATGTTTTTAAAATTTACGATTTTTTTTCTTCAAAAATCTCCAAGAACGCAATTCTCGAATAAAATTCGGTTCTTATCCTTTTTGCCACCCCCCTCGAAATAATTTTTTTCTAGGTCTATTTTATGTGCGGTCACGAAAATGATCTCAAATTTGTCATATGATTTCATCTAATCTATTATTTTTTAGTTCTTTCGATCATTCAAAGGCTGGGGTCCCCTCCCATTTTTCAAAAAAAAAAATTTTAAGCCATAAAAAACATGTCTTAAGGGGTTTTCAAGGATATTTTATACCTTTTTTGACCTAAAATCGAATTTTAAAAGATGAATTTTCGACTTTTGGTTCTAATTCGGGTTCGGGCAAAAAGAATGTGATATTCGTGATCAGCGCGTAAAATAAATTTAGAAAAAAATTATTTCGAGGGGGTGGCAAAAAGGATAAGAAATCAAAATTCATGTATCAGCCTCTATTACAGCCTTTTAAGGAATTTGGGATTAATGCAACATAACCTTTGAACCCAATTTTGGACACAGCCGCAAAAATCGGGCCGCCAAAGTCGCAACACCCCCTTTTGTAACTGAATATGTTTTTTTTAATTTTGTAAAAATTTAAACCACCCTAACAAAAGGTTTACAGCTCGGGCCTCAAAAATGATATTTTTTGTTTTATTATTTTGTTTCATCATAGAATATCAAAAAGCTGACCACGTCACTGTGCTGGCCCACCGCATGGCGCCTGACACGGCACAGACAGCCGGACACGGCACGGCTGAACTGCTCCAATTGGTCGGCGTCCTCGGCACCGCCAAATATGGCGTCCAGCCGGCACAAATCCGCGCTGGTCAAAGTAATTGAGGCCAATTTTGTGGCAAAATCACGGTCCTAAAGCATGGAGAAAATTATTGGTTTTTTACAGAATTAGGGGAGGGGGGGGGGGGCATTTTCTAAAATAAAAATATATTTTAATTGGCAAAAAGCACATGAAATAAATTTTTTTTTTTTTTTTTTAGCCCAGAAATCGTTTTTTTGTTTATTGCAAATTGAAGAATTTGTTTATACCAAGAAGCATTCTATTTTTGATAAGGTACTGCGAAAAATTGAAAATTTGGAAGAGTTTTTTTTTTCAAAGATGTGCACTGGGTAGAATGCTCAAAAATGAATTTTTGGACGATTATTGCTCCGTGATTGAAATTTTTAAATGAAAGACCCCGGTTGCGGAAATCATAAACAAACTAAAGTAAAATTTACGTAGTTCCATGGAAGGAATAAAGACAAATAAACTCACCGCTCTAAAAAAATTTACCCCCCCCCCACGAAATTTGTCCGGCTTTGCCCTTTATTTAGAGCAGAGCAAGACCGAGACCCAGGGAATTCCCGTCTTTGGTCGTTTCCAGTCCAAAGCCGTGATCCCGGTCCCGTCCTCCTCAAAATTCCAGGTCCCGAGCTCTACTCGTACTTTTGTCGATTAAAATGACAATTAGTGAATTAAAACGCGCCAATGCCCGTCGTTTTGCGGCACTGTGTTGTCGAACAATTGGATAGTTTTGTGGTGGTGGCACATTGGTGATTTCTTCTAGTTGTTCTGCTTTCATAGACATTCTTTCTGATTGCAAACCCTAAAATTGGGGAAAATTTAAAACTAGGTTTTTTTTTTTTCGAAAAACCCCTATTTTTGGAATCCGAATTTGTATGTTAAGCTATATGATAGCATATATATATAATACCTTATGTTTTAATGATTTTTTTGAGTTGTTTTAACCCTTTAATCATGTCCGTTATAGGAATTCAAAGAAATTAATGCATTTTCATGACCGACAACCCCGAAAACACAGAAAATTTTTCAGTTAAACCAAGAAGGAACAAAATGAAGTCTTAACAAAGAACTCAAAATTTCTTTACTATTCTTTGCCGCTTATAAGTCGTTGGTGATGAGTGCACTGAGGTCGAATTGTAAGCTTCCATTATTTCGCGTTTCATTTTCAAATAATAAGGAAAAAAAAATGCTAAGGTAAAAATAAATATATATATAGCTGTAAAATAAATAAAAATAAAATTGAAAGTTCATTTGTAGAAACTAGGGTTGGTCGGGACCGGGACCGGGGCGGCGGGGTTTTCAGGCCCCAGTCCCGGTCCCGCTTTAAAAAACTGCCAAGTCCCGGTCCCGAAACTTGGGTCCCGGCAGGGACCGGGGCAAACCGGGACCAAATATGCACTGGTAAGAATGGGGGTCTGACTAAGAAATTGTTGAGAATTGGAGAAAAAGAAAATTATGGAGGAAAAAATTCGTTATAAATATGTTTTTATTAATAATCTATCCAATGATAATTCGGTGTGGTGGTAGAAGTATTGCTTTTCCAAATGTTTTGCTTGGGTTCAAATCCCTCTCATGCAGGAAATTTAACATTTTTTAAATTGTTTTTCCAATATCAGTTCGGTCATATTCAAAAATTATGAAAAGAAATGACTCCCCCAACCTGTTATAATTCATAGATTAACAATTTTCTTTATAAATTTCATTTATTTTCGAAAAAATTTTCCGGTGGTATCTAAGCATTGAATGGAGTAGAGATAACATATTTGAGTTTTTTGAAGGCAAATGGGTGGCTTTTCTTAGAGGTGGCAAAACTGGTGGCGAGACATCCTATTTTTGCTTAGGTGGCAAAACGTCCCGATTTCTGCTTAGGTGGCAAAAACGTCCGATTTGGCTTGGTGGCGAAATGTCGGGTGGCAAAACGTCGGGTTGCGAAATGTCCGGGTGGCGAAATGTCCGTACACGGGTGCGGCTTAAATGCATATAGCTCGGCCAATGGGGGACAACATTTCGAAAATTTGTTGTGATTACGTTCAATCACTATCTTTTACTTATTTATAATATAAATACTTATTTTTATGTTAATCTAACTTTATATTCAAGGTATCTTTGGATAGCTCTATGCTTTATCTATTAATATGCAAAATTTCAAAATGGTTAAGTTACAAAAAGTTATGAAGTTTCGCAGTAAAAAAATCCAGTCTTACCAAATTTTTTGTTCTTTTTCGCTCAAACTAGGGAACGGATTTATAAGTTTTTTGCTTATTTTTTCTGCGGCTTTAACTCGACGAGAAATGCACGAAAACACATTTTTTGTCCGAAAATTTTTCGTTTTGACGCACTTATTCGAGCTTAGAAATGCTTATTTGGATGTTGGCCCTTAAAAATGCATATTCTAGATGTTCGCCCTTAAAATAAGTTTTGCCCTTATTTTGGCGTTTCGTGCTTATTTTCGCACTTATTCGCGATTTTTAAATTTTCAAAGGACTATTTTAGGATTTTATGGAAATTTCTTAAGGAAAATACAATAAAAAATGAAAAAAATGCACCCCTAAGAATCGGCCTAAAAAATTTCAAAAAATAAACCCCTAAGAAAGGACTTTTTCAAACCAAAAAAATTTGTCAAAAATAATTTTTTTTATAACAAAAAAATTTATTAAAATATTGAAAAGGATTTGCCCCAAAATTTTTAAATGTATCTTATTTGTAACTATAAAAAAAGCAATTTGAAAAATTATACCCCTAAATTTGGAATTTTTTGATGCTTATTTTCGCACTTATTTCGCGATATTTTCGCACTTATTTAAGGACTTATTTTGGACTTTTTCGCGCTTACAAATCCGTTCCCTACTCATAACTTTTTAATTTGGGCCATTTTTTTAAATTTTGCAAGCCTATAGTACTTTAGAAGAGCTTTCGAATGAGATTAAAAATGTTCAATTAAGTTTCTACTTATTGTAGACCTATCCTAAAATTTGCATCACCAGTTTTTAATCCTTATTCAAAAAAAAAGACATAGAAAAAAGTGAAAATGTGCAATTTTTGCGCATAGTCGTTAGACGTTCACATTTTAACGATGAAAATTCCTAATTAGAATAGCTTAATTTTTTCCAGTTTAATTATTCGAAAAACTTGTATCTCAAAAAAAAAATGAAGGAAAATTTAGGATCCGGTTTTCAAAAATTAGGCGATTCGGTTTCCGAAAACCACGGGCTCGGTTTCCGAAAACTAGGGGGTTCAGTTTTGAAAAACTACCTTTGGGTCGAAACGACTCCGGGGCCGAAACGCCCTGTACCCCGTACGATAGCTCTTGATTGGCTCTATTAATCTTTTAAATTCCAAAAATTTATCATTAAGTTTTAAGAAAAAACATGGCCAAAAATAATTTTATTTGTCACTTTGACAGTCCTACATAGATTTCGTAAAACTTATTCAAATTATTTGAAATTTGAGGGCTAATGAAGCCAATCAAAAGCTATCAGACAATATGAAGATTATTTATTTGGTTGCTTTGAGCAAAGTTATGAAAAAATAGGTTCGGAAAACCAGTAAAAAAATGGCGCATTTACGAAACGACCATAGTGGCGGAATTTACGAAACGACCCTGCACGCTTTTTTCAATGAAAATGTGGCGTTGCCCGGTGCACAAATATTTAAACAATTATTTTGTCGCAAATCGTTCCAGGATTGATACTTTGTCCCATTTGTGTTTGTTTCGTTGAAAATGAAAGCAATGAAAAATCATAGATTGATAAAAATCTTAGATTAGATGTTGTCATACAAAAAATTAAGGTCAGATTCGTGCTCAGCGCCTTTGAAACCCACCAAATACTGTTTTTAAACTGAAATAACAATTTTATATAAAATTAGGGGCACCCATTCTTAAGGACTGCCTAATATTCTATCATTTTCCATCGAAAAATTTGTATAAAACAACCATTTTTGTGATAACTGATCATCCTGATCTGCTTACTTGTCTTGATCAGTATCAAAATATGATAGGAGTAATTTTTGAAATTTTTGGACCCACCAAAATTTCTTATTTGAGAATAAAATTTGAATCTTTACCTTTTGCACTCTTCAAAAAACGGCATAGTTTTAAACATTGTGCATCCTTTTTCAAAAAATCATTACTTAATTGGACAAAAAAACCTTGAACAAAAATGACAATTTTGAGAGATAAATTTCGAGAAACCCTACGCGAGTGGGTGTCAGGGGCCGTACGAAAAGAACGAGGTAAGAGTTAACCTACCCTCAGCTGCGGGTAAGATTTCTACCCGCAGCAGGATAAGCATTAGACCTCATTCATTTTAAAAATATTTAAAATTCATAATTAATTTATAAAAATAATTCCTTTGATAGGCTATATCCCGTTTCGATTCCAGTGGAAAAGGCCCCGTTTCGATTTTGCCCCGTTTCGATTTTAAAGAAAAAAACAACTTATTATTAAAAAAATAGCTGTAAAAAAATTGAAACAATCCTTTATTGCTATTATGTAATTAGGCAGATATTTTTACAAACTGAAATTGTGCAAAATCAAATCGAGAAAATCGAAACGGGGCCTTTTCCACTGTGAATCGAAACGTCCCCAAATCGAAACGGGGTGACCCCCTTTTGATATTTTGTGCTTCAAAGTTTTGCTCTATCAAATAGTATAAATTTCGTTTTTTTTAATATTCATTATGGCCCTTTGAAAAAATGAAAAAATTTTTCACTTTTCTCTCTCCATAATAAGTATTTCAATAATAAAGAATTAAAATTTTTTAAAATATATATGTAAATATAAATAAGACGGAAATAGCGAAAATAATTTTGAATCCTACCCTCACTAAAAGAACAGGGTAACCGGTAACTTAACCCGCAGCTGCGGGTAAGCCCAGCGAGAACCCAGTTTATCGTTTTTTTGGTACGGCCCCCAGTCAGGTAGTGACGACGATAGGCGTCACCAAGAAATTTTGAAAATTTATGACCAATTTGTTAACATCAAAAATGTCAATTTTCTAGAATTTTTGAAATAAAATTGAGGAAATCTTCGGTCAATTTTTCGACGAAACGAAAACGAAAAAACCGAAAATGTTTCACTGTATTTTTTATAAATTATATCCAAAAAAAAAATTATGCGACAAAAAAATAAATCGTATATTTTTTTTATCTACAACAGTTTTTTTTTAACTGTTCAGATTTGAAATGAAACTAAATTTTAATTTTGAAAAAGGAAGGGAAGGCGGTCTCGACAGTCGCCGCCGAGAAAACTTTGAAAACTTGAATGTATTTTAGGTACAAATCTTTCCCAAAAATAACTAATTTTTGAGATAAATTTAAAAAATCAACACGGATAGAGAGGGATGCAGTGGTGCCGATAGGCGCCACTGGAGAAAATTTTGAAAATTATGGCCAATTTGTTAACAGATTTTCCTCAGAAATTGACGGTGCTTATTTCGCTAGCGGAAAATTTTGAAAAATTTAATGAAATTTATACAAAACATACAAAAATTTCGGTAATTTTTTTTTTAAACCTTTGTAGTAATTCTGACAAAATTCATGTTTTTTGTCCAGATTTTGGAAAAACGAAAAGAAGTCGAAATGAAAAAAACTCCAAGGGACGAAAACGAAAAACGAAAACAAGACTCAAAAAGTGCCGAAAAACCCAAAAATACGAAAACAGAATTTAGTGCACCCCTGGCTGGGAGAACGACCACGCCCGGCCAAATTTGTACAATGGGATTCAGGAGTGAGAGAAAACATGGGAAATTTTGAAATTTCCAATCATTTTCCTTAGCAAAGAGAACAGTATCCCAAATATCCTTTACCACAAGAAATGTATCTCAATATGGTTACAAATAAAGGAAACAACAATACTGTCAAAAGATGGCAAATAAATTGCTTCTTGCTTCTTCTTCTTGATCCTTCAGTTTCGCCGCATTTTCTATTTCCCATAAGTACGGGTATCCAACCAATGGACTAAATTGACTTATTTTTTTACCGGTTGATGAGTTACATTAAATGAATTTAGAATTTTGGCTGCAAAAGCATGAAAAACTTATTGGCAAAAACTATTTTTCTCTCATAAATGTTTTAATTTTCTTGGAAATTCTTAATTTTTTGCTTGTTTTTTGATATATTAAGTTTAGAAAAAAATTGAATGGTTGTTTATTTACTTTCGATTTTTTTTTGCTTTTTTCGGTTTCTATGTTTACTACTTAATAGTACGAATCGAGTATCGTAATAAATTTATTTAAAATGAAAAAAAATATATATATATATATATAATAAAAAAAACCCACAAAAAGGCAATTCTACCACTGGCTCTGGAGGCACATGATCACCCGGGCTTGGAGAATATCCTTTTCCAGGCGCATAATCATAGCGAGTAAGGCTACGAGAATCAACATTCAGAGGAGCGCCCGGCGGGGGGCCAACATTCGAAAATAGGCCGTCATTTTGGGCAGAATGTGCCGTATTATAAGATGTCGGAGCAGCGCCCCATGGGGCATAAGTTGGAAATTGGCCGTCACTGTGGCCAAAAGGTCGTCCCGTATGAAAAGTGCCATCATACTGAGCAGTGCCTGAGGGCGGATATGCCGAGGGGTAATTGGACGGATATGCCGAGGGGTGATTGTTGTCAGCTGAATGTTGAGCAGAAATATTGCATTTTTGATCACAGCGATTGAGCAAGACAAAAAACAAACAATTTTTTTTTTGAAAAACAACTTTTTTTTTGGATACAATTAATTTTAACCGGCTTAAATTTGACTGTTTTTTAAGTGGTAAAAAAAATTTTGTCATTTGAATTTTTAATTTCTTTAAATTTCCTCCTAAACATTAAAAGGCATAAAGAAATTATTTTCATATGTTTACTAAATTATTTACCATAATTTTTTTTTTTCAATAAAGATTAAAACAAAATTACCAAAAGGGGAAGGCGGGGTGGGATTTGAAACAAAAGAAAAATTTTATTTCTCTTGTATATAACCAACCTGGTGCAGTTTCATTTCCATCTTTAGGCAATTGCTTTTCTTAAAAGAGGTGGTGACAAATTCATACAGTTACAGTACCATTCTTTCAAAATTTTATTGTTGATAAAATTGAACATAGTGAATTTATTGTGTTAATGAAAAAAAAGTTCTTAATAATAGTACCCGAATTTGCGAAAATGCTTTTTTGCTATTAAAAAATACTTAACCACGGATAAAGACGAGCATAAGGCCCCTGACTACTACTACTCACCTTTTTGTGTTGTTCCTCTGTTCGAGTTGAAAACTAAATATCGTTTATTAATATAATATAATTCTAATAATTTTATTTTGCTTAATTGTTCTATTTTCATGCCTTAAGCAAATTTATACTTCGGCCTTTTTTTCAAAATTGTAATATTTAATTTAATATGGTGCTATGGAATTAATGCCACCAGCAGCTGTCGTTTTATAAATAAATAGACAAATTTCAAAAAATATCCTTGGATTTAAAAAAATAAATTGCAAAATAAATTGCACAAAATTGACTAATTCTAAAAATTTAATGTAATTTGTTGAATTTTGTTGGCAAATAGAACCAATCAAATGCTTTATTTGATTTACCTAGAAAAAAATTATGCCCTCTTATTTTTCTATATATTATTGTCTTTTTAAATGAATCCGAAATGAAAAATATTTAAATAAACAGCAATAAGATTTTCAGATTTTTTTTAAGGATGAAGTCAGAAAAAGGCTTATATGTCTGACGTCGGAAAACTTTATATATTTATATTATTACAATTAATGATCCCTGCTACCGTCACGGCACCAAATAGAGCAGAAATGACCAGCAGCAGGGGAAAATTAATCATTTTCTGCTAGGCGAAATAGAAATGTACAAAAAGATTATGGTACCAATAGTTTCTTCGTAAAACCCCAACTATTGGAACGCTTCCGCTCCGAGTGCCGAAATTCCGAGTGCCGAATAGTGTAAATAATGTCCGAGTGCCGAAAAGGCCGAGTTCCGAATGATTTTGTTAAACAGACACTACTCTATAATTAAGGCTTAGTTTGGGTCTAAACTTTGGCATAAGCTTAAGCTCGACTAGGTCTAGGCTTTTATGTTTTCATTTTTTTAACAAAAGCCATTTTGGCTTTTTATGTTCTATTCGGCACTCGGACCGGTAGCCCTATTGGAATGGTGCTAGGTCAAAACGAAAAAAATAATATCAATGGGGCGCAGTTTGAAAAAAATAATACATCTAATTATGATTCAATAAATTTCATAATAATAAAATAAATAAATAAATAATTATTATGATGATTCTCCAATTAATTTCGTAAATTTTTTTTTTTGCACAAATTGGCATTTCACTGTGAAATGCCCGCATTATTTATGTGGAGTCGGTGTTGTTTCGGCGCCCACAATTTTGCGCCGGGGTCGTTTCGGCGCTCAGGTTTTGGCGCCAATCAAAAATAGATGAAAACAGTTTTTCAAATAAAAAAACAAAAAAACCACCTCTGTATACATTTGCAATTTAAGTTATTCTTACTTTTCTTTTTAGATTTTGTGGTATGGAAAAACACATATAAAAAACAAAAGAAAAAGTTAAGCTACCACACGAAGGGGTGCTGCATCAGGGATGGACGCAATTGCGTTTGCATATTGCGGTTGCGTAAATTTTTTTTTTGGAATTGCGTCCATCCCTCTGGTGCTGATGCAACAACACAATTGGCGATGGGAATTCAAGGACAGAGAGAGAAAGCACGCAGTGCCACAACTGCGGACCAGCATCCGATTTTTTTGAAAAATTAACCCCTACTTGAAAACCTAACCATAATTTTTTTTTCCAATCTTAACCTTAAATTTAAACCTTACCTCTTAGTTTTTTTTTAAAAGAAATGAAAATTCTGAAAAAACAAGGGTTTTCGAAAGTTTTTTTTAAAAAATGGAATTTTCTTCTATTTTTTCGTTTGGCGCCGAAACAAGCCCGGCGCCAAAAATGTGAGCGCTGAAAGGTGGTGTTCCCATTTAGTGACATAATGCACGAATAAATATGGAATGGTTTGAAATTTTAGGAGCAAATATTTCGGAATGTATGGGTCTAAAATGCAGTAAAATTATATTTGAATCAAATCATATAATTAGATGTAATTATTTTTATTGAAACTGATACTACTTTTTCGGTTCGCTCCACTGATACTTTTTTTCGGCTCGTCTCAGCACGTATTGGCATGAAGAAGCATATTTGAAAGCATAAGATTACTTTCTAATAGCATATAAAAAAATGCATTTTATTATTAAAAAGAAATGCGGCATCGCATTATATTATTATATGTGGCAGCGTTATATGCATAATATTGGCAGATTATAATTGTATAATCCAAAAGATGCACTTTATTATTAAAAGAAAGGAAACGTAGCATGCGCATTATATTATTATTATATGGCAGCATTATATGCATTATTTCAAAGGGGAAACTGGACAAATAAAAAAAAAAGTATAATATTCAGATAATTAGGGGGGAGGTTAGAGAAGAGGTAGGGGAATGCTAGGAGGTGCAGGGGAGAGGTAGGCGTTAGTGATGCTTGAGACTGAAAATTTCCCGATTCGAGAGTCGAGACCGAGACCGTGACTTGACCTCGAGACTCGAGACCGAGATTTGGCACCGAGAATGGAGCCGAAATCAAGACCCCAAAAAACCGGAGACAATTCCCAACTCGAGGACCGAGACCAAGACTTTTTTCAAATATTTCTTACGCACTTAAAAATTAAAAAAAAAATTAATAATAGGCTCATATATTTAAGTTTGCATTAATTAAAATAAAGAATAATAATTTATTCGCGTTCAAAAAGATAAAATTTTGGGATATTAGAATTTGGAGGAATTCTTTCCTTGTTTTTAGTCGGGTCTCAGATGAAAATGTTCAAAAACCTCATTTTGGGTTAAAAAGCTTCATTGTAAGAATTGCCTAATTTTTGCCTGAATTTCCTGAATCCGAGGTCTTTTTTTTAGGAATAACAGATGAAAAGACAAAAAAAGAATTAAAAATTCAAATGTTATTGCCAGAAAAAAGTAACTGAAAATTCAAAAATGACTAAAGAGAGACCTGAAGAAAAGCTCTAATTTCGTTATTTTGCGCATATATAAAAGAAAAGACATCGACTTTTTTTTTTGATTGTGGAGGAAAATTTGCACTTTGGAAGCGATATGCCCTCTATAGGCAAATGTCCAATTTCATGTCTTGCCAAAATGCGGGCTTTTTACTGAATAGGCAAAACATCAAATTGACGAGAAGATTTCATTGGGAAATGTGTACAATGGGCAAGGTGGGCGCGCAAGTTGAATGGCCAAATAAGGGCCAAAGCCATCAAGAAATCAGACAATGAAACAAATATAAACACGCTGCATTTGAAGCAGGGTTGCCGCGGGTCGAGAAAAAACTCGGGTCGGGTTTCGGGTCGGGTCGACCAAAAAAAGTTCGGGTCGGGTTTCGGGTTTCGGGTCGGCAAAAATACCGGGTTTCGGGTATCGGGTTTCGGGTCAAAAATTTAATTCAAATAAATAAACGAAATTTTTTTTTTCTTAATTTGTAACATCATATGTAAATAGGCAAATTGTGGTGCAAAAATAGCAATTTTACAAAATTTTTTGCCGATAATAGGTTACCTAAATCATTCAGAGTTATTCCAGCCGTGTAAAACATACGTTCAGAATATTACTTCATTTATCGGCTTTCTAATAAAAAAATGTCAAAAAGACGTTATTTTTTATACAATTTTTTATCTATAAATTTTATCTAATTTTCTCAAAAAGTTCTCCGGCAGCGCCTATTGGCACCGCCGGACAGCAGTTGCTTTTGATTTTAGCTTTTTTGTTTTTTTTTGAGATAAACTTAAAGAACCCCCTAAACAAGTGTGTCCGGTGGCGCACGGCGACGGTAGAATCTGATGGTTTAACACGGGGGTCGGGTCGTTTCCGTCCCCACGTTTCGGCCCCAGCAACATTTAAAGTATCATAACTTTTTTCATTGCCAAACCAAATGCAACAAATTTATTATCATTCGAAAGCTCTTCATGAGCTCTATTAGACTTCTAAAAGTCTTAAGAATAGTCGATTTACAGAAAATGTATGAACCAAAAAATACAAAAATTCTGACTTTTTTGTGTTCTTCAAGTTGTAACTATTTTAAGAGTTGGTCAATCGCTTAGCAATAGCTTATTCTACCTTCTAAACACTTAAAGCTTAGAATGATACCAAATTTGTGAAATTTGGTTGACTTGAAAAAAGTTACAAAGTCCTAAAACGAGTCTGGGCCGAAAACGTGGGGGCCGAAACGTGCCTGGCCGTTAACACGGGGCTAGGTCATTTCTTAAAACCGCCACTATGGGCGTTTTTAAATCCGCCATTTTTACTGAATTTTCGACTAAATCACGCCATAACTTTTCTCAGAAGCAACTAAATAAAAAATCTTAGTATTGTAAGATAGCCCTTGAATTGCCCTATTAGCCTGCTAAATTCCAAAACATTTCATTAAGTTTTAAAAAAACTTGGAGTTAAAAAACTGGAAAAAATTTCCATAACTCTTGAAAACTTGATGAAATTTTTTCAAATTTGTATATGTGATAAAGCCAACCAAGAGCTATCGTACAATACTAATATTGTTTAATTTGGTTGCTTCTAAGAAAAGTTATGACTTGATTTAGTCGAAAAATTCAGTAAAAATGGCGGATTTAAGAAAACGTCCCAGCACGGTTTAACACACAGCCAAGTGGTGGAGCCCAGTTCTGAACTTCTTGTTTCGGTGCCTGTTCTTGTGCGTATTCAAAAAATGTGTCAACTGTTGCATTATCAAACATCTTTCAAAATTCCCTTAATTTTTTGGTTAGATCGGTGTTATGTATTACTATACTTTTCATATTTTTCGGTGGTGGCATTAGGCCAGTTCCCAACAGATCCACACTGCTCTAGCGAGGTTATATATTCTTTCAAAGTTTTGATTTTGTACACGCCGGGGACTGTTTTTTTTTTTACAATGTGCGAACTATATTATAAGACTATTGGATATTAGTGTGGCAAATGCTATTTTTCGGTAACGGTAAATATTGGTAATTACCGATTACCGATTTTTACCGATTTTTCCCCAAATCGGTCGGTAAATTTACCGATTTTTACCGACCCGAAAAAACCGGTAAAAATATGTAAATTTTAAAAAGCATAGTTTTATTTAAAAATACTATTTTCAAGAGAAAAAAAAAATTGAGCATTTAATTGACAAGATAAAATACTAGCTGTATATTTAACTGCGTTCCTCGGGAGTGAGTTATTGGGTGGAGAGATTTTTTAACTTATCTTACTACAATTTATCGATTTTTTAAGTATCATTAAAGAATTTTTATCAATGTAAAAAGAGTCAGGCGGTGCCGATAAGCGCCGTCGGGTGAAAATTTAAAAATTCAAAATGAATTTTAAGGAAAATTGTGAAAAAGTGTCGTTTTAACAATGTGCTCTTTTTTTAATGCATCAATGAAAAACACCGAAATATCAAAAAATATATTGCAGAACGAGAAAAACATTTAAAAAATGCAAGAAAATATGCATTTTTTGAGAAAAATTTCCGAAACATAAAGCCAAAATAGCAAAATTTTCTTTTTCTCTTAAATTGTAAAATTACTAAAAAACGAATAAGATTTCAAAAAATAGCCCCGACCCTTTTGGAAGAGGATTGTCGGGGATTGGTTCGAGGATGAGGCCAAAAAATGTCGGAGATCGGGTCGGGGATACGTCGGGGTCGAGGCTTAATCTTATTTTCATGTCATACCTAAATAGAATTCAGTAGTAACAAGTTTTGTTTTTAACTTGAAAAGGTTTCTTAGGGTGAATAAGTGGAGAACATGAATTTTATTTGGCGAATTTTAAAAATATATATTTTAAAAGAAACGATCTTTGCGAGTTTTATTCTTCTTTTCATAGGTTTTCATCTGATGCTGTTGTAGAAAATGGGCTTTTGGCAATTGTTTTTTCCATTTACGAATTGTGTCTGGACTAGCCCTTAATTGTTTTGTTATCTTTAGCATAAATTGTTTCCATTCCTCTTTTGTGTGCATTCTTTCTTGCTTATATTTTTGTTCAATTTCATCATATTTTCTGATGATTTTCATTTTTGTGCTTGGATCCTTAATTTTAAAGCGCATAAGTCCAAATTCTTTCATCCATTTCTTAATTGACGAATGACTAAAACCAATTTTTATTTTTGTTTCAGCATTAAATTGGTCCCATTCCTTGAGGGAATGTTTTCCTTTTGACATAAATTCTTTTTTTGTTTTTAAATATTTTGTATAAATTTTCTTTTTTGTTCTTCAGATATTTTTGCTTTATTCATTCCAAATTGTCTTTTCCATTTGAATATTTTGTTCCGACCAACCCCCAATTGCTTCGCTATTTTGGTTTCAATTTTACTCCGTTCTTTCGTTGAATATTCTCCTCTTTCTTTGTATTCATCTTTCATTTGGTGGAATTGCTCAATTATTTGTCTTTTTGTTCATTTGTCTCAATGCCAAATTGTTGAAAATTTCTTTCTCCCTTTTCTTCACTTTTTTGTGATGAATTGTCCTCTTCTCCCATTTCTTCACCGTTCCCAATTTTCATCAAAAACTTCGTTAAATTGTCTTTCCATTATTTGCTTTTGCCCTTTGAATATTTTGTCCGTCCCTCTGTTGCGCATTTCTTTTTGCCAATTGTCTCCAAATATTTCACCAAATGTTTTTTGCTGATGTTTAATTTTGGTCGAATAAATTTTGTCAATTAAATTAATTTGAATAGAAAATACAAAATGAAATTCCACATTCTTTAAGAAAGATATCTCATAAAATTATTGGTAACTTTAATATAATGCGGAAATAGGAAATAAATGTTTTTTTAATATAAACATATTTTGCATTGATTTTCTCCCTTTAAAATTGGCGTGGCAAATGAATGACGTTAAAAATAAGGAAATTATAAATTGTTAAAACAAAAAACATATTCTATTATTTCTTTTAAGAATTTATGATGAAAATTAAATATTTGGGGGTTCATATAAAAAAGATAATTAAGAATTGCTTATTTATTTGTTAACATTAATCGGAATTGTTAATTACGATTAAGTAGCGCATTTATATGGATAAAAAGTAACCAAATATGGATAAAATATGGACAAAAAAACTGAAAATCACATTAATAAAAGTTCTAAAAAAATTAACAATATTAAAAAAAATATTAGAACTTTATCATAATAAGCCAAATACACTGATAGACTGAAAGTATATAATAAAATTGGGAAAAAGTAAACCAATTATTTTGTATTATCGCGCGTATCCAGTACCACATAGTCCGCCACTACCGTATCAACCGTACATTACCACCGCCACCGTATGCGCCACCGCCGTACCCACCACCACCGTACATTCCATCGCCACCGTACATTCCGCCGCCACCGTACATCCACCGCCACCGTAACATTCCACCACCACCGTACATACTCCCGGACCCATCATACCTGTACAATAATGGGATAGGCTTAAGGGAAGGCATACAATTTGAACTAAGTGGATGTTTGTCATAATTAATAAATCTCCAAGAAAATTGTTTAACCGCCAAATGGAAATTAGCGATGCTTCGTTAAAAAGGTCATAAAAGTAAGCGAAAACTACCGTACCTGGATTTACGAAACGACCTATCATTCCTGGTGGACAACCTCCTTTAATCGCGCAGATAGTCGGTGCAAGGTTAGGCAAAATACCTGGCACTAGTTTGCCAATAAATCCGGCACCTAAATTGAGTAAAAATTGGTACAAATCTGTAATATAATATGATAATACGCAATAAATTAAATATAAATGAATTTGATTTGCTATTTATTTCATTTGTAACCATAGTGATAAGGTATGATTTTTTTTCTGTCCGCCTTCTCTATAAAAAGGACTTCCTCCCCACCCCCCCTTAAAGTACGTCAGCATGACATAAAATTTTATCATTTGCGACGTTTTCAAAATGAAAATGCTCTTGATACTGTAGAAACCGTGTCATTCAATGGGTGTTTAAATAAAAAGAATTAAAAAAGTAACCAGGTATTTGATACGATCTATAACTTCTTCTTCCTCTTCGATCATTCCATTTTGATCAATTGGCCAGGATTTTGTTGATCAAGGTAAGCCTTCCATGTGCTCAAAGCGTCAGCACTGCCCCTAAAATTAATGGCATTTATAAGAAATTCCAAGAACTTTAATAAGTTCCCCGGCTTTTTGATGGTTTTATATAACGCCCTTTTTGATGGTTTTATATAACGACATAGCACCGTTTCCTCCTCAGCGCTTCCGCTCCGAGTGCCGAAATTCCGAGTGCCGATAGTGTAAATAATGTCCGAGTGCCGAAAAGGCCGAGTTCCGAATGATTTTGTTAAACAGACACTACTCTATAATTAAGGCTTAGTTTAGGTCTAAACATTGGCATAAGCTTTAGCTCGACTAGGTCTAGGCTTTTATGTTTTCATTTTTTAACAAAAGCCATTTTGGCTTTTTTTTGTGCCATTCGAAACTCGGAATTTTTTTTTGTTCTATTCGGCACTCGGACCGGTAGCCCTCCTCAATGTTATTGTGCTTGTCACAAATGCGGGGATCATGGGAATTGGCCTATTATCGAAACTGATAACCGAATTCTCTCATTTTTTCGGTTTGGTTTCAAAACGCCTGGTTTTTGGAAATTTTTTGGAACCGAAACCGAACCGGACCGTTTCAGTTAACCGAACCGAAACCGAATTTTCTCGGTTTTACGGTTCGGTTTCAAACCGCCAACCCTACTGATCAATAGCACTGAGGAGGAAATTCCGCCCAGTTTGTTGCTGGTCTTTTTGTGCAAGACGTTATAATTCCTTGTTTTTTATTGTCGACCAACAAGGTGTTACATTCGACAGGCTTCATTAGGCTTAAAAGTTGAAAATCAAAGTTAACTAAATTATAAAGATAGACTGTAAGTGTTAAAACACATAATTAATTGTCTAACAAATTTCTGGCCCACTTATTTTGGGCAACGTTATGCCGCCTCTGGCGAAAAGCCACGAAAAATCAGATTCACGAAAAAGTCAAACAAAAATCTGCCATAAAATTTTTAAGTTTCCAGTTTCCATCCCTGTTTTCCAACGGTATCCAAATCCGTTGCTCGGTTAGATCACCCAGTTTAACCGGGGAACTTATTAAATTTCTTGGAATTTCTTATAAATGCGAACATAAATTTTAGGGCAGTGCGGACGCTTCGCGCACATGGAAGGCTTATTTTGATCAACAAGATCCTGGCCAATTTGATCAAAATGGAATGATCGAAGAGGAAGAAGAAGTTCCTGATCAGGAGTTGAGCGTTTTTTGTACCGTTTATTGACCCTGTAACATTATTGCCTTTTATCACCATTCAAAAAATGATGGAAATTTTGTCCAATTAAGTCAATAATTGAGATGAAACGTAAAACTGTTAAACATATGATGAATACTTTAAATTTTTGAATAAATATGCAAAAAAAATTTCAGCTATCAAGCAATAAAGTTTGGAGCAATTTTTCAAAAAACTATGAAAAAAATAAATAAAAAATAAAAAAATGAAAAAAACCAATTGTTTTTTAGAAATATAAAAAATAAAATTGCCTAACATTTTTTTATGCTAAAATTTTTGAAGTGTTTTTATTTTTTATTTTTTTGATGGAGTAAATAAATTTCAAATTTTCCTTTTCTCTCTCAATTTCTTTACTCATTTGTTATCATGAAGAAAATCTAAACTTTTTAAATTTCGACAAGATTAGATAACATATAAAAAATAAATATGATTTGTAAATTTAAAATACAAAAAATTTTACTAATTTAAATTTATTAAAATTTAGGCATTGACCAAATGCCCTCGTCTTTCAACAGCATCGTACAACTTTTCTTCTATGGCGCCGTTTTCGGAGCCCCAAAAATGGCCTATCCCCGACAAAAGCAATGCCCGAGCTTCGCCTACTTTCCTAAGGCCAACGAGCAGAATTTTTATTAGGCATATACTCTCACAATAAATAAAAGGAAGCATGCAAAAGAAATGGGAAATGTAAGAGAAAAAATAACATGCAATTTTTGGGGTTTTGTTTTGTGTCTAAATGAAGTTATGCGTGTTTTGTATATTGAATTTTTATTTTCAAGTCAAATTCAAAAAAGTTACATTATTCAATTTTAGTGTTGCAATTAGTTGGGTAAAAACAAATTTACGGGAACGGGAATACAAAAAAAGCGGGGCGGGATTCCCATGTTTTCCCGCGGGAATCCCGTTTCCGCCTACTCTAGTTGAAATATAATCCCAACCTTAATAATTTTATGATAAAAAAAACTAACAAATAAATTCGATTTTATAAATTTGGTTCTTTTTCTTATGTTCTTCTCTGCGTGCTTCGGTTCCATGCCCATAGATTCTCATCTGCTCGGGATGATAAATGTTGTTCAAATATTAGGGGGTTGGTTCATTTTTCTTTCTCAATTTTTTGTCCAAATTGTTTTTTCCATCTACGAATTGTGATTGGATTAGCTCCTAATTGTTTCGTCATTTTTTGTTCAAATTTATCCCATTCCTCTCTTGTGTGTCTTCTTTCTTGCATATATTTTCGTTGTCTTTCATCAAAAATTTGGATGATTTTCATTTTTGTGACCGTATCCTTAATTCTACCGTGCAAGAGTCCAAATTCCTTCATCCATCTAGTAATTGCTGAATGACTATACCCAATTTTTATTTTTATTTCAGCATTAAATTTGCGCCATTCCTCTTCTGAATGTTTTCCTTTTGAAAAAAATTCCTTTTTTAATTTTAAATATTTTTGTATAAATTTTCTTTTTTGTTCTTTAGGTAAATTTCTTTTCTTCATTTCAAGTTCTTTTTTCCATTTGTATATTTTGTTCCGTCCAATCCCCAATTGTCTCGCTATTTTTAATTCAATTTTATTCCATTCTTTTTGTGGTATTTTCCTCTTTCTCTGTTTTCTTTTTTCATTTGGTGAAATTTTCAATTATTTTTCTTTCTTGTTCATTTGTCTTATTGCCAAAATGCTGACCATCCCTTTCTCCCATTTCTTCACTCTTTTGTGATGAATTGTCCTCTTCTCCCATTTCTTCACCGTCCCAATTTTCATCAAAAACTTCGTTAAATTGTCTCTCCATTATTTCTTTTGCTCTTTGAATATTTTGTCCTTCCCTGTTGCGCATTTCTTTTTGCCAATTGTCTCCAAATATTTCATCAAATGTTTTTTGCTGCTGTTTTATTTTTGTCAAATAAACTTTTTGAAATAAATTAGTTCCAATATAAAATATAAAAATTAATTTCCACATTTAAAACAATTTCTCTTAATGTTATTTGAAATGATAAAATTAATATATAATGCAAAAATTATATTTTTTATGAATGTAATAAAATTTCTACATTGCATCATTGATTTTATTTATAATTTTATTAAGAACTATCGTAGTGATTGAATGACGTAAAAATTTGTTAAATAATATAATTAAAATTTATTTCCAAGTTGATTTTATTATTTTTTTTTTGGAAAAAAATAATCTAAATTCCTGTTCTTTCTGCTGTATCGCTACCGTGTTAGGTCGTTTCTTAAATCCGCCAAAATTTCCGGACAATATTCGGCATAACTCTCATTTCAGAAGCAACCATATAAAGCATTCTTGGTATCATAAAATAGCTCTTCATTGGCTCTATCAGCAAGACAAATTTCAAAAAATAATCTTCAATTTTTCAAGAGTGATGATAATTTTCAAATTCTTGGCCACACCTTATTTAAACTTAATGAGATTTTTTACCAATTAGCAAGCTAATCGAGTCAATCGTCGTACGATACCAAGATTGTTTTATTTGGTTGCTTCTAAGAAAAGATATGACGATTTTGGACGAAAAACCTCTAAATGGCGGAATTTAAGAAACGACCTTGCCACTATCGATTTTAATATTAACTAAGGATTGCCATTTATAACATTTATTATTTTGGAAAACCAATTAAATATGGCCAATCAAGCAAATAATCATTTTCCCCGCCCCCATAAATAAACAAAAAGTTTTCGAAGGCCAGCAACCTCACCGCCAATGTGCTACTCGCGCAAGGTAACAAAAAAGGGTTCATAAGCAACAACAACGCCATATTTAGTGTCAAATCAATCACCAGAGATGCGCGAATGCAAGTTCTGGCTGTAAAAAAATAAAGTTTAATCCGGTCTTAAATTATTTTGAAAATAGTGATTCTAAATATTTTGAAAAAAATGAAAACAAATTTACTTGAAAATAAGATAAATCACTGATTATTCAACGTAATTAGGTCAGAAAAAAACAACTAAATTTACTCTAAAAATAAATTTGAATAAGTTGATGGTGGAATTTGCAGCACCAACTTCTTGTAATAGTAAAGCAAAGTGACCGTTTCGGAAGTCCAAAAAGTGGCGCCAAAAAAAAGTGGCAAAATAATGGCAACAATTTTAAAAATTGTGGCATGTTTTTTTTTGTCTTAAGTTGCTCAAAAAGCACAAAATTTTATCAAATATTGTATTTTTCTCTCCTTTTTACAAGTTCAAGCAAATCGGAGTTGGAAAGGAACAACTTATAAGCACGGCAACAAGCAAAATTGAAATTGCATTTTTGACCTATTTTTGCCACTGGGCCAAATTTGGTTATATTTGTTAACAGAATAAGCGCCAAAAATCGTTAATTTTTGAGCATTTGGGAGACTATTTCTGAATAAAAAAAATCCATTTTTTAGTTAGAAAATAGTAAAAATCAAGAATAGAACATAAAATTCATATAGGAAATTAACATAAATTTTTTTAGATTATTGCATTATCTCTAAATGAAGTTTGCATGTTTCGCATATTTAACCTTCAAAGTTTGCAAAAAAAATTTTTTTTATTTAAAATGATAAAAAAAACAAAAAAAAAAACTAACAAATAAAATGGGTTTATAAATTTTGTTCTTTTTCTTATGTTCGTTTCTTTGTGCTTCGATTCCATGCCCATAGATTCTCTTCTGATGGTGGAGAAAAATTAGGGCGCTCTTTTTGATTTTTGTTCTTTTGTCCAAATGTTTTTTTCCATTTTCGAATTGTCTTTGGGTTAGCTCCTAATTGTTTCGTTATTTTTCGTTTAAATTGGTTCCATTCCTCTGCTGTGTGCTTTCTTTCTTGCCTATATTTTTGTTCAATTTCATCAAATTTTAGGATGGTATTTAATTGTGTGACCATATCCTTAATTCTATAGCGCAAGAACCCGAATTCTGTCATCCATTTTAAAATTGATCTATTATTAACTCCATTTGTTTTTTTGGCATTAAATTGGCGCCATTCCTTTTTGAATGTTTTCCTTTTGACATAAATTCCATTTTTATTTTAAATATTTTTGTATAAATTTTCTTTTCTGTTCTTCAGTTATTCTTGTTCTCTTCATTCCAAATTCCCCTTTCCATTTGTATATTTTGTCACGACTAATCCCCAATTCTCTCAATATTTTTGCTTCTATTTTATTACGTTCTTTTTCGGAATATTCTCCTCTTTCTTTATATTCATTTTTCATTTGGTGAAATTTTCAATTATTTGTATTTTTTGTTCATTTGTCTCATTGCCCAATTGTTCAAAAAATTTCAATATAAATAATAAAGATTAATTTTCACATTCTTTAAAAATAATTTCTTTTTAAAATTAGTGAAAATTGCAAATAATGTGGAAAAAGAAAAAATATCTGTTTTATTAATAAGAAAGAATCCGCATTGATTTTCTCCAATAAAAACTGACATGGCAAATGAATGACGTAAAAAAAATAAGGAAAAATTTATGAAATTGATTTACAACTTTCAATGTTTTATTTGTTTCTATTCTAATTAAATGTTACTATCGAAAGAAATTAAACATTTTTAATATTCCGTTTAAAAAACCTTTCAGGAAACCAAGTCTTATTGAGAAAATGACATTTTAATAGAAAAATACAAAGTGCATTATATATTTCCATGGGTTTTTTTAATGTTAAAGTGAGCCTGGGAGCGCTTAAATGAACCCGAATAGGCAAAGAAGATTTTTTCCTAATTTAGATTTGAAGGGGTGAATTTTTAGAGAACTTTCCATTCTTAGGGTTATACTTTTTAAAAAATTTTATTTTTTTATGGATTAATTGCATTGATTTATATTGCCTCAACGATTTTATTATTAGTAATTAGAACTTCTTTTCAAAATAAGCTTATCAATTGAATGACGCAAAACAAAATATATTTGGTAAAAGAATGTTTTTTATTTACCATTTTCCCTTTTTAATAACATTATTAAAATAATATATTTGCCTTTTATGAAAATTTTTCTTTAAATTTTTGCTAAAGAAAATTTTACAAAAAAAAAAAACGCCAAATACCAACCATTTCTCTGCCGTTTGTAAATTTCTTAAGTGCTGAAAAGCCACCAAGGAAATCAGTTTGTTTTCGGGGCTTCCGCGCCCTGATCTCACCGGATTAGTTTGTATGCCAACGGACGGTAGCCCGGGTACAAGTGGCTACCGGGCGACCCCGGCAGATCTTCCTCTAAAGGAGAAAATCCGGGCATTGCAGTCGGAAATTCAGAAGAGCCGAAGAAATCCCGCTGACACTTCAAGCGCTACGATTTCACCGCCGGGACTTTGTCGTCAGGCGAAAAACTGATCCATCCATTAATTTGTTTAAAATATATTTTTTGTGACGACCAAGCACCAAAAGACTCATCCTCCTTAGGGCGAGCCGAGGAAAAGGAGAAGAATCATCTTCTCTTACTTTTCCATCTGCTAAAAGACTTTTTGCCCTCCTGTCGGGTAAGGCCAGCTTTCCCTTCTGCCCGAAAGCACAATATATTTTGTCCTTTTGCCGCTAAATCCAAATATATTTAAGACATTCATTCCGATACAGTCAAGCAACGCCTTGGAAAAATAAATGCTAAAAATAAAATTCAGAACGAAAAATAATAAACAAATTTCAAATAGATATAAATGAAAATAGGGCTATAAATGCTTGCTCTTTTCAGTTCACGAGCCTTCGCCAAAAACAAACCCGAAAGCGGGAGAATCGGTTTTATTACTGCTTATTTCGCCATTTTCGTCCCCTATAATTTTGAGGAATTCCTTAAGATAAACGCTATAAAAATGAAAAAAACCCCTTAGAATAGACTTTACATATTAAAAAAAGAATAGTCCAAAGAATGGAAATTTCTCATTTTTAAGCTTAAAAACCAAAATTTAGATTCAACAGGCGAAGGGAGCCAGGAATCATCAAGTTTCAACGTGTCGTTGGGAAGATAGGCGGACTTCAATTCTGTCCGCCCAAGGATTTATTTTTTCCCATTCGGTTTTCTTCGGTTTAGAGTTTTCAAGCCGAGCAAAAGCTGTGGGGTAAATAAAAAGGTGATGCGACATTTGCGCCGCGACATTTGCGCCGCCCTGCCAAATGGACATTTGCGTCGCAGACACTTGCGCCACGTTATTTGCGCCGCAGACATTTGCGCCGCATTTTTTGTGAGGCAGACACTTGCGCCGCCCTGCCAAATGGACATTTGCGTCGCAGACACTTGCGCCGCCCAAGAATTTTTTTTCCTTTTTAACAAATTATTATTAAATTTACGCGTCCAATCACAGTTTACGCGTTCAATCAAAATAAACCACTTGAAAAAATGAACCCAACCCCCAGATTTTTAAAAACTTAACCCCTTAATTTTTAAGAGAATTTTAAAAATCAAGGTTGGTTATCAAAACTAGGGGGTTGGATTTAAAAATAACTAGGGGGTTAGATTTAAAAATAACTAGGGGGTTAGATTTAAAAATAACTAGGGGGTTAGATTTAAAAAACCCCTCCTTTAAAACCGTTTATTTAATTGGAAGCGTAAACTGTGATTGGACCCGTAAATTTAATAATTTGTTGAAAAAAATACAATTTTCTTGGGCGGCGCAAATGTCGATTTTACTGGGCGGCGCAAGTGTCTGCGGCGCAAATGTCGTTTTGGCCGGGCGGCGCAAGTGTCTGCCTCACAAAAGATGCGGCGCAAAAGTCCGCGGCGCAAATGTCGGCTAACCAATAAAAACGGTGCTAGGTCGTTTTTTATGGCTACAATTTTCTTAAATTTCTATGGAACTTTTTGAAACTTGGTAGACGAATAGATTTAACAAATAATTATCGGATAATATCGAGAATGTGCATTTTGGTTGAGCTTAAGCAAAGTTATAAAGAGTTTTCGTCGAAAAATCTGTAAAATGGCAGAATTTAGGAAACGCCCATGGTGGCGGTTTTTAGAGTGGGACAATAAAAAGGAGTTGGGTCAAAAAGGAGTTGGGGTTTTACCGAAAATAGGTTCCTACATTTTGAGAATATGTTCTTATTTGTCTAGTGCTGGCGTGTTTCGTATAACGACCATTTTTACTGAATTTTCGACTCATTAATTTTTCAAAAGTTAAATTTTTTACACTTTTTTGCCCAATTTATTTAGCTTAATGTTTTTAAATTGAGTTGGCTAGTAGCATGTATGAAAATGTGCCTCTAAACTACTAGTTAAAAAGAAGTGTTTAATAAAATAAAATAAAATTCTATTAAAAAAATTTTTGTTTGACAAGACTTTAGAGTTTCCCAGACAAAACTCGTTAAGTCGATAAACTAATATTTTAGAGTTTAATTAGACAAACAATTGTTTGAAAAAATAATTGATGCTAATAAACCATTGAATATTTTATTTATATAAAATGCAATTAAAAATAAATCCTATTTCAGATTAAATTACATTAAAAAAAAAATTAAGGCAAGCCGGGTGGTGACCGGATCCGGGATGAGGTAGAGTATCCTGGGTGAGAGAGAGCCCATATGAGGCTCAGGCCAGATCTACTATCAATGGATTTTGTAGTCATCGACCCAGTTAGCCTGTGTGTATTTAGCTTTAGAGTATCGGTGGTACAGCTGAAGGGCACCGGAAAAACCTTCCGCGGTGAAGGTTCCCTTTTACACAAATGCTGTGTTGTTAAGTGTAATATGTGTATACGGGGGGCTTGGGGGTCCTAGCAGTGGAGGTGTAATGTGAGTTTATCACCAGAATTCCTTATCCCTGGAGAGGTTCGCGCCGTAGTCCCCCAGTGGGTCTCCTATGTTGGGGTCAAGTGGTACGACGAAATTGCGGGGGCTGCGACGAATGCGTCCGCGGGAGCCGTTGTATGCAGGGGTCATATGTGGGGAATTGGTGAAAAAATGGCAATGAGGGGAGCGGTGGGGGGCGGGGGCCGCATTCAATATAGGTGTCACCACCCGAAGGCTCCCCAGGTCTTCACTCGGTGGGTAGAGAGATGGGGCCTCTTCCGGAATCCCATGCTAATCACCGCCCAAAGTTGGCGGCAACAAAAAAGACAAGCGGTGAAAGGGGGCCGCCAGGATGACTTCTGGGTGGCGCGTGAGAGGGGTCCGGCACCCGCGGGGCGCAGTTCCTGGGGGGCCAGAGCAGGTCAGCAAAGGGGTTTGGGCTGCTTAGGGGAACAGGTGGGAGAGAAGAATTTTTGGAACAAAAATTTATAGGTACATTATAAAGATAATAACCAAAGTAATTTGCACTTTTTTCAAAATAATTTCCTAAGAATTATATGGAAATGACAACTATGTATTTTATGGTAATGCAAATTAAACAAAATTATAAATAATTTTTAATTAATATTTTGTTGATAAATTTTAATATTATATATTTTTTCAATCATGTGATTTTTTTATATTCAATAACAAGTGTTGTAGCGCTTGAATGGCGCAAAATAAACATTTTTTAAATAAATTAATTGATAGATAATACAAAACAGAAAGAGAAAAATATAATATTTTGTTCGGATTAATTAAATATCACTAAATTCTTTTATTATATTTAATGTTTAAAAAATGTATATCTAAGAGAAAATATGTAAGAAAAAAAATTTGAACCAGGGTTCCCATTCGCCTTTTAATTGAAAGTACCGCCTTTGAAAATGGTCATTTGGCCATTAACTGTAAAAAAAGGCGCATTTCATGGGAATTTAACATTTTGTATTCCGTCCAAAATTCTCATATTCTGAGCAAAAAAATTTGTATAAAGCCATGGGTTGGCCTGGAGCAGGGATAACTCCTATAAGCGGCCATGTCAAGAGTATGAATAATTTAAAAATCTAAGAAAAGGGAAGAAAAAAAAAATCACAAAATTGAATGATTTGCTCGCATTGAACCCAATCAATTTTATTCGAACAGGAAGGAAAATCAACCGTTAAAGCAAATTAAAATCGAATTTTTGTTTGAAAACCTAACCTCTTAGTTTTTGAACAATTAAAAAATTCTTAAATCAAGAATTAGGTTTTCAAAAAAAACTAGGCTTAAATTAAAAAAAAGATTTATGGTTCGGCTTTAAGAAAAATAAGGTTCTGCTTTCAGAAAACGAAATCTTTAATACTTTTGGCTTCATTGTTTTACCGTTATAATGATTTTTTTAAGAATTCATTTTATATTTGAAGCTATAAAAAAATTTGGAGTAGTTGGACCCTTGTTTATGAGACATCATAGGCCGGAAAGCAGCTTGGCTCGGAAGCCTTTTTGAAAAGCTAAAACCCCAGTTTTTTTTTTTTGAAAAAATCGACACTAACCTTTTTCAAAATTTAAAGGTTACCTAGTTTTAAAAAGTTCTGTTTTTATAATCTAGGGGGCTAGGTTTCAAAAAAAAATTATAAAATCTAGGGAGAGTTAGAAAAAAAGGGGGTTTTCAAAACAGGGTAGTTTAAAAAAAAAATTAGGGCACGATTCTTCTATTTTTGGTTTGGGGCCGAAACGACCCTGGCCTAAAACGTAGGGCCGAAACGACCCAGGACCGAAGTCGGCCGAATCGTCGGGGCCGAAACGACATTGCCCAGTCGTTTGTGCCGTTAACGACAAATATTAATTTTAGAAAAGAACATGTATGCCAAATTGTAATTTTTCAAAGAATCATGCACTTTGTCACTTTTTTTTATCCAAAACTCGAATTTCTCAAAAGACTACAGAAATTCGCAAATCCATTTAAAAATCCTCTTTGACCCTTTCAAAACCACAGAATGAGGAAAAATCCTCAGATAACACTCTCTGGGCTAAAGCCAACTGAGAGCCCTGTAAATATCCCTTTCGTTTTTTCTACAAATGAACCTTTAATTTTATTTTTATTTCTTTTAACACAGCTATATATAGGGACAGAGGTTGTAAGCTTTTGCTATATTTTTTGCTCATATGCTGTGTAAGAAATGGGCTTAAATAAGCTTAGTGCGTTAAATTTTTTTGATTAACGAATGTTTTGGGGCTATAAATGCATATATTTTGGGGGTTTTCGAGAATAAAGGCATTTTTCGCCATTTTGTGCCTTTTAGGGCAATTGATATTTTTCTGGGAATTCCCTTAAGAAAAACGCAATAAAACGAAAAGCACCTTAGGAATCGACTTTTGTAAAATTTCAAAAAAGCACCTCCATAAAAACAAAAATTTGAATTTCTTCAGAAGTTTAGGGTTTTTAATAGTGTTCTGCACGGTACGACGGTAATTACGATTACCGGTTACCTGTTTACCGTTTACCGTTACTTTAACCGAAAAGCATTTTGGCAAATTTCGGTAACGGTATTAGCCGGTTTACACGTTACGTTTACCGAAACCCCATTTAGACATATTTTTAGCGCATATTTTATGGTCATATTTGGGTTTTTAAAGCTTCCAACTGTTGTCCCTACAATATATATTTATTTTTACTTACCGTTTAAATTTTTTTTCAGTTAAACCAAGAAGGAACAAAATGAGTCTTAAAAAAACTGAAAATATTATACTATTCGTTGCCGCTATAAGTCGTTGGTGAGATGGCAGCTGAGTCGATTGCAAGCTTCCATTAGTTCACGTTCATTTTCAAATAAAAAGCAAAGATAAACGGAGTAAAAATAAATTATATATGTAGGGCAACAGTTGTAACTTTAAAAACCCAAATATGACCATAAAATATGCGCTAAAAACTAGTGTTCGGCAAATGGGGTTTCGTGTAAAACGGTAAACGGTAAACCGGTAATTACCGTTACCGAAATTTGCCCAAAATCTTTTCTAAAGACGTACCGTAAACCGGTAATTACCGGCTCGTAAATCGGTAATTTACGTTACGGTGCGAACACTATTAAAAACCCTAAATCTTCGAGAATTCAAATTTTTTGTTTGTTATGGAGGTGCTTTTTGAAATTTTACAAAAGTCGATTCCTAGGGGTGCTTTTTTCGTTTTATTGCGTTTTTCTTAAGATTCCCAGAAAATAAATCATTGCCCTAAAGGCAAAAATGGCGAAAAATGCCTTTATTCCTCGAAAACCCCCAAATATGCATTTATCCCAAACATTCGCTTAATCAAAAAATTTAACGACATAATGCTTATTTTAAGCCCTTTCTTCAAGCATATAGCAAAAAAATATATGAAAAGCTTACAACCTCTGTCCCTATATATTAGCTGTAAAAGAAAATAAAATAAAATTAAAGGTTCATTTGTAGAAACAAACGAAAAGGGATTTTACAGGGCTCTCAGATTTGGGGCTTTAGCCCAAGATTGTTATCTGGGATTTTTCCTCATCTGTGGTTTTTGAAAGGGCAAAGAGGATTTTTTAAATGAGGATTTGCGAATTCTGTAGCTTTGAGAAATTCGAGGATTTTTGTAAAAAAGTGACAAAAGTGCTGATTTCTTGAAAAAATAATCATTTGGCATACTGTTCTTTTCTCAAATTAAATATTTGTCGTTACGGCACCAACGACTTGGGCCAATGTCGTTTCGGCCCCACGATTCGGCCCGACGTTTCGGTCCTGGGTCTTTCGGCCTCTACCTTACCACCTTTCTTGTTTTCGGCCAATATCCGTTTTTCCCCCAATTCCTCTTACGTTTTAAGTAAATGACTGGTCTAACCAACTTTTCAATGTCTGAGCTCCAGCTAAAATAATTAAAAACAAAAGAATCGGACTAAAAACGAATTGATCAAACTTGAGTTGCCGACTGTTAGTTGACTCCTAAGTTTTTGGATCCTCAAGTGAAAATCTCTAGTGTCGGCCAAGACTTGTACCATCATGCTTCCTTTTTTGTTTGTTGCAGACAACAAACAAGCATAGCTGCCCAGCAAGCGTTGGTTTCTGCTGCACCACAGCAACAGCATCAGCGAAAAATGCCAACCACACACCCACAACATCCGGCTCCGTTGTTGACCAACCGCTGCTGTCGTCAAAACAATGATCTGACCCGTTGCCAAGCGGGTCCATGGAGCGGTCGTCCCTACCAATTTCTTTGGCCAAGATTTACTGCGGGCGTCACTATATACCATTTGCAACCGTGCAAACATCCAAAACATTCCTCCCTTCAACAGCAATCCACAATTAGGCTTTGTCATGGGGATTTCCGAACCAACAGCAAACGCCGGTCCGAATATATTATTATTTTTGTTTCAAAAGGGAATGATTTGCAAAATGACAGTTTTGCGCTTTCGGTTTTGTCCCCCCTCCCCTGAAATGAAACCCGGGGAGACCGCTTTTAAACCGGTTATTTTAAATCCTACTTCGAATCCAATCCCCTCTACTATGCTAACTTCACAACTTTCTCTTTTTCATCTCTCTTCCAAACCTCAATTTGAACAACTCAGCAAAATAAACTTTCGTATATATTACAATTTTTTTTTTCGTCAATCTATGCACTTTTTAAGTTAGATTAGTTTTCCTTAGATGCAATTTTGCGTTTGTTCGATTACTTTGTTCGGCAATTTGTTAAAATTTTTTATGATATTCATGATTAGTGCAAAAAATCCCTAGCAATACATTTATTTGTTTAAGGATTTTTATGTATATAAATTATATTTGACCCCACAATTTTTGATATGCTTTTATAGGCGCTCAATTAATGCTTTTTGTTTGTAAATTGATATGAATAGAAATCATAATTGGTATTCCATTATGCAAATATAACTGAGTGCATGACTCTAGCTACCGATTGCTAAAAAAATGTATATATGTGCATTTATATTAAAAATTTTTAATGATTAAAAAAATTCAAAAGAAAATCCCCTGAAAATATTGTAGCTGCCTAGAAAAGTATCTCCGGCAAAATATGTCTTAATTTCTTAGCACCTTTTACAAAAAAAAAGTTCTCATTTTTTATTTTGTCATCATTTACAATTGCCTTATTATTTTATTTGTTTCTAATCACTTACCACTGAGAATGGTGCATCCAATTCCTTAATAAATGGAAAAGGGCAAGGACCAAAAAAATTTATATATTTAATTATTTTGAGATTTTTTTTATTTATCTATTTTATATGTGTATAATCCGAGCATTATTTTATAATAGGAATTTTAATTATTTAATCCACAACTATAAAAAAATCATATAATTAATTTCATTTTTTATAATTAATTTTTGCCTCATTCAATTGAACGACAATTCTAAAAATCAATACATAGGCAATTTTTACATCGATTTATTGATTGTATAATAAAAGTATTATATTTCGCATTAAAAATAAATTTAAATTAAACATAATATTAAGAAAATTATTTCAATGTGGAAAATTATTTTTCTAATTTATATTGAATTATTTATTCAAAAAATTTTATTTGACAAAAATAAAAGAGCAGCATAAACATTTTGTGAAATATTTGGAGACAATTGGCAAAAAGAAAATGCGCAACAGAGGGACGGACAAAATATTCAAGACCAAAAGAAATAATGAGGAACAATTTAACGAAGTTTTTGATGAAATTGGGACGATGGAAATGGAGAAGGACATTCATCCAAAGAATGAAGAAATGGAGGAAAGACATCTCACAAAGATGAGGGAAATGAGAAGAACGTCAATATTGGAAAATGGCACAAATGAGAAAAATAAAAAACAAAATAATTGAGAAAGATCACAAAAGTTAAAAAGGAACAGCAAAATAAGCAATATTCAAAAAGAGAGACTAATAAAATTGAAACAAAGAGATTAAAAGAGCAGAAAAATAAAATTATAAGACCATACGGAAGAAAAAGAGATATCCTGAACAATGTATGAATACAGAAACAAATAGTACAATGTAAGAAAGCATATATAAGAAATATTACAAATAGAAAAAAATATTAAATAATAAAAAGGAATTTGCTCAAAAGGAAAACATCCGTAAAGAATGGCGCAAATTCAATGCTGAAATAAAACAAAATATGGCTTAGTCATGAACCATTCTACTAGATGGATGATATAAAAATTGGTGGACTTACGAAACGATACTGTAGCGTGAAGGATACCATCAAAGAATGAAAATCATCCAAAATTGATGAAATTGAACAGAAATAGAATGAGCAGAGAGGGCATACAAAGAGGAATGGAACAATTCCAAAGAAAATACCAAAATATTAGGAGCTCCCGACACAATTAGTAATGAAAAACAACGAAATACAAAGATGAACATAAGGAGATGAATCAAATTTAAATCCACCTTATTTTTTTTAACATTCACCAATTTTTTTTATAAATATGCGAAACACGATATTTCGGTTTGAGACAACACAAAAATCTGGATTTCTTAGTATTTCAATTTCTCAAATAACAATAATTTCTGAAAAATCCCCTGAGGTGTCTATTGGGCCGGCGCCTTACACCTTCGATTTCCAAATTTATTTCAAACTCTGCCCAAAATAGTACCTTTTGGTGAAACTCTAGAGTAACAAAGTGCACCATAAATGAATGTGTTTTAATTTAATAAATTTAATATTTAAACTATAAGTTAGAGTGAATTTGAGTTTTTCCTTCCATCTCTGTCTTTTGAGAGAAATTAAATAAAGATTTCAAAATTTTACAAACCGAAGATTTTTTTATTTTTTAATTATATAAGTTTGTTGTAAAAATTTAACGGGTTCCGATTTGGGAAATTTCTATGGTTTTTTAACAACGCCTTTTTTGTTCCGGGTTCGCCGTGCATCTCCCAGCTTACCCGGTTCAACGTTTCACCGTTTAGT